>CM077003.1:104094057-105294057 GCA_039090855.1 Macrothele yani | reverse complement strand
TTTTCAATAGAGTTCGTGCCTAGGTGGTGCCCTACCATATACTAAAATTTCATCGAAATCGAACCATATCTACGCATGTTATGACGCATAAAGGTAATGGAATGGATTCCACTTTTATGCCCTGACCTTTGACCCCATTTCGCCTATTTTCAATGGGTTTCGTTCCCAGGTGGTTTCTTACCAAATACTAAAATTTCATCGAAATCGAACCATATTTACGCAAGTTATGACGCATACGGGCAATGGAACAAATCCTGCTCTTATGTTCTGCCTGACCTTTGACCCCATTTCGCCCATTTTCAATAGAGTTCGTGCCTAGGTGGTGCCCTACCATATACTGAAATTTCATCGAAATCGAACCATATTTACGCATGTTATGACGCATAAAGGCAATGAAATGGATCCCGCTCTTATGGCGTGACCTTTGACCCCACTTCACCCATTTTCAATAGGGTTGGTCCCCTGGTGGTCCCCGTCCACATACCAAAATTTCATCGTAATCGAACCATATTTACGCAAGTTATGACGCAAAAGGGCAATTGAATGGATCCTGCTCTTATGGCGTGACCTTCGACCCCATTTCACCCAATTTCAATAGGGTTCGTCCCCTGGTGGTCCCCTACCACATACTAAAATTTCATCGAAATCGAACCATTTTTACGTGAGTTATCGTGCCGAGAGACAGACAGACGGACGGAAAAATCTGGAGCATATATGCTTCTTCAACCTACGGTTGGAAAGCGTAAAGAAAAGTGTTACTTTTATTTGGTGTCAAAGCTCTGCGTGGTTGATCTGACCAGCATGGCTTCACTGTAAAATCGCTGGTGCTTATCGTTTATTTTAACATTTCCCACAGCATATGGACGCCGGTAGGTCACCCTCCTAAAATTTTAAAGTGCTGTTCTGGAGAGGGAGGGAAACCAACGCCGTAGGCGCATAAAAAACAAAAAAAACATTGACGGCTTGTCCTGGATATATGCTTAGTACAAGCAGTGAGAATAAATTCCATCCTAAACCACCCGACAACACGTTTTTGTGTAGTTGTACAAATAACTTAAATAATGAACATTTCCCGCTAGGGCCTTAAAATAACAGCAATGACTGATGAAGCGCCATGAACCTTGCTTGTGTGTAAGTCAGCATCTGTAACCGTTGGGCCAGAAACGTATTTGCATATTATAGCGACAGCTTTAAAGCTCCTCAGTTGGACGTAAGTGAATAAAAGCATGAAAGAGGCTTAGTGTAATGCTTCTTATCTGTAGCCAACGTTCTGCCCAGATTTAGGAAAGGGATTCCAAGCACTGGAATTTTATCTGCCGTTGCTTGTTATCGGTTGGACACGTCTTGGTCGGAGTTAAGAAGGTGGTTCTAAGCGCTGGATGGTTTTGGACTTTCACCTGCTGTTATAATTTCCATACGTTTTGTTGTTAACAGCTCGTATTCTTAAGATGTTGCTGTATGGGTTTCTTCTCTTTGGATGTAAGTTAAGCTTTCATTTAAATTAATGATTCTGCTGTAATTGTGAATGGTTGTACTTAGGATGAGATTTTTCCTTTCTTTCACTCGGAGACTGAAGGGTCACTTGAAACTTCATATGGTTAACAAAACCTTGAATCTTTAATTAAATCAAGAATTTCCTTATTGTGATTAAAAATCGCTAAATGTCTAACTTCTCCCCATGGGATGTTAGCTGCTACTACCACAGACTTGTAGTACGTATATTATCCGTGAACGTTTGTCGTAGAAGTTCATAGTAAAATTGGGCTTAAAGCATGTAGATCGAAGAACGAAAAGATTCTGCATTCGAATGTACTTATTTTAGAATACTCAAGTTGTGAAATGAGGAAACCACGGGGATGATAAGGTAGTTGTTGCGGAAGCGAAAAGACTAATCTCGCTTATTGCTCAGTACGGTTGAGCTTCAGATTGACTTATTGTAGTTTTCGCACAAACGTAGTATATGTTGAAATTATGGGTGCATGTAATCTTCTGTTATCAGAAGCCCATAAAGAACATTAATTTCCTGCTGTGCACGAGAGTAATTGTCTGGGAACAAGTTCTTAGGACTCCAGGATGACTCCTGACATAGCGGAGACTCTCTCATGATAGGGATCTCTGAAAACAGATCTAGTTCTGTGGAAGTGAACTGCTACTCAGGTGGGTGAGCTAGGAGGGGGAAATATCCTCGTCCCAAGATTCGAATTCTTAAAGAACGGAACGCGCCTTTCGAAGCACATAAGTCAAAAGTACTCTAGTACTCCCTGTAGACAACTTGTTATGCATATTTTGCATGCGAAGATCGTGGGTGCGAAATCGAGCCCAGTGATCAAAGTACATATCTAGTTGCGTACAACAGACTGCACTTACATGCGTCTTGCACGACCGCACAAAGCCACAGTCCAATACGTATTAAGTGGAATTAAATAAGTTGCTAATTCGTGATGTTGAACGGTACTTAGGTACGTGGATTAGTGTTACTGTCTTAAATCCAATGACTTGAGTCATCAAAGTTAATATCTGCCAAACTAATGGCAGCAGCAATGGTATTTCGATTGCTTAATTTTCAGAAATATATCTTGCATTGTTTTAAAAAACACGTAACTGCCCTTACCCTGATGAAATGTGAACTACGCAAATTAACCTGCCCAAGCTAAAAACTGACTTCACGATATAAAGAAACTGAAGCATAAGTGTTGGTGAGGGGAGGACTGCTAACTTCTGGTCTAAGATATCTGGATTACACAAGTGTCTTAAAGTTCTCGTAAAACTCTCGCTGCAATGCATACTTGATTGTCGGAAATGTGTATAGGATCAAAACTATTTGTAATGGCTCTTGTAATTTAATCGGATTGCAATGCGATTTTTACGTTTATGTATAACACAATTGTAACGTTCGGTGACGGTTTACTAAAATGTCAATAACTATCGAGACAGTATGCGGCACGATTAGACTTCAACAATGGTTTTGATTACTTCAGTTGTCTATTCTTGTTAAATCGAAACTCTTGGCGTTTAGTAAACTGTTGGGAAAGCTCAAACTGAATGTCTAATTTCTTCTGGATAAAGTTGTCAGGAACGTTTAAGACTACACCTGCTATCCTAGTTACGAAACTTTCAGGATAACATCTTCGAGGGTAAAAAATCTCGTAACTCCCTGCCCAAGCTTAAGGGTCTACCGAAAGTTCACCTAATGTAAACTTAAACCTGCATCTCTTCTAGCAACCAGTGTCATAACTATATTAAACGTTATCCCTCCCTGTTTAAGGAAACAAATGTATTAAATCTTAATTCATGAAGCAAATATGTCTCTAAACTTCCGGGCACAGGTTTTACTACCAAATCATCTGCCTTTGAGGGTTCGAGGTCCAGTATGCAGATCTTAGATAGCAAGATTTCAGAACGACTGAAGTAACAAATGATTGGTAGTGTTGTGTTCAGCACGTAACTTCTACTACCAGTTGCTGCAGTCGGATTTTTAAGACCTTTTCTTAGGTGAACCTTCTATGGAAATAGCTGACCTGCGGGATTTATGAATCTTACAATAAGGAAGGGTATCCCTGTGCCAGTCTTAGTTTCTGCAGTTGGTACCTGTTACCCTGCAAATCGCTTACCTCATTGTATGCTTTAGTAATAAGGGCTGTACTTGTATATGGCACAGCGGGATAAGACTACGTGTTCTTCAACCGTGTGTCTGCATGGTGGAACTCTTTGTGAAATGAAAGATGTAAACACCGCAGGTAGTGGGAGTTCCTATGAAATGTAAGCTAGAGAACTAAAATCTAACTGAAAGATTCATCTCGAGGCTCTACATTCCTCTGTATACGTTGCGTAGTGAGTGCTATTAATTCATACTTCGGCTCTTGTGAGCAAACTCTTCGTGTTTGAATATTGGCGGTGGGTGTTGGATTAAGCTGGCATGTCCTGTTATGAAGGCACTCTAATTTAATTGCCAAATTACGAGGCAGTAACCCTGTTTTGAGCAAAAACATAGGCAACTGGATGGTAGCCCACTTGTCTGGACTTGACCTTGCCCCATCCCGAGCAGACTTTCATAGTCACTCTAGGCTTCTTAAATAAATATTGTGAAGTTAAATTGTCTCTGACCTCAAATTTGGAAGCTGTTTCCATGTCACTGATCAAATAAGTGATCAATTGGGTGATCTTTAATGTCCGCCTTTAAGGAATAAATGCGATGTTAATGTCTCATTCCACGTGAGCACATAGACGTGAAGTGCCTGTCTCTTGATTACCAGAGGTTTAAAGTAACACTATTTCGCATAAGCTTTAACTGCGCGTAGGTCAAACACTTGCATCAGAACGAAAAATCTTTCGTGCAGTTTCAAAGAAATACGTTAAAAAGGAAACTAAATTCAGTTTACCTCTGAAACACAGAAATTTGTACACAAACTAAGGAATATCAAACTCCTCACTCGTGCGGCCAGGACCTTTACTCAAGCGAAGCAGTCTTCGTGCTGGTTAAGTCAGAAGTGAAAATACTTCGGCTATAAATTCTAACATGTGAACCACCCAATACTGCAACTCGATTACTTCAGTAAGTACAGAACTTGTTGCTAACTTACTAGACTGCGTAGCTGTTATTGAACTTAAAAGGACTGAAAGTGTTTCGCTGTAAATATTCGTGCTATTTCAGCTCTGGAAAATGTTCTATGTATGATTTAGCGAAGTGATCCTGAAATTTCTCTACGTAAATTACTGCAAAACAATAGAACCATGAACGGCGCTAGTATTCAGTGGTGCTCAGTTGTGATAGTCTGGAAAGATGTTCTCTTAAAGTACCGTTCGGAAGAATCTTACAAAAATCCTTCAGAAAAAAACTGCCAACTGTTTTTCCTACTAGTTTTTAGGAATCTTTCCCTCATAGGTACCTACACCAGTTCCAATTTATGGTCCAGCGAGCTATTTAGCTTTGTTTCTTAATATCTTTAAGAAGTTACAGCAACTTGCTAACCAAGCATGCAACATAACGCAATTGACGTCGAAAATTATAGGCTAAGGACTTAAATTCCTACTGGTAGGATCTTTCCAGAGCACGCGGGTTCTCCACTAAACTTTTATCAGATCTTGAGTTGACAGATCTCGAAAAATCTGCACTGTAATTCTTCAGTGCATGCTGACTGCTTATACTGATCTGTTCCCAAAGTACGAATAAGGATAGCGTGCTTAATTCGTCCAAAGGGCTGGAACTTGATTAAGCGGGCTTAACTAGATACTCTAGAATTTCTGAAGTTCGATGCTTTAAACATTTCTCCCTAAAATGCTTCATGGGATCAGTTTAATCAAACATTTTCAGCATGGGCTTCCAGTCAAACGCAACTGTAAGGACATAAAGGAACAAAATGCCAACATTGGATAGTTCTAAAGTCTTGCAGCGTTAGAGAAATTAAACCCAGCTTCTGCCACTGTCTTCAGTGTTTATTCATACTGTTCTAGCTTAACGATCGTTAAACGTAGTCTTAGTAACGACATTAATATAGGAACTCTCCAACTAAACTAAGCAAGAAAACATTGCATGTAATTTTCTGGCAAATAAGGCGAATAACCACATTATGCAAACTTAGGTATGGAAAGGGTACGAAGGCTTGTAAGCAAGATTTAATGGCAGTCTGTTGTCGAATGGTCAATCGTCACATCCCGAAAAGGCATGGGTAGCTGATACATGCTCGTTTTCTTGAAGCCGCCGGCACCGAATTTAGAACCGGTGCGTGCGTATTGCTTAGTTGGTCGCTAAACTAAAAACAAATTCTCCCTCCACAACGTAAGAATGCGAGAAACTTCTGGATTCGAAAGTTAACAAACTAGTCTGGATTGTTGCGTTGACATCATACATATAGTCTTGAAGATGTGAATGCTAAATCTGAATGGCTCGATATGCAATGCTTCAGTGCCTGACGTATATACTAAAGTGTAAGAGAATGTCTCAGAGCTAGAGCTCTACATCTAGTGTTTCGAAGCTCCCTATTAAACCCGCTCAGCTTTTGGATAGAATATCTACTTTCTCGTACGTATGAGAAAGTGTCTAAAGTTTTAAGGTAGATAGCAGAGTTTGTCCTACGTAAGAACGGACCATTTTGATAAACATGGGAGGGCAAGAGGCAAACTGCTCCTTGGCCAACAGAATGTGTAATATGCATAAAAATATGCCTAGTTCCTGTCAGTGTAGGTCAATCTCTGATAGTTCTAGTGTCTGAAAGCATGAGTACACGCACGGGCCACTGAACTAGCCTCTGTACAGATGTAGGTAAACGTGATTTGCGCAGCTTACATGTTATGTACGTCACCACTTGATCTAGGAGACTACATTAAACTAAGTGTTGATCACAATGGGTAAAGCGACTTTCGGACTTAAAGGGCTTATTGTGGGTGCCAGTCTTGCTGTGACGGTTTGGAAAGGCTGACTGGCTTTCAAGATTCTCTGGTATCTAAAGTGAAAAATAACCCATTGCTTACCTAAGACGTAGTCTATCAATAAACAGATCGCCGTAGTCTGAAAGGCTTATACTGAGAAACAACTTGTGTAGCTACGGAAGCATCCAGAGTTCCCGATTCATCTCAGCGAACTATGGACAGGGAATTGCAGAGGATCTGTACTGGCCTTCGCATACCTATACGGAAACCACTTATTCCTGCTAACAGGAAAGTTCGTCCAGTGGTGGTGGGAACTTCGCGACTGAACAGACTGGAAAACTCACGTGGTCTATCAAACTCCCTTGCAATCGTTTTTCTAGGTATAACTTTAGATAGACTTCTCAGTAATTCTACCTCCCAAAGGGTGCTGAAACCAAAGCTAATACTTAGCTAGAGAAAAAAAAATGAAGTTTGGGGAAGGTCATAGCATGAACATACTTTCATACAAGCGTGTGTAGTTAGCTAAAGAACTCGTGCTTTATTTGAAATATAGTTTATAATTGGTTGCTGCATGCAGACACGTGACAGGATGTTGTACAATGATCACACTAAGGTTTGGATCGGGAAGTGTAAAATGTACTACCTGATTTGTGAACGTCAAACTTTGCTTTAATTTCTCAGTACTAAAGCCACGTTAACGTTCAGAATGGAATGATTCTCAAAAATAGACTTGCCTAAAAAAATTAGACCCTGAATGCTATCTAAGACTCACAGAGGAAAAAAATCCCTCTAAGTAATTTTCGGATTTCTAACTGAACTGTTCTAGAAAAATTCTAGATGGATAGTTTCTAAAATTACTCTAAAGAGCATACAGAACACTTAGGCTTGGAAGCTTTAATAAACGGCTAACAATAAAGCGAGGTGCTTCTATCTCGATAAAATAGTTCACGTAGCAACAATCTTCCAAACTAATTTGGACCTGTAACTTAAATATTGTTTCTCATGAGTGGATTCAAGACGAGGCTCTTACTTATTGAAATTTAAACAGCAAACAGTTGTGCTGACTGAAATTTCGTTCTTAATTTCTACAAACCTTGACGAATCCAGCAGAGCACCGCCAGTGGGCAGTCGCTAGAAGTGCGAACTTCCGGCTGGGCTATGGTCCTGGTTAAGGCCTGGGTGTTATTCTTTCCCTAATGGGATGGTTTATTTACTGAAACTATTATCCCCACATTAGTGGCTTGCAGTGGTATCTTAAATCGGCATACACAGAACAAAATTCCTGAAATGACTAGTGCATCTTAACTCTGACTGTAACATAAATAATTGTTAAGCAGCCTGTGGATTTCATAGCAGATCTTATTCTAAACTAAGTCTTGTAATTTTTAGTAACTGTTTTTACCTTGTGATTCCTCTACGTCAAAATCTCAGTTGACACTCAAATTTCTGTGCTCTATAGGCTTGGCACCACTAGCGTACGGATCGCAATGCGTTTACGAAACACTCAGTTGCGCAAAGCTGTACAGACATTTCAACATGCCGTCGAATCTCCTGGAAACCCCTTCACATTTGGATAGGGAATGTCAGTAAGTAATCTTCTTATCTGAATTAATTTTTCAAGACTTGACTGTCATGCCTACAAAACTAACTCCCAACCTACCACACGAACCTTTAGTTGATTTCAATCCGTTGATTTCATTGTTGAGCTACGCCAACATTTTAACTCTCATATAAATACGAGAATTGAGCTACCTTAATGCAATAGTGTAGTGATTAAAAGGAATATGCGCTGTTTAAACTTACAGTAAAACTTGTCATTTTTAAACTTCCTAAATCGCCGAACTACCTTTTCAAGATGACTGTAAAGTACTAATCCACGTAAAGACTAATTTCACCGGGACCAGGCTTTAAGTAAGAATACGTACATCATTTTGAATTTAAATTTTTCTTAGCATGAATTCATGCTAGAACTAAACCAGAATCCTGTTTCGTCAGGATGGCTGTACTGGCAAGACTTATCGAATAGTTTTTCGCGGAACCACTAAGCTATGGTTGCAAGTAAGGTATAAGTATTTAAATGTTTATACATAACGTTGTATTCAGCAGAGCGTAAAATGGAGGTAACCTTTTCTTGTGCATGAAGTTTTGCTATCTGCTGTTTAAAGTGGTGTAACTCCGCGTTGATTCGTACAATGAGTGTACTAGTTTGGTACAACGGCATTTCTAATGCAATGGAAGCTAGTCTTCTGAGCTGTAGAGCTTTGTGGATACTGCGAAGAATGACTTGCCGTTGCTTACTAGAGTACTCTAAGGGTACTCCTTAGAACTGCCCGGTGTTCTGTCGTTGAAATTATCTAGCAAGAATTGATCACTAAAGCTTGCCATACGAAGAAAATGCAGGACCCGGAAACTAACCTACAGCCATTTTTAGACTATCTTTTCTATTAAGAAAATATGGTCAGTTTCCACCAGCATGTAACTTAAGACTTCAAAGAATAAAATCTCGTCGAGTTCCGCGAAGAATCTCCCTAACGAAGGATGATTCAGTCAGATCTTCTTTGAAACATTTTCACTGAGGAAAGAAATACTAAGGAATCTGGGTGGGATGTACCAATCCTAGCAAAGCAGTGGCCTTTTCAGTGAAAGTCGCAGCGTTTTTAAAATACTTAAAACTCGTAGATTAAATCTACTCTATCGTAGCAGCAGAGTTAGGAAGTCCATAAAGCTATAAGTGAGTATATTCTGAACAGTTAATCTGGCTGAAATTGTTAAATGGAATCTAATTGAAGTTAGCCTAGTCACGGTCGTAAGTTTCTCTCATATGCTGGATGCTATATTGAGTTAGATTATGCATGTCGCGTCAAACTAATTTTCGCTACGTAGGATAACTTAGTATTAAAGTTGTAGGCCCTGCACAAAGTTTTACGGCAGATCGTCTGACGCTATCTGCCCATTGCTTCATTGAAGAAACAATAAGAATAAATTTTGGGTAACTAAATTTCGTATAGGAAATATTTCAATTGAGTAGTGTAAGTTGATATGTTTTGCATCTGATCACAGATTTTCAGATGGCTGGCCTGCTCAATGACAGGGTTGTTTCTACGAGCAAAGTTACTCATTTTTTGTACTAACGAGCACCTGCGCCACAACTTCCAGAATGCTAAAATTTCCTCTAGCAATAAATCTTAGCTATTGTGAAAATAACCTGGTTTAACTAGAGTTTTAGTTAAAATGTACGTTCATAAACTTAGTTTTCTTGGGAATACAAAATTAAAGAAACTAGCTTGATCCTCAAAGTACAGGAAATGGTATTCAAAGCACTCTGGGAAATCTCTGATATGCTGTTGGAGTTCAGCGTGGTATGAACCTTTTAGCTGCTGTAATTGGAGTTTCCATCTTCTAATTCCTCAAATCTGATTAGGGAGTAGAAACCTACAGAGCTGTCTAAGCCAAAGGATTATCAAAGAAGCATGAATAGAACCGCCAGCCGACTTTAGAGAATTAATGTCTGAACCGCTCATGCAGAGAATTATTTTAGTTTTGCAGTTTGAACTGTGATCCCGGTTATTGCTACATCTAGCTCTCCGTCAGCCGAGCCTAGATTCTGGCTTTTAATTTCCCTCAGAGCTCAGTTACCATTCCAAATAACTTTCCGCTCCATAGCACTTTAAACCCAAATATCATCCAGATACTGGTGGATAAAATTGCTATTAGATGGAACTGTTAAATTCCAACTGGCACGTTCTTGCAAGTCGTGACTGTACTGACTTCAAAGAGAATCGCTGTAGCGCTTTTAGACACGTTCAACTACGCTGAAGCGTTATGCATGTGGAAACTAATGAAATACACATCTTAACAAAATTGGTCTCCTAAATGATTGAGCGCCGACAGCCCGAGCAAACTTCCAATGTATGTAGTGTTCAGGCGCTTTAGCTCGTTGTGGTGGTGATGCAAGTCAAACTAACAGCTCATTTATACCAGAGCTAAAAAACTTCATGGAAAGCTGAAGTTTCTAAACTTTTTAATTTTAAAGGCTGATAAACACAGACCTTATTTCAAGGTAAGGCAGTCACTGTCTTACAGCTCACTACTAAAGATTTGTAGTGACATATCTGAAGTCGCCAAATTCATTTACGAGTAAGACCTGAAGCGATTTCGAAAATGCATGGTCCGGGTACTTCAAAACCGGTGTAGATAGAATGCGAGTAATCTTCCTCAGTGATTTAATATATGAATTGCTGGAACTAAATTGTTAGTTCCCATCTATTCGAAACTGATTTTTCTCAACTTGTCGAATTTGACTTTGTCCTATATCGTGGAATCTAAGATTGTTCTAATTCCTGAAAATCATGCTGTGTAACTAATGAGCAAAGTCTTCAAATTGCAGAGAAGGAGGCTGCAAGGCGTTCGGCAATGGAGTGCGAGAGCAGTTCTTAATGATCTGTGAAGTCTGTGGTACAGCTTTATCAACTCAGAAATCATAAAGCCTGAAGTCTTACGGGTTCTGTTAACACTTCAAGCACTTGTCTCTAACTAGTATTTCTCCTGGTATGGTAAATTCGGGCGGCAAAATTTCGTGTCCTATCCTTATCATAGGACATTTACCCCGTGCCCCTCCTTATACTTGAGTTTCGACAAATGGTAAAGTTAGTGTTTTCTTGTAGTATTGGAAACATTCTTACTCGTGTTTTCAAATAAACTATGGGTCTTGTGGCTCCACTCTGTGGTTATAAAAACTAGAACTTTAAAGAAACTAGCGGTTTCTAAAAGCTAAACGTTAATTTCGTGCAGTTCGTATAGGCCTTTAGTTTGCACTTTGGGCTTAGTTTTGTAGATCTTGGGCAAACTTTGCCGCAGTGAAGTAAATGTTAGTTTCACTTGTCAGTATTAATGACCGAAGTGTTTCGCAAAAAAACTACTCTGACTGGGAAGACACTGCTTTAAACAAACTTCGTAGGAGTTCAGTGAAATTTCTAGATATAGATTTTTATGCCTACTATAAACCTTCTAGCTAATTTTCTCAGCATTGGAATCGTGATGCGAATTAATCTTCTGTTCGGGTAAACTAGCTTAAAGTACTGAGGAAGCGAAATCTGATTATTTTGAACTCCGTAACATTTCCGCCATCCGAAGAAGCTGAAACAACCTGGTATACTCTGAAGCTAACGTGTAAATATCTGCAGAAGATAGTTAACGTTCTCATTGTTTCTGTTTAGATTGCAGCAGAGATTCTTCAGCTGCCTGAACAACATATCCGAAGACTGCTACAATAATCCGTACAAGATGCCTATTCCTGAAGAATTCGAAAAGATGGAACACACATTTCAGCAACTATGTGCAGAAGGAACAGACTTGAGGGAAAGTGAGTTTTCTTGATTAAACTTCCTGATCTTAACTACGTAAGCTTCAGTTCCAAACTAAGCTTATACATAGAATTTATTTTTAAAGCGTTCTCGAGAACTACAGATCTCAGTTAACCTGCTTTCGCAATACTACGCACTCTTGTGTCATGACCCGATGTGATGTTGGTGTTAAAATAGTGCATTAAATTTGACATGAACTATTAATGTAAACTAGTTCGAAGACAATGTTGTATAAACAAAAGTCTTACATTATTCAATTTGTTTATACAAGATTACAGATTATCCGTTGGCAACACGATACTGCCTGGCAGGGCGTGGTCTACTTTCAACTTGTATATAAATGTTCATGAGAAAGTTTAATTGTCATTCGACCTTAAGATGGGGGCTCTAGAAGCCCCGAAAGATCTTGTCACTGATTTTTAATCTCTTAGTGTGGTGTATATTTTAAATGCATCTTTTAGTAGCAGACACCATGATATTCACCGTACTTAGACAGTGTTTTCCATTTTAGTTGTTATCCAGCGCAAAATTTTAGTTCGTGTTTCGTAAATAGTCACGCCTCATTGAAGTATTTTCGTCCGATTGTGGTGGGATCATCACTCGTATGAAGACTAATTTTCTTCCTGACATATTATCAGTGTTGGAAAACTCAAACGTGCGTCTAACTTAGGAAGTTTCCGCTCTTGCCGTCCCGGTGGCGCAGTGGGTCTAAGCGATGGCATCTGATCATTCGTCCGAACGGGGTCCGGGTTCGAATCCCGGTGAGGCATGGATGTTGTGTCTTACGGCACTGGCTCTCCCTTTGGAACCAGTGACCCTAAATTAGGGACGGGCGACTGCTTATAGCCTATTGAGTTGCTCACGGTGGTAGTTAAACCTCCAATCATAGTTTCCGCTCGCCTAGAAAACGCGTATTTCACTCTAGAGTTGGGTGTCCCTTGGCAAAGCCCTGGCATCAGACGTCTTGCCAAATGCTTCCACACGCATTTGTCCACTCGCCTGTTACATTAGTTCTACAGCAATCGCGCAACAAGTTTCCTTGATATACTAGAAAAATCCACCATTATTCGTTCAGTGTGGTGTGCAAGTAATAAAATTAGCCCTGCGTTATTACTGTTTTTGGATGACCTTAATGGTATAGTTTTGCATAACTTCAAAAGTAGCACAGTCCACTGGAACATTGTGCTACAAATATACCAAAGTCAGGTGACGTAACATCCCTATTTTATCATTACCACAATATTAAGGACATTTCAAAAAGCAAATGTAACAACTGTAGTACGCTCTTGATAATTCGCATCTTCAAATACGCATGCAGCGACCTGCATTGAAGCTAATACTGCCATGCCCGTAGACTTGGGTTCACTTTCAAACCTGCCCACCTACTGATCTACCATCGTGCAATGCAGCAAGCTGGCAAGACAAACTTGTTCTTCTGCAGTAATTTATAAAGAATATAAGAGTACAACTTAATGTTAGTGTCTTACATCAGTCATGTGATTCAAACTTAACCCTTTTTTAGCACGTCTTTTGTAAAAAATAGTGCTTATGTTAACGGTTCGTCAGTCAGTCTGTACCCACTATAAGTCAGATTGCAAAAATTCTCTTTGCATTGGGAGCTTAAAATGAGTCCTTTATTTATTCTTTGTACGATGTACACTTACGCCGCTAGAGGGCGTAAATTCAGATGTCTAATTCAAAAATAAATTTTATTCCACATATTTGCTTCTATACATCAGATTGAAAAAATATCTTTAGATTCCACTTATGTCGAAGAGTATTTTAGATAGCGGAAATCTATGAGCAATTTGAAAGAGTAACTAAGGGGCGTAAAAGTAAACTAATGTTCTCGATAACTCAACTCAGATTTCAATTTTTTTCTTCAGTGGATACACCTCCTGATGGAAAATCTTCATGTAATTTTTGGGTAAATACTTTGGCCACCAGTATTTGCCATAAAACCTGAGCTTCTAAAATCTCAATTGGAAAAAATTCTTTCGTGGACTCGTGCCACTCACATCGATGAACCTCTTAGAAATATTTCCTTAAAATATTAGTTTCTCCGCCAGGGATAGTAGATGTATCTTTTCTATCTCTACTTCTAGGAGTCAGATTTGAAAAATTCCTTTGAATAGTGTATTCAGTGTGACTTGTTTTTCATATTTCAAAATTTTAGTCATTCAGCGACTTTCCGCTAGGGGATGTAAAAGTAAATTGCTTCCCAGCTGTTTCTGAATCTCGGATTTGAAAAATTATTTCTGCACCACATACAGCTCCTGATGGGAAATCCTTTGCACGTAACTTCTAATTTTTGTAAAAATGGTCTGGCCACCAGGTGGCGCAGTCTCTGTATTTGCAGCAAAATATGAGCTCCTAAAATCTCGATAAAAGCAGTTTGATGACAGATACTAAATGTCGACAAACATTTTTAAGAATTTCTTCTTGAAATGCATGGCTTCTACGCCAGCAGCGTAGATGTATTTTACTTTTGTCAACATCTGTACTTTCTAGCCGTCCGGTTTGAAAAACTCCGTTTAGTGTTTCCGATGCGAAATATTTTCCTATAAATTCAAAATTTTCAAGTAAATCATTCTTTCCGCTAGGGACAGAAAGGTAAATTGCGTTATTTCTGCTCTTAAAACTCAGATTTGAAAATTTCTTTTATCTCATACAACTAATGGAAAATGTCTCACATAATTTCTAATGTTTGGTAAATAATGGTTTGGCTACCAGGGCATAAGTGTTAATATCTGCTGATGTATTTGTAGCAAAATCTGGGATCCTGAAAACTCAACTAAATTTTTTTTTTGCTTGGACCGATACCGCTCATATGGTAAAATCTTTTGAGAATAATTTCTTCCTAAGATGTATGGTTTTTTCACCAGGGGACATAGTCACATATTATTTTTCGACTGTTTCTAGGAGTCCGATCTAAAAAAATTCTAGTTTCAGCTGCGAAATTTTCTTCATATAAACTAATGTTTTTCTTAACTCAAGTCTGCAACCAGAGGGCGTAAGTAAACTATTCAGTTTACAGCAATATCTGAGGGATTAAACCCGATTGAAAAACTTTCTTCAGTCAGATACTATAGTTTCTCATACCAGTTCCATCGACTTTGAATAGCTTTGATAAATTTAATTTGCGTCAGAACGGATTCAAACGACGTGCTTGTTACACCCGAAAACTCGGTGTCATACTTTTTAATTCTATGTTTTAAAAGTACATATGGAATTTAATGTAATAACTATGTTAGTCCTTAAATTTTAAGAGCTAAATTTATAGAGCTATAGACCCGAGAATAGCACTGTAAATTAGTTTTGTATGTCTTAATAAAATTATGTGTCCTTAACTCTTGGCATGACTGGCTTCATAATATGGCCAACTACTACCTGAGCAAAACTTTCAGATTAAGTAGATGCTAATTAAACTCGCTGGAAAAAGAAAAGTATTAGGCCAAAAATAGCAATGTAAACACTAATAGCTAAAGCACTTATCTTTAGCAAAACAGATGAATTACTCCTGAAGCTGAAACACTGAATTTTATGCAACTGACACATCACAAAATCTTGCTGTGATGCTACCCATATGTACTGCACAGCAAGTTTGGAGTTCGAAGACTCAATTGTCATTAATTAGGTGTCGCAATGAATTACTCCAGGGATTAAACTTACTAGAACTCTAATAGTCTGTACATGGTACTAGCGGTCGCTGAAATCTGAAAGTTCACTTTGGCTGTTTAATCAGTACACAGTACAAATCTTCCAGATGCGTTAGGGAACATCTGTATCAGAAACGTGCAGAACGAAAACTTCTAATGCCAGATATTAAGGCCGTAGTTAAAATTAAGCATCTAGAAAAGCAAACTAATTTGAAGTATCAGTTTACTCAAAGCTATTTAAAACTTATCTTTTTAATTTAGGGATTAAATTTTACTTCTAATATTTCTTCTAAAAGAATCTGCAGGAATAACTTAAATCTGCTTGAAGGAGCTTGGAAACTAACACTATCTTCTTCTTTATGCTAAAATTTCGTGACGTTTACGCTCTTGACAAATCGGTTCATGTGAATTTTAGAATCTTTTGTAGAGCAAAGGGATAACCTTACCAAACTTCCTGCGGTAAGCCACTGACAAAAGTTGCTCCTCTGACATTTACTAAAACCTGTTAAAGTAAACTGCAGACAAATTTCGCATACAACTCGCTCTTGCGATTCCTCGGTAAACTTAGACTATCCATGAAGTAACAGTAAATCACGTGAGAAAACAAATAGTGGAAGTTGAGATTGAAGCTTAACTGCAGAAAGTTATTCTAAAATAGAATTTCAAAGTAAGCAAGCGTTCCGAAATTCCCTAATCAACAGAAGTCACAATATTGCATAGATTAAAGATCTGGTCGGGCTGAATACCTCGTGCATTTCAATGCAGATTGATTCTCAAATATGGCAAAAGCCTAAGTCACATCCCTAACGTTAGGCTAACATAAATGGCTTACACACTATACTGGTCATGGTAAACGGAGAAGCTTTCAATGGGAGCTTATAAACTTGCATAGCTAAATGCCCAAAAATGCGATGAAACTAATTTTTCAGCTTTCTTAACCAGATCTCTAGCTGTTTATTAGCAAAATCAGCTAATGGTAGCCGGATTGCACTGAGCTCTGATGGTAGAACGTTCGACACAACTAGACCTGTGCGACCAATGATTGCTGAAGAGTGTGTAACAATGAAAGCTGTTAAAATTTAGAACTACTTCTCTGCAGCATAAAAATCTAACTGACTTTTGAAAATTTCATAAACCAAAACTTGCAAACGGGAGTCAACGTTAACTCCCGATGTCGTTCAGTTTCCATACTATGAAATTGAAGATTTACTTCGAATAGTTATGCCCGAGGAAATGTCACTTGATGCTCTGGCTTATGCGGATACTGTGGGGTGGGTAGACCTGAATGACCTTATTCAGGTCTTCATTATTAGACTCGCCGTGAACTTCTCTGAAAGGACTATCTAGCAAGGATTCCATCCCATGTAATTGCAGCCGAAAGCTTCAGAAACCGGTCGTAAAGCCACTAATTTACTCAACACCTTGATGGCAATGGACATTTGTGCACCCCAGGATGTGTAAATTGCTTGTCTGACAATCGCGCAGTCCTGTACCTGGAAAAATCTAAGTGTAATGCCATAAGGAAAGTGTATCCTGTATACACTCCTATGAATACTTGAGTTCTGTTAACTTAGGTAAAACTCCAGCTTGCGTGTACTAGATTTTAGGCAAAAGTTTGAAAATGGGAACTTCACCACAACGGTAAGCTCATCACTTGTGGACTATGAATTAAAATAATTCATAAACTGAGGTCAGAATTTACTCTGCAGTGACGAAAGTGCTAAAAATGTAAACTTCTATAACCTGTCGCCTGGTTCTTCCACTAACTGAAGCAATGCATCACAGATGTCTAAACAAACCTTTAATTTTTGTAGCGTTATAGCGCGCTACTTTGGATGATAATGGACAGCAGCTAGTTTTCTGCCAGTCCTACAAACTAGGGACCAAGTGACTCTCCTATGAGGCATATGTTGTAGTCCTATGTTGTAGTTGTCTTGTGGTGTTGGCTTGAAACAAATATCTACAAACTTGAAACGGGAGAACTCGTGCATCACAGCGTTAACAAGTCACTCTTAACAGTAAAACAGTTAAGACGTCCTTCAGCAGAATCTCTCCAAAAAGCTCAGAACAGCTTACTGACCAGGGAGAGGAAGACAAGTTATCTGTTCGCTGTAGGGAACAAACTTACCCTGTTGCAAATCTTAAAGAATTCTGAATTTAGACTGTTAAACTTTCTGGAGCCTTCAGTAACACTTCTAACGAGCGAGTGAAATTTCGTATGAAGGAAAATTCCAAAAAGGTTATTCCTGGGCATTGGAAATGCATGTAGCTTGCCCGTAAGGAGCTAGCAAACTAGTTTGCAGTAGTCAACCTGTGGTAAACACATTTCTGAAATGCCACTTTGGGAAGACTCAAATGCGTGAGCGCTTTAATTTCCCTGACTTGTCATTCCTCTGTATTACAATGGTACAGGGTTTCTGACTTTCAAATGTTACTAGTTTAATCAAACTACCTTGGAAGTTTGCATTCGTGTTAAACAATCTAGCGTTTTGCGTCTTAAACCTTTGTTTTGTGAAATGCAATACGTAGATTTGCTAAAAAACCTTCAGAAAGGTTAACTTGCTATTCGCGCAAAATTTAATGGCGTAAGCAGATCTCCTAGTAACTAAACACCAGCACGAGTTTTTAATTTACTAAGTTAAAACAATTTGAGCAAAAATTCAGTGCTTAATTTAAATAACTCTTGCATAGGTCAGTTTTTGGCAAGCTTTTTGCGCAGAAAGATGGGCAGCATGAGTTCTAAGATCCTGCAAAGATAACTCTGATCGACAAACTATACTGGGACTTCTAAAGTATTAGATGCCTTAGACTAGAATTCAATTTCTTTAGCTGCTTCCTAGTCTGCAGTACTTTATAGTATGGAAATAAGCTACTAGCACGGCTACTGTACTGGGATTTTTCCTGGACGAAAAGCTGGCAGACGCACGTAACACTAATAAATAAAACTGCCAACGCCACTCTTCAAGACTCCTGCAAACCTTTCTTGTAAATTCTTTAAATCTAAATCTGCAGTTCAAAATATTTGCTAGTTATCCAATTGAATCTGAAAACAGCGAGAAAAGTTGCCATGAACTGAAGCTACAATCACTTTAAATACCGTAAGGTTAGTATAGTCCTATACTTACCTCAGTGTAAGGCTCTAAGTAACTGAAGAAGCCTACTTAAGAAACTTCGCTGTTACGCAGCCATGAAATCATGCGACACGGCGTGATGACGTGGCATCTACTATATACTTACAGGATAAACTTTATACTGAATACTATGCTATGAGTATTTGCTTTAGTCTAATCAGAAGCTAAAGACACTTTTCTACGAACAAAGACAAACTTGCTCATTTTAATCAGAAGATACATTTACAAGCAGGGCACTTTCAGTTTGGTCCATTATTGCTAAATTGCAGTGACTAAATCTCACTTCGGCATACGGTGGCACTGATTCAGTGCTCATGAAGTCTCTAACATCACTTATTAGAAATTGAACCTTTTCTTGGCTGTTCAGAATTTCTTCGTGCCTCTGCACACTTCGAGCATTTCAGATCTGGAAAAGCTCTAATCTAAAACTTGATGTTAAACAGTTGCATAACTGGAGTGAAATATCCTAACTGTAGCTTATCTTAATTTCCAGGATATCTTAAAGAAGCCTTCTGCATAAACAGACAAGCCACTTACTACTGTACCAGTGAAGAATACTTAAAAGCTGACATGGAACTAGAAGCTTCGCCTATGAAACGCTGCATGTACGTATAAAATGCCTACCGTTTTATATTAACTTAGAATCGGAAATGTCTTTTATAAATTCTGATCCTGTGCGTATGAGTAACTGTAGAAACGAGGCAAAACTGTTTCACTTTAAACAAAACGCGTAACTTCCTTGCGGAGCTAGGAAGTTAGCCTGAAACTGATGCCGAAAGTTAAAAGGCTGAAATTTTATAAACAAGCGAATTTAAGCTGACCAACATGCGCACCTTAAACACATTCACTTGTGGACTGCCCACCAGAGCTTTAAATATCTTGGTAGCGGCATATAGGTCAACCTTAAAAGGTTTTGATGTAAGCTCTCTAATAAACTGCCGACAAAACTGCTTCTGTCAAGTAGGTTGAGAAGTTGATGGGTAACTATTTGCATGACCTGCAAGTGGAGAAAGCTAACTTGTATAGCTTTCCCTTCGAGCACTGCCTTTGCGCGGTTTATTTCAGTCAAGTGTTCAGATGCTGCTTAAGTTACTGAATTACCTAAAGCTGCTTTTAACTTAAACTACAAATGCTATTGCGCAAAGTGAAAGTAAATATTTCTAAATGTTTAACTTCGCTGATAGTACAGACACAAATGACTAGAACCAGATAATATAAAACCGCTAGAATTAAACTCCTTCCTGCAATATTTAGTTTGCTAAAAGTAACTAGTTAACTAAAATTCAACTTAACACTTGGATCTGAATTCAGAAATCAACAAAACGCGACTATCTTCAAAACTAGCCAAATCGTTGCAATTAATTTGATAGAACTTTTTACAGCAGGCTTCTTGCTATCAGTGCAAATAATTGCTAGTAGGACTACATCGCTTAACAGTGCAATCTCGGTGGTACAGTGGCTTAAGAGCTGGTTATCGAACCCGTTCGTTCGAGATCCGTTTCGGAAAAAGGGAGCATGTATATTTCTATATTACTGCACTAGATCTTTTCTGGAACAAGTGTCCCTAAATTAAGGGCGAGCGATTGCTTAAGCCCACTTAATTGCACCCGGTGGCAGTTGAAATCTTAACTCAGCTGCGCGCAGTTAGCTCCATGTGGAATAAGTTAGTTCTGACACATTAGTGCCATTTGAGATTCAATGCATACTATTTCCAGACATTAAGCACTAAATTAAGTATAACCTAGAGAATGAAATTTTCTAGAGAACGCTCAACCCACTTTCAAGCAAAACGAAGCTTGATAAGTCTGTCATTCGCAAACTGAGTAACTATTCCGCACACATTTGATTCATGTTCTGTACATGCGGCAGCAGTATTTGCTACCAGAATTAAGTTTTGTCCAGGTTATGCCGTCAAGCATTTAATTCTGCGTGACCCAGTCTTCCTAACTACCAGTAATTAATCTGCTGCCAAAGCTTGCAGCAATATGTTAGGTTTCAGTCCTATGAAGTATACATGGAAAAGACTTGTGCAAAAGGAGTCTAATCGCACTTTGTAAACATTCTGCGTTTCTGTAATCTGAATCTCAACACGTACCCTTGGCTTCTAAGATGCATATAACCAGACTTTTGTGCAAAATATTCTTGTATTAAATCCCTAGCAACTACATCAGCCGTTGAGTGTTCTAAACAACGTTGCTTTAATAAACTATTAGTTCTACGTTTGAGCGGGGTGAGAGTTGTAATGTTAAAGTAATAAGACTAACTGCTGGAGTTAAGTTTTCATTGGCACTAAGTTTCGAGATATTACGAGCTATAAAACAAGGCTATCTGGTCCTGTGAAGACGCCATGCTACTAATGTGTAGTGTAGGAAATTGTCTCTGTATTAGAGTTCAACCTTTTGAACTAGGTATATAGTCGGTGAGTACTGTGGATGAAGTTTCAATGCATCAAAAGTGCTCACCCTGGGAATGAAGTTGCGGCTTTTTCGAAAACTTGTGGGAATGGCTGGCATTCTACACTAAACAGAGGATAGTTAGTGTTAATTAACTATCCTCTGTAGTCTAGAATGCCAAAAATAGTATAAAGTTGTCTGGGCATTAGCGGTACGCAAAATTGCGCAATTGATGTAGATAACAAGTTTCTTCCTTAGATGTAGAGTAACTAGTACGCGGATTTAAGTTGCATATACACTGAAGAGCAATTGAATTAGTGACAACTGGCGTTATGCAAATGTGGCGCCTTTGGGTGGCCCTGTAAACTGAAACTACATGACGTATGCAGCGATCCGACAATGTTATGAGTGATGCCACGGGAATCGCAAAGTCTGACTCAGTATGGGTAAGACTAAGGATCTAAGCGCATTTGACAATGGGCAAATTTCGGGCCCGACGAATGGATCACTCAATCTCTGAAGTCTTACAGGCACTTGGATTTTTACGAGCCACTGTTACGGTGAACCGTGAGTACATAGAATAACAGCGGATAGACGGACCACAGTGAAAGAAATCACTCTGCAATTTAACGCTGGTGCACAAAAACGTGGAAGCTGACACTCCATCCAGAACAACCTCCTTGACATGGGTACAGAAGCCATCGTCCCACGAGGGTACCGCTGCTGACCGAACATAACAGGGTGCAAAGATTAGCATGGGCGCGGCAACATCGCCACTAGACCCTAGACATGTGGGAAAACGTTGCCTGGACTGAGTCCAGATTCACGTTGGTACATGCGGATGGCAGGATACTAGTACGGTGCAAACAACATGAAGCGATGGATCCTTCTTGCCGGTAGGGTACTCCTCAAGGTGGTGAGGGGAGTGACTCTCTTCTGGGGACTGGTTACGTGGACTGAAACGGGACCCCTGGTACGTGATATCGTCCCTCACAGGTCAACGTTACCGGGATATCCTGGACCATTTGCTCCCGTTTGTGCGTCTTCAACATCTCGCTGGGACCTTATTCTGCAACAAAACAATGCACCGTGCCATCTCTCAAATTGTTGGATGAACACTCCTCCGACGTGACCTCTCTTCCTTTGCCAGCTAGGTCACCTGACCTCAATCGCATCGAGCACATCTGGGATGCCATAGATGTTAGAGGCTCTGACCCCCTCCATCAAATCTTCGTGAACTGTGGGAGCTTGTTCAGTGGTTGTAGATCTGTATAGCTTCCGGTGTCTTGTAGAGTCCATGCCGAGAGGAATTGCCGTCATTAAGGCGAAAGGTGGTGCTGTACGTTACTAAGCAGGTATCTCTAATTAAATTGCTTTCAGTGTAGTACATAACGTATATCCTGTCCTTGTGACCAAAGATCAGAGCACCGGTGATTATGATGCACCACATGCTCTTGTGAAACGTGGCTACGCACAAGCTACGTTGCCTTCGAATTTGTCATTGTCCAGGAATGACAGTTCTGAAAACTAGTTGAGCGGTTGCAACGTCGTAACATACTCTAAAAATATGAGCTAATGCAGGCTGTCATTTTAGACTTTACGTCTGAGTGAAGTATTTCCTTATGACTAAGTTTAGGGATTTTGACGTAAAATCAAGTGGTGAGCTCCCTCCTACTGTAGAACAGGTAGTAAAAACTCTGAATTCTCACTTAAGAAATAAGACTTATAAAGATCTACATCAAGGAAGAGTTAAAGTTGTAGATGGAAGGATGCTCGAGCACTTAACAGCATCGTGCCCTTGCTGAACTTACTACGTTAGCTCCAAAGTTCCGCATCACTGTGGAAGTACTTTGGTTATGCCAGACTAAGCAAGGCTGATTTCTGACAATTCAGATTCCATTTTATTACTGCTTTAAGGAGTGGGAGTACTAGAGTGGCTCAAGATGCTAAAATCAAACGTTCGCGACTCGGCATATGACTAAAATAAAAACGAGATTTACACCAAATAGTGCTGAATACAGCACGTATCCGCTGAGAAATTGATTTCATGTCTCAAACTGGGTCTGAGGCAGATCACCGGGCATGTTAAGTGCAAGGGTCCTTCCTGGTAGATTAACACTAGAAAAGTTCCCCAAGAAACTGCCTGAATTGTTTCCTTGACTTAAAATTCTTTAAACCTAATTTTTTTATTACACGAATGAGCAATTTGAAATTTGCTCTAATGAAATACTCTGAAACTGATCTGGTTTAAGCTTGCTTCGAGAATCTAGTTTCTAACACAACTCAGTTTGCGAAAGTGTACTTTGACATGATCCCAGTTAGAGCTCTTGCTCAGTGACCCAGAATAGCAAAAATATTTTGACTAAGCATGGGTTACTCAAACATTCAGCTTTTACTAATCTTGTGTTGACAAGTGGTATCCAGAGCACTTGAGTATCGGCATCTTCTTCCTGGGAGAGGACTGGTTGTTTCGGCATTCCTGCACATGAAATCCCATCCTAGGTTTTGATCAATCTTAAACCAGAGTGGAAATTTAACCTAAAGACTACCGTGGACACTGCTGTTCCTAGTTTAAGCTTTCAGTGTCTTTTTCGCAGTCCTCCAGCGCACCGAAAGACTTGTCCTTAAATTACGAAATTCATAATCCTGTTCTCTGTACGTGGCTATCTTTTCGTAGCTTAACGTTCTGCTTCGTTGAAACTTTTTGCCGTGGAAAAACAAGATTATTCAATTTACTTCATCAGTTGTAGACTAGATTTCACTGCGCAGACTGGGACTTGCATTCAAGCAACTGGATTAGTTCCCTACCGATACCAAAGAGATTCTAGTACGTAACTTATCGTAATTTCATCAAATTTTAAGAACATTTAGGATCACCCCCAAAGAAACATTTTTAAAATAGGCAACCTTTAGACAATGTTTCATTAAAACTACTTCCTAAATTCCTGTTACAAAACTTCTTCAGAAGATTAAGACCCTGGATCTGTCACTCAACGTGATAGAAGTTTACACAAACTAGCAGTGACTTCGTCTTTAAATTTCGACATTCGAAGCACTAAAACCCGATTAATCACTTAAATTCGGAGTTCAAATAAGCTTTGCCAATTTCTACCGCTTAAAGGCCGGTAACCTGTAAGACAGCCTAAACTTAGAATGTTCCTGTGAAAGACTGTAAAAGTTCTGTAGTCTGCCCCAATGTGATGTGACATAGCTGTCAATTGTCTTTGACAATATTGTAAGAACCTTACTAACGTTGCAGACTGGCTATTAACAAACTGTTAAAATATTGCGTGGATTTTGGGATGAAGAGCCACTGCAAAGCTAAATCTTAGGGACATGTTGCAAGATTTCCTAGCTGTGTACTTAATGTTTGGGCCGGCATTTCAGCGATTGGACATACTGACCTTTGCCGCTAGGAAGCAATTTGGAATATAACTCAAAGAAAACTATAAAGCAAAGATGTCCCCCCTTAAGCATTCCTAATGTATCACTGGCTAAGGGTTCCCTGAATTCGTAGCGGGTCGGATCATGAATCTAACCCAATATTGTCCTAAACCATGACTTAACTTTGGGGCTTTATGACGTTGCAAGGTGCTGTTCAGTCTTGGGAACTGAATGCGACCATCAGTGCATTATGGTGACTTTTCCCTAAACTTCTGGTATCGCACTTCAAACAAAATTTACTGACTTTCATCGTTGCTTTAAGTTATCTTTATACACTGACGGAAAAATCCCAACACCACGAAAAATGTAGTTGTAGAGGAATGAAATGGCGGCAATACATTTGTATAGGTAACATATTTAATCGATTAAGGTTTCAAGATCACAGCTTAATGTAAACACGAAGAGCCATTTTAAATGTGAAATGCTGGTACATTAATAACCGGTGTAACCGCCAGAATGTTGAATGCAAGCACGCAAACTTTCATGCATTGTGCCGTACAGGTGCTGGATGTCAGTTTGTGGGGTGGAGTTCCATGCCTGTTGCACTTGGTCGGTCAATACAGGGACGGTTAATGCTGGTTGGGGGTGACGCTGGAGTTGTCGTCCACTGATGTCCCATACGTGCTCGATTGGTGAAAGATCTGGTGATCTAGCAGGCCACGGCAACATGTCTACACTCTGTAGAGCATGTTGGGTTACAACAGCGGTATGCGGGCGAGCGTTATCCTGTTGGAAAATACCCCCTGGAATGCTGTTCATAAATGGCAGCAAAACTAGTTGAATCACCAGACTTACAACTGTGCCATCAGGATGCGTGGGATAGCCACGAGAGTGCTCCTGCTGTCATAGGAAATTGCTCCCCAGACCATAACTCCAGGTGCAGGTCCAGTGTGTCTCTGCCGCAGACAGGTTGGTTGCAGGCGCTCACCTGGCCTCCTAACCAACACACGGCCATCACTGGCACCCAAGCAGAACCGGCTTTCATCAGAAAACACAACAGATCTCCACTCCGTCCTCCAATGAGCTCTAGCTTGACACCAGAAGTCGTAAACGGCAGTGGTTTGGAGTAAGTGGAATGCACGCTACAGGGCGTCTGGCTCTGAGTTGTCCTTCAAGTAACCGATTTGTAACAGTTCGTTGTGTTACTGTGGTGGCGACTGCAGCTCGAATTGCTGCAGCAGACGCGGTACGATGCGCCACGGCCATACGCCGTACACGGCGGTCTTTCCTCTCAGTGCCACGTGGCAGGCCGGAACACGGTCTTCTGGAGGCAGTACCTTCCCTTGACCACCGCTGCCAATAATAATGCACAGTGGCTACATTCCTGCCAAGTCGTTCTGCAATATTGCGGAACGAAAATCCACCTTCTCGAAGCCCTATTACACTACCTCGTTCAAACTCCGTGAGCTGTTGATAATGGCTTCATCGTCTTCTTAAAGGCATTCTTGACTAACATCAACACACTACGTCGAATCTCAACGATAACTAACGCTCACGAACGTTACAGCGATTATTTACAGCAAACCTGCTTTGCATGTTCCGAGGGGCGCTACTAGCGCCACGTATACGCCGAGCGCGAAATTTGCATAGACGTCATCTTACAGATGTACTCTCACCGCCTACAAACTGTCGTTTATCTAACATAACCCCTTCTTGGTGTTGGGGTTTTTTTCCGTCAGTGTAGTTCCAGCTTAGAGTTCAGCTTCAAAGTGCCGTTTCAAATGTAACTTACATATGGTACGAATAGTTCCTTGGATTGGATTATTTCTTAGCCGGGATACAATGAAAAGTGAATTCGAGTATTGGTTCCCATGGTTCCTAAATGTCTGCTGCCGGAAAAAGGTAATTCTAGGGTAAAGTTCAACTGATTAAATGAAACGTCTTTAAACTGTCATTGCATTAGCTTTGCTAATAACTTCGCAACCTTAAACGCAGTTGGTAAGCTCAACCATTTTTGATCTGAAGTTATTCTAAAGTTTTTAGAATAATGGTCTTAGATGTAGTATAACCTGAAGTGTTAACATTTTTACAGGTTGACGCTAAGGAGCAGACACTGTATAGAATACCTACTAGAAAACAACTGTGGAGAAAATGCTAATTATCTCTTCAGAGAGCTGACGTATTTACTTGATGAAAACGATGACTGCTATGCTCCGGAAGTGGTAGCAGAATACTCTACTGAATATGACACAATTGATCCTCGCAGGTACGGCATCGTCGTAGCGAAAGAAAATGACGAAAAAGAGGAACTATCTAGTTTTCCTTTAGGTGACTTGGAAGATGAAGTCGTGAAAGTTAACGTAGACTGCTCTGAAGATCCATCAGCAACAGAATGTTTAACAGAAACTTATGGACACGATACTTCAGAATATCAAACAGAATTAAGTTCAGATTCCGTTGAACAAGAATCTGAAATATTTGATGCTAAAGAATCTTCTGCTGATCACTCAATGACGTCCGCCGAGGACTCCCAACATAGAGTTGAGTTTTCCTCTGTCAACGTTGAAGGAATGGGATCAACTCAAAAGGCTAAAGCTATGTTTTGGGCCTCCTTACCGGATCACTCCAAAATGCGTTTCAGAAGTTAAATAGTGTAAAATGGTGGTAATTTTCTTTGTATTCCTGAGCACTAAAATAAAGGCTAAATGTACAACTTAGTCTGTATTACTTCTCATTCTTAATACTAAGTTTCTAAATCAGAATTGGAACTCTACTCAGACGGTAACTTGGCTTTATTACATTAACATTCAAGTCATTCTCCCTCATTTAGCGTTAACATCTCGTATGCTTGCAGAGCATATAGGTTAATCTCGTTTTTACGCCTTGTGAACTGGTTGTTATAAAACCACCCTGACTTTGAATATTAAATCTTGAATATAAACTTCAGATTTAATGAAGTCTATAGTGACTGATGAAGAAAAACTAATTCTAAAGCCTCTGCAAAAAGTAACTTTCACAGATTCATCTGTTATGAAAATTTTAAACTTTAAGAAACTAGGAAATACCCATCCCTTAAAACCGTAATCCACAGAATAAGGTCAACGGAAACAAATTCCGAAACTAATAGCACTAAGGTTTCGTTAGGTGTAGAAGCTTATCTTAATGATAGCTTGTGTGGCGCAGGGTAAGTCTGTAATACTTACCCTATAAATGCTTTAAACTCAATGGCTATGCTGTATAGACTGGGCAGATCTCAGAAATCCTAACTATTACAAATATTCCTTCAAAAAAAAACTCTTGCAGCTAGCTCCTAAAATTATTTTCGGCGCGTAAAGTTGTTCAAACTTATATAGAACTTTTTAACGGTAGCGCCCGTTTCGGTGATCAGACTTCCTGGGAAGATCCAGTATGTGTATCTTCGCAGAAAATCTAAACACAAACTGAGAACATCTCTTCCTGAGAGATTTGAGATTAAGCAGCGATAACAAATTCTGGATAAGCTAAAATTTAGTGTTGCCTTGTCAAACTCTTGCCAGCAACACTGAACACATAAAGTTGGTGCGCAGTGCAGTAATCTCTGAATTCTGAACCCTCCGCCAAGTTGTGGTCTGGGTTTGAATCCCCGTGAGGCATGGATGTTGAGTTTGTCTTAAAGTACTGGTTCGGTTACTTTTCTGGAACCAGTGTTCCTAAAGTAGGGACGTACTACTGCTTGATGGTGATCGATAAATCTCCAGAGTTCTAAACGCGCCAGTTTCTACTATAAATGTCTGAAATAAAACTGCTAGCAACTGTTAAGTTTTTAAACAATTTTGTGGGTTACAATTTTCCGTGGAAGAGTGCGGAAACTTCAGTACCTATCGTTGGCAGATCGAAACTAAACTGCCAGTGCTAAAGTGCATCTTTCTGAAACCGAACACTGAAGCACACTAATTCCAAATTAGTAGCATGACCTCTGGAAGATTTCATTCGAATGAACAGTTCGCCGGTGTAGTTTACTCCACAATGGTGTTATAAACTAAGAAATTAGATTTACTGGGTCTGGCACTAGTTATTGTATAATGGAGAAACTTAGCATGTTCGTCTGCGGATGGGCTAGCATTGCTTTTATTTCTAACCCGGTGCGCACACTGCACAACAAGATACTCCTGATGAGGCAGTTTAAACTATGTATTTCCTTTTTGCTAGCATCACTGACAGGTTCTCTACCCTGTGGCAGATAACAGGGTAACTTGTCCAAATGAAAATCTGGCTTTCAGTGCTTTATAGTTTGTATCACAAATTACAGAACGACATTAAAATACTAAAATGAATATAACTCCATGAAAGGGCCAAACCATTTTGATGTAATATTGAAATTTTTTATCACTGTTCTAAAACCAGCAATTTTGACTGGAAATTACTATTCAGTTTAATTCTGTTCTCACGCTTGTATCCTGGGAACTTACGGGGTAGACTGAGAAGGGGTTTTTAACACTGGCTAACTGATGTGGTGAAAGCTGCAACTGATGTACTAGAATTCAGCACAGCGTATAATTAGGAATGTCTCGTGGAAAACGGTAAGATCGTAAAACTACTACAGATACTTTGAGGTTCTGACACCTGACGTGATCTCTTGCCTTTAAGACTTATAATTGATAACTGGCCTTAATATTTTATGGACGTATGAGGATGTGTAGGAAAGGCTTATTGTGCTGGACTCTTTATTTCTGAAGTCAGGCTTCAATGTTTTGGGCTCACCCTTAGTTGTTTTTATTAGATAACCTTTACCGCAGTTAAAGGTATACGCAGGGAAACGTTAAAGCTGCAGCCGCTTCTGCATTCCCGTGTGGTAAAATTTTGATTACCGTTAGTGTATAATGCAGACTGTTGACAGTGTGGGAAAGATGTTAAAGGTGGTCGAGGGTCAGTGGGCGTTACCATACAGACGGGAAGTACTGCAATTTAACAGTTAATGGCATTTCCGAGGTGTCATTTTTTGAGCGAGATGCACCATAAGATACAATTCCTGAAAAAAAAATTGACACTTTGGAATTTATTTAATGGTACGAGGTTTTAAATTTGAGAACACCCAGTTGCAATACAGACACAACAGGGTTCAAGTACCATCACGAGCAACCCATTAGACTTTCACCGGGACAAACTTTGGAACACCTGGTTCCAAAAAAAATGGCTAGCACTGTAGAAATACCTCGTCCAGGATAAGTTCTGACCACTCTGCCACAAGGGCGGCGTTTCCCCGGATTTGAACACTAGTGATTCACTGTACACATTCTGAAAGTTTAATCATCTGGTGCAATTGATAGGAAAAATGGGATCATCGTGCGATTCTATAACCTGAAATTTTGTACCTCGAATCATTGATATGTGCCTTTTTAAGATAAAAATAAACTACGATGAAACTATGCCAGACCTCGTGGTGCGGTGGTCTAAGCGCTGGCTTCTGACCAATTTAATAGGTCAGGTTTGAATTAGAGGCAGATTTTTGCAGAACTGGCTTCCCTTTTCTTGGAGGCAGTACCCCTAAATTGAGTTAGGGCGACTGCTAAGTTTCTTACGGTGGTCGGTAAACAGCCAAACAAACTTCAGTTTGCTTTCTAGCTTGTGAGGATATTTCTGTGAGCTGCCTTTCAGAAAATCAAATAAAATTGATCAAATTTCGAACTCTATGCTATTACGAGGATTTCTGAAGCAGCAGTTTTGAGCTATTGTTATAGGGACCATCTATATTGAAATCCTACAGGAAATACACAGATGAGTCAATATATTGTGGCCACCTGCCTCTAAGCTGTAGGATCCCCTTTAGCTAGCAAAACAGCGGCCACTCGGGGAAGCATCTACACTGACTGGGGGAATCCCAAAACCAAGAAGGGGTTGTGTTAGATAAACGACAGTTGGTAGGCGGCGAGAGTACATCTGTAAGATGACGTCTATGCAAATTTCGCGCTCGGCGCATACGTGTGGCGCTAGTAGCACCCTCGGAACATGCAAAGCAGGTTTGCTGTAAATACGCGCTGTAACATTCGTGAGCGTTAATTATCGTTGAGATTCGTCTTCTTAAAGGCATTCTTGACTAAGAAGCCATTATCAACAGCTCACGGAGTTTGAACGAGGTGGTGTAATAGGGCTACGAGAAGGTCTATTTTCTTTCGGCAATATTGCAGAACGACTTGGCAGGAATGTAGCCACTGTGCATGATTGTTGGCAGCGGTGGTCAAGAGAAGGTACTGCCTCAAGAAAACCGGGTTCTGGCCAGCCACGTGGCACTACTGAGAGAGAAGACCGCAGTGTACGGCGTATGGCCGTAGCGCATCGTACTGCGTCTGAGGCCGCAATTCGAGCTGCAGTTGCCACCACAGTGACACAACGAACTGTTACAAATCTGTTACTTGAAAGACAACTCCGAGCCAGACGCCCAGTAGCGTGCGTTCCACTTACTCCAAACCACTGCCGTTTGCGACGTCAGTGGTGTCAAGCTAGAGCTCATTGGAGGACTGAGTGGAGATCTGTTGTTTTCTGATGAAAGCCGGTTCTCCCTGGGTGCCAGTGATGGCCGTGTGTTGGTTAGAAGGCCAGGTGAGCGCCTGCAACCAACCTGTCTGCGGCTGAGGCACACTGGACCTACACCTGGAGTTATGGTCTGGGGAGCAATTTCCTGTGACAGCAGGAGCACTCGCGTGGTTATTCCACGCATCCTGACGGCACAGTTGTAAGTCTGTCTGGTGATTCAACTAGTTTTGCTGCCATTTATGAACAGCATTCCAGGGGGTATTTTCCAACAGGATAAGGCTCGCCTGCATACCGCTGTTGTAAACCAACATGCTCTACAGAGTGTCGACATGTTGCCGTGGCCTGCTAGATCACCAGATCTTTCTCCAATCGAGCACGTATGGGACATCATTGGACGACAACTCCAGCGTAACCCCCAACCAGCATTAACCGTCCCTGTATTGACCGACCAAGTGCAACAGGCATGGAACTCCATCCCACAAAATGACATCCAGCACCTGTACGACACAATGCATGAAGGTTTGCGTGCTTGCATTCAACATTCTGGTGGTTACACCGGTTATTAATGTACCAGCATTTCACATTTAAAATGGCTCTTCTCGCGCTTACAATAAGCTGTGATCTTGAAACCTTAATCGATTAAATATGTTTACCTATACAAATGTATTGCCGCCATTTCATTCCTCTAAAACTATTTTTTCGTGGTGTTGGGATTTTTTCCCCGTCAGTGTATTTGAGTTGGCGATAGGAATCCTGGGGTATCTGGTACCATAATGTCGACAAGTCTCCCAGTTCCCGAACTTTTCCCGGTGGTGATTTAGCGCGAATTCGTTTTCCAAGTTTAACCACTAGTGTTCGGTAAGGTTCATATCAGGTGAATTGGGTGGCCAAGGCATTAACAGAAAATAACAATGTTCCTCTAGCAACGCCTAGAGTAGTGTGGCATGACGCATCGTCCTGTTGGTAATGGCAATCACCAACAGGGAACACAGTTGCCATGAATGGGTGAACTTAGTCTTCAACGATGTTCAGATACCGGACAACTGTAAAGGATTGGGATATTGAGGCTTAAAGTGTAACAAGAAAACATCCCACACAGCATAACATCGCCGCCGCTGGCATGTTTCCGCCCAACAGTGCATTCATTTGCAGCAGCCTCTGTTGGTAATCGGAGTATCCCGCCTTCCCGTCTACGTGAGGCACTAGAAATACTTGATTTGACAGACCAGGCTATTTTATTCCAATCATCCACTGTCCAATCTCCATCTTGGGCCCATTTCATGTGATGTTGGACATGACTTGTAGTGAGCATGGGGACCCGGCTGGGTCTTCTGCTACGCAGGCTAATGCGCAGAAGGCTGCGATGAATTGTGTGCTGTGACACGTTGCTACTGTTGCAGGTGATTTGTCGCTCTGCGGTAGTTGAGAATGTGCAAGTGTCCGCTACCCTCGGGCATCAATGAGCTGCGGCCCACACACAGCTGGACGATTGTTCGGTTGGCTATCTGTGCACCACTTTGGATACGTACTTACTACAGCTGCACGTGAACAAGCCTCGCCGTTTCAGAGATCGTAGTTCTGCGGCGCTGTGTCGTCACCATTCGTCCTTTATCAAACTCCGATAAATCGCAACTTCTATCGGTCAGACTCCGAAAACTAACCGAAAGCCGGTCCTCGGGTTATATATACTGCTCTGAACTTCACCTTGCCGCCCCGGTGGCGCAGTGGTCTAAGGCGTTGGCCTCTGATCATTCGTCGGAAGGGGTCCGGGTTCGAATCCCGGTGAGGCATGGATGTTGTGTTTGTCTTACGGCATTGGCTCTCTCCCTTCCCTGGAACCAGTGACTCTAAATTAGGGACGGGCGACTGCTTATAACCCATTGAGTTGCTCACGGTGGTCGTTAAACCTCAAAAAAAAAAAAAAAAAAAAAAATTCACCGTCGCCACCGTTCGGTCTCCAGGCGCGCTCATTTCGCTAGGCTGGGGTGGTCATAATGGAGTGACTTATCGGTGTATGTCAAACAAAAGATTGTCATATCGCTTTCTTTCAGAAATTCAAGTGGGTAGCGCAGTGGTCTGAGCAATGGCTTCTGATCATTCGTCCGAAAGGGGTCTGGGTTCGAATCCCGGTGAGGCATAGATGTTTGTCTTACGGCACTGGCTCTCTCCCTTCCCTGGAACCAGTGGCCCTAAATTAGGGCAGGGCGACTGCTTATAGCCCCCTTGAGTTGCTCACGGTGGTCTTTAAACCTCCAATCAAAAAAAATAAAATAACATCTCAGAAAGTCTTCAATGTACAAAATTTTGCGTGCAGAACTTAAATATAATTTCATGAGAACTGTAAAGTTAGAATTTGCTTCTCTGCTAACACAAACGTTCTTTTGGAGGAACGAGCAACAGTACATCAGCCGCCCCGGTGGCGCAGTGGTCTAAGCGATGGCCTCTGATCATTCGTCCGAAAGGGGTCAGGGTTCGAATCCCGGTGAGGCATGGATGTTGTGTTTGTCTTACGGCACTGGCTCTCTCCCTTCCCTGGAACCAGTGACCCTAAATTAGGGACGGGCGACTGCGTATAGCCCATTGAGTTGCTCACGGTCGTCGTTAAACCTCCAATGGAAAAAAAAAAAAAACAGTACATCAAAGCGCATGACTTAGTCAAATTTTTTAGGGAAACATTGCACCCTCCAAGACTTAAAGATTTTCTGCTTCCGATGTTACTGTAAGCATAAAATTCGCGGTAAGTAAAATGTTCACTTTCTATTAAGTACAACTTTTTTCCTGGCTAAAGCACCTTAATTTTGAAAACTTCGATAAAATTTCAGGTACTCTAAATATGTAAATTTTTCCTAGGCAGATTTCTCTGAAACTCTTGTGTGGTGCGGTACATGCCGGAGAGGGAGGAGCGAATGGGGATATTATCTTTTGAGAAAGTTCCCTTTTGCAATCGTCGGTAGCAAAGGTTACTTTATCTCTTTCCGCAGACTGGTATGATGCCGATACTTAAGCGATATTCCCACACAGCCCCCCGTCTTCCCACAGTGTTTGTTTTCGTAGGATGAGCAGCAGAAATAACATGGAACTTCGATGTCTGTTGATAGTACTTCTCAGTTTTGGAGGTGAGAGCATATGTTTCATATTGTCTGTGAGGCGTGTAAAGTACAGTGAGTTCAGATACTATCTTGTTTAATTGCTGGTGTAAGCTCCGTATGTTATGATCATACGGCGCCGTATGTTATTAGAAGTGGCGCATAATGCTTTGTTATAACACCCATTTCATTTTACGGGAATACTTTTTTTTAAATGAGTTGAAGTATTACGTTTTTGTGGAATGAGTGTACAAGCAAACTAAAATTTCTAACTGGAAATCGGTTTTATACACTTCAAGGTGAAAGTGTGCTGGCTCCAAATGAGGCATATGTACTGTTTTTTGTCGTAGGGCTCTTTCGTTTAACCAATGATCCTAAATTTTTTATTTTTGTTGGAGGTTTAACGACCACCGTGAGCAACTCAATGGGCTATAAGTAGTCGCTCGTCCCTAATTTAGGGTCACTGGTTCCAGGGAAGGGAGGGAGCCAAGACAAACACAACATCCATGCCTCACCGGGATTCGAACCCGTACCCCGTTCGGACGAATGATCAGAGGCCATCGCTTAGACCACTGCGCCACCGGGGCGGCTCCTAAATTTGGGAAGAGACTGGTTAGTCTTAAATGGCCACGTTTGTCCTTAAACGTCGAAAAAAAAAAAGAATTTAACTTTTTCTGAAATTTAAATATACTTGTTCCACATAGTTGGTCGTTCGCTTTTTCACTTGTAGAAATCACTATTCGTAGGTGAGAAAACAAATACTCGACTTTGGAAACCGCACAAGTTATAATCCGTTATGCCACGGGGAATTTTTTTACTAGAAAATTAGGACAATAAGAAGCCGCCGTTAAGCCTCCTACTCTTTTTGCATAGGGTTACCTTTCACACATACTAAAAGTTTGGAGAAATGATCCTTCACGCTAACTTGCGTAAAATACTGAATTTGAAAACTTGACAATTCTTAGCAGTCGAAACCTTTTTTTTTTGAGCCATTGTGCACAAATAATTCATACCGCTTAGATGAGTTCATATTTTCATTCCATTTGGTAAAAACTTAGAAGTCAGCATCCAAACGGTGCAATTTCACTTTTGTACATACAGTAGATTTTTGTTAATTGTGTTATCTGCTAATCACGGTAGCAGTTTGTTTGGGTCAATTCTTGAACAACCCAAATTAGCTCTTAGGGATAAAGCTTCGCATTATTGGTGTAGCCGCTTAATTATACCAAAGTGTTCTAAACGCGATGTATCCCGATTAACTGGAATCTACTGTACATATTTTGAACAAGAGTTCTGCCCTCCAACGCAAGTAATCCTAGACGTAAGCTAGTAAGACATCTCATTTTTTGTATTATTGCTTATTGCGTAAGTTTTAGACTGGGATATTTCTGCATAAGTTTTAGATGGAATAATCGCAGAAATACGTGTGATTATTCCGTCTAAAACTTATGCAGAAATACAACCGTTGGTCAGATGTATTGTGACACAGATGATTCAGTAGTCCAATGAGAGTTAAGCGCTACACAAGTTTCCATTATGCTGATGACTTAAAATATTTTGGCTCTTGCATTGTTACAGAAACCTCTTTCAAGCGTTACAACTGCAAGGCAATTTAAATGCTCCAATTTGGCGTGCAACTTCCATTCCAGGCAAGAAGAATAAATTAAACTTTGATATAATTACAAGGTGTGATGACAAGTTCAGTGAACGTGGGACTTTTTTTACATTGAAGGTTTAAGAATCACGGTGCGCAACTCAATAGGCTGTAAGCAGTTGCTCGTCCCTAATTTAGGGCCACTGGTTCAAGCAAAGGGAGAAAACTAGTGCCGTAAGACAAACACAACGTCCATGCCTCACTGGGATTTGAACCCGGAACCTCTCGGACGAATGGTCATAAGCCAACGGTTAACACTGCTTCACGGGGGCGGCGAACGTGGGACAAATATATTTTATATAAGACTAACAATTACAGCATTAATCCCTTTTATTGGAAGTTTAACAACCACCGTGAGCACCTCAATGGGCTGTAAGCAGTATCCGGTCCTTAATTTATGGTCACTGGTTCCAGAGAAGGGAGAGAGCCAGTGCTGTAAGACAAACACAACATCCATGCCTCACCGGGATTCAAACCCTGACCAATTTTGGACGAATGATCAGTCTATTGCTTAGACCACTGCGCCACCGGGGAGGCGCATTAATCCCTACAAAGTACACCCCTTCTGAACACACACTGCCGATCCAGTAGAGTAAACACTAGTTTATGACCGTTCAAGTGTGCCCGGGTTCGAATCCTAGGAGGTATAGTTGCTGTGTTTGGTTAATGTTACTGGATATCCCGTCTTTGTAACCAGTTGCCCTAAAATAGGGACGGGAAAGTGGTAATTATCCTATTGAGTTGCTCACTGTTTTCGTACCCCCTCCCTCTAAAAAAAATAGCTGGTTCCAGCACCCCTGCCGTTGTTCATGACTGTACTGCTAGTTCAGTTCATGACGGTACTGCATCCAGCCACAGTGAGGCGAGTACAGATTCGGTGGGTGTAGGACGGACGGACCGACGTGAGCGATTCTATAGCCGCAGTACAACACCAAACGAGAGGACCGGCATGTTGTGCGTCGAGCATTGACGGCTGGAACCGCCACATCACGAACGTTAGCGCAGAAATTAGGGTGTGTTGCACAACAATCTGTATCAGCACGTACCGTTCGACGTTGTCTGCAGGAGCGGGGACTTGTCGCACGGCGCCCATTGCTTCGATTACCATTGACGTTACACCACCGGCGAATGCGGTGGCAGTGTGGCGGCACCGGGATGAGAGACTGTATGACTCCTGCATTATGCATCACCATACCGGTCCGTCGCCTGGCGTTATGGTTTGGGGCGTAATTGGATATGACACCCGCACACCTCTGGTACGCATCGCCGGTACACTCAACAGCCACCGCTACATCTCTGACGTTTTGGAGCCTGTAGTCCTTCCTTACTTGCAGGACAAGCCAGCGGTCACGTTTCAAAAGGACAATGCCCGCACGCACGTGGCACGCATCGCGCGACAATTCTTTACGGCCCACCAGGTGTCACTGCAACCTTGGCCCGCCTGTTCTCCTGATATGTCGCTCATCGAACACGTCTGGTTGCTGATCGGCAACCGAGTGGCCCGGCAAGCAACACCCGCGGCTACGCCTGTTGAACTGTGGCAACGTGTGGAAGCAGCCTGGACCGACATACCCCAAGCCCACATCCAAAGCCTCTTTCGTTCGATGACGCGGCGTGTAGCGGCCGTTATTGCCAGCCATGGGGGCTATACGAACTATTGATGTCTACGTGGTCCGCAAGTCGCACAGGCGTGTAAGCTAATCGTTTCATCTTTGTATCTGTTATGTGTAGTAAATCTGGCTTTGCTATCTCGTGTCCTTCTTGGTGTTGCATTTTGGGTGGTCAGCAGTGTATATTCAATTTATGCTAAGTAACGATTGATTGTGATCGATGGAAATGCACAACGGTAACTTTAAAACAATCTGTCTGTTACTAAGTTAGAGCGTAAATTTTTCTTGCTGATATAGCCTGCTTCTAGCGTTTAAACATTATTCATTTACTGAAACTACACTGCTGGCCACCCAAAATGCAACACCGCAAAGGACACGAGATAGCAAAGCCAGATTTACTGGACACATAACAACAGATACAAAGATGAAACGATTGAGCTTACAGTCCCGTGCGACTTGCGGAGTACGCAGACATCAATAGTTCGTATGGCCCCCCCATGGCTGGCAATAACGGCCGTTACACGCCGCAGTATCAAACGAAAGAGGCTTTGGATGTGGGCTTGGGGTATGTTGGTCCAGGCTGCTTCCACACGTTGCCACAGTTCATCAAGCGTAGCCGCGGGTGGTGCTTGCCGGGCCAAATGGTTGCCGATCAGCGAACAGACGTGTTTGTTGGGCGAAATATCGGGAGAACAGGCGACTCCCGGCAGCAGTGACACCTTGTGGGCCGTGAAAAACTGTTGCACGATGCGTGCCACGTGCGGGCGTGCATTGTCCTGTTGACACCTGCCCGCTGGCAGGTCCTGCATGTAATGGAGGGGCTACAGGCTCCAAAACGTCGGAGATGTAGCGGTGGCCGTTGAGTTTTCCGGCGATGCGTACCAGAGGGGTGCTGGTGTCATATCCAATTGCGATGAATAATGCAGGCGTCATACAGTTTCTTGCCGCTTTGCTGCCACACGCCGATCCGACCACCGTGGTGTTGCAGGCAGGAGCGGGATTCATCGAAGAAAACAATGTCTTGACATTCCGGCCCACTGCCACCGCACTAAACGGCCCACTGCCACCGCACTAGCCAGTGGCGTAACGTCAATTGTAATCGGAGCAATGGGCGCCTTTTGACAAGTCCCCGCTCCTTCAGACGACGTCGAATGGTACGTGCTGACACGGTTGTTGCGCAACACACCCTAATTCCTACGCTAACGTTCGTGATGTGGCGGTGCAAGCCGTCAATGCCCACCGCACAACATGCCGGTCCTCTAGTTCGGCGGTGTGCCGCGGCTGCGGCAATTGCTCGCGTCGGTCCGTCCGTCCCTCCTGCACGCACCGATTCCATACTCGCCTCACTGTGGCTGGGTGTCGTCCCACACGGGCGCAGATGTCTCGGTACGATAAACCTCTGTCGCGATAAGCCACTATTCGTCCTCTGTCGAACTCCGAAACGTGCTGCAATGACTGCCGTATTTTGCGACGAGGCATCAGGGAGCTTTCCACGCTCAGGTCCGGCAGCACAACACACTTCCACTACTTAACCCCCCTTTCTTATAGTACTTCTCGGCGGCGTGCCGGGAGCACATGATTTGCATATGCCCTGCAATGCTAATCGTTTGCATGTCCACTCACGGGCGACGCATGCTACGAATTTCAGGCCAATCGGATGCTTTCTTCTTGGTGTTGCATTTTGGGTGGCCAGCAGTGTATTAACAGGAACGGCATACTAAGTTTTGTGATGCACGATAGTTTTTTGGAAAATAATTTATGCATACATATCCCGCATTTATTACGTAATAAAAATTATCTACCAATATTTCACATTTTCGGGAAGTAATTGCGGTAATAAAAACTATTGTTGAAAAAATTATATGTACATTAAAATTGATATCTCCTTTGATGACACTTTAATATGCGGTTTTGAAAAACATCATGAAAAATTTGGCTATGAAATCTTCCTCCTAAACTAAGTTCAACATATTATAGGGTGTTGCACATTTCGCATGAAACTTGCAGGCGTCTCGAGTGAAATAGAATTTCATGTAACTGGTGAAACCAGGAAATACTAGAGCTCAACGGGGGTAAGATGAGCTTTACTTGGAGCACAGTCTTATTGGTGTCTCTTTTCACCAGTGACTAAATGATCTGCAAAGGAGCAACTGATGAAACCAAAAACAACTACGTAAAGCTCAATAGTGTAACGGAGCTGCACAGTAGCGTAGCTGAGCCTCACTGTGTCACTGCGTGTAGCTGAGCTACATCGAGTGCTACAATAGTGTAACTGAGTGTAGCAGAGCTACACTGAGAGCCATTTGTTGTTGGTGCCTTATTATCCAGGTGTTAGGTCTTCTGCAAAGGATAGCTTGGGACACTCTGCCATAACGCACCCTTTACCGTGGCTGCCATCCGCTGTCATCGGACGGCTAGGGTTCTAAATAACACCTACGGTCATTTTGTGAATGGCGACTATGAGTGTCTAAGTGCTTCTTTTAAGATTACTCAGCCTGGAGTGAAAGAGGAATCAATAAGAAACTGCGACGAGTAAAGCTCTTATTGAGCTTAGTCTTTTGTGATTTCAAAACTTCGTTAACAAGATTGCAAGGGTTTTCCGGTGCGGAAATTCAATTGTTCCCTAAAATAAATCAATACACAGAATAAGCAAGCAGCAAAGCTACCGGATTGAGGTGTTTGAAGTCATGTATTTGGAGGGGGGGGGGGGAGAAGGATTGGATGTTTAACGACCACCGGGAGCAACTCGGTGGGCTATAAGCAGTCGCTCGTCCCTAACTTAGGGCCACTGGTTCCAGGGATAGGGAGAGAGAATCAGTGCTGTAAGACAAACACAGCAGCCTTGCCTCACCGGGATTCGAATCCGGACCCATCTCGGACGAATGATCAGAAGCCATCGCTCAGACTACTGCGCCACCGGGACGGCGAAGGATACAATTCTGGAGTGAGTCTGTCCGTCGGTTGCACTTTCAAAATAACATTGAAAACAAGAGTGCAAATTTATTCGGTGTTTCTATTAACCGAACCCTTTCATGTGTGCAGTTACACAAGAAATGGAACTTTGTTCAATTATTTGTAGTCTTTTTTTTCTTCCAAACGTTGTTTATTATGAGCAAAATCTTTGAAACTGAAGAGCCGCGATGCTACATTTTTTATTAGCTTTTTCTAAGCAGGTGTTAAAAAGACACAGGTCTACAGGCCAGGATAAGATTGCTTTAAACGTGCTACATAACAATGTTTTCACATCCTGAAAGTTTACGGATAACTGCTTTCTGGTGATAAAAACAGCATTTACCTACTCATTTACGACTCAAATAAATATTAGGAGGCAGCTCCAGTGCGGCGTAGACGGTGTGTTTGCCTTACGGTACTGGCTCCTCACTTTCCTGGAACCAGAACCCCTAAAATACAGACGTGGGACTACTGATAGTCCATTAAGTTGTTAATGGTGGTCCTTAAGCTCTCGAACAAAGAAACATGTTAATAGTCAACACCCATGGGCCGCCCCGGTGGCGCAGTGGTTTGAGGCGCTGGCCTCTGATAATTCGACCGTAAGGGGTCCGGGTTCGAATCCCGGTGAGGCATGGATGTTGTGTTTGTCTTACGGCACTGGCTCTCTCTCCTTCCCTGGAACCAGTGACCCTAAATTAGGGACGGGCGACTGCTTATAGCCCATTGAGTTGCTCACGGTGGTCGTTAAACCTCCAATCAAAAAAAAAAAAAAAAAAAAAAACCTATGGAAAATGGCCGTGATATATCAGAGCAAAACTTGTCACAATAACGGGTCTCAATTTTATGCACGTGCGCATACGCTTTAACTTAATAAACATCTATGTAAGGGGCTTCATATTGTAATATAAATACATACTTTCTTTTTTTAATTGGAGGTTTAACGACCATCGTGAGCAACTCAACGGGCTATAAGCAATCTCCCGTCCCTAATTCATGGCCACTGGTTCCAGGGAAGGGAGATATCCAGTGTCGTATGACAAACACAACACCCATGCCTCACCGGAATTCCAACCCGAACCCCTTTCGAACGAATGATCAGAGGCCATCGCTTAGGCCACTGCGCCACCGGTTACATACGTTCACCATTAGCTGATTCTAAAACAAATATTCGTGATGCCACAATTTGGGGGAGGAGGGGGGACTACAACCACAGTGAGCAACTCTATGGGCTATAGGCAGTCGTCCGTCCCTATATAAGGGCCACTGACTCCAGGAAAGGGAGGGGACCAGTTCAGTAAGACAAACTGTGCATTCATGCCTCAATGGCTTCGTACCCGGACCCATTTCGGACTAATGGTCAAAAGCCAGAAACTGCGCCACCGGGGGCTGCTCGCTTAGTTTTTCCTATTTTGTGCAGGTGTTCAGGGAGTCAAAACCGCTTGCCCATTGTGACGTACCTGCCAGCAGGACGCACACGACATAAAGGCAGATAGCAGTCAGAATGAACGTCTGCGTAGCTCAATTGGTAGAGCGACTTGTTCCGGAATAAGCGGAATCGGGTTCGATTCCCGGCGTAGACCAAAAATGACGGAGAAATTTACTTCGTTATAATGGCGCCCGAACTATCCGGATGACCAGACTGTTCAAAATCTCGCAATGGTGTGATGTTATTTCCACACCACGAGATAGGAAAACTCAGAGAATCCCTTCTCCAGTGCTTCGAAAAATAAATGTGTGTGGTGACGTTGCATTCCACACACCAGATTGACTGGGAGTTCTCGAGTGCACGTTCTACAGCGGATGGCTGCCTGCAACGATTCATGGTCATGGCTGACCCGTGGGCCATGCCCCCGGCTCTCTTGTGGGGGGGGAGATGTGACGTACCCGCCAGCAGGACGCACACGGCATAAAGGCAGATAGCAGTCAGAATGAACGTCTGCGTAGCTCAGTTGGTAAAGCGACTTGTTCCGGAATAAGCGGACTCTGTTTCGATTCCCGGCGTAGACCAGAAATGACGGAGAAATTTATTTCGTTATACCATTCAATTATGCAAAGGTGCGATGTTACATGGCTCTGACGTATTTGACATGAAAAACTGCAGACGGCTTAAGAAAAATTGAAATGCTGCCGACGTTTTTAGAAATCCAAATTGGAATTTTGTTCAGTGAGCTGAGCGTTTGGCACATCAGTCCTTTTCCCGTTGCACAAAATCAGAAATCTGTTTTCCTCGATCTTCTAACTCAATAGGTCCTGGATAATAAATTCTGTGGGATGTTCAGAAACCTCGTTAGCATCAAGCGAAATGGGTTTTGATTTATAGATCTAAACACTGCGAGGAAACCGAAACGAAAATCATTTTCTGACATTATTGAAATAATTCGTGGATGGTAGTAAATGTCTTTGCAAGAAACCTCAGGTCGAATCTTGTGCTTCTCGGTAACGCAAGATTCCGCAAGAAAGAACGTGAAAAAGAGAGAGAAAATTGGAAAAAATATTTTGACAACGTATCTTTTAGTGTGTGTGATTCGATGTTTAACGAACACCGTGAGCAACTCAGTGGGCATTTAACGCAGTCGCCTGTCCCTAATTTAGGGCCATTGGTTTTAGGGATGGGAGTGAGTCAGTGCCGTAAGAAAAACACGACATCCATGCCTCACCCAGATTCGAACCCGGACCCATCTCGTACAAATGGCCAGAACTTCAAAAGAGCATTTATTTACAAAAAAAGACAACATACAAACACAAATTTTCACCGGGAAAAAAAATTGCACAATAACTCACCGGCAACGACAATAACAACACACAATCAATATCGCAATAAACAGAGTACTCTACAGGAAGAAGCAGACGACATCAGAGCAAGTTGAAGAATAACACACGGCAAGATAAAAAGAAAACAGTTGCACAACAAACAATACATACAGGACAGACCACTAATGAAGCAAGGCGGTAAAGAAAAGTCAGCCGAGTTTGTCAAAACTGTCAAGGGAAAAAAACAAACACACACACGGTCCGACAACAAGCTGCAGCCGAAAAAAAACAAAACCTGGTAGTTCGGAGAAATGCGTTGACAAATGGCTGTAAGCCGACGAACAACAAAAATTTACATTTAAAGCGTATCTCGGTCAGTAAGACCGACAGCAACACAGAGAAAAAAACAACCACTAGAAACTAACACCCCGTACCATTAACACAACACACAAAGCACAATATTCAAATATCACCAAGAAATTAACACACAATGCACAATATACAAATAGCACCAAGAACACAAAAAAGAATGCACAATACACAAATAACACCATGAAAACTTTGTGAAAAAGAACACAGGAGTTAAACTTGCAGACAAGCATCACCACCAAATAAATTCGGGTCGAAACAGTGAATTCGCACTGTATGCACAGCACTAACCACAAAAATAAACACCGATTACACAAACAAAATCAAGAAACACGTCGGTAAGGTTCAGAACCAACACACAAAAAAACCCCTCGGTACCACGCGCCAGCAGTACCCGTTCAGCAAGAAAAAAAAGTTAAAACAAAAAAATAAAAACAACCACAACATTAAACACAAAACCGTGCGACAGTAAACTGTGTGAAACCGACGAGTAATAAATATAAAATAGATGAACGACACCAAAAGCAAACTAGAAAAAAAGCCGACACTTGAGCAACAAAAAACAAAACAAAAACACATCAGACAATGTGCATGCCACAGCAAAAATGCAATCAACATCAACAAAACAACATAAAACACCTTGGTAACAGTAAACAATAAACAGAAAATACCAAAACGCTTAGCCGGCACACAAAAAAGTTTGTCGACCAACGGCTTGAGGCCGACGGAAAATAAAATAAAAGAAAAGAAAAAGTCAGTAAACGCTACCGACAACAAATTAACGGGAATGTGTGTGCACGGAAAGCAACAAGAAGATAAACTAAAGGAGACACTAACCCACTGACACAGATCTACGGTATGTACAAAAATTATGCACTAAACAAAAAAACACCAATAAAAAATAAATAAATATAAATATAATAAACTCTGGCTATGGGAGGAGAGCAATAATGCCTGCAGAAACATGAAACCATGACAAATATGGAGACCAGAGAGAGAAAAAGGCAGGCACATCCTGCCGAACCCGCGCCATGTCATACTCAAGTTGGAGGACCGATCTGATGGATGATCGGTACCTCCTGCACAAAAACACCCGGGCCGGATGATAACGCCGGAGAGAAGCTCGATCCACGCTTGAGTGGTAAAACAAATAAATCGTCAACTTCGCTTGGAGAATGATGAATGCACAAACAGAACTGTGGACATCTACAGGGGGAGAATGGCGTCGGAGGAAATAAAAATGGAACATTGTATGAGGACAAGGGCAAACTTTGGAAAGAAGGGAAAACATAATCGAAAACAAGGGCTGCAACACCAGACAAGAATCATAGGAATGTGACACATCACCAAGTGTAGAACAAAAAGAAGCAAAGCGGGGAAGCCAAATGACGAAAACGATGAAGGGTACGCGGAGTGAGCAACCGACGGTGTAGGTGCAGCCAATGAATGTCCCGGGCTTTCGGGGAAGCCAGTGAAGTCGATGGATCACTCCATGTACCTGGAAGATCTGTAGCTGAAACAGAAGGAATTGCTAATGGAGCTGTGAAATTGGTAAGAAAATGCGAATAAAGAAGCTTGGTTGTAACTTGATGGGGTAAAAATGGAGAATCGTTTAAGTAGAGAAGAAAGGGAAGACTGAGCGACGGGGCGGAAGACTGAATGAGGCCAATAGAATTGACAAGTAAAGGATAAAGACGAATAAGACAGGATTGAATAAGACAGAACTGTGCACGATGCTGAGGGGTATCAAGTAACAGAGGGGAAAGGCGATCAAAAGATTTCCAGTGAAGAGAAGAATCAAAAAGTTGAGAAACCTGAACGACGCCACTTGCAAACCAAGTGGAGAAGTTCAGGTACTGAGAATTTGGAGAACGAAGGGCAGAGGAGAAGAAAAGTGGTTCCGCAAGGAGATCGTTAGTCGAAGCTGGGGGGAGGCGGACTGGACATAAGGAGTGCCAGAGGGAGAAAACGGTACGGTAAGTAGCGGGAAAGTGATTGGGAATGAGTGGAAAGAGGTCCATGCGGATAAAAGTAGCTAGAGAAAGAAAAGGACTTCGTGGAAAGAGCAAAGTGTCAATTATAGTAATCGAAGAACCGCAAGGAAGGGAAAAAATCCTCAAAAAATGTTGGAGATGGAAAGCGTTCGATGTAAGGGACAAATCCGGAAGGGCAAGCCCACCAAAAGAAACCGGAAGGACAAGCGTGGATCGATGAACCCAATGTACGACATCCCAAATAAAATTTGTAAAAAGACATTGAACGTGACGAAGAAAGAGGGGAGGAGGGAAATGAGCAAACCAAGTATGAGAAAGGGCCGGAAGAAGAAAAGCGGAAAGAAGATGCGACCTGCTAAAAAAAGAAAGAAACGGTTTCAAACGGCGAAAAGGGGCAAGGCGTCGATTCATGTCCTGCATCAAAGGGGACCAAGTGGCGGCAGCAACCACCACCGGGTTCCCGATGAACACTCCAAGAAGTTTGATGACCGTGGTCGACCACCGGGCACCCCAAGGGCGGTCGCCGCGGGACGACCACGAGCCAGCCCACAAGCCAACAGATTTAGAGGTATTAAGGGCCGCACCTGAAATTGAAGCATACTCAGTATAGGTAGATAAAACAACACCAAAAGCCTGTTGGGAACGTAAAAAAAGAGTAAGGTCGTCCGCATAGGCCGACAAAACCACGCGATGGTGCCGTGTGGAGGCCACACCACGCGGAATGCCTGCCAGCAAACGAGATCGAAGGGAAATAAGAAGTGGTTCAAACGTGAGGGCAAACAGTTGACCCGACAGGGGACAACCCTGCCGTATACCGCTTGCAAAAGGAATAGCAGCCGTCATAAAAGAAGAGGTCCGAACACGAAAGTAAGAATGGGAAGAATATAGATTGGAAAGTGCCTGACAGAAAAGGGAAGGAAAGCCAAAGTGACGAAGAACAGAGAAAAGATAAGAATGATGGACAGAATCGAATGCTTGTTTCTGATCTAGGTTAAAAATAGCAAGAGGTTCAGAAAGACGGGAAGCAAGAGAGTGTAAATCACGGATGGTAGTGATGTTAGTTGCAATCGAACGGGAAGGGATCGTATAAGTTTGGTCAGGATGAATAATAAATTGTAGAACAGGGTTAAGGCGAAGAGCCAGAATTTTTGCAAAGATCTTGTAGTCGGTGTTAAGAATCGAGATGGGGCGCCAGTTAGATAGAAGACCAAGATTACCAGTTTTAGGAATTAGGCGGAGAAGAGCAAAAGCAAAGTCAGAAGAAACGAAAGTCGAAGAAGAAAAGATCGAGTTGAAACAAGCAACGAGAAGAGGAAGCAGAGCAGGAAGAAAGGTTTTATAAAAAGAAAGTGGAAGACCGTCAGCCCCAGGGGCGGAGCGGTCATTCAGACTAGAAATGGCAAAACGAACCTCCGAGGGAGAGATCGGTGAAACCAAGGAGGGGGAAAAAAAGACGGGACCTGAGGAAGATGTGATAATAATGGAGAATTCTCTGCAGGCGGCAGGACCCGCAATCGAAACCGATCAGTGAAGTACTGAAAAGTTCGATCACAGATCTGCACTGGATCAGAAACAGTTGAGCCATCTGGAAGCGAGAGAAAAGAAATGTTGGAACTCAGAGCACGGTGGGATTCAAGATGTCGAAGGTGTTGAAACGGGTCATCATGAAAATGTAACTTGGAAAACTTTAACCGGGTAAGAGACGAAGAAGCAAAGGAAGATAGAATGCTATGAAGTTGTGATTGAAGAGCTGCAAACGATGGATCTGAAGGAGAAAGGAACTGTAGTTTACGGTGAAGAATAGTTAAATCATGAAAGCGGTGAAAACGGGACGAAAAAGAGAACTGACGTGCAAACGATAGGATAGAAAGTTTGGTGGAAAGCCACAGAGCTGCTGGGTCAACCGTGAGAGGAAGTTCAGAAATGGATGAAGAAATAATCGAACGAACTTCGGCCTGAAACGTGGGATCGGAAAGGAGAAAATCATCGAGAGACCAAACCGGGGAGGGGGGACAGAGAAAGAGGACAAAAATATTTCCAGAAGAACAGGACGATGGTCGGAGGAAACAGAAGGATGATGGGTTACTTCAACAAGGGAGGAGTGGAGGAAACTAGAAACATAAAAACCGGTCGAGACGAGCCGCAGCATGCGCTAAGGCGGCCGGAGGAAACCATGTGAATTCACGGGACAGAGGGTGGATGGTACGAAATGCGTCAATGAGACAAAAATTACTAACTAGTTGAGACAGTTGGGAGGAAAGGTTAAGGCGACTCTCCCCGGAACCATCACGGTCAAGACCCGGTTGGAGAGTGCAGTTGAAGTCACCACCAATAAGAACGATTTCAGAAGGAGGAATTTGGGAAAGAAGGGAAATCAAATGCGAAAGAAGAGCATCAGCATCAACCGATGATTGTGGCATATGCAAATTGAAAACATGAAAACGACGGGAAAGATAACTAAAGGAGATACCTTGAAAGGAGCCCAGCAGACTCTGTGACTCAACGATATCTGAAAGAAGAGAATGAAACCGAGTACGGAATGCAATCGCTGTACCGGACCCAATGTGCGTCCGGTAGTTGTGATAAAAAGCGTAGGGGCAGCGTCTCCAGCAGGAATACCCGGTCGCCAAGGAACAGTTCGTCTCCTGGAAGAGGAGGATATCTGTCCTCAGGAAACGAACGTCCTCGAAGACCAAAGCATTCGCGGCTGAAGACGCAAGGCCTCTACAGTTAAAGCAGAGCACATTTAGGGAAGGCATCACTGGGGCGGCTGCATCCAACCTTCCAGTTCTGCCTTCAAAACTTTAAGTAAATACGCCAACCGGCGAGCGTACTGCTCTGTCCCGGATGGCAGATCAACATTTAATAAGAACTCATGCAGGAACGTCAGTTGGGTTAGCATCTCCGGAAGGTGAGAGAGTTTACTTGCTATACAAGGGAGAGTAATCAATTTCGCCCGTCTGGGGCGAGCAATCAAGGCATACAGATCTGTGAATGAGAGGGGAGTTAAGGGCACCTCAATGTCAGCAAACATAGAGGTGATGTCAACCAGAGAGGGGGCAGGAGAGTCGTCATCAGATTCAGCAAATAAAGTTTCTTCAGAATCGGGATCGGTAACGTCCATGGAATCATCGTTCGGCAAACAGGTAAAACGGTTGTAGATGGAAACTGAAGAAGTAACAGGAGCCGGTCCAGGTGAAGGTGACGAGGATGTAGCCGTCTTCCTGGATTTCTGGCGGTCCGAGGAACTCGCACGACGGTTCGCTGAGCCAGGGGAGTTTTGCCTCTTGGTCCGCTGAACCTTGGGGGTGGAGGCCCCTTCAGACGCTGGCAACGGTGGAAATTCCTGCAGGTCAGTGGATGCCGAAGCAACACGGACCACTGGAGGTGATACGACAGAGGTGGAACCAGGATCGGCAGCTGGAACAGATTGAGTGGGGAGGGTGGGGGAAGAGTCCGGAGCGGTGGGCAGAGTCCCCGCTGGAACAGCAGCATCAAGTGATTGAGTTGGAACAGTAGCAGCTGTGGAATGTGGGCATGCCGATGCAAGGTGACCTTCACCCTTGCATCGGAAGCACTGAACGCCAGCAAACAGATTGAAAATGTAGGTCCGGGTTTCAGTTATGAGTTCCAGGGTGGTTGGCCGGTTAACTATTGCTTGTGGGGTTGGAAAGATGACTCTGTATTGACGACGACCGCCCTGAACAAGTTTCAGGGGGAGTCGCGAGCAGCAGCTGGGAGGTACTTTGTGGTACCAACCACTCGCCCCATGGTGTTAAGGGCATCAATTAATACCGAGTCAGGCACAGCTGTGGGTACTGGAGACAAGGTGACAGTCACTGGTCTTTGAGCTGCTGCAACTGGTTGGAGATGTACGGAACCAATGTCCAAGCCAAAAGCAAGGATTTTGTCCACTGCCTGTTGATGAGTGAAGTGCACGACAACACCCCCTCCCAAGCGGATAATAGACACAATGCTTTCTCCGGGTACAACTTTAGAAATAGCATTTAAATATTGGGGGAGGGGGTGTCGCGCAGAGCAGGAACAAATACACTTAAAAGTAAGGCAGACGAAAGTTCCTTACCTTGAGGAGATTCGAGTGGTAATGTTATCCTTAAAGCGGAAGCAACACGTGTAAACTCTGGTCGCGAAGACACAGAAGCACTATGTAAAGTAGAAGTCGCACTCACAGCCGCGGCGAACGAACGAGACACAGGAATAGAAGAGCTGGGTACCTCTGACCCAGCCTCCGGCAAATTTGTAACCAGCGGTACAGTTGGCGACGAAACCACAACACTATTTGACTGAACACCATTCATGGTGGTCACGGAAGATACAGACGACGAAGAAAGCGCAGAGGAAGGAGATATAGACGGGTATATGGCACTCATGCTGGTGGAGGTAGTAGCCAGCCCGGCTACTAACCCTCGCGGCTCGAGCGTTGCAGCTTGCAACACTCAAGAACAGGCAAAAAACGAAAAAATAAGCACGTACAGCTTGTACGCCTCACTACTTGCGAGGAAGGAACTCAGGTAATAACACACGAACTGTCAAAGAACAAACGCAAAAAAAACCACAAACTTCACACGAAACTTCTAATACTGGCAGGAGCTCGAAAAATGCGACTGATCAGTCAGAAGCCATCGTTTAGACCAGTGCGCCACCTGAGGCTGCTTGGCAATTTATGCTGATTCCTAATATGCTAGCTTCGGTGATTTTTTTCATCGTATCAAATTACTAAATCTGTGTGAGGGTTCATTCTTTTCGTGCCATGAAGTTTATTCATCGTGCAAGATATTATGATATATGGTTCCGAGGGCTTATATTTAATGAATGAGAAGTAAACTTTCATTTTGGCAGTGGAAAATTGGATATCAGTGAATAGGAAAACCGAATGCACAGTGTGCGAACGAATTCCGCATCCTCTTGGAGAAGAGATTAATATTTATGCTTTTTTATTCGGACTCTACCAGAATATTTAATTTCAGAGCTTCATTCTGAAATCAGAGGTGTTTTTACAAATCGCAATTAATTATGCCCGTCACTAAGTTGGCTTAAAGAAAGCTCCAGTGCATTTGATGTGTTACATAGCAGCGTCAGCTATTAAATTAGCGTTTAATATAGTTTCGTGCATAATTGCGAATTAACAACATACAGGTGGTTCAAAATGTTGTATTATATTTCGCGGTATCGGCTGCAATGATAAAACTACTGTCCTAGCAGTCGGGTGGTCAGAAGCTGGGCCTTTTGTCTAATCGTCCTAGCATTGCGTTTGAGTTTCTAATGAATCCCGTGTGTTGAATTTGTCTGCCCTATTACTGGACCTAGTGGTCAAAACTTAGGGACGGGCGATCACTTTTTTAAAGTTTAATGACCATCGGAAGCAACTCAACGGGCAATAATTTAGGGCCACTGGTTCCAGGGAAGGGAGATAAGAACTTCCATAAGACAAACACAACATCCATGCCTCGCCGGGATTCGTACCCGGACCCTTTCTCGGACGAATGGTCATAAGCCACCCGGGCTGCAAGCGATTACTTATAGCCTTAAGAATTGCTCACTGTGATTGTTATACTCTCCTACAAAAAGCTGAATCCATGAAAAAAAAATACCCTAAAGTTCAATTTATTGCAATTTGTTGTTTCGGACTTACGCTACCATCCCGAGCAACTTAAAACAAGGAAGATGACACCGAATTTTTGGCTGTAATGAGCGCGTCTTTTGAATCATTTCCGAAAAGAATAAAATGTATCGAAGTTCTTCATAGTCAATGGATCAAGTAAGAAAAAAATCAACCGGATTTCTACAATCGATGAAACATCCATAACTAGCAACAGCTACTTACTTCCACCAGCGGCTATAAAGTATGTTGCAAAAATTAGCAAGTGGAGCACAAAACGTTTCTTATAGAAAAAAGTATCAGAGGTAAAGAGAATTTCAAATCGAACAGTTAAAAGAAGAAACATAGAAGGAAACATATTTAATAACTGTAGGGCTTCTATCGGAAGATCCCAGTGCCATCTCTCTCTTTCAAAATTCGCTTTATCAGTTTCTGAAGCATGATATGCAGTAAAACGATACCACCGACAGCACACGCAGTGTGACGGACGGTGCCATCTTTCAGCAAGACAGTGTTTGATAACATGTGACCTCGAATGTCTGACGGCCGTCCCGGTGGCGCAGTGGTCTAAGCGATGGCCTCTGATCATTCGTCCGAAAGGGGCCCGGGTTCGAATCCCGGTAAGGCATGGATGTTGTGTTTGTCTTACGACACTGGCTCTCTCTCTTCCCTGGAACCAATGGCTCTAAATTAGTGACGGGCGACTGCTTATAGCCCAATGAGTTGCTCAAAGTGGTTGTTAAACTTTTAAAAAAAAAATGTCTGACAGCTCGTGAATGCCCGACATTTGCCACTTCTTCCTTGGCAAAGGCGTTCGCTTGATTTGTCGGCCATTCAACATGTGTGGGATACGGTTTCTCGATGCCTGGCCCATCAGGCTCTGCTGCCAAATCCCCAAGGTGAACTTTGGGTACGAATCAAGACAGTATGGAATGGCTTTTCATTCTTACGGCTCAAGGTTACTGCCCATACTGTGGGTTACAATTAATCCCAAATCTTTTATATGGGCTGACAGTAGTTTACTTTCTATAATTTCGACCTCCTGGGTTTTTCAAAAACAGCGTTATCCGCAGAGCTAATATGACATCCAGTAGTGGCGTATCTTGGTTCCGAGAATTGAGCTATCCCCCCCCCCCACCACCGCGCCCAATTACTGTATTTTTTTTAATTGCGAAGTTTAATTTTTAATGGTTAAGCAATAGAAGTAACTTTCTTTCTAAATTTTAGGTACACGCTATTGATAGCATACCAAATAATTATGAGGATTAGGATTTGAACACTTATTTGTACAGGAACTCCATTCTTCTTCTGAATACTTTATTTGTACATGAACTCCATTCTTCTTTCCTTTTGTGTGAACTTGAGTGTTATGTTTTCATCAAATGTTTCTTCAGAGTACTTTTTCATATTTAAAAAGAATGTTTTTCTCTATTGACAAATCAACCAAGTTGCTCAAATGTGCATGTCCTTGCGTGGATCTGAGATATATCTTGATCCCTTTTAATGCAGAAAAACTTCTTTCGGAAGTTGCAGTTGTTGATGGAAACTTTAATATTATGTCTGCTAATTTTTACACCTCCCTAAACACTATGTTTAATTTATGCAACTTTATGTAACAAGTAATGTCTCTAACTAATTTGGTTTTGTATTCATCAAGGTAATAAAACACCTTCAGTTCAATTTTTATTCGAGCTGTATCAAAATTTGAAACACCGAGTTCTTTAAGTTCTGACAGCAGATATTCAGGGAAGCTTTCACAAAATTTATCAAAACAGTTCGAATCCAACAAAGCCACGAATTTAAGATGTAATATCACTGATTTTAATTCATTGACACTTCACACAAACTGAAACAACTCTCGCAAAACACGTACTGTTATGGGCAGAAGAATGTCGGCAGGCAAGTGACTGAGGTAATCTGTCTTCGATTTTCTGAGCGAACCGTTGCCCAAAGCAGTGGCCCATTCCCCTCCACCAACTCATTCAGGTTGACATGGAAACGCTAGCAGGCGATCGTATGGAAGGTCTTCGAATCAGAACAGTGAAGACAATGAAAAAGCTGGTTGCGTTACGCCGTCCGTCTTCGCTCGTCAGATGACTCAAAGAAACGTATCCGCACGTGTTTCGACATAAACAATTGCGGACATAAACGCTATTAAATTATGTCGATGCATTTGAAAGCATCGACATAACTTAATAGCGTTGATAATTGACTTTTATTTGTGCATTCTCTGCGCTTCGCAGCTAGCCTAGCTAGCCTTTAATATGCGCCAGTGGCATCCATACATTACCCTGGTTTCAACCCTGCTTCATTTCACATAGTTCTACGCCCTGATCACACGTTTATACGACATAGCTCAACAGCTTCATCGCCGCTATAGTGTCAAAGTGGTGAGAGATGGAAACGTAGATTTCTTGCTAGTCATTCCAGATGAGCCCTGTTTCGAGTCCCGCAAACGCAAGCAGCTCGTTGAATGGCTCTGGATCTTTCCCTTTCTTGGAACCTGTGACCCTAAATTAAAATCGGGAGACTATTTATAGTATTTATATTTGCTCATGGTGATCGCTTACCCACGAAGAAAGGGAAAGAAACGGCTTCCTCAAACAATGCCAGCTGCACAAAGATTGTATATATACTCCACCGAGCACTACAAGAAATAAATCGCCTTTAGTTTATGTGATATAGTTTTTCAGTTTTCCAGCTTCGTCTCAAGCGCTCCGAGTTAGGAATCAAGTAATGAGACTGATTTTTTTGATAAAGTCCCGGTGAAACACACGGTCGGGAAGGCATGATTTCTTGATTAGTTATTTATCAGATATGCGGGCTGACAACAGCGACTGCGTGAGAATTGCGCAGATGATTGTTTACGCAGCGTGTGACGTCATTCGGTGGGAGAACATTCTCACTGCTGTGTCATGGAGCAGAAACCAAATATCCGGTTGAAAATCGGTAAAACTGCATCTGAGAGAGTCGAGTTGTTGCATGATGTTTATGGAGCTAATTGACTATCTTGTGCACAAACATTTCAATGGTATGCACGTTTTAGGGATAGGCGGGACGATTTGGGAAATGACGAAATGCCTGAACGCGCGATTTCAGTGTGCACCTCTGAACTCATTAATAAAAGGTTCACGAAAGGATAAAAAGCGATCCTTGTGTGACCTTGAGGATGCTGGAATGCGAGCTCCGTGTTAATAAGAAACACGATTTGTAAAAGTTTAGTGGAAGATTCGGGGGGAAGAAACTTGTGCTTGTTTTGTCCTGCATGCTTTGTCAGACGGCCTGAAACATGAACGAGTGGAATACGCGAAAAAAATCCTGGAGACTACAAAACAATGCAAAATGTTCTCCAAAGCATTGTGTCAGCTGAGGAGACATGGTGTTTTCGTCATGATTCTGGAACAAAGGCTCGGAAATATCAGGTTACAGAAGTTCAAAATCAAAACAATGCTTGTGTGTTTTTTCGACAGCAAGGAAATTCCGCATCACGAGTTTATTCCTGGAGGTACAACTCTCACTTAATGCTTAGACATTCATTTTGTAACGATTGTGGAAGAGGATTGTTCGTATCATGCCTGACTACAAAAATGGGCAATGCTTTCTTCATCACGACAACGCACCCTCACACAGTGCAGTCAGTGTACAGTAGTTTCTGGCACTGAAACAAGTATGTCAACCACCGTCCTGAATTGTCATCGTGTGACTATTTTCTATACCCTAAATTAAAGCTGCCGTTGAAAGGAAAAGGAAACGTTTTTCATGACATTGAAGGCATACAAACAACTGTGACATTAAATGTTCATTCTATACCAAAAAAATACCTCTGCAAGCCCTTGCTTTCGTTATCTGATTCTACTGCTTCTTGTGTTAACGCAGGAGGATTGTGCTTCGAATAAAATATATTCAAGTAAGTTTTACTGCTTTTCCATTTTTTTAAAATTCAGTCTAATTACTTAATTGCTGCAATCTGTATTCCGATTGCAACTGTTTGCCTGCTCTTGAAACAGAGAAAATAGGGAAATTGTCCCCTTGTGGTAAATGCTTCAAGGGCATATACCCTGTGCCTTGTTAAATCTGAGATTTTTAAGAATTGATCGATGGGAGGGCGGAGAGGGAGGGGGTAACGCAACATTTACGACTAGGGTGGATAGTTTAACGGAACTGAACGACAAGGATGGATAATTCGGAATGAAAAGATGTTTGTGATCTTAAGCCCTGAAATATAAATTTGGTTTTAAAGTTGTTGTGCCGCTTTAGTGTGTGTGTGTGTGTGCGGTTCACCTTTCACCTTTTTCTCTTTAACTGGTACATGCTAGGGTACTAATCTTGTGCGCCATGAAACTGATTAAAATTTCTGCTTTTAACAAAGCATAGCAACTACCCCATCAGAGCTGCAGAGTATGATCCAGGAACTGGCTGACAAGAGTAAGGAAGTGGGATTAAAAATGAACTTTCAGAAGACAAAAGTGATGTTCAATGCTTTTACAAGAAATGAAGATTTATCGATTGATGGAGAAAAGCTAGAGGTAACAGATACGTACGTCTAGCTTGGACAGCAGATATCAAGTGAGAGTCACATTGATGAAGAAATTAATCGACGTGTAAAACTTGCCTGGAGAGCTTTTGGAAGAAACAGCGTAATTTTTAAGAGCAATATGCCATTATGTCTTAAAAGAAAAGTGTTTGATCAATGCATCCTTCCAGTGCTTACGCATGGTGCAGAGACGTGGACCTTAACTAAAAGAGACATACAAAGGCGCAGACAACTCAAAGTAGCATGGAGAGGTGCATGCTTGGTGTAACCAGGAGAGATAAGAAGAGGCACTCGTGGATCAGAAAAATGACAAGAGTGGAAGACGTCATGATCAGAGTAAAATCCCTGAAATGGCAATATGCTGGACATACTGCCAGAAGGACAGACCATCGATGGACAGTCGAAATTTTAGATTGGATTCCAAGGGACAGAAAAAGACCCAGAAGAAGACCACATGGAAGATGGGTGGATGAAATTCTAAAGTATGCGGGAGTAACATGGAGGAGATTGGCACAAGACAGACCGTTGTGGAAGGGGCTTGGAGAGACCTTCGTCCAGCCGCCCCGGTGGCCCAGTGGTCTAAGCGAAGGCCTCTGATCATTCGTCCTAACGGGGTCCGGGTTCGAATCCCGGTGAGGCATGGATGTTGTGTTTGTCTTACGGCACTGGCTCTCTCCCTTCCCTGGAACCAGTGACCCTAAATTAGGGACGGGCGACTGCTTATAGCCCATTGAGTTGCTCACGGTGGTCGTTAAACCTCCAATCAAAAAAAAAAAAAAAAAAAAAAAAGACCTTCGTCCAGCATTGGATTGATAATGGTTGACAATGATGATGATGATGAGATAACATGCTTGTTTAACGGTTCTAGTCTTTTCCCCCATTGTGGAGACTGTACTGGTAGTGAGCTTTCCTGGTAGCATGGAAACACTCAGGGAGGCGACAAAATCTGACCTACATAAAAAAATAATTTTGATGTCGTTGTTGTGCCTTATGTTGTATTATTCTCTTTTACACTGAAAACGTAGTAAATAATTAAGTAACATTTATGGTTGTAAAACGAAAACATGAATATTTCGGCTGATAATGAATCTCTTTTTGCTATATTTAGGACTGACGTTCACTGGAATTTCAGCATGTGACGAATTGGGGATATTCAGCTGCCTGAACACCATTCCTACTGAATCCTTTGGAAAATACTTTGAATGGAATCAAACTGCGGAAAACATTTTCATGTATATTACAAGAACACAAGATAAGTTTTGCGAGTAAGCAGTACTGTTATACTTTAAAAAAATATATATACGAGCTATTTCGGCAATTTACAAGTTAGACAGCGATATAGTTATTTTTTTTTTTTTTTTGTAAGTGAAAAATTATAGCAGCAAGAGTAGTGAAGTTGAGAAATCTGCCACACTTCAAAGTATACATGTTGACCGAATGATTCTTTTATATTCCAAATTCTCATTTGATTTCTTATTTCTCAATGGATATGGTGATTTAGAATACAGTAAAACCCGCTTACAACGAGACGCTCGAGACAGACGGAAATTATCGCTAAATCCATTTTGGGGTAAAAAATCCTAAAAACATGCATAAGTGGTAATATGCGTTTAATTTTACATTAAATACCCATAACAACTGCACATTCTTGACTGATTTAGTGAATTAACTATAGTAGCATAAATTAAACTAAAATAAGCACTTACATGAATGCATCTACATTACCAAGTTTCTGAAAATAACGTGCAGCAAAGTTGCCGGTAAGCGTCCGTTTTTTAACGAAATTTCCGTTTTCGAAAGTTCGCGTTTTTCTCTAGCTTCCATATATTTTTACAGATGTTCCGTAGTCAATTATTCCGTATGTTTCAAAGAAAGTCCGTTTCAAGTTTTTCCGCATTTGCACGGGAATTTTACAAAATTCAATATCAGGAATATTTCAGTCCTTATGACAGAGAATTTTTTTTTCTTTCGCGGTGGGGATCCAGGCCAGCCGTTTGGGTTGAAGCCATTGAGCGAGAAAGTCACAGGAATCAGACTCAACTAATTGGGCGATGAGGAAATTTTTTTTTTTCGTTAATGCGAGTGATTTAGTCCTTTTATTTTCTACTGGAGCTTATTATTTTCTGAATGTGTTTGTAATAATTTAATTTTTCTGTAGAAGGTCTTATTATAAATTACGTATTTTTTTTCATCGTGCTTTTTTGAAACAACAAAGTGATTTGTAGTTTGAGATTTTTGTTTCAACTGACAATAACTTTCAATTATCCTTAAGAGAAGGTTCAACGTACTGTTTTAAATTTTTTTTCACAAAACTTCTAAACATTAAATTTACTCTTGATAGCTACATAACGTTTTCTGTTTTAGGACTTCACAGGCTGATACATAGACCTCGTACAGTCACCTGTACAATAAATTAAGTACCCGGTTTCTTACGTTTACAAAATATATAATAGCTGGTGCCCAAAATGGGGAAGCGGAGAAGAAATATGCTGCACCACAGTAACCAAAATTCATGCGATATAATATCCACAATATCGGAACAGAACTTCAAAATCAAATACTCTGACAGACGATTGAAATTTTACAATTAATTAAACCCCTAAGTATTCCCGTAAATCTCTCCTATTACCGGAAATATTTCGTTATATGGTTACGGAAGAAGCAAGAGCGGAGTTTTTCCGCTAACATAAGAAAATGCTTTTGAAAATTCATAATTTTCCTTTAATATATCTTGAAAACGGTAATTAACCGTCAATATAAAAAAGAAATTGCGGAAAGGTTTTTCAAAATTCAGAATTTTTCTGGCTTACGAAAAATCAGTGATATTCAGAGTTTGTTTTAGTCATTTCACGGAAAATGTTGTATCAGAAATGTGTTTCGTTAATTCACTAAAGAAATCACGGAAAGTTTCTCCGGTACTTCAGAAAAAGTTTTACAGTGTAGCAATGAATCCTGAAGCAGACGACACTTGGAAACATTACTGTTGTTTGCTTTGTTTCACATTTCCTTAATTTTTTCGCTGAATAAAACCTGACGCCGTCTAGGCTATTAAGTATGGCCTTCTGAGTGAATTCAAATTTTGCAGAACAAGTCCTTTTGTTTTTATTAATATATTTTTGTTTGTCTTTTATTATTTTTATTTTAATATTAAAATGACCATATTTAAAATACCAAAGAGTAAAAGAAGATTCAACGAAATAATGCTCCTCAACTGACAGCCACAATTAAAACATTAGTAAGTCATAAGGGATTAAAACATTAGTAAGTCATAAGGGATTAAAACATTAGTAAGTCATAAGGGATTAAAACATTAGTAAGTCATAAGGGATTAAAACATTAGTAAGTCATAAGGGATTAAAACATTATTAAGTGTTATGTTTTTGTTCTGTGGCTCCTAAAGAACTACAGATAGAATTGATTGCGCTCTCAGGAGAGGACATTTTAAAGTCCTTATTTGATGTTAAGGACCCAATTGAAATGTGGGAAAATACAATAGAATACCAACGCCTTCAGCAACATGCACGAAAAATGCTTTCTTGTTTTTCAACCACTTATAGCTGCGAATCTACACTCTTCTACCTAATCCAAATCAAGGCGCCCAAATGACAGATATCTATCTAGAGATTAGCTAAACGTGCGGACCTTCATGTTGCAACCAAATATTCAAATGCTGCCCAACAAAAAGCAGTCACAACAAAGTCACTAAAAAGTTAGTTCACTTTAGAATTAACAATTAATTTTTGTTTTACATTTTTGAAGTTAGTAAGGTTTTTACAAACTAATGTACATTTCGAAGTATAACTAATTGAAGTTTCTTGAATACCGCTTTGTTAGATTACAGGTAACTTAATTCGGCCTCCCAACATGAAAAGGTTCCTCACCTCTGACCTAGAGCATTAAAAACCTTGTTATATCTTAGTCTGTTATTTCAAAACAAAGATTGTTTGGATATATCATTAGAAATTTTCCCAACAACCACAGGTTGTTCCATACGACTATGCCCGACTGCACTCTTCGCTTTCTTCACTCTCCTCAGCCGTTTCCGACGACTTGACAGCCTCTACGATATTGTTAGTAGAAAGGATGCCAGAAGTGGTCACAACGTCATCTACGTTAACGAAGTCGCCAATTCCAGGATCATCATTCAAATGTGTCATGTTCTGACGCCGCAACCAATTACAGAGTGGAAGATCATCCATTTCATCATCAGAGTTGACAGTGCTACCCAACCCAGCTTTTTCTGAAGCAACTTTGAATTCAACATTCTGATATGCTTTCCTAAGCATCATCTGCTTTCAAGAAAAGGAATTTTAATTCTCGCCTTTTCCTCCATTCTTCCTAACAATGTTAGAATTAATTCTCGTCGGTAGTGTCACTTGTGGCACCGAACCAGTCTTTGATCTATGGGTTGTAACAGAGAATTTGAGTTGTGTTACAAGAAGACAAGGCAGATGTTAGTAAGGATTTTAATGCTTTGATGCGCCTAACATTTTTCTATAGCAAGCAAAATTTGATGGTTTTTCTTTCGAAGCTCTTTACTCCGCTCCCCAACACAGAGTTTAACCCCTAACATAGATAACCAAGCTTTCGTGTTAGATTTGTAAGAAAAAGGAAAACTCTCCATGTTTTTTAAACCAATTTTTCAATCGCAAACAATTTTATCTTTTCCTTCCTCATTGGTTTTCTATAAAATTTCTTCCACTAGCACATCCAGGATTTTTTTGCACTGCTGCAATTTCATAATGTATAACATGATTTCTATTCCTCCATGCCAAGACCCAGATTTTTGCTGCCTCATTAAATGATTTTGCTGAAAAATTCTGAATTTTAAAACCTTTCCGCAATTCTTGAAGAAGCGTACAAGCTTCAACTTTGTCCGTCCGTCTTTCCACAAGATAACTCGCGTACAAATGGTTCGATTTCGATGACATTTTAGTATGCAGTAGGGGACAACCTGCGGACGAACCCTGTTGAAAATGGGCTAAATGTGATCAAAGGTCAGGACATAGTATGTAGTAGGGGACAACCTGCGGACGAACCCTGTTGAAAATGGACTAAATGGGATCAAAGGTCAGGACACAGGAGCGGGATCCATTCCATCACCCTTATGCGTCAGAACTTGCGTGAAAATGCTTCGATTGTGACAAAACTTTATCATGTTGTTCCGTAGGTATACTAAACCGGTTCTGTTGAATATCATTGAAATGGGGTCAAAGGTCAGGACACAGGAGCGAGATTTATTTCACAGCCATTATCCTCATAATTTGAGTAATTATTTCTGGTATGTTGGAAAGCGTATCATAATCAATGCATTGCATGCTTTTACTAACTTGTTAAAAAGTGTCCTGGGTTGCTAGTTAAGTTCTGGATCATGTTAAAAATGGGATCTTTGTAAGCGGGTTTTTCTGTACTTCCTGAAGCCAAAAAACACTTTCGTTTGGGAAACTGCATACGTCAACCATATACGAGTAAATAACTAAGCTACAGCATATCTTTATATATCGGGAAACAACTTTTGGACATATATCAGGCGTAAACCTAAAAGAAAGCAAAAGCACAAATGCTGTAATGAGAATACAGCTATATGGGTAAAGTTTATTTTCCAGTACTATGTATGAACATTTATAAAATCAAAAATTTTTTCTGTAAAATATACGAATGAAATTAATTATTCTTTAGAGGAAATTTTCTCACTGCAAAGCATTAGAATGCCGGGACAAATACTTCCGTGGAGAAATTTAATTTTCATTGAAGGTATTTCTAAGATTTCTTTCCAGTGCGAGTTCAGCTGGTAAGCATACGATTTCTGCTGATGGTGATCATAAAAGTTTGGTATTTCGCAAGCCAAGTAAATACTGACGTTCAAGTCAGATGCTGGAGAATAATATAAAGCCTTCAACGCAGGAGTTGAATGCATTCTTGACAGCTTGAATAATTTAAAGCTTTCAACGCAGGAGCTGAATGCATTCTTGACAGCTTGAATAATTTAAAGCTTTCAACACAGGAGCTGATTGCATTCTTGACAGCTTGAATAATTTAAAGCAGTCAACGCAGGAGCTGAATGCATTCTTGACAGCTTGAATAATTGAAAGCTTTCAACGCAGGAGCTGAATGCATTCTTGACAGCTTGAATAATTTAAAGCTTTCAACGCAGGAGCTGAATGCATTCTTGACAGCTTGAATAATTGAAAGCTTTCAACGCAGGAGCTGAATGCATTCTTGACAGCTTGAATAATTGAAAGCTTTCAACGCAGGAGCTGAATGCATTCTTGACAGCTTGAATAATTGAAAGCTTTCAACGCAGGAGCTGAATGCATTCTTGACAGCTTGAATAATTGAAAGCTTTCAACGCAGGAGCTGAATGCATTCTTGACAGCTTGAATAATTGAACGCTTTCAACGCAGGAGCTGAATGCATTCTTGACAGCTTGAATAATTTAAAGCTTTCAACGCAGGAGCTGAATGCATTCTTGACAGCTTGAATAATTTAAAGCTTTCAACGCGAGAGCTGAATGCATTCTGGACAGCTTGTTTTATCTTCCGTTGAATTACCCATACGTCAGCTATTGACTCTAGATTTGGTTATTTGACGATTGGTTTAATCTGTCACGTTTTATTATCCCCAGGTATTTGAGAAAAGATGTTTGTATTTGTCCGCAGAACATCTTTACTTGGAGTAAAATCAGAGCTTCCAGTGTTTTAAATAAACAGTTAAGAAACGCAAACTTCAAGCCTCAATACAAAACTCCGAGTTAAAGCACTCTTCACTTGAACGCACGGATTTTCTTAATAGGCATTGCATAGTAACTGAGAGGAAAGGCTTTGCTCTGAATTAAACCGAAAGTACTGAATCAAGTACTTGCTAGTGATGACATAAATTTATCCATCATTCACGCAAGTGAGTCATTCACGAATGATTCGATTTCCAGGTTGTCCGTAAGCTCATTGAATATATCATTTGTTGAGTATCTCGTGTTTACGATCAAAGTGCTTTCAAGGACACAGCTCTTTCCGGCAAAATGCCCAGCGTACGAGTTCTTCATCATTCGCCATTCACGATTTGAGGACGATTCGAGCACACCATTCTTTTGTACCAGTGGTATTCACGAATCATTCTCATTTTTAAGAATCACTACTATTACCTAGCTGAGTGCTGATTGCTCACTCATATAACGGTTGGCGCATCAATTCTGTGCATTACCTTTCTTACTAGGAATTTGTTTCCGAACTCATGGGGGTGGGACAAAGACAAAAGTGCTGAGACTTCAGTACGTGTGACAGTAATTGCGGATTGAAGATACATTCATAGTGGTAAGAGAGATGGATTCAGGGTGAAAAGTCTTTCGTAGTGAACGATGTTTGCGAATGGTCCATCGCTAATATAATTGCTGTCACATTTAAAATTAACATAACACCTTAAATAATATCCTATTATATTTTTCGGATGTGAGGTATACGACTACTATAAGTAGTAGCTAGTTCTTAATTTGGGGTCACTGGGTCTAGTGAGAGAGAGACAGAGATATAAGGGAACAGCCCCGTAAGACAACCTGATATTCTGGCCACGATAAGCTTGAAGACCAGTCAGAAGCCAGAGCCTGCGACAACTCCCCCACCACACTGTCTCCCATTATTTATTGGTATAAAACTATTACCATTTTGCTTTCAGATATAAAACAGTGGCTTGATCACAGGCACCGGAGGAATTGACGGAAAATCTGAAAAAATATTCTTTCGGGGCCCCTAATTTAGGACTGATGGTTCCATGTAAGGGACAGAGCTAGCAGTATCAGAGATGTACAGCACACATGCCTCATTCGGGCCTATCTGGAAAGAATTATCAGAAGCCAAAGACTTAGATCCTTCAGACACTGGAGCTGCGAAAATATTTCATTCAGTCGACTATCTCACACGGTGACATATGCTCTTTTTTAATAAAACAAAGTGTTTCGTAAGTGTTTTCCGGTGAAACTACATTCCATCGTTCCGGTGGTATAGTAGTCTAAGCGCCGACATCTGATCGTTGTTATGAGTGGGCCTTAGGTTCGAATAGCTGTTGACGCATAAGCGATGTGTTTGTCTTAAGGAACTATCCCTTCCCCGGAGTCAGTGGCTCTAAATTAAGAGACAGGGACGGCTTATAGCCCTTAGAGTTGCTTAAAGTGTTTGTTAAACCCGACTAAAAAACTAATGCGCTGTTCTATGCTTCTAAGGCTGTTTTTTTCGTATCGCACATCTACAGATACCATAGTTACATACACTGAAGTGCCAGAAAAATTGGTACATCAGTCTAATACTTGGTAGGTCCTCCACGGGAGCGCAGGACTGCAGAAATGCGACGGGGCATGGACTCCACTAGCTTCTGGAAATATGCTGTAGGCAATGCACACCATACTTCCTGAAGAACGTTCCACAATTCGGGTGTATTCCGAGGTCTCGGATTCCTGTGTTCGAAAGTGCGTTGCATGACATCCCAAATGTGTTCTATCACGTTCAAATCTGGGGACTTGGTGGGAATGACAAGACCCCAAACTCAGATGAATGCTCCTCTAACCCTAATGCGGCGTGCCGACACTTTTGTGGAGGTGCATTGTCTTGTTGAAACAGGCCCAACTCATCAGCATGAATGCAGGACATAAACGGCTGTTTCTCGTCAGAAAGGATGCGCACATGACGTTTGCCGGTCACAGACGTTTGTAGACGTACCAGGGGTCCCAGTGAAGTCCAGCTAAACACACCCCATACCATTGCGGACGCCCCATTAGCCAGTCAGTACAGTTCCCTTTTGACAGGCGGAATCCATGGCCTCATGGAATTTGCGCCAAATACGAATCCTTCCATCTACCCGATACAGTTGGGAACGCGACTCGTCAAACCAGGCTGCTTGTTTCCAGTCATCAAGTGTCCAGTTGCGGTGTTGTCGCGCCCAAGCGAGGCGCGTAGCTCTGTGTTGTGCACCCATCAAGGGGACTCGAGTTGGACTTCGGCTCCCAAAGCCCATATCGTACAGGGTACGTTGCACAGTGCGGACGCTGATGCTTGTTGAGGCTCCAGCATTGAATTCCAATGATACTTGCGAGTAGTGTTGCACGCCTATCGCGTGAAACGATTCGTGACAGCTGTCGCTGGTCACGTTCACCCAATGTCTTTTTGCGGCCACATTGGTATTGTAGGTTTTAGGTTTTGCCGGACTTCTTGTAGTCACGGTACACCCTTGCAATGGTCGTCCGTGAAAATCCGAACTTCGTTTCTACCTTCGAAATACTATGGCCCATCTCACGAATGCCAACTATGACACCGCGTTGAAAATCGCTTAAATCGTTATTACTTGTCATTCTCATGCAGAAAACAGCTCTGACAGCTGGCAAGGATGACTATCGCTTTATATACGCACTGGCGGAAGCAACCGAATACGCGCATATGTGACGTTGCTTTATATTTTGCATAAGTTCGCCTGTACCAGTTTGTCTGGCACTTCAGTGTACATTGATCGCCTACACTTTTACTATCACTTCAGAAGTAATTTGTTTCATGGCGTATGACATTAGGTATTTCATTTCATTCAGGAGGGTGTCAGCTTTCTTTAACAAAGAGGCTATAAGGCGGACTCGTCTTTCCTCTTCCATTAGCATTATTATTAATTATTTTTTCTGACGTTTAACTACTCCAAAAGCACCTAAGGCTCTGAGGAGTAGTCTGTTCCTTCTTTTGGAGTATTTTTCCACTAAATGAGGGAATCGATATCGTAAAAACGCTCACACCTTAGCAGGGTTATTTACCTAGTCCCCAAAATGCCAGGAGTTCACACACTTGACCATAAGTACTTTTCAAATACTGATCTAATTTCATAAAGCCGTATATTTTATGATGGAAACTGAAAGTAGTGACATAACAGCTAAAATTGTCTGCATATACTGTAAATGTCAGTTTTTTTAACCACTGTTACTTCTATCACACAAAAAATGTATGAATGGGCAAAAATTGAACTGGACTACTTCAAACGAACTTTTAGAACTTATTCGGTTCACCAAATATTAAAAAAGCAGTCAACCAAATTCAAGAAATAGAATAGTTACAGAATTTGGAACTCAAACTGAAATCATACATAATAACAAACGCCGCCCCGGTGCCGCAGTGGTCTAAGCGATGGCCTCTGATCATTCGTACGAAAGGGGTCCGGGTTCGAATCCAATCCCGGTGAGGCATGGATGTTGGTGTTTGTCTTACGGCACTGGATCTCTCCATTCTCTGCAACCAGTGTCCCTAAATTAGGAACGGGCGACAGCCCATTGAGTTGCTAACGGTGTTCGTTAAACCTCCAATCAAAAAAAAAATAATAAACAAAAACTTAAAATAAGACATTGAAATCAAACAGTGCGTGTACAACGCTCTATCCCTTATCAGTTTTCCCAAGTTTTTGTATTCTGTTCAGCACAGATCGAAAAAAATTGGTGTTAAAATTGCAATTTGATGAAATCTTCCAGTCAAGGTTGACCCTGAGAAAAGAAAAGATTAAAAAAATACATTCCTAATTTGAATATACTTAATACTACTTTAACACCACCCGAATGATCGTTAAATATTCGTACAACATCATGTAAAATTATTTCATTAACCAAAATGAGCAGATTAATGATACTCGCTACTTATAAAAATTAGGAAAACCATCTCAGCATTTTACATTGCTCACGGTGAATAATTACACCTAGCAAGCCAAAAAATTTAACATCCGGCATCTGCGCTGAAAGTGAACATTTTACTGGAATAATGAACATGGTGCACATAAAAGGGGAAAGTGACTTCTTCCCTAGATCTTTGACGTTTTTCTTTCAATTTCGGTGCTAAATAAAAGGGCAAATGTGTGTTCGTTACAACTGGATAAATTTTGAAAAGCACAGACTGAGTTCATTGTATTATAAAATGAATCCCCGGCTGAGTGTTTCAGGCCAATTGTTCTAGATGGGTATGAGCTCGAGTCCCGAATAAGACATGGGTGCCCCAAGTTTGGGACAGGTCACTCTGCCTTAGGTGCTCAAGGTAGTCGGCATTACAGAGAGAGAGAGAGAGAGAGAGAGAGAGAGTAAACGACTGATAAAGATACGTAGTGCGATCAAAAAGTTTCGAGACTAGGTACTTAGCGCCCCAACAGACGGAAATGCGCGGATGCGCGAGCAGTGGTCGAGGGCAGTGACCTTCATGAGTCATTGTGCCGAGTGGCGTCGTTCTGTGAACATCGGGAGTTGTGCAACACGATATTTGGTGACCACGTGCAGAACACAGATGCGATTTCGGTATGGACTGCAAACTAGAGCAGCGAGCGAACATCGAATTCTGCGTCAAACTCGGTAAATCGGGAGCAGAGGCTTATGGCAATGAAGCAATTAGTCGTGTGAGATGTATTGAGTGCATTCGCGCCTCAAGAGCGGCAGAACGGTACTGGAAGACGACGAGAGGTCAGGGCGATCGTCCACGGGCAACACCCCCGAAAATGTGGACAAAATTAGGGAACTGGTGCATGAGGATCAACGGAGAACCATTCAAGACATTGCTACCATCGTCAATGTATCATACGGAACAGTGCAAGAAATTCTGACGTCGGGTTTGAACATGCACCGCATTGCTGGAAGGTTTGTGCCAAAGATTCTGAACCCCGAACAGAAGGCGCTCCGTGTCGAACTCCGTCAAGATCTTCGTCAGCAGGTGGTGAAAGAACCAACATTCCTGTCGTGGGTCATCACTGTGGACGAGATTTGGGTCTACGGTTGCGACCCGGAGACCAAGCAACAGTCGTTGCAGTGGAAGAGCCCGGCATCTCCCCGACCGAAAAAAGCCCTACAAGTCCGGAACACAACCAAAAGCATGATCATCGTGTTCTTTGACATTCGTGGGGTTGTGCACCGTGAATTCGTCCCCCAGGGCCAGACCGTCACCGCCCTTTTTTATTGCGATGTTCTGCGGCGTCTTAGGGCGGTCATTCTACGCAAACGACCTGAAATGTGGCGCAGGGTTGATTTCCTGCTCCATCACGACAATGCAGCAGCTCACAGAGAATTAGCAACACGCCAGTTTTGCAGCCGCAACAGTATGACTACCTTTCCTCACCCACCTTACTAGCCTGATTTGGCCCTCTGCGACTACTTTCTGTTCCCGAAGAGGAAGCTGAGGGCCAGTTTGAAACCATGGACGAGATCCAGCGTGAATCGCAGACGGTGCGTGACACAATTCGCAAACAAGATTTACAGAGAGCGTTGCAACAGTGGCAAAAACGCTGGCAGTGGTGTATCGCTGCCCAAGGAGGCTACTTTGAGGGAGATCATAAACAAACTTATGTAACGTAAGTACTTTGTTGTGCATCGGCCTAGTTTTGGAACGTTTTGATTTAACCATGATTTTACCTTTAACAGCGATAAGTAATGTAGGGTAGTAGAACAAACGTACGGCGCGATTGATGAACGACGGCCAGCTCTACTAAAGCGTATCAAGAGCCGATAAGATATAAGAAGAAAGAAAAATTATTTTGTTTTGAAATGAAACAGTTGGTTCCACCACCTCCAAAAGTTGTTATAAACATGATCAGAATACTTTGGGGGCCGATTTCTGCAATGGAATAATTACAGAATGTTTAAAAATACACTATCTACAAACAAGTAATTGGACACCCCTGCAGTCGACGATATCTGTGGTCCTGATAGACGTCACGGCCGGCACCGTTAAATATCGTGTGGAGAAACAACAACGCAACCAGTCGCATGCAAAATGCCACGCAGTTCGGAGCTCTCTGATTTCGAGAACGGTGTAATGGTCGGGTATCACAGAAATGGCCGATCCATACGTGCCATATCCAGATAGTTGAAGTACCCAAAATCGACAGTGGCCTACGTGATTGGCAAGTGCAAGATGAGAGGTGACTGTCGGAATGTGCCCCGACCCGGCAGAACCACAAAACTGGGAATTAGAGACCGACGGATGCTGGCCAGAAAAAGTCGGAAGAACCGCACCAAATCGATGGGCCACATCCGAGAGGAGTTTCAACAGGTATCCGGGAGTGTTCTTTCGATGTATACCATCCGTAAGGAAACCCATCTGCTCGGTTATCATGGACGTGCTGCTGTCCACAAGCCTTTGATCACCAAGTCCAATAGCGCTGCTCGGCTAACGTGGTGCAAAGAACGTCAACAGTGGACCTTTGAACAGTGGAAACAGGTTCTCTGGAGCGACGAATCAAGGTTCAACCTCTACCGTACGGATGGCAGGGTCTGGGTTTGGCGTCAACTTGGAGAACGCCTCCTGCCGGAATGTATTGTGCCAACTGTGAAGTTCGGCGGCGGTAGAATTATGCTATGGGGTGTTTCTCCTGGTATGGCACGGAACCCGTGGTTGCATTTCCTGGTAGACTCAACGCTGAGACCTACTGCACCATTTTGGATGAAGATGCGCTTCCTACGTTGTGGCAGTTTTACGGGGTGGACCCATGTTACTTTCAGGATGACAATGCCACCTGTCATGTTGCGAGGTCCACCATGGCATGGTATGGTGACAATGGGGTTAATCAAATGGACTGGCCTGAGCAGAGCCCGAACCTTAACCCTATCGAGCACCTCTGGGACGAGTTGGAGCGTCGATTTAAGGGGTGCCCCCACCGTCCGAAATCGGTGAAAGAACTGATCTGTCTTCTCCAAGCCAAGTGGAAGAAAATACCGCTAGCCGTCGTACAACGCCTGGTTGAGAGTATTTCCCGGAGGTTTGCAGCTGTAATCCCCGCTCGTGGAGGCTCCACCAACTATTAAAGGTGAATAAACTTAGTTTTCCTTTGCTATCACAGGTGTCCAATTACTTGCTGGTAGATAGTGTATAACACAGAATATTAGCAGAAAACAACAGAACTTCATTTTAGTCATGTGGCTCCCTGAAAAAACAAAGGATTTTGTAAATCCACATACACAACGGGTTTCAGTATAATGTCTTATTATCACGAATTGATCATGTATCTTTGTCTGGATGGTACAAATTTCAGAATTTTCCATTGCTTTCTTGTTGGTTCTTTGTTATCACTAGAATGAAGCAAACTGTCGGGTATCTATTAGCTTAATGATCTCAAATTATGCGTCACTTCGAAGAAGTTTGGTGAAAGCAAATTACTTTTATTTTATATACAGACAATGTATTTTATACACCGACAAAGATATTTTAGGTGTTATTTGTAGCTCTTATTAAATTAGGTGTTCATTTATATATGAATTTCTTTTAATCTTTAATATGGTGGTGTATTATTTTCGGGAAAAAAATAGCCATGTTTTTTTTATTTTCAGGCTAGCGGAACCAGTTATGAACTGTGTCCTAGAATTTACAAAAGTATGTCCTTCCGATGACTTTAAGATTGCAACGAAGTTGCTCAAAGGAGAATATCAACTAATGCAGAAAGTCTGTGTGAAGGACGCTAAGTTGCTTCAAGGTAAATTATTTCATTCCAGGTCCGTTATGTGTAATTGTTAGGCTCGGAAAACCACCGATTTAAACTGCGTTTTACTGCTGTCTTTCAAAATATATTAATGACAAAAGAAGTTATGAAAAAGATCCTGAAACGCACATGACTTCTCCAGAATCCCTCACATCAGATCTTATAATCAACTATCCTCACCTAATCAGAACTTTAGCGTAATTATCACCAATGCAGACTGGCATCATATTGAATCTGTCTTAAGCTTAATTACGACGAAACCAGTTATAATACTTGAGAAAAATATAATAATTTTCATTTCTACGAGTACTGATTTTTTTGCCTCGAAAGTCTTCAGGCTACATCTAAATATCAAAAAATTTCAGTGAATGACTATACTTTGGCATTTCGTCTTCAGGCTACATCTAAATATCAAAAGATTTATTTGAATGACTACTTTGGCATTTGTTTAGGAGACATGATGAGTGCTTGGATTTTTGAGGGGATTTTTTTGTGAATCTCCAAGTGTTTAGTTTCTCTTTTGGAATGCCAAAATTGAATAGGTGTTCGGATTGTGCTTAGGTGCGACGCTGAGTTAGTAGTTGACAGTCTGGAAAATATTTAGAATACAGCTCACAACGATCTGCTTTCTATCTTCGGAATTCATCTTCACACTATTACGGAAATGAAGATCAAATGTTTGGATCAATTAAAACAACAACTATGGTGCTCAAGATGTAGGAAATCTTCAACCATCGGACTGCAAAACATCGTTCGAATTTAAATCCGTTCACTTGTGGCGTAGTTGTCCTACGACCTACGGCAATGGATCTGTCTCTCCTTTGACACAAGTGGCCCTAAATGAGAATAGGGAAACTCCTCATAATCTGAAATGCTGATGGAGGTCGTTTATCCCCAAAACAGGAAAAAGAGGTTCGTATTTTTCTCAGGTATTTGATATGAATTCTAAGAGAAATCATTAGGGAATGATAAACACACTAAAAGTAAGATCGATAACTGTAAAATGTGGTTTGGTTCTGCGATATTAGCCATCAGCTGAACATTTTCTTTGTTTTTCTTTTCGTACATTCCTTTCTATGACAATCAATAGCCGATCAAATAACATGATACCTCTAGTGCGACGAGCCACATGACATAACACGCTGACTCAATACGACGGCTCACTGATTACATGTTAGATTTGGAGCTGATCTTTTGTCACCTAAACAAGAAAACCGTCTTAAAGGTTGAACAAAACAGTGATTTATTCAGGGTTAGAACTAGCCAGAAAAAATGCCGTGCAGGTGGAAAGTGAAGTCTTGGACTCCTTCATGCATATCTTAGTGGAAACTTATTTTTATTAAACACCACCCTGTCTTCTGGTAATCGCAAATCCTCAGTGTAGATTCCTAGCTCCATGTGCTGTTGCTGGCACAGGAGTCGCACGTGGATGATATGTAAATGTCTACGTATTTGTTCATTCCTGAAACCTCTGCCTAAATTCGAAATGAATTAACATTTGGTATGCATGATTGTCGCTAAATACCGGAGCAGAAGAAAAATTTACTACAAGAGCACTGAAGAAATTTAATAGTCAGATATCACGTATGCTTTCTTTGTTTCTTGCTTTGAAATCGTATTAATGAGTATAGTGAAAAATCCGAATAAATGAAATACAGGTTAGTTTTTTGCTTAGATCTTGACAGCAGCGGGCGACGACATCTAAGCGGAAAGCTAAAGAATACCACCGTTAGGATTCATGACAGACTTCAAACATATTACTGGCTGTGGATATATAACTAAACATCCAAAATGATATATTCCAGGGAAGCATAACATTTTACATTTATTCTCTTTGCTTGATTGATTACATCCTTCACGCAACTAAACACAACTGAAATACAGTAGAACCCGTACATAACGAGTATCGCGTGACCGACAAAAATCCTCGTTAAATCCGTTTTGGAGTGAAAAATCAGAGCATGTAAAAATATGCATACGTGACAATATGTGTGTGTGTGTTTATGTTATAATATGTGTGTGTGTGTGTGTGTTTATATATATATATATATATATATATTAATTCATATGGAAATATTTTTTCACTATTTTCTAGCTCTCTAACGATGGCTAGTTCGTCGTTTACAGACAAATATTTTCTCTTAAACATTTGGCCACTTATATAGGCTTAGGATTTCCTACTTGACGGCTACGTGAGTTGACCGCTGTTTAACGACACACATAAAGCAAATCAGCCATTTTCTCCTCAATGCAAGGCTTACACCGATAAGCTATTACGTTCTGACCGACCCAGCCTTGAGAAGTGAGCGCGCCTGGAGACCAAACGGTGCATCAGGTGCAGTTCACCGAGCACTACATATACAAGATAAGGATCGGCTTTTGGTTAGTAGAGTGTTCGGAGTTAGAATGGGAAAAGCTACCGATTTATCGGAGTTTGGTAAAGGACAAATTGTGATGGCACGGTTCCTCGGAATTACGATATCGTCAATGGTGCAGCTTGTGGGTTGTTCACGTGCCGCTCTAATGAGTACGTATAAAAAGTGGTGCACAGATGGCCAAACGAAGAACCGCGCTCCAGCAGTGTGTGGTCCGCAGCTCATTGATACCAGAGGGGATTGGAGGCCGTCGCGAATTGTTCACAGCGACCGCAGGGGCATAGTGCGACAAATCACCCGCAGCTACAACAGTAGTGATCTGGGCAATGTATCACAGCACACAGTTCTTCGCAGCCTTCTGCGCATGGGCTTGCGTAGCCGAATACCCAGCTGGGTCCCCATGCTCACTGAATGTCATCGCCAACAACGCATTAAATGATGGGCCCAAGATCATCGACATTGGATTGTGGATGATTGGAAGAAAGTGGCCTGGTCTGACAAATCCAAATTCCTGGTACATCACGTAGACGGCCGAGCGCGGATACGCCGATTACCAACGGAGGCTATGGCACCTGGATGCACTGTTGGGCGGAAACAGGCCGGCGGCAGCGGTGTTATGCTGCGGGCGATGATTTCTTGGGACACTTTAAGCCCCATTATCCCTATAGCACAATCCCTGACAGCTGTCAGTTATCTGAACATCGTTTCGGACCAAGTTCACCTATTCATGGCAACTGTGTACTCTGTTGGTGATAGCCATTACCAACAGGACAATGTGCCATGCCATACTGCCAGAATAATCAAGGAGTGGTTCGAGGAACATGCTGGTGACTTTCTGTTAATGCCCTGGGCTCCAAATTTACCAGACATGAATCTAATCGAAAATTTCTAGTTCGATTTGGAAAAGCGGGTTTGCGCTAAATCACCACTACCCCGAAATGTACGGGAACTGGAGGACCTTCTGTTGACATCATGGTACCAGATAACCCAGGATACCTATCGCCACCTCATCGAATCGATGCTTCGCGGAGTCGCCGCTGTTTTTGCGTGTTAAAGGCGGTTCTATAGCTTCTTAGGTAGGTGGCCACCTCATCGGTGTACTTGGATAGTGAAAGGAGCAATGGAAACAACTCCAGGAATATTATCTCCTCTTTTCCCCTCAGGCCACATCCCTTTTTGTAACTTACCTTCCGCTTATTTCTGTCTGCAGTTCTGACAGAAATCCACATAAAACATGTGCGTGAACCCCATCCATCAGCTTTTCCCCTAGGAGTAGATTGTTTGTGGAGATAATAATCTGTTGAGGCGATATTTCCAAATCATAGCCCCTTGGAGTGGGGGCGGGGATTCTCTTCTACAACTCGCTTTTTGAGCATTTGATGCTCAACATGTGAGTTGTGCCCTTAGAGTACTGGTAGAAAAAGTTTGCATTAACATTATTCCTGTAGCACACCAAGATTCCAATGAGCAATTGCAATTTCCTTTTGTACGATAGCATTCTAATTCCTCCATCTCAGGAAAGCTGGACAGTGCGCGGTAGGTTTTCTCTGGCTCATTAAATATGGAATTTTATTAGTCTTTTTACTTCGCTTTTCAAAACTGATCATCTTAGATTTTCTCCTCCTCGTTAAATCCGGGGAAGTAATTTAATGCTGCCCGTTAAAAACTATCAAAGTTCCCTTAAATTAACATTATACCAAACAAACGTTGCAGTTTTTCTCGTTAAATCCGGGATCTCGCTAAATACGGGCTCGTTATAGGCTAACTTCGTTCGCCCAAGAACTAAAAAATCTTCATAAAAGTTTCTCATAATTTTAAGTGACATTTCAAGCCACTCCAGGTCGCCCCAGTGGCGCAGTGGTCTAGGCTCTGGCTTCTGACCGTTCGTCCTAGTGGGCCCGGGTCCAAGTCCTGGATGAGCCATAGGAGATGTGTCTGTCTTACTGCATTAACTCTTTACCCTCCTCAAAATCAATGGCCCTAAATCAGGAACAGGTGACTTCCATTAGAGCTACTCACGGTGGTTGTCAAACCAGGAAAAAAAGACAATCGACTCCGGCCAAAGAAAACACGCATACGGTAAGTCAGTTTCCAAAATCTCTTGGTAAATACATTGCACTTTAGTTTTATCAACCGAACGCATCCCTACTATAAACCTATCTATCATTTTCATCGCTCAGACATCACAAACTGGTTAGTCACAACTCTTAATCACATGTATTGAATGGCGACATACATCCTTTGCAAAAAAAAAATCAACATGAAAATTGTTATGTGCAATGCGTATGTATAGGAAAGCAAAAGATTGCGATTCCGGAGCACTTGAGCCATTTATTTGAATATTAGGTTGGGCTGGACATGGGAGGTGTCGACATTACGGAAGCAGGACTGACAGAGACATTCCGTGTAAGGACGGGCATTATCCTGTTGAAAAAATTCTCGGTGATGCTGTGACAGGAATGGCAACACAGCATGTCTCCTTTGGTAGACTTCCGTACCACCATTGGGTGTGGTACGGAAGACTACCAAAGGTATCCGGCTATCGTAGGAAATGGCTCCTCAGACAGGCGCTCGCGGTGTGCGTGCCGTGTGCCGTTCCACGGTAAAGGCAGGATTCGTGCACTGGCTGGCACGTTTCCAGATACATATGCGCTGGTTATCGGTGCCAAGTGCAGACCATGACTTATCACTGAAGACAACACGACGCCACTGGACACTATCCTACGTTTATCAGGCTCTACACCACTGCAAGCGGTGCCGGCCATGCTTGCTGGGTCAGTGGTAGGTGACGGAGTAGTCTCCTCGAATGTAGTCCCCGTGCCGCAAGTCGTCTGGAAAGTTGCAGATGACGCAAAATGTCTGAGGATGGTTGTGAGCCACGAATTCGGTTGTGTTTGTATGGTTCTCACAATCGCTTGATTGTCGCGTTCTTCGTTGCCCCCGGACGACCCTCCTCGATCCGTTTTCGCCAACATCGTCCAATTGCTAAGTCTCTCCGATTCAAATGCCTGGTGATACAGCGACTTCACGAACTGTCCCCTCTCAGCCCAATTAGACGTCCTCTCCGAAACTAGCTCAACTGCTCGAAGTGTGCGCGGATCCGATGTCGAGGCATCATGACAGTCCGTGGAGGCAAATGCAACCGCAATCCACTGTCACAATTGTCTCTGCGTGCGAGCTTTGCCTTTGATATACCCTCATCGATGCGCGGTTCTCATGCGCTGTGGCGGATTATTATTTAATCATTGGTCGTTATGTTTTTAATAATTTTCATATTTGGCCCTGAGGTACTTGCGTGAAGTTTCATAAGGATCGAGTGATTCTCTCTGAGTGTTTCATTTTTTTTTGTTTTTACTTTTTGGGGAAAGCAAAGAGTGTATTTTAATAAATTAGGTATGTTTAGTAATTAACAAATGTTCAGTGGAATACTTCTATAATTTGATATTTTTGCAGTGTTTCTTATCAGTGGTTCAATTGCCCGTCTATGTTTTGTAGAACTCATCAGTCGTTGTAGAATTTCATGAAAAGGGCCTCATGCATTGATGTGCTTCCGTTGAAATGTGAGAAATAAATTTAGCAAAACAAATCATTGTGCGACCTACATGTCCATAGATTCAGCACAAACAGAGTGTTTTAAATCAGAGTTGCTAGCATACGACTCAAGAATACCAAGCACAATAAATGCGCACGAATAACTTGATTAGGAGTTTCAAAAGTTACGCGCAGGTCGGGACTTTTGTAAGTAAAACAATAGGTAGGGTACGCATTCGCAATACGTGTATTTTTACGTTGTTTCTGTGCACAAATAAAACAAACATAGGAAGTTCTTTCATATTACACTTACGTTCTTGATTATATATAAGTTTTACTGAAGACATTTCACCTATAAACTGAAATTCTTCAGGTTTTTAGATTTGCATTTGATCAACAAATTTTCATAAAGCGATTGGATCGTGTTTATTGGGAATGACGGCAAACTGAATATGATGAGCTTTATATTGGGTCTTTTAATGCTTAAATCTCAACAAGTCATGCATTTCATGAATATTACTGTTTTTATTTCTGGAAAATGTAATTGTTTTTTCGTTAATGAATTGTAACACAGAAAAAAATTAGTGTTTTTAGATCCACAATAACATTTTTCTTCGCAATTTTCCTTAGAATTTCGAGATTCAGTTATGTGCCTCGCCGACTATCAGACTGAAATTCTTGAAGGATGTCAGAGTCCAGTATACGCTGATGCAAAGACTGCAATGGACTGCAAGTAAGCATATTATCCTTAGAAATACAATGCAGCTCCTAAAAAAGGGAGCTTTTCGACCGTCGGTGAAAATATTCATGCTACATATATCATGAGCTATTACCGTTTTAGAACTGAACTTCATTTTTTATTTCTTTCTAAATGAAACCAGAAAGCTTTGTTATTAGTTTAAATATTTTGACGATATATTTAGTTTAAGAAAATAGTATTATTTTTGAAAATGCATTTATGTAATTTTAAACAACGCATCGATTTATGTTTCAAATCACTTAAATTAACTTTAAACGAAGCATAAGTGTGAAACAAAACTTATCTTGCTTAAGGCTGCCTTCGAATAGGATGTTATGATTCATTGCGTAACTCAAAAGAAAAAAATCTTAAAAATGTTTTCCACATTTTACATTTAACAACACACATATATAATCGCCATTCATCATAATTCATAATTCATTTTACATGATTGTCATTCACCATACGTTCTCAGCAGCGTTATACGCACGTAATGTTTTAAAGTTTTTATCTGCAATTTTCAGTGTCATGGACCATTGTTAACGTACTAAAAAATCTGATTCTTTTGTTTCTTCAAATCACCCCATTTTCCTGCCAGGGCAGAGACAATGTTATCACTGCTGCTTATCACTTCAATTCAATCTAAAATGATTATCACAATGTATTAGATCTCTGACTTTACGATAAGCATGATTCAAACTATTTCTTGTGATGCCCAACGCACTTTTCCCTAACTGAGACTACACAGCTTCCAAAAGACATTTTGAAAATATCTTTAATTTTTTCTATGATTATTAAATGTGTCCCTGTCCGTAGCCTACTGGAAAAACTACTGAACAGCGTGATGTGACGGTTTGCATAAACATTTGCAGATGCCGCCACGATGCGTGTGTGCCTCGGATCTTTTTTCTAATTCAAATTTCTAAGATTTTAATCAATGTAGTCTCCGTAGGAACAATGAAGAACTAAAACAGTAGCCCTTTTTTTCTCCAAGAAGGAAGTTTAATTTGAAACGAGATCCTTTGCAATTTCATGATGTTCGCAGGTAATTTTGCCAAAAAAATCTGCTATTTTGTTAGGTTAAATCTATAGTTGTGGAATACTGTCAGCTAAGAATTTCAATGGAAACCGGTGTTGTTTTGGCTGCAGTCTTCCCTTGCTGTGCGACGTAGATACTAATGTGCTGAAATGCAGATTTATTAATAGAATGATTATCTTTGTTCGAGACATTATATACTTTAATATAGGTGTACTGGACGTCCGTTGAGGATTGCAATCACTGCTACAGGTAGTGATTACCTTATTGATCTCTGGCAAAGTGTGTGAACAATATTTTATGATTTGATTTCAATCATTTTTGTAATTCGTTTTCCGTAAGGAATCCGGGGAGAAGCTTTAAATTATGATGAATATAACCTTTTTATTGAACAGCTGTAATGTACAGAAAATATCCTCTTATTGGCGGAAGCAGATAATATCTACATACAAGCTTTCTTGTACTAAATGGGTGGCTTCATCAGGGAGTCGGTGAATGCAAACTAAATAAAAAGAGATTCTGAATAACAATTCAAATCTAACCAATATATAAACAAGAAAGTTGACACCGAATTTTCGGGTGTAATAAGCACGTCTTTTGAATCCGTTCTGAAGCAAATTAAATTTATCAAAGCTATTCAAAGTCAATGGAACCGGTATGGGAAACAATAGATCTGACCAAAGAAAGAAGATTTTCAATCGGGTTTTTAATCCCTTAGATATTGCTGTAAACGGAATCGTGAGCTTACGAAATCTTAGAAACAGAGATATCAACAAAAATAAGATGTGACTTTACGTCCCCTGGTGGGAAAACCATGCATTATTTTAGGAAGAAAGTATTCTCAAAAGGTTTATCCGTATAAGCGGTATCGGTCGAAGAAAAAAATTAGTCGCGTTTTCAGGAGCCCAGATTTTGCAACAAATACTTCAGAAGCAGAAATTAACACATACGACCCCTGGTGGCTAAACCATTCTTTACCAAACATTAGAAATTGTGTGAAAAATATTTTCCATCAGGTCTTGTATGCGATACAGGAAGAATTCTTCAAATCAGAGCTTTAGGAGCAGAAATAACGCAGAAAACGCAATTTACCTTTGTGCCCCCTAGCGAAAGGTGTATGATTTACTTGAAAAATTTGAATTTATAGGAAAAACATTTCGCATCGGAAACACTATCGAACAAAGAAGGAATTTTTCAAATCGTACTCTTTGAAGTACAGCTATTGACAAAACTAAGATATACATCTACGGCCCCTGGCATAGAAACCATGCATTTTTTTAAGAAGAAAATTTTCCTAAAAGGTTTGTTGACATGAGTAGTATCGCTCAACAAACGACGTTGTTTTCAATCGAGAATTTAGAAGCTCATATTTTGCTGCAAATACAACAGAAGCGAAAATTAAGATTTACGCCCCCTGGTGGCCAAATTATTTTTTTACAAAAATTAGAAATTATTTGAAAACGATTTCCCATCAGGAGCTGTATCCGGTGCAGAAAGAATTTTTCAAATCGGAGATTTAGAAGCAGAGATAAAGGGGGAAACGCAATTTACCACTACGCCCTGTAGCGGATAGGCTATGAATTACTTGAAAATTTTGAAATTATATGAAAAACATTTCACACGGAAATCACTATCCAACAAAGAAGGAATTTTGCAAATCGGACTCCTAAAAGTAGAGATATTGACAAAAATAAGATGTACATCTACGCCCCCTGGCGGAGAAACTGTGGAATATTTTAAGAAGAAAATATTCCAAAAAGATTTATCGATTTGAGTGGCATCAGTTCACGAAAGAATTTTTTAATCGATATATTAGAAGCTACGATTTTATGTCAAATACCTCAGAAGCAAAAATTAACCCTTACGCCCCCTGGTGGCCAAAGTATTCTTTAACAAAAATTTGAAATTATATGCAAAAGATTTTCTATCAGGAGATGTATCTCCTGAAGAAAAAATGTTTCAATTCGGAGTTTTAGAAGAAGAGTTATCGGGGGAAATGTAATTTACTTTCACGCCCCCTAGCGGAAAATGTATGCTTAATTTGAAAAAGTAACTATATCTAAAGTACTCTTCGACATAAATGGAATCGAAAGTTATAAAAATTTTTTCACTCGGATGTTTAGAAGCAATATGTGGAATAAAACGTATTTTTGAATTTGACATCAGCTGCACTTACGCCCTCTACCGGCGAAATTGTACATCGTAAAAAAAAAAAACGAAATAAAGGATCATCATTTGCACATTTCAAGCTTCGCAATGCAAAAAGAATTTTTCAAATCGGACTAATAATTGCTGAGATATCGTGGGTACAGGTGGACGGACGGACGGACACACATATAACAGAAGCACGATCTTTTTTACAAAAATCGTGTTAAAAACGTGAGAGATGCTCAATCAAAGACTCGCGCTGACAACTAAAATTCTAAGCTTAAGATTTTTAAGAGCGTTAGACACCCAGAAGAGCATGCTAAACAGTAGGAATTTCGGTGGATAACAGTGCTGAATTCGGGCTCAAGTTTGGGAGCCAAAGCCCATCTGGGCCCTGAGTTTTTAAGATACATCCCGGGCCCGACTTGGCACGGATAATTTGACTAACCAGTTCAGGCATTAATAAAAATAATGTCTTCCAGATTTCCACTCTCCCGTCTTCATGATGATTAGATATATTCGTCAACTGAAAGCATTGAGAAGAAATGTATTTTTGTACACTATATTCGCACGATTTTCTGTGGCCATTCGTTTCTTCCTGAAATGCTTCGAGCGTCAGTGCAAACTACGTGCGTTGCTCAATAAGATTAGCAGAAAGCTACTCTATGGTTTCTTGATCTCAAAGACTATAGTGGTATGTCACAAATATTTATTTTTTCAAGCCGACCATGGGTTCCGCTGGGTATTGACCTAGCTTCATCAGGACGGATGGCACGTAAATATTCAAATTGTATATAATATCATAAATGGTATTTAGAGTCACTTGTTTTGGTTAGACGCTTCCACGCGCTTTATAGAAATGGGGTGGATGCCATGTCATTAACAAGTTGCGAAGACTTCTGATATACACTGCTGACCACCCAAAATGCAACACCAAGAAGGACACGAGATAGCAAAGCCAGATTTACTGGACACATAACAACAGATACAAAGATGAAACGATTGAGTTTACAGACCCGTGCAACTTGCGGAACACGCAGACATCAATAGTCCGTGTGGCTCCCATGGCTGGCAATAACGGCCGCTACACACCCCGGCATCGAACGAAAGAGGCTTTGGATGTGGGCTTGGGGTATGTCGGTCCAGACTGCTTCTACACGTTGTCACAGTTCATCAGGGGTAGCCGCGGGTGGTGCTTGTCGGGCCACTCGGTTGCCGATCGGCAACCAGACGTGTTCGTTGGGCTACATATTAGGAGAACAGGCGGGCCACTGCAGCAGTGACACCTGCTGGGTCGTGAAGAATTGTTGCACGATGCGTGCCACATTTCTTCACGGAGAAAGCTCGGCAAGTACTGTCCTGTTGAAACGTGGCCGCTAGCAGGTCCTGCAGGTAAGGGAGGACTACAGGCTCCAAAACGTCGAAGATGGTGCGGTGGCTGTTGAGTGTGCTGGCGATTCGTACCAGAAGGGTGCGGGTGTCGTATCCAATTGAGCCCCAAACCATAACGCCAGGCGACGCACCGGTATGGCGATGCCTAATGCATGCGTCATACAGTCTCTCGCCGCGGTGCCGCCACACGTGGATCCGACCATCGTGGTGTTGCAGGTAGAAGCGGGATTCGTCAGAGAAGACAAGGTCGTGCCATTCCGTAGTCCAAGTGCCGCGTTCAACGGCCCACTACCGCCGCACTCGCCGGGGGTTTCACGTCAATGGTAATCGGAGCAATGGGCGCCATGCAACAAGTCCCTGCTCCTGCAGACGACGTCGAACGGTACGTGCTGACACAGGTTGTTGCGCAACACACCCTAATTCCTGGGCTAACAGTCTTGATGGGGCGGTGCGAGCCGTCAATGCCCGCCGCACAACATGGCGGTCCTCCCGACCGGTGGTGTGCCGCGGCTGCGGCAATCACTCACGTCTGTCCGTCCTTCCGTCCCTCCTGCACGCACCGAATTCAAACTCGCTTCAGTGTGCCTGGATGTCGTCCAACATGGGCGCCGATGTCTTGGTAAGATAAACCGCTGTCGCGATAAGCCACTATTCGTCCTCTGTCGAACTCCGAAACGTGCTGGAATGACTGCCGTATTCTGCGACCAGGCATCAGGAATCTTCCCACTCATAGGTCCGGCAGCATAACACACATCCACTACTTACACCCCGCCTTCTGTGCTAGCTTCTCATAGTGCTCCTCGGTGGCGTGCCGGGTACACCTGATTTGCATATGCCCTGCAATGCTAATCGTTTGCATGTCCCCTCGCGGGCGATGCATGCTGCAAATTTCAGGCAAATCGGATGCTTCCTACTTGGTGTTGCATTTTGGGTGGCCAGCAGTGTATATGGAAAGCTTCCAAAATATCAAGTTTGGTGGTGGTTGAATCTGGCTTGTCAATTAGTTTTGCTTCTTCAAAGAGAAATTTATGGTCCTTTTCGTAACAGTGTTTAGCCATCGATGACTCCTTTAGGTCACAATTCCTAATGTAGGTCTTGTGCTCCTTCAATCGAAAACGCAAGGCTCTACGGGTCTATCCTATATACGAAGAGCCGCATTCACATGGAATTTGATAATTTCCCCACGACCTTTTGTCTTCAACATTGTCCTTTGATCCTTAAAAAGCTCATTTTGTTTATGGGTTTAAAAATCACCTTAAAATTAAAGGCTTTGAGAATTTTTAAAATTTTGAAGGTAATGTCACGGGAAAAAGGAATAATGGCAAAATTCTTTCGCAATGGGCGCATCACAGGAGTCAACGTGGAGATAGGCTTCATTTTATAGAATTTTGTTACAGCCTTATTTATAATGGAAGGGTTGTATCATCGCTGTACTGCAACGCGTTTAAGGAAATAAAGTTCTTTTTCCAAACTGTCTTTATTTGAACATACACTGACGGAAAAAAATCCCAACACCAAGAAGGGGTTGTGTTAGATAAACGACAGTTGGTAGGCGGTGAGAGTACATCCGTAAGATGAAGTCTATGCAAATTTCGCGCTCGGCGCATACGTGTGTCGCTTGTAGCGCCCCTCGGAACATGCAAAGCAGGTTTGCTGTAAATACGCGCTGTAACGTTCGTGAGCGTTAGTTATCGTTGAGATTCGACGTAGTGTGTTGATGTTAGTCAAGAATGCCTTTAAGAAGACGAAGAAGCCATTATCAACAGCTCACGGAGTTTGAACGAGGTCGTGTAATAATGCTACGAGAAGGTCGATTTTCTTTCCGCAATATTGCAGAACGACTTAGCAGGAATGTAGCCACTGTGCATTATTGTTGGCAGCTGTGGTCAAGAGAAGGTACTGCCTCAAGAAGACCGGGTTCAGGCCGGCCACGTGGCCCTATTGAGAGGGAAGACCGCCGTGTACGGCGTATGGCCGTGGCGCATCGTACTGCGTCTGCGGCAGCAATTCGAGCTGCAGTTGCCACCACAGTGACACAACAAACTGTTACAAATCGGTTACTTGAAGGACAACTCCGAGCCAGACGCCCTGTAGCGTGCATTCCACTTACTCCAAACCACTGCCGTTTGCGACGTCAGTGGTGTCAAGCTAGAGCTCATTGGAGGACGGAGTGGAGATCTGTTGTGTTTTCTGATGAAAGCCGGTTCTGTCTGAGTGCCAGTGATGGCCGTGTGTTGGTTAGAAGGAGGCCTGCAACCAACCTGTCTGCGGCCGAGACACACTGGACGTACACCTGGAGTTATGGTCTGGGGAGCAATTTCCTATGACAGCATGACCACTCTCGTGGTTATCCCACGCACCCTGACGGCACAGTTGTACGTCGGTCTGGTGATTTAACCTGTTGTGCTGCCATTCATGAACAGCATTCCAGGGGCTGTTTTTCAACAGGATAACGCTCGCCCGCATACCGCTGTTGTAACCCAACATGCTCTACAGAGTGTCAACATGTTGCCGTGGCCTGCTAGATCACCAGATCTTTCACCAATCGAGCATGTATGGGACATCATTGGACGACAACTCTAGCGTCACCCCCAACCAGCATTAACCGTCCCTGTATTGACCGACCAAGTGCAACAGGCCTGGAACTCCATCCCACAAACTGACATCCCGCACCTGTACGACACAATGCATGAACGTTTGTGTGCTTGCATTCAACATTCTGGCGGTTACACCGGTTATTAATGTACCAGCGTTTCACTTTTATAATGGCTCTTCTCGCGCTTACATTAAGCTGTGATCTTGAAACCTTAATCGATTAAATATGTTACCTATACAAATGTATTGCCGCCATTTCATTCCTTTACAACTATTTTTTCGTGGTGTTGGGATTTTTTTTCCGTCAGTGTATATGCATCGCGCGATATACCTAAGTGTAAAAGACGCTGAGTTTTTGTTGCCAACGGTGATTGGACTTGGCATGTGGAGGTGAGAAAACAGCGAAAGGCTTCCGATAAATTGTGGTTTCGAGAGATCCATTTGAGCGAGTAACCAGTACATCAAGGAATGGTAGGCATCCGTGATTTTCCGTTTCGTAGCTGAATTGAATATGAGGATCAATGGCATTTATAAGTTTGACTAATTCTGGAAATTCGTAATGTTTTCCCTTCCATAGAACGAAAGTATTGTCTACATATCGTATCCATAAGCCAAATTTCACGAGTTTGAAAAGTTTTTCTTCAAATGGACGAGTGTAGATTCCACATAATATAAGTGACAGTGGGTTGCCCATGAGTAGACCTTCCGTCTTTTCATGAAACGTTCCACGGAAAGTAAAACTGTTCTGTTTTATATAAATGTCCACTAGTCTTATTATTTCTTCTACTTCAGGTTGGCTGTAATGGCGCTCCATAAGGGATTCCAGAGCTCCTTTTACTGGAACATTGGTGAACCTAGATACCACATCAAAGGATAGCATTAGTTGATCTAAATAGAGGTGTAGTTTGAGTCGATTGGTAAACTCAATGGAATTTTTCACAGATATTTCGTTTGCAGTGGCCAAGGTAGATAATTTTAAAGATAAGAACTTGTATAATTTATAAGGTGATGTGCCAATATTACTTACTATAGGCCGGAAAGGAATTCCATATTTATGTATTTTAGGGAGAGCATAGAATCTCGCACAACGGGCGTATGAAGATTTAAGTTTATTTTTTATGTTTTGGCTCAGGGTTTCTGAAATTTTGATTAGTTTCTGTATTTCTTTCAATTGTTTATCTGAAGTATCATTCTTTATTTCTTTGTAAGGTCCGTCCGCAATAAAATTTTTGACTTTGTTATCATAATGCGTTTTGTTTAAAACAACCATCACATGACCTCCTTTGTCAGCTCTAGTGATGATTAAATTGGAAATTGCAAGCCAGATTCAACCACCTAACATGATATTTAGGGCGCTTTCCATATATATCAGAAGTTTTTGCAACTTGTTAATGACATGGCATCCACCCAACTTCTATCAAGCGCTTGGAAGCATCTAACCAAAGCACCTGACTCTAAATACCATTTATGATATCATACACAATTTGAATATTTACGTGCCATTCGTCCTGATGAAGCTAGGTCAATAACCAGCCAAACTATGGTCGGCTTGAAAAAATAAATATTTGTGGCATATTACGTTGTATTATCTTAATACTACATACTCTATGGAGGTTGGGCGTAGGTATTATCAGCGTATTATCTGGTATCTGTAGTTCCTGAAGATTTTCCTTCTTCATAGTATTTCAATAATGCGTAGCTTATGGCATTTGCCATCCCGTCATAAATATCCCTCCCGAGTCCCCACTCTTCCGTAAACCTAGTTGCGAAGAGTTCTCTTTAGTAACTAGAAAGTTTAAGGAAAGTCTAGTATACTTAATTATAAAAAATCACATTTTAAAGAAAGAACAAAACTCTGTCTGTCTCTCCCCCTATATCTCAGAGCCCGAACCACAGCGAATGCTACGCAGCCTGAACCCCGTTCAGGTTCAACCCACCTCAGCACTGGTGGAAATCCTCATTGCAGTCCTTCTGGATGGTGAGGATCTCAATATTTCTCTGTATGCTGTGGCTTTTGTCTTTGCATACGGAGTAAACTTCTTAATTTCATCCTGCTTTGAAATAGAATCGTGGGTCTAGACTTGTCTGATTAAAGCAGTGGTCTATTTGCCATGCTTCATATCACGTTAGTGCTCTTCAACCTTTTGTTAAAAGACCTCTTGGCTGTACCAATATTATACAGCACAGATCCATCCGTGCACTCCAAAATTATACAGTACACGCCAGTGTCTGTAGTCAAGTGGGCATGGTCACTATTAGATGCTAGCAAGGCCGATATTGACTTTGGCGCTTTAATTGCGATACAGAAACCCAATTTCTTAAGAGTTCTTGAGAAAATATGAAAAATTGGGAACATAGAGGATGTGGGGATCAATGTAGTGCAAAGGACAATTTGAAAACGCTGGGCTGCAGTTACTGTCGGCGTTCTTGAAAATATTGTTGATCATATGCACATCGAACCCAGCAGAGGAAGCGAGGTATGTTAAAACACAAATCTCTACTTAACGGGTAACTTGTTCAGAGGCAGTTGTAAAAGCTCTTCTGGCTCTACACTTAAAGAACATATTTATGAGTAGGGAGAATAACACTTGGCGCGTACGCTAATGAAGTTAATAAAATTCATATGAAAACCCCTGGTGTCAGTCAAATGTCCCAGAATAAGCCTAGTTTATATTTATTTCCCTAATGATGACATTACAATTAAATGTTCAAGTAAACAAATTAGGATACTTATCATTTTAGGAAATCCCGAACAACGCACTCTGGCCCATAAACTGAACTGTGTATTTTCTTTGTTAAACCGGGGAAAACGAAAATGGTTACAATAATGGAACTTACACCTCAGCATTATACAACTTGAATTATTTATTCCGTTTTTACTGATGTAACAATTTACAAAAAAAACACAGTGACTAAGTGCCGAGCTGTCACACTACAAACGGGAGGCTTTCTCAAGGCCGATGAACACAATAAAGCTCGGCAATTAGTAATTGTGTGTTTTTGTAAATTGGTACACCAGTAAAAATGGAATAAATAATTCAAGTTGCGAAATAACTCAGTTTCAAGTCATTTATAAAGCGTCTTCTTCGATTGCAAATTTTCTGGCAATATCACACTATGCATGTGATATCCCCGAAATCACTATCCTTTAAAAGGCCAATCACTGTTAAAGGATAAAATCGTTATCCTTTAAAAGTGGTTGTGAACAACTGAATTGCAAAATCACCATGCAATTCAGATGTTCACAATCGCTTTAAACACTTAGTTGAAAGTACAAAATTACTCTACTTTTCCCTATTTACCATTTACAATCACCTCACGCAACTTGTAAAAATAAATTGTTGTCTTGTAAGTAATATACTGTTTACATGCCCTGACCATTTTCAGGTACTAGAAATTCTGGTTTGTAATAACTTTATACTGAGCATATGTGTTGTGTACATGCACACACATACATATCATCATCAACAACTTTCCTTTCTGAGCCATTCTTTTCCACGTCACTCCTACATGCTTTCAAGCTTTATCCTCCCATATACATAAAATATTTTTTTTTATCTTTCTCTGTTTTTTTGGTATCTATTTTAGCATTTCAGTTATCAAAAGGTGGTCAGTTCTTCTAGTAACATGCCCAGCTCATAGCCACTTGTAGGTAATTATTTTGATCATAATGTCATCAATTATTTTCTTTATTCCTAATCCACAAATTCCTTTTCTATCTTACCTGATTACACTAAGCATGCATCACTCCTGCGCTTCTTTGATATGTGCGCAGCTTCTGTGTGTATCTTTTCAGTTTTGATACATAAGAAAGAACTAGAAGGATGAATTGATTAAACCCTTTTCTTTTAAGAATTAATGGTACATTGCTCTGAAAAACTGCACTGTTTCTACCAATTATTCTCCAAGTACTATGCGCGATTAATGTCTTCATCAATGTAACCCTCCCTCGATATATGTTGTCCATGTTACATGTCGGCATTAGTTGCTTCAAAATTTGACCCATCAACCTGTATTGCTTCAGTTCTCGTAAAAGCATTGTACATCAATTTTGTTTTTAAGTTCATTTTTAATATCGCTTCTTTACTCTTGTTAGCAAGTTCCTGGATCATACTCTAAAGCTCTGAGGGAGGCACTTGCAAGCTAAGCATATCGTCAAAAAAATGAAGATGTGTTAAATAATCTCGATTGATCTTCATCCCTTTGTCTTCTCAGTCGAACGATTGAAAAATATTCTGCAATGCGAATTGGAAAGTATGGGAGATATTGTGTCACTGTGTTACTTATATAATTTTTACAGTTCCAATATCAATTTGTTTCTGGAAATATTTGTGTAAAGATATTTCTTCGTTCCGTAAAAATATTGCAACCGTTTCAATATTTATTTGCCGCTTATTTAGTTGCCAGCGTTTTTGCATGTAGGGCGCATAGAAAATGCGTGAGACAAGAAATTGTGATCACACATATAGTGAAAATTGACCATATACTTCCAAGAGCGTCGCTTCCAATGAACCCCTGAAAACACTGCTACATGTGGATTAGATACTAAAGATAAACTTATCACTAAAAGGAAATGAAGTATGAAATGAAGCAAACTGTCTGATCTAAACTGCAATATCGTATGAATGCGGTGCACAAAATCCCTTTAACTTCAGAACAATGCTTCCTACGTAATGTTGAAATGTGACTGCCTGACTGATGCAATTTAATCATATCTCATAAATGAAAACTTAAAAGTCGTATATGAAATTTCTTTTTTGTGCCTGCATATCCTATGAACACATGCACAATACCATACTGGTATAGTTGAAATTGTTGTGTCTAGTACTATAAATACCTTAATCTGCAAGTTAACGAAAATTGCCCCATTGGATGGATTGTGTCACATGATTTGGGGGAATACACGATTGGGACAGCGAGTCTCCAGCTTGGCTGACGAGATTTGCAGTTGATTGCTGTCCAGAGAACACGAAAGTAATTTTCTAAATGCATGAGAAACGACAAGAATAATGAAGTAGTTAAACCAACGATTATATAAGTGAAATGGACAACATGACCAGTAAAATCGCTTAGATGTACTGCTACAATAATATTAAAAGCGCTTTACTATTCATATAAATCATGTGTACAAGTTCTGTTACCACATTCGTTGCTGGGAACCGTAGCTCAAACCAACTGAAAGTGCATTTCACCATAAGACCTTGAAGTCCCCTTTGAAACCGAACTAGCTTCTCCTCTTAGTGGGGTGCGATTATGTAATCCCAACTCTATATGTTTATGTTTGTGTAGATTGCTTTTTTAACAAAACTAAAAAAAAAATTTGTTTTTGAATCGAACTTTATAATATCTTCCACTGTAGACTTTATTATGAAAGTCAAGCACATTTCTGTCCAATAAAGCGACATTATCGGCAGTTTTGACGTTGTTTCTCTTTACTCTTCGGTACCCATGCCAGAAGCCACCGGAACGTTAAAAGAAGCCATAACTAATTCGTCACTTTATTCGCAGGAGTCTTGCCTCAGCATTTTTAAATTAATAGACTTGGTCTCAAATTCCTGCTACTTCAATTCCCAAGGACAAATTTACAAACAGATAAATGGCGCTCCGATGGGATCATCGCTTTCAGTTGTCCTCACGGAGGCAATACTTTGCCCAATTGAGCAATATATATTCAACAACATCACCCCATGACCTACCACCTGGATAAGATATACGGACGATGTATTCTTCATATGGCCCTACGGAAAGGAGACCATCTCGCTTTCTTTTAGATAAAATTAATGATATTCACCCTGCTCAATTTCACTATGGAGCTCGAACACTATGGCGCCTTGTCTTATCTGGAGGTTTTACTGAGTAAATTACCTGAAAACCGCCTTCGCACACAGGTCTATTATAAACCCACATCCGTACCTAACCTGATGCTCCGCAGCTCATACTGTCCCGCTGACTGCAAGACAGCTTTATTCCGTTCTAGAATCCGAAGAGCATTTGCAGTCTCCTCAGATGTTCCTTCTAGGCAATGCGAATTGAAAAATGTTGTCGAGTTGGCCACCGAGACAGGATACCCCCGTACCTGGTACATCGCTACATCGAGAAACCGCGAACCAGTCGTACTAATCTTTCTATGCCGCAGCTACGCTGCCTGGGCTAAATTTCCTATATACCAAATATTTCCTATCAGCTCAAGAACACGCTCAAGAAGAAGAACCTTGGTGTTGGCCTCAGATTTCCGACGTCTTTATGTACTATGCTTAAGAGAAACACTGAGAAGTCCCCACCTTCCAATGAAGAAGTCGTTTATGCCATTCATCTACTATATCCGGACAGCTCCAAGCGACACTGCATTGGAATGACTAAACGTTCATTTAGAATTCGAGTCAATGAGCATAAAAGGGGCATAAAGAGCGGCAAAGTAACCACTGCCCTATCCAAAGTAATCACGTTCAAGGCTGCTGTTCCTATGTGGCATGAGGTAAAGAAATTAGCTTCATACTCACCCCAAAATCTACTGACATTTGTGAAACTTTGGAGATCGTAACCAACAGCAAGTAGTACAATGATAGCGTCTCACTGGAGCTGCCACGAGTTTGGAGTCAGTTCTTTAACTAATGATAGCCTCTTAGATGTCTTCCATGATTCCGCATGCTAAACAAGCATAACGCCTGGTGTCTTTGAATACCTGATTACGTTCGCATCTCTTCGTTATTGTCAAGTCAAGTCACCGCGTTCAAATTGAATTGTTGAATCGTTCTATTATTCAGTTTGCTGTCTACCTTCCTTAAAAAGCCATCTGGTTGCTTGGAAACCTTGATTTCTATTCTACGCCAAGAAATTTCGAATCACTAGTATAGTTATACTGTTTAAGTACAGTTGGTGTACAGTTCCTTGTTATTTAATTAAAAAATGTTCGAACATGTTTCTGCAATTGTAAAAGTACGGTGAAAGCAAAGTATCCGTCCGAGATCAAAGAATAATATTCTTAATAATAATATTTCCTTTCACACCAAAATATATTCTAAATTTAATAATATATTTTCACACCAAATGCAATGAAAATCATATACTTGATGTCATATGTGCTGGAAACACTCTACTGATGTTCTAGATGCTAAAATAGAGGAGCCATCTACAGAATACCAGATTCAAAAAAAGGATTCAAAAAAAGGAACTTAGTGGGGCTGATCCAAATCAGTTAGACAGGCCAGAAGTTGACAAGAAAGCCTAAAATCAGTGGCTAAAGCGAGAAAAATTATAGGAAGAGATTATTGGGTTTATGATGGCTGTTCAAGACAAAGTGATTGCAATTGCAACCAAAAATTGAAATACATTTTAAAGGAGGATCTGCAAAATCACAAACGTAGATGTGATATGTGCAGTGAGACCATTTAACACATTTGTGGGAGTTGCATACACCACGCTAGAAAACGTTGATTATACGCAGCCACATAATAATTTTGTTAAGATGATATATCTATAAATTAACACACAAAGCAGAACTATCAGTGTCAGAAGTACACCATAATATAAGTATCAATCCGCTGAGGTTCTAGATAACATTCAATACAAAATATATTGGGACTGTGAGACCAAAACAGACGTTACCATCTCTGCTAATTGTCCAGACATAGTGCTGTATGACAAAAAGCAGAAGGAAACAGTTATTATCGACATATCGGTATTTAGACTACCTATGGTACAAAAATCAACAACTATGTGGAACTGGCTACAGAGATTAAACAGATGTGAAAGCTCAAAACAGATCACTTACGCCCATTAATTATCCCTGCAACAGCTGTAACTTCTCATACTCTATTAATTCAGCTTGATGCCCCAGGTCTACAACACCTAAGGCTCAAAACCCAAGAAGAAGTGATTATCGATACGTATAACATCGTACGACAATTTTTAAACCATGGGTAACTATGTCTTACTCGACTTCTTGTCTATACTGTAAAAGGATCATGCTATAGATGACTTTGTTATAGGTGAGAAATGCACAAGTCAATCCTTGATGTATCGCCATCATTTGTTATATCACACTGAGGCGTTACATCAAAAGTGACGTTATATCAAATTGACCTAATATCTTGAAGTAGCCCATGGTTCTTCAAAAATCACAATTATCATGAACTTAAAATATGTTAATTAGATAAAATTTAATTATGTGTTGTGTACTTAGTGAGCACTGTAGTTCGAAGTGTCACTTGCCATTTCGGAAGCTCCTGGTATGCATTAAATGAGGAAATTTACTTTATATACTGTAGAAGGAAGGCAAAGATAACATTTTAATTATAAGGAAATGAATAAAACATTTTATCAAGTTACTAAAACTTTATCAAATAAAAATTAATAGCATTACACAATCATTTTACATACCTTAGTTTATTTAAAAAAATATTTTCTGCTTTTATTTGGGTTTTAGATTTCAACCCAATTATTTGCACAATACGTTGTACACTACTGTTTTTTGTGAAATTCCAACCCCTGGAAGGACTGCAGGTTCAGTACACTCCCGTTATAAGAAACACGGATATAAGATATTTACGGTTATAAGAAAAAAATTATATAACTTTGGTTGGCCCAATGTTACAGTATAGGAACGTTTCATTCTTATAAGAAAGCAAAAAAGAGTCAAATTTCGGTTACAAAAAAGTTCCAAAAAATTTATTTCCAAAATAAAAATTTTTTTGACCTGTATTGTAATGTTTCTTCTGTTTATCTCCCATGGAATTTTAAGGACATTTTCGGAGCAACTTCCACCATATAATGCACGTCGCCCCCCTCCTTCGCCCCTCCTCACAATGCATGGCAAACGTTTTCTTGGAAGGGGTAAATACCGTTCTGAGTTACCCCTTCCAAGAGTTCTAGGCCATCACCAGCACGTTCATAGATGATCTGTACATTGCTACACACCTTATCTTTTCATTTTGCACTGTTTTGGAGTTATATCTCTTCATGTTTGTATTAGCAAGCGAACTAGCAATCTGACTGTTTGATATGAAAGGATGCGCCTAAAATTGCTCGCAAAAGATTGGAACGACCTTGGAAGCCATGTTTGAAAGAAATAGCTAGCGCGAGTGTAAGCGGAGAGAACTCATTGGGGATATTTACCGGTGTGCACTTGCAGGGTTGGTGGGAAGAGGGAAATCGGTTTGCAGTTCACGGGGACCCGGACTGTCATGTTGTCCAGAACGATCAGACATCACATGAAGCGTTAGAGTTGTTACAGTTCTAAGTTGTTAGATTTTTTCAGTTGCTCCAGTACAATGGCACCAAAGCGTTAAGCTCTGTCAATCGAGCGAAAGATAGTAATCGAAGCTGTTGATAGTGGAATGAAGAAGATGGATATTGCCGCAGAATTCGGAATTCCAGCCTCCACACTTTCCAACATTCTAAGCGCGCTGGAAAAAATCCTGTCCCACACCATAAAGCCAGATTGGAAAAGGATTTGAGCTCCTACATATCTAGACGTCGGAAGTATCGTGGTTCAAAGGCATCAGAGACCGCAATCGACCTATTAGCGGTGCTATTTTGGAAGTGAAGGCCAGAGTCTTTGCCATTGGATTTAGACATACCGATTTCAATGCCAGCAGCGGTTGGATTAGCAGATTCGAAGATCAATACGATATTGTTTGACATCATCTGTGTGGCGAGTCCTCCTCAGTTTCCGAAACCGCCGCAGAGGAATGGATTACCAAGTTAACGATCATTGCTAAATATGATGCATGAGATGTCTACAATGCAGATGAGACCGGATTAATTTTTCGAATGATGACGGACGAAAGTTTTGCATTCAATAAACCAAAAATGTCATGGTGATAAAAAAAGTAAGGAGCGCTTAATAGTTCTTCTTGCGGGCAATATGGATGGTTCAGACAAGACAAAAATCGTTGTGATTGGTAAACAGAAGAAGCCTCGGTGTTTTGCAGGGATTCCATATTTACCAGTGAAATATCTGTCTAATAAGAAAGCGTGGGCGACTTCTATCTTTGAAGCCTGGTTAAAGGAATGGGACAATGAAATGAAGACACAGATGAGGAAATTTCTTCCTGTGTTGGACAAATGTTCCGCCTATAGATGCTGCATAATGCTGGATTCAATTCAGGTGTTCCATCTCCCCCAAAACACCACTTCTCAATTGCAGCCCCTTGATCATGAGATCATCCGATGCCTAAAAGCGCATTATCAGAAGAGACTAGTCAGGCTAATGGTTTCAAACATGGAGGCAAGAAAGGAGACTAAAATTGATGTGAAAATTGCCACTGATTTTTTATACGCCGTTTGGAATTCAGTAGACTCTACAGTAATTAAGAACTGCTTTCGGAAAGCTGGATTTAAAAATGAAGAAACTTCTGAACTGGAACAAGACTTTGAGAATGAAGTTCCTCTTGATGAGTCCGTTCAATTGGATATGGAAGGTGTTTCTTTTGAGGATTTTGGCACCGTAGATAACGATGTACAAACATCGCCAGAGCTGAAAGACGCCGAAATTTTGCCCCAAGAGAATGCTTTTGAAGAAACTGGAAGCAGCGTTGAAGAACAGGATGACAACTTTTCTGAGCCGCAGCTACGGACGCGGAGTTGAAGTCATGGATATGATTCAGAAGGTGAAGGACTATTTGAGTTGAATTCCAGATGCTCAAGAAGCAGAGAAAGAGCAATATTTTATTGGACTCGTAAAATGAGAGACGATTGTAATGGTAAATTCAAAAAAGAAAAGCAGACTTTAACAGATTTTTTAAATAAAAGGTATGTATCGATGTACACTTGTTTATTCATAAAATACATGTACCGTACGGTCTGCTTTAATTTCGAAGTTTTAACCATTTTAATTCAAATTCGGTTATAAGAAACTGATTTTCAATCACCTTGAACTTTCTTATAACGAGAGTTGACTGTATTAGATTACGACTTGCAGGATATATACAACAGCTTGGGACATAGAAATGATTTAATATCAGTGAAAATGAGCATACGGTTTCAGAGCAGCGCCCTCTGAACTGACTCTTGGGTATAAAGAGCTGGCTCAAACGAGATGTTGCAATCAGTGAAGAGCTAACATTGAGTCGAAAGGGTGTTTCTTGTGTCTCGCTGTGACACGTCGCCGAAGAAGCCCGCATTATCAACACCTGACGGACTTAAAGCGAGGAAGGACTGTTCGGATGAGTAAAGCTCAATTTTCCTACCACGAAATTGCCTCTCGTACGGGACGGTATGCCAGTACAGTATTGCGAACAGTATGCCAGTACAGTAATGCGAACGGTATGCCAGTACAGTATTGCGAACAGTATGCCAGTACAGTAATGGGAACGGTATGCCAGTAGTGACCGATTGAACAGTGACATCTATGTTTTAAGCTCAGAAATGAAGTACTGTCATAGTTAAGCTTTATCCTCCAGCTTAGTTCGACGGCGTTTACTTAACAGAGGTCTGGTCACTAGCCACCCATTGGGGCGAATCCCTTTGACCCTTAACCACACTCTCCCCGTGCTACAATGGGGTCTCGAACACAGATATTGGCGTGCTGTTTGGCAACATATCGAATTTTCTGACGAGTCACGATTAAACTTGATGCACCATGATGGTCGCATACGTGTTCGAAAACATCGTGGTGAAAGGGACTTTGCAGCGTCATACCGGCCCAACGCTAAGCATCATTGTTTCGCGATATCGCCTGATGCGAATTGGGGAAATTATCAACAACCAGTAATATATATTATGGATGTTTTAGAAGAAGAGGTGATACCCTTCCTTCAAAGTTGTCCTGGCGCTATATTCCAGCAGGACAATGCTCGGCCATATCTGGCCCGGAATGACCACGACCTCTACCATGCACGGCAGATACCGCTTCTTCCCTGTCCTTGAATGTTTCCAGTATCGAACATATCTGGAACACGATAGCTAAGCGATTGGCCCGTCATGCGCCTCCTCCAATCACAACACATAAACTCTGGTCTCGCATAGAAGCAGGCTATTCCCCAGGAGGATATCAAAAACTTCTTACATTCAATGTCACGCCGTGTACAGGCTGTTATTGTTGCTGGCTTCACACGATACTGAGTTTTGAAGCGAAAATAAATCCTACAAATGTAATCAGTTATCTCATATAACATCAGGAATCTGTGATATAAATTTAATTTGAATAGCTCGATTCTTTCTTGCTGAACTGAATCATGGTCCAAAGAATCGGGAAGGGAGTTCTCATAGAGCGTGCAAGTAGAGGTACATCAAGCGTGTTTTGTGTTAGGAAAAGCAGGTAAATAATTATAATAATACTAATAATAACTCCATCCAAAAAGTGATGCTGACAGATTACATTTACCTCAGAAAATTGGAGGCAGAGGACTACTACAAGTATAACAGATAGTAGACGAAGAAAAAAGAAGCCTGAATGATTATGTCAACAGAAGCAAAGAAAAACAACTTAAGGCAGTGAATAATCAAAATATTTTAAAAACAACAAAGCAAAGCTGAATACAAGAAAGAGCATTTTGAAAACAGATTAGATGGTTGGTAGAAAAAGTCACTGCATGGACAATTTCTAAAGAATATTGAAGGAAATTTTGCTGCACAAGAGCAGGCACTGCAAACAAATGTTATGAAGGCTAAAATCCAGAAAGTCAGTTTTAATCCAAAGTGTCGACTTTGTCAAGAAAAAGATGAAACTGTGTCTCATTTTGCATGTGAATGTAGCAAAATTGCACAGACAGATTACAAATCTGGACACGACAGGGTTGTAAAATTGATTCACTGGTCCCTATGCAAAAAGCACAATCTGCCAGCATCAAAAAACTCAATGGGGACATCAGGCTCAGAAAGTAGTAGAAAACTGTTGTAGAATATCAAGATCGTGTGGGATTTCCGAATTCAAACTGATCCGCACCTAGAACATAATACACCAGATATAACTGTCATAGAAAATCGGAAAGTTTGGATAATTGACATAGCGATTCCTGGAGATACCAAAGTCGATGAAAAAGAACTGGAAAAATGACTAAATATAGAGACTTGGCCATATAAGTTACTCGATTAAGGACTAAACACACAACTGTAGCCCCTATTGTCATCAACAATGTCAAAACAATGTTTATGAATCATTTCGAAAAATTGCAGCTATCTGATATACATCTATAGAACTGCAGAAGACAGTTTTACTTGGGACATCTTATATTTTACGCCTATTCTTCACTGATACCTAGGTCTCCTGTGGTAACTCGTATCAGCTCAACACCAGTCAATGATAATTTTGTTGTTTATGTTTGATTGTCATAGGCTGTGTTTCGTATATTTCGAATAAAAAAGACAATAATAATAATAATGAAATGATAAGAATGTATAAGAATACTATACAAGATTGATGACAAAGTTACTTGTAAACCTCTAACAAATTTTGTTTACGCTCAGTCGCATTTTGTTTTCATTTTGTAGCTTCACTCTTTTTTCTTTCTTCTTTTGTACACAATCTTATAAACCTCTTTACTGTTTAGAATTTTTATTTTTTCCTGAATTATTTCCAACGGATGATTTTTACCTTCATTTGAAAATCTAACTTTAAGCTTGGAGTTTATAGTAAACCAAACGTCCAGCAACTTTGTTTCCTTTAGTTTCATAACTTCCCCGCAAAATAATCAGTAATTAAAATAATAAATCAAAATAATAAAAAAAGAATCAGTTTTAATTTCGATTATACTTCCTTTAATGACATTTTTGTATCATTTCGTGTTTTTCTTTGGTGCAATTATTATTTTGTTTTGGGTCATAAAAATATTGTAACTGATATTCTTTCTCATTTTAAAGCATACGTTTACTTTTATTTTCTCTTATGAGGAGAGACTGTCGTTGGCGCCCCACCACTGTTGATAGCATGGCGATAATGAAACATATTGCCGCAAAAAGAAGAGGCTGAAATGTATCAGCATTACGTCTTCTGTCTGGAAAAACAGCTAGTTTGAAAAGTAAAAATAATGTATCTGTTTATCGTGGAAAGCAGTAAGGTTATCTATCAGATATTTGTTAAAATGACTTTTGTTTTCTAGTAGCACAAAGTTTAAGAATGTACACATTTCTCACCTTTAATTAACTGCACAGATGTTGTTTTATTTTTAGGAATTACTGGGCTACTGAAGAATGCCTCTACAAGGCAAGTGGCGCAGTATGCGGACAAGTTGGAACAGCTTTACTCAAGCTCTTCACAGGACCAGCGAATGCTCTCATGAAAACTAGATGCCTCGCACAGTACTAAAAGCATATGCTTTGATTACAAGTTTACCTTTGTGAAGGAAAAATAAACACATTTTTTCTCGGTTGAAATGTTTTTATTGTTTTTATTTTTGTGCCTCTTAGTGATGATGTTTTTTGTGCCTCTTAGTGATGATGTTCAGCTAAATATTAAGTGCTAAAGCATTTATTCTCAAAGCTAGACTTTGAAGTTTCTCTAATTGTGCTCAAGCGTTGACTTTTATGTTCGATAGAAATGTTCCAAAAAGGCCAGATAAACAACAATAGTATACATCTCGCTAACAAAATGTTCATCAGTAGTCAAAGAATGAAACAAATCAGCAGTAATAACATAAATCAGCAGTTTAATTGCCCCTTATCGCGTCAAAAGAACTGGAACGTAGGGATCAATTCTACAGGAGATGATTCAGGTGCGTAACTTGGTTTTAAGTTTCTTATTGTCCACGTGCCTATTCTTGTTACAATGCCTGTTGTTAATCCTTTAAGGTGGACGTCAAGTAATTTTGCTTCCTATACTTCCAACGGAAAAACTTCTGTACACATTTTCTTTACAATTAATGCGTTCCCAAGGATGAAAATTTGAACATCCATTAAAATAGCTTCATTTTATAACTTGGAATACTTAATATTTTCTAAAACATAACCATAATTATACAATCCAACATTTGTTTGTCTACTGATGTCATCAAAGCACAGGTCGCGCGATCTTTTTTCTGGTTTCAACACCACCAAAGGAAAAGTTATTGATTTTTAATACAGGGTGTCCAAAAAGTATTTCCCTCATTACAAACGTCGTTCATATTCTCCGTATGTACGTTACAGATGTGAAACTGGTGCCAAAATGTTGGAAAACTGACCAAGTTTTTTTGTTGCAGGTTTCCGCAACGTGGCAGTGTCAGTGTCCAGGAAACCGGAAATGTTCACAAATCAGAAAAAATCTCAGTGTGTCCTCTGGTATCACGACACACGGTCACCAATAACAGTGCAGAGGAACTTTCAAACAACGTATGGAAAGAAGCCGCCCGTGTCAAGAGCATTAAGTCGTGGTACGACAAGTTGAAGACCACATGATCTGTTGCTGACTTACCGAGAACTGGTCGACCATCAACCTCAGCTGAAAGGGTGGAAGCAGTGAGACAGTCTTTTGTGCGAAGTCCCAAGAAATCAGTGCGTAGGGCCTCACGTGAATTACAGATGCCAAAAAGTTTTGTTCATGATAAAAATTTCTGTTCATGATTTGTGAACATTTCCGGTTTTCTGGACACTTACAGTGCTACATTACAGCCACGTTGCGGGAACCTGTAACAAAAACACTTGGTTAGTTTTCCAACATTTTGGCACCAGTTTCACATCTGTAACGTACATACAGCGAATATGAACGACGTTTGTAATGAGGGAAAGACTTTTCGGACACCCTGTATAATTATGGTTATGTTTTAGAACATATTAAGTATTCCAAGTTATAATATGAAGTTAGTTTAATCGTTGTTCAAATTTTCAACCTTGGGAACACACTAATTGTGAAGGAATTGTGTACAAACGTTTTTCCATAAGTATAGGAAGCAAAATTACTTGACGTCCACCTTAAGTGGCCGATGTATTGTGCTTGAACTAAGCAGTGCCCAAAACCTTTGCTCCCTCTAAACAGAAATGTTCACATATCGACAGTGTTTACGAAAGCTACGGTATAGTAATTTATCTTTACCCCTCTCATCTAAGCAGTAACGAAAAAAAACATGTCATAAGTTATAAGCCCTCTCTACTAGCCGTAAAGTCCCTGTTTCATGGCCTTAAACATGATAGCGAAGGGCTAGTCCCCCTGAAACAGACATCATGCAATTGGGTAAAAATAAATACTCAAATGTCTTCACTCTCCTTCCTTAAATTCGTCTCCATTGCCATAGCCCTTTATCAGTTAGTTTATCAGAAGGGATTGGTGTCAATCATACGCCTGAATGACCAGTCGGAATAACAAATCTAAGGGCCAAAGCAAATTTTTTCGAAACTCTATTCTTGAAGGTAACTCGTACGAGCAGCATTGAAATCGCTAAACATACTTTGAGGGAATTCGTTCCATTAGCTTTCGGTCCACTTCTTAGACAGTGAAAATAGTCGTTGGAGTTGAGTTCAGCTGATTCGGTTAACCCCGAGTTAATTTGTTCCGGCCAGTTAAAGATTTGATTATATGGTCGGAGACGGACGTAATCAAAACGTAAAAAAATGTGTCGTTCACTAGAATCATCAGGTTAACACCTTCTGCACAAGAATGAGATGGAGACAGGGCTGTTTTACAGTGCTCTAGCAGTGATCAGATGAGAGTATTGTCAGTAGCAACAAGTGATCGCAATTCCTTTACGACAGAACATTTCTGAACCAAACGAACGGAACTTTCCCTCCTGGTTAGTCAGGCAGCCTGAGGCTTTGGCTTCGGACATTCGCCCGAGTTGGACCAAGGCCGTTTAGAAAGCACAAGGCAGGACATTAGAGATGCGTTCCCTCCGTTTGTGACGTCTCTGTAATGTAGCACGTTCTGATACGTCGATGTCAGGCTTGACGTCATATACGATAGCGTTAGCTTCCGCGTGACGTCACTAAAAGAGGGAACTCATCTCTCTAATGTCATTCATGGTCTTGCATTTTCTAGACGGCCTTAGTTGGGCCCAGATTCGCTTCCCGCATGTGATATGGGTGGTGTATTTGTCGGAAGGCGCTGGGTCTGCCCGATCCTTGGAACCAGTTGCCCTAACTTAGGGATGGGAGATAACTTATATTTGCATGATTTTCCCATGATAGCCGTTAAAACCCGAAAGGGGAAAAAAGCGAAAAACAAAAACTGAACTTCAGCTAATCTTAGTTCTACATGTTCGAAAGAGGAAGTAAATCTCTACATCATCTTATGGTAAGATGTTAGTCCATTTATTATACGTTTTACTAGGCATCAGCCTTTCGCTGTGTGTAAACATTTAAATATGGCCATGGAATAGGAATATACCACAAAGCCTTGCGACGCAAAGTATGAAAGGATAATTTGGTTTTGTGCCGTCGCCCGGAAGATGGCGTCTCGAACTGTCTGTAAAGTGGACATGAGTCTCTCTCGAGAGCGCGAGAGACGTACTTCAGGATATGTAGGCTATATATGCAATTATTAGTCAGTCTTTGAAGTTCGTTTCTCTATATGGAATGTGTTCTTTAGTGTCGGGTCTAAACAAAACCGTTAATACTTCCATATAAGTAATGTTATTTAAAGAAAATGTTTGGTGACCCGTTACAGTTACCTCACCAAAGTAATGCTCATCAAATGTTGCCGGTTGAGCCACTTCTGCAGCGGTATTGTTAAGATCTTTTTCAAATAAAAAATTTGTATTTCACTATCTTACTGAAGCATTCTTTCGCAATATGGCTGCTATTACTGCATCTATTTGCACCTTTGTCCAGGAATAACTTAACCTCGAAGCAAAGCCGCGGCACATGCTAAACGAAGTTTCAATCGATGTAACCGTTTAAATTCACTTGATACCAAACCTAATCAATCACTATCAGATATCTGTGAAACGTCGCATTTTTTCTGTGCTGCGGGTGTATTCTAGAAGAATTATGATAACGGATTTTTGTCACTTCCAAAAAGCACTCGGGCATTCAATCCATTTCGTTGGTACCGATGTGAAATTGAGCACAAAGGATATATTTTGATTTCTGAAATATCGCATATAAACAAAATACGCTCTATACATCTGACATGAACGTACTTAAAGATATGGCAAACATTTCTTGCATTACAAATTTTGAAGATGACAATCCGATTTTTGGCGTAAATGTGACAATTTCAAGTTTTCAAGCTTTCGGATATTATCTGACTTACCATCCTTGTCACATTTACGACAAAAATCGGATCGTCATCTTCAAAATTTGTATTAAATGGCGCAATCCCGTATTTCTTTCATGATTTATCTGCTTCTCCGGGCAATCACGGAATAGCCGCCCCGGTGGCGCAGTGGTCTAAGGCGTTGGCCTCTGATCATTCGTCCGTAAGGGGTGCGGGTTCGAATCCCGGTCAGGCATGGATGTTGTGTTTGTCTTACGGCACTGGCTCTCTCCCTTCCCTGGAACCAGTGACCCTAAATTAGGGACGGGCGACTGCTTATAGCCTATTGAGTTGCTCACGGTGGTCGTTAAACCTCCAATCAAAAAAAAAAATCACGGAATAGGATTCTTAACCTCCAGATTCGCTAAACATGAATGCCGGTTGCTTCGACTAGTGAATCCTGTGATGGTTATATTCAAATTGATCGGAAACTTGAAACTTGGTCGTTTTGTGTGGTGTAGTGGTTAGCATACCCGGGCGCTATCTGGGAGACGCGGGTTCGAGTCCCGCTCCAGGACGATGAAAATTTTCAAGTTTTCGGATATTATCTGACTTACCATCCTTGTCACATTTACGACAAAAATCGGATTGTCATCTTCAAAATTTGTATTATATGGCGTATTCCCGTATTTCTTTCATGATTTCTTGCATTGTTTACACAGTAACGTGTACAGGAGTGCCCCAATAAGTCACACCTGTACCTTAGCTCGTAGAATATTTACTGCTGTTTATTGCATTCATCTTTCACACACATATTTATTGTGCCTGCGTGTACGCGATATCACTGCGGCTTCACACATTTGCCTACTGATGCGTTTCGTACACACAAGCTATTATTTTGAACTGACAGCATATGCATAAATACGCACCTGGGCTGCTAAAACGTGATGTTCCTAAATTTGTTTTGAGTTATTTAATTAACAACCCATTATGTTCGAAATCAGAGAAAAATAACTCAACGTCGTAGAACAAAAAACTATCTTACATTTACTTTTTTTATGGTAGAAATTTTAACGATCACCGTGAGCTACTCAGTGGGCTATAAGCAGTCTCCCGTCCCTAATTTAGGGCTACTTGTTCCAGGGAAGGGAAACAGCCAGTGACGTAAGACAAACAGAACATCCATCCCTCACGAGGATTTGAATCCCGACCCATCTCGGGCGAATGGTCAGAAGCCATCGCTTAGAACACTGCGCCCCCGGGGAGCCATTTACTTTCCCCCTAAATATTGTAGACATATCTGAGCTTTAAAGATTTGTACTTTACTGTGTAACTGATTGATTCTTCACACATCGTGTGATTCGTTTTACTGAAAATTTATTGAGCACTTTATTGCTGGGAAAACTACTGAGAGAGGTGCATGTTACTCTATGCAATGCGGAGACCGGAAGATATTTATTTTTCGATCGGAGGTTTAACGACCACCCTGAGCACCTCAATCGCCCGTCCCTAATTTAGGGCCACTTGTTCCAGGGAAGGAAGAGAGCCAGTGCTGTAAGGCAAAAACATCATAATCCATAATCCATGCCTAAGGCAAAAACATCATAATCCATGCCTTACCGGGATTCGAACCTAGACCTGTTCCAGACTAATTATCAGAAGCCATTGCTTAGACCACTGCGCCACCGGGGCGGCCGCAAGATATGAGAGAAGACATAATGAGTAACTTCAACAACTGTGAGAAAGGTCAGACATCCTCTCGTTTACGCGGAGTAAGATACTTCAATTGTATTGTTTGGACATGTGTAGAGAGTCGATGGACATATTGTGAAAGAGCTGGTGGTAAACATAATGAATATGGTAAGACCCAGCGTAAGACCCAGGACTACGTAGGTGGATGGACGCGGTGCTTCGGAATCTAAGAAGAATGAATGCAGAACATAAAGTGACATATTATTAAGAGTAATGGAGAGGATTTGTGGTGGCAGAACTGAGTCTAAATGGCCCGCTAACCCTGCAACGACTACAGCGCCGTAACACCCTTTCATCCAAACTAGCACGACATCCCGAAAAATTGTGACATCCCATGTGTTCTGCATTTTTCCATGCAGAAGACATACGATGTCGTGAGGAGGATTTCTTACTCTCCACTTGTTCTTTGAAATCACACGGCTTATACAGGATTAGCAGAAGTTATCCACAGTCACCATTGTTTTCGCTAAACAATAATTAGAGAAGGTGTTGATATCTCTTTGGGCGACTTTAGTTACTCGCATGACATGGTATGCCTTCTGCATGGAAGAATGCGGTGATCGCCTTAGGGAAACGTCTGAAGGTCAATGCAAATAAAGATTACAGACCTGAAGTTTCGTTTGGTGACCGAGCACTAATCCTTCTTTTGTTAAATTGTAAATGGGAGGGAAGAAATTCTGAAAGGAGCAACAGACACTTTCGGGCGTTATGGCATTTTGAGCGACGCAAGATTTTAGCGCCCTGGTCTTTAAAAGGTTAAACTGATGATGCTGATTTATTGTTCGCGACTTTTTAGTTTGTCTTTGTTCCGTCTTGTTTAGCGCTGTTTTCTCTAATTTCTCTTCACGCCAATCTGTGTTTTGTAGATTACCTTTTAGTCTGAAAGAGCAGAAAGCACAGTTGAGCCGTCCATGTCAATCCATTGCGCTTCACTTGACGAAGTTTCAGTTGGAGCATATTCAGAATGTCGGGTCCTCTATACAGGTATAATTTTCTTCTAGTATCGTATTCCAAAGACTTGATGTCAAAAGCTTTTTGGTTCATAGGGCATTTTGGAAAATCATTAATGCAGCTGTACTTTTTAGTCAAAAATAAAGTAAAACTTTCACGGAAAACTATGAAGAATAAAAACTATAAACTTTTGTTTCGAAATATTTAAAAGCTAAAAACTATAAACTATAAACTCTCCCAGAAAACGCCCGGGTATGCTAACCACTACACCACCCAGAACACGACCAAGTTTCAAATTTCCGATCAATTTGAATTTAACCATCACAGGATTCGCTAGTCGAAGCAACCGGCATTCATGTTTAACAAATCTGGAGGTTAAGAATCTTATCCCGTGTTTGCCCGGAGAAGCAGATAAATCATGAAAGAAATACGGGGTTACGCCATATAATACAAATTTTGAAGATGACAATCCGATTTTTGGCGTAAATGTGACAAGAATGGTAAATCACATAATATCCGAAAACGTGAACATTTTCATCGTCCTGGAGCGGGACGCGAACCCGCGTCTCCCAGAAAACGCCCGGGTGTGCTAACCACTACACCACCCTGAACGACCAAGTGTCAAGTTTCCGATCAATTCGAATTTAACCATCACAGGATTCGCTAGTCGAAGCAACCGGCACTCAAAAAAAAAAAAAAAAAAATTCAAGTTTTCGGATATTATCTGACTTACCATCCTTGTCACATTTACGCCAAAAATCGGATTGTCATCTTTAAAATTTGTATTACATGGCGTAATCCCGTATTTCTTTCATGATTTATCTGCTTCTCCGGGCAAACACGGGATAAGATTCTTAACCTCCAGATTCGTTAAACATGAATGCCGGTTGCTTCGACAAGCGAATCCTGTGATCGTTAAATTCAAATTGATCGGAAACTTGAAACTTGGTCGTTCTGGGTGGCGTAGTGGTTAGCATACCCGGGCGTTTTCTGGGAGACGCGGGTTCGCGTCCCGCTCCAGGGCGATGAAAATTTTCAAGTTTTCGGATATTATCTGACTTACCATCCTTGTCACATTTACGCTTAAAATCGGATTGTCATCTTCAAAATGTGTATAAACCATTTTTTTTTAAATATTTCAAAGCTAACATAGACGGCTGGGATACCGGTACTGGCGCCATTAGCTAAAGTGCAGAAAATTGTTTTCTTGGTTTACTGGTTTCATTTTACTTCCGTTTTTGGTGAGCTGTGTGAAAACAATAGCTGTGTTATCGCCCTTGGTGATAACGTTCTCCACGAGCAGGAGGAAATTATCAGCAATACGCCACAGAAAAGCTGTTGTTTGTACCGGGAGCAAATTCTGCAGAACTGTAGTACACATAGTAGAAGGTGACGGAAAATACGTTAGAAAACTAGCGACACTATTTTCATTTGCAAATTTAGCAGCCTCGTATAATAGTGAAAATCACTTTGCTCGCTTTTTACCGTGTTAAAGTTTATTATAGTATTCATAAACTTAATTTTAATTTCACATTAGCCTATTCATTGTATAATATAAATAAATTTAAATTCACTAAATCAATTAAGGAGGGACAGAAAAATTGTTCTCTGAATAAACCGAAATGCAAAGTTCGATCAATTATAATCATTCTCTCCTCCGAACTGCATTTTACCTCTGCTTATTTCCGCAGAAAATTCTTGGAAGAAATCTGAACTGTACTGCATAATAATTTGCTGTTATGCTTGGGACGCACTACAGAGGTAAAGCACGTGTCAAGACGACAAATGTGCAGCAATACATTCCGTTCGTGTAGCTTAATTGGGAGAGCAACTTACTCCGGAGTGAGGATGGAGCGGTTTCAATCCTTGTCACGGACAAATTTGCGTTTTCACATTGGCGCCCGAACGTACAAATGGATGTACAGTCCCTTGGGTTATTCGCAAAATGTGTGATGTTTGTTCCACACATCGTCTAAAATTAATGAAAGTTTGTCTTTCTCTTACAAAAAAATAATAATAATAAATTAAGAGGGAGATGATATGACGTACTACAGAGGTAAAGCACGTGTCAAGACGACAGATTTGCAGCGATACATTCCGTAGGTGCAGCTAAGTTGGGAGAGCTACTTACTCCGGAGTGAGGGGTAGCGGTTCGATCCCGTCGCTGACAAATTCCTGTTTTTACACGCTATTCGGTAAAACATCGTATATTACGAGCACCATACAAAAGAGGATGCTATATTACATTCTCATGCTTGTGTATGTGTATGTGGAACGCAAAAATACATCGACGGCTTTTTAATCTAACTCGGTGGGTAACAAAGTGGACTAGGAAAAACTCATCATTGCAAAAGTGTACAGCGTCTAGAATGATAGTGTCATTGTAGTGTTTGGCGTTCATGGGACTCTTGAATCTTAAAACGAAGCAACACAAGAATCCGAATGACATACGAAAATTAGGGTAATCAAATAAAGAAATATTGATCATGATGTTGGACAAAGATTCAAGATTAGCTAGAAGTTTACTCTTAAGAGTACCAAAGCTTGAATCTTTAAGTACCCTTCGACGCTTCTAAGCTGTTGGTTGTGAATAACTATCCAACAGTGAAGGCACTAAAAAACTGAATTCTAAGATTGCATTTAAACACACTCGTGTGTTGTGGGATGTGCTCTCTAGTTTCAACAAGTGGTCGCGATCCACGACAAACACCAATGATATCATCCACCAACACAGAATATATCTCCAAGTTTGCCAGTAGAAAGCCCATGCATCGGGGAAAGGGAAGGATTAGTCTGAGTATGAACGAGGTGATTATGTACTCGAAGACGGAAGGAGTAATCTCACGTATTACTTGCTATTCCAGCGCCACCGTAGTGGAATGGTGGGAATAGTTCGAAGATGGAATTTTTGTACACCGAACGTGCCAGAAAGTGACGACCACCACTGGATGACAGTCGAGGTTAACGTCGGTCCGCACGTTCTTTTCGAAGAAACAGATTGCTCACAATCCCTCAGTTTACCACAGACCGTAACCAGGCGACACAGCGACACCTTTCCTAGCACATAATCTAGCGGACTCTTTTGAGGATGAGCCAAAGGAATAGGTACTCATGATGATCGACCGTTATTGACAGCTCCGCCTCAGTTCAGTACATGAGCACCGTAACTGGACATTAGACGACTGAATAGATCGTTTGGTCTGACGAGTGCAAGGTTCAAATGGCTGAACAGCTGCAACCAGTACTGCACACTTGGATGGAAACAGGCAGCCCATAAGGGGTATCATGCTATGGGAATGTTTCTCATGGACATCTCTAGGTCACCATATATTTGTTGAACAAATCCTCACTGCCAATTCCTTCCCAAATATTGTTTCGAACCCAGTATTGTTCCACATGGTGATGGTGTATGCGGATTGTACTGAACCCTTCGAGAAACACAGAGCATCGACAGCTCTGCTTAAGTTGAGCACCTGAGCCCTGTGACTACTGAAAAGATCTTCCGGTCAGATGAGTCCAAGTTCCGTATCCAACTCTCGTATAGTGCATGGTTGATAAACAAGCAGGCGATAACGGTATCATGGTGTGAGAATTGTTGTCATGGTTATTTCTAGGTCACCATATCTTTGTTGAACACATTGACATCTCCTGTTCCCACCTAAGCCTTGCTTCTGACGAAGCGTTTTCCTACATGGTGACCGTGTATCCTGATGGCACTAATACCTTCCATAAAGAAACTTCCGTGTCACAATATCTGCATTGTGCAAGAATGTTTTGTGTATCATGTCCAAGTATTTCATGTGCTCCCTGGCCGTCAGACACCCCCGACATGAATCCCATCAAATACTTGTGGGATGCAATGACACGCGGAATTCGCCTTTCCACGCCAGTGCGCCTCTCTGTCGCCGAATATCCGGATATAATTTTGTCCAGCTGGTACATAGTGCCCGAGGATACCTTTCCCTATCTAGTGAAGTCATTGCTACTCTGGTTTCAAGTGATTATGTCGGGAGCATGTCAAGCGAATATGGCAGTCTTTGGACCGAGAATTAAATAACAAACTTGTCCAATTCTGGGACCCAGGACTTCATCTTTTAGGCGGGGTTGTAGGGTGGAACTTGCGTAGTTTGCTGTCTGACGGCACTGCTCCTATGTTAGAGATGTAAAATTCTCCTCTGCTTTCTGCCCACGTTTCATGTTCGTGTCGTCGTTCTCTTCGTAAACATACTCGTTTCATGGTTTTACACCCTCTACTTGAGGACTCAGAGACCTTGAGTCGTCTTTTATGCGAGCATTGTGATGCATCTTCTCTGTGTTACGTTGTTTTCCGTTTTGTTTTAGTCTTTCTACCTTTTGTCTGCTTTTTGTTACCTCTTATGGTGTTTCCCCTTGATTACATTTCCTTTTATTATGTATTGATATTTTCGTTGCATTCCTAATGCGTGAAACCTGGCGCTTCTTTGGCCATTGAAGCTCTTGTACCAATAAACTGTAACCAACCAGCCAATCAAGTAGTCATGGCAGCAAACGATGACCCAACACGACGTTAAGTAGGTGGTCATCATATGTAGACACACGTGCGGACAAACTAACAGCAAATAATCATGGCAAACAATAATCTTCTACCATAGCTGATTGTGATAGAAAATTACTGCCGGAACACCAGCCTGTTGTGGGTTGGTGTTCTAACAGTACGAGGTGGCGACTAGTGTGGCGCCATGTTTGTTTTACTCCTTCTGGTCAAGGCACAGTGGTTCTGGTTAAGGCGTTGCTGTGTTTTGACTCCTTCTGGTCAAAGCACAGTGGTTCTGATTAAGGCTTTGCTGTTTTTTGACTCTTTCTGGTAAAGGCACAATGGTTCTGATAAAGGCTTTGCTGTTTTTTTGACTCCTTCTGGTCAAGGCACAGTGGTTCTGGCTAAGGCTTTGCTGTTTTTTGACTCCTGCTGGTCAAGGCACAGTGGTTCTGATTAAGGCTTTGCTGTTTTTTTATTCCTTCTGGTCCAGGCACAGTGATTCTGGTTAAGGCTTTGCTGTTTTTTGACTCCTTCTGGTTAAGGCACAATGGCTCTGATTAAGGCTTTGCTGTTTTTGACTCCTTCTGGTCAAGGCACATTGGTTTTGGTTAAGGCTTTGCTGTTTTTTGACTCCTTCTGGTCAAGGCACAGTGGTTCTGGTTAAGGCTTAGCTGTTTTTTGACTCCTTCTGGTCAAGGCACAGTGCTTCTGGCTAAGGCTTTGCTTTTTGACTCCTTCTATTTAAGGCACAATGGCTCTGGTTAAGGATTTGCTGTTTTTTGACTCCTTCTGGTCAAGGCACAGTGGTTCTGGTTAAGGCTTTGCTCTTTTTTTACTCCTTCTGGTCAAGGCACAGTGGTTCTGGTTAAGGCTTTGCTATTTTTTGACTCCTTCTGGTCAAGGCACAGTGGTTCTGGTTAAGGCTTTGCTGTTTTTTGACTCCTTCTGGTCAAGGCACAATGGGGAATCACTGTTCTTTGATCAGAACGTGAGAGATGTGTTTCCCAGTGGGACAGCTCGGAGAATGTAAAAGAGAATCTTCGTTCCTCGTAGTGTTTGAATAAATTCCAGTTGTTTTTAGTACAACTGAAATTTATTTTCTATTAAAAAGCTTACACGAATTGCGTATCTAAGTTTTCCGCAGATTGTGGATGTGACGGCGCCGACTGCTCAGTTTCCAATTTCTTTTTTATCTCGTGGTTATGACATTCAGCTGAGAAAAGTTTCTGCCTTGCAATTTTTTTTAAGCAGATTCTGACTTCAGGCAAACGGGAAGACCCATTGGATAACACGTTGCGTAGTGTGTGAAAAAAAAATGTTTCCATTGGCGGAATACTTTAATAATAAGTTCATACACACAATTTTACAAAGAGGAGTATCGTAAGCGCTCTCCTTTCGATAAAGCATCCCGTAAATGCTGTTGTGATACGCATAGCAGAAGTCTTCTAATTCTGGTTAAAAGAGAATAAAACCAATTATTTTGAGAGGAAGAGCAACTGTTCGTGTATCTCAGGTAAGCGCAAAGCTTGAGGTGAACCACTACCAGTGCCACAAACCGGACAATACTGCAGTTTGATATCATCTGATGTGATCCATATCCGTAAGAGTCATTAATACAAAATAGAGAAAAGTTCTTAGACCTCTTGATCAAAAATAAAAACTAGCAAACATCCCCATAAAATTTTTTAAGATAGTTAGCTCAAGAAAGGCACTAGCTCAAGGCTCTCTACCAATGGCGTACCTAGAGGGGGTGCAAAGGGCTATATGCACCCCTCAAAATAATTTTGTCTAGTTTTAAAAATTGATAAAAATTGTCGGTGACGTTATTTTGCTTGTGTGGCCATTCTGGTCTTCCTTAAATATCCATTAGTTACTTCTTAATTTGAATGGTTGGACAAGGTCACATAAGCCCATTGTTAACGCCTATCCCCACCTCCCCTTGCGTATTTCCCACTTGTATGCCGCCAAAGAAAAAAGAGAACAAACTGGTGGTGTAGTGGTCAGGGTGTCAGGCTAATAAATGGTGGGGCTGGGTACTGAGGCCTCGGGGAGGGATACCATAGCAGGAAAACAAACACGTAGAATGAACGTTACTTTGTAATTAATAGTATTTGAGAAAATAAAAATGCCTGCTCTCATGCACATTTTTTTTCATCACTTTACGAAGGAATGATTACCGTAGCTGCAGTGATAAAACCAAGAATGTGAGAATTTTTCGATTGTTGAATTGACATCATATAAAATTGTATTCACTGATACATAACACAGATGCAACTTGATGTAAATGTTATGTATAGTGCTTGAATAGTCTAATGTAATTGCAAAAGTGATACTTTGATCAAATTTAATTTTTAAATAGCGATAATTCAAGCTACAAATTTTCGCATTCGTGGTTTTGACATTGCGGCAACGATATGCACCCCCAAAATTAATTTCTGGGTACGCCACTGCTCTCTGCACCAGAAAAAGAAAGATTAGGTAGTGAGCTCAGAATGTCTCAAATAAATAAAAGTTAGAAAGCCTCCAAAAACTCAAGAAATTTCTAGAAATCTAAAAACAATTTTGGCTATTAAATATTGTAAAAACAAAGAACAAAAAACAGCCCACGCCAATTACAGGAAGCAAATCCCATAAACTCTGATGTAATCCAGGAAATGGAACTTTATTAGCACGACCATGAGATTAATTCTTAGGAGAGTTTATGGTGAGCAATAGAAATTCTGTAGGATCCTTGAAACTCAAAGTAATAATAAATAGTCGTATTTTTTTATTTTCATTGTAGTTCGTACTTTTAAATAAGTGTTTTTTCTGTCTACCGATTTCTTGAATATAGACATTCTCAAGATTTCTCCCTGCGATGCGCATTGTAAATCAGCCCTAAGAATTGTGGATATTTCCAGTGAATAAGAATGTCCGCAGCTAACTAAATGCGCTTTCACGCACATTCATACAATCATGTTCATAAAAAAACCCCAGAAAATCTGAAGAGTCCAGCTACGACTTTGATTTTTACAGGATATGCTAATCAAGCAAGATTCCTTAGCATTTTGGCGTGATAGGTGCATGTGTGCCGAGTTTAGGCAAAATCAGATCGAGCAATTGAGCAACGTCACAGCCCCGAAATCAACCGTTTTTCTGTTATAAGCAGTGTGTGGCTCGGTCAGCATGTCAGTGCTTGGTCAGCTGTGGGTAAGGATGACTCATCGTCATGTAAGACAGTCGTACAGCCTCATCAGCGAGTTCGACAAACGTCGCTCTATCGGTATGGAAGACTACCGTACTTCCCTCCAGAAGATTGCTGGTAGTGTGCGTTTATCATGGCAAGAGTGTGGAGCGAATGGTACGAAGAAGGGCGTAGCTCACGAAGAGATGGTTCTGGACGTCATACACATACAACCCAAATGGACAACCGTTATCTCATGAGGATGTCTTTGAGAGACCATTCTGCATCACCGACAGAGTAGGCGCAACAGTGGCGAAGTGTGATGCATTCTTCCATGTCGAATGTAACAGTAGGTCACCGGTATTACAGTTCAGACTGCAGTCTCGTCGACCCCCGTTTCAGACTACCTTGGGCCCCAAAGCAACGGACTTTCAGGCAGCATTGGTGTATCGAGCGAAATAGAGTGGCCTGATGATTGGTACGATATCGTGTTGTTGGAGAAACCGCACTTTTTTACGTGAAAATGATGGTAGCATCTGTGTCCACCGACGACAGGAGAAGAGGCTTCTGGAAGAGTGTATTCGCATTCGGCATACCGTACCGACACGAGGCATTATGGACTGTTCTGTTATCTGGTACGAAAGCAGATCACTTCTCGTGACAATCCGTACATCAATGACATTCTACGGCAGGTCGCCAGACCGAACCTATAGGACATTCACGGGGCCATATTTTAGCAGGACAATATCGCACCGCATGCTGCAGTGAAAACATCTGCCTTCTTCAGGAAAAGAACATTCCACGTCTGCCATGGCCTGTTAAATCGCCGGATTTATTACCCATGGAAAATCTCTGGGACACGCTCAAAAGTCCGGTGCAGCGGTATCACCGTCCACCAGCAACTCGTGATGAACTGTGGACATTGGTCAATACAGCCTGGATGGTTATTCCTTAGGACACCATTCACGCATTATTTAATTCGATTAATTAATTATCTGATACATCGACGCAACTGGTAAATATGACACCGAGATGTTAATCATTTCTGTATTGCCTAATGAACATATCCTGAAAAATTCAAAATCGTAGCTCTACTCCTTTCAGGTGTTCTTTTTCTATGAACATGAGTGTATTTGAAGTTGTGTTTGAGATCCAAGAAACACAAATGAAGCTCTGAATAGGAGAAAGAGCGGGGGCTTCAGATATACACTATATTGATAAAACTCCCCGCACAGCTAGAAGAGAAACATAACATAGCATTTATTGGCTTACATTAGTACGGTTTCAGTCCACCTTTGGCCTTAATACACGCACTGACCCTTCGAGACATGCTTTTGACAAGGCTTTGGAACACAGCGATAGGTATGCGCTTCCATTCAGTACATAATACTGCCGCTAACTAATGCGTAGTAGTAGACCTTGGTTCCGAACTTTCTAAGAGGCTTCCTAATTCATCCCATACATGCTCTATGGGATTAAGATCAGGGCTCTGTGCTTGCCAGTCCACACACGATACGAAATTATCGTCAAACCACGCCGTAACAGTCCTTGCTCTATGGTTCAGTGCATTATCCTGCTGGTACCAACAAGGCTCGTTTGCATAGTATTGCCACAGAGTTGGTAGGGCATAATTTTCCAGAATATCAAAGTAGACGTGCTGGTTAACATGTTTGTTCACGATAATCACTGGGCCAGGACCATACCACAAAAAACACCCATACACGAGTACACTTCCAGCTCCAAACTTGACCATACGAACGGTATACTGTGGTAAATAGCGTTCCTCCGGCTGCCTCCATATCCACACAGAGCCATCAGACTGATGGATCGTGTATCTGGATTCATCAATCCATAGGACCCGTTTGCATTGATCTGCAGTCCACCATAAATATTCTTTACGATATGCTAAAGGAGGAGTAGCTTTCCAGTGGAGATGAAAGGCTTATGAAGAGCCGCACGACCACGGTAATCCATGGAAGGAAGTGCGCTGCGAATGGTACGTATACGTACCGAGGTTCCAGCATTTTTACTTACCTGTACATTGAGGTCTTGTGCAGAACTCCGTTGATTAGCTGTAACGACTCTCCTGAGGCTTCGACGTCTTCTATCACTGATTTTTTTGTGTGTACCGGTACGTTTTGCTGCTTCAGGCACGCCATGTGTCTTCCACTTATTCAGTACATCCAAAACAGTTGACTTGAGTATGTTTAAACGCCTCTCGGTTTCTCTTATGGACAGCTCCCTTATATAACACCCAACAGTCTTTCCTTTTTCAAAGTCATTTCTCTCTGGCAGCGACATTTTCACTCACCTCACAGTGCGATATGATCGCGGTCAGCTGCAGGATTGTTTTTGTGTCGTTTGCAGCAGTACCGCGCATCTTAACAACGCAGAGGATCCGTTCATTGGCTTTTGAAGTGGTATCCGGTGATTTTTGTTTTCCCGTTTGTCTTGTTATTAAATTTGATGGTAAGAAGCCACCATTTCGAATGGTAAATTAACTGCGTCATTTATGTTGTCCACAATCACGTGCTAACATTTTGCATGCAAAATGTTAGCACGTGATTGTGGACAATGGAATTTATTGGATACCAGAAATATTTTAATGTTTATTATGTTTCGACAATTGACGATGCAAGCTGAAATACCTCTTACAAGTTTTGTAGATCTGTAGATTTGATTACCCTTCCCACCACAATTCTGAAATACATATCGTATGTACACTGGCGTGCAAAAATTAAGGACGAGACGGTTTTTCGAAGGTAACGTCGTGCAGAAGTCCTCCATCGACTCAAATCATACCATAAGATCCCCAAGATGTAAGAATATGGGACAAGTGAGCAAAACCGTTCAAACAAGGAATCCAAAGGATACAAAGGCACTTTATTGAAAAGGTAGCTTCGAGCACAACTGGACAGAAGACAGATACGTCCATGTGACAGGCAGCTGCCAAGAAATATCCACTCTTTAGTAGGAGATATGATCACCCCTGACTGCGTTGCAGGATTTACAACGTCTGTCCATGCTGAGGACGAGGTTGTCAAGGATCTGTTGAGGCATCGCGGCCCATTCCTCTTGTAGCGCCAATTGCAGCTGCGGAATCGTTGCTGGCGGCTGCTGACGTGCTACCAAACGTCTCCCGAGAAGGTCCCACGCGTGTTCAATTGGATTTAGATCCGAAGACCTAGCTGACCAATTAATGCGTTGAATATCTTTACTCTCCAACAGCTCTGCGACAGCCACTTTACGATGAGGTGTAGCGTTGTCGTCCATGAAGAGGAACTCAGGACCCACAGCACCTCTAAACAGACGCACGTGAGGCAGGAGAACCTCGGTACAATAGTGGACACCAGTGACTGAACCACCTTGGAAGATGTGGAGGTCAGTAAGGCTACCAAGCATGATACCTCCCCAAACGAGAAATCCGCCACCTCCAAACCGGTCCCTTTCGATGATGTTGGAGGTGTGATTGCGTGTTGCCTGCTCTCTCCAGATGTGTATACGTCCAGAATCGCTCGTCAGACTAAATCGGCTCTCATCCGTAAAGAGAACTCGACCCTATTGCTGATGTGTCCAGTTCTTGTGTTCCTGACACCACAGAAACCGCCATCGAGCAGGCGTTAATGGCACACGCCGTACTGGTCGTCGTGCAAACAGACCAGCTTTGTGCAGCCTCCTGGCCACGGTAAAACGCGATAACGGACGTCCAGTTGTCTGTTGCATGTGCCTTGCGATTTCTCCCGCTGTCTGCTGTTTGTCTCTTCTCGCCTGTCGGACAATATACCGGTCGTCCGACACCGTGGTTGCTCGTTGACGACCACTGCTAAACTCTCGGAGAGCTGTTCCTGTCGTTTGAAATGCTCTCCAAGCTCGTGAAACGATGTTGTGTGCGATCCCAAACTCCTTGGCCACACTAGTCACACTTCGACCTTCTTCCAACTTCCCAATGACGCGACCTCAGGTAACGTCATCCAGATGTCGTCTACAGGATTGCCTGTTGGCCATATCACACGGTGGCAGCAACTCGACGTCGTTCAAACCGATGTACACCGTGCAATAGCATTCACCGAATTGCTGAGCGTACACCGCCCGTGTACTTTATATCCTTCCGACACTCCCCCCCGTCATGCTGCATATTTACGCATGCTCTACCGTACCGGACCGTAGTCTATCTCCTGAGTGGTCTTTCGGTCCGTTCTGCCTGCTCGTTCCGCTGTTATGCTAATTTCTCCACTTCGTCCTTAATTTTTGCACACCAGTGTACTTACGGATGTTGCTGCAGTCTAGGTATTATTTCCATTTTTAATATACATTTACTTCTTCTTTGCAGGATCTACTTATGCTATGTAAATAAAAAATTGCACAATTAAGTGAAACCTGTTCCAAAATTTACTGTCAAGTTAGGTAATCTTGTTTCGTTTTTCCCGTTTAACTTTATTTTTTTACGACGAACCGCATACATACATGCATTGCAACATCTGTCGACGTATTCTTCATCCACTGTTGTGCATTATCTGCCTTTCAGTGGTGAAGGGGATGGACAATGTTTCTTCCTTTCGATTAAGTACATACCTTCTTCCTAGATATCTAACACCGCCTTGCTTCATTTACCTGAGAACATAGATAAGAAGCTGCTGATAAACTGTCATAACGTTTATTTCTAACAGAAAACTGCTGAGATAAGGTCTCTTAAGCAAGAGAGGTAGAACCGCCAGATATCATAAGCGAAGCTATCGATTTGTAGAGAACATACCTGGTTCAAAAAAAGGCTTGGTTTTCAGGATCTAACATGACTCTCAAGATTAAAACGTTTAGTGTACTGACACTACCACTGATATTTGGAGGTAAGCGTTATGAGTGATCTATTTTCCTCTAATGTGCCCGAATAAAAAATTGAAATAGCATGTTAAAACTTAGTGAAGCAGTTTTAGTTTCCAGGACAGAACGCTATATTTACAGAGGTGCCCTCTCCGTAGGATATATATATATATATATATATATATATACATTTCACCTGAGTCATCAATGCCCGTTGCTTGCTTCTTTCGTATAGGCACTGTATAGAAAAACATCAGAAAAACAAGACGTCTCTGCCCTACACGAATAGTTCAATGAATATACATCTCTTAAATGAATGTCTGCTTTTCATGGCAGGTGTTCTTCAAATCAGACACCTTTACGGAAAGAAGAAACCGAATTTTTTGGACGTATGTTGGAATTTTTTTGGAAGTAAATGTAAAAATGCGCAAAAGAATATCGGGTCAAAACTTGCATCTGAACACTCAAAATTTTCACTTAAATGTCTTTCTCCTCACATTAAAGGTTACCTCATATGTTTTCCTCGAACATTTCTAGTTAGAATAATTTTATTAACCGAATTTCTTACATTTCAGTTGCCCAAACTGTTTGGGAAAAGCGAATGTTTAAAACCTTTATTGAATTATTTTTAAAAGACCTTAAATATCATATCCAAGAAGCCTAGTTGGTCGGAAACTTAGCAGTGTATTATTACACGGCTCTGGTACCTACGTTTTACTAATAAATTAGCAACAGAGTGTTTCAAATTAACTTACCGCTGTTAATAGTTTAAAACTCGGAATGGGGAAGGCTGAAAGGTGAGCATTATTCCTGTGAACACAATTTATTATTTTATTAGTACGGAAGTGAAATCGAAATGGAATTGCTCTTAAGCAGAAAGTATAAATCCTGTTTAATAGCAATGATAAAATATGTCTGTTCTGCATTATGTTTTGCCATAGATTCCCCAATGCATTTTAAATAAAATCTCATACTTCCATGCATTTGAAAAATGAAATATCAATTAATTTTCACGATACGCAATTCAATTCATCCTGCGCCGGGCAGAGAATGCCATTTTGGAAACGGACGAGGAAACTGCGCAGTCACATCGTAATACTCCCTCCTCAATATCTCATCCTAGTCGTTACTTCCGGCAGGGTTGTTTTGCAGGTTTTATCAAGATAAACTAAGCTGCTGAAGCCATTCTCACTTAACAGAACTGCATAAATTCATTTAAGTAAAACATGCCGATTTCTTTTTGAACGCATATCATTCCGAGCAAAATAAGCATAAAAATATAAAAATGTTTCAAATTTCTTCTAAATGAATGTTGCTCTTAAAGCTGGTGAGTATGCTGATATGAAGAATATTGCCATTTTGGAGGTAGAATCTGATACTTAAGCGTAGAGAAATAAAAGATATTTCAAAATATTCTCATTGGTAATGATTCTTTTTTATTAGCAAGTCTTTTGTAAAAAAAGATCGTGCTTATGTCACCTGTTTGTCTGTCCCTCACCCCGTCCGTCTGTAGACACGATATCTCTGCAACTATTAGTCCGATTTGAAATATTTTTTTTTCATTGGGAAGCTTGAAATATGCGAATGATGACCTTTTATTTCGTTTTTTTTTACGATGTACAATTTCGTCGACAGCGGTCGTAGATGCAGATGATGTTGAATTCAAAAATACGCTTTATACTCATACATTTTCCGCCAGGGGCCGTAAAATAAGTTATATTTTTCCCGATAACTAAAACTCTGATTTGAAAAATCTTTTTTCAGCGGATGCACCTCCTGATGGAAAATCTTTTGCATATAATTTCAAATTCTTGGTAAATAATTCTTTAGCCCCCAGGGGACGTAAGTGTTAATTTTTGCTTCTGATGTATTTGCCATAATATCTGAGCTTCTAAAATATAGATTGAAAAATTCTTTCGTGGACCGATGCCATTAACATCGATACACTTTTATGAATTATTTTCTTTTTAAAATATTCCACAGTTTCTCCGCCAGTGACGTACATGTATATCTTATTTTTGTCAATATCTCTACTTCTAGGAGTCCGTTTTGAAAAATCCCTTCTTTGTTGGATAGTGTTTCCAGTGAGACATGTGTTTCATATAAATTCAAAATTTTCAAGTAATTCATAGACTTTCTGCTAGGGGGCGTAGAGGTAAATTGCGTTTCCTCCTATATTTCTACTTCTAAATCTCCGATTTGAAACAATCTTCTTGCGCCGGATCCAGCTACTGATGGGAAATGGTTTGAACATAATTTCTAATTTTTGTAAAAAAAATGGTTTGGCCACTAGGGGGCGTAAATCTTAATTTTCGCTTCTGATGTATTTGCAGCAAAATATGAGCTTCTGAATTCTCGACTGAAAAAATTCGTCGTTCGTAGAACGATAGTACTCATGTCGACAAACCTTTTAGAAGCATTTTCTTCTTAAAATAAGGCATGGTTTCTACGTCAAGGGGCGTAGATATATATCTTATTTTTGTCAATATCTCTACTCCTAGGAGTCCGATTTGAAAAATTACTTCTTTGTTGGATACTGTTTCCGATGCGAAATGTTTTTACTATAAGTTCAAAATTTTCCAGTAAATCGTAAACTTTCTGCTAAGGGGCAGAAAGGTAAATTGCGTTTTCTGCGTTATTTCTGCTTCTAAAACTCCGATTTGAAATTTTTTTCCTGTATCGCATACAAGACCTGATGGAAAATATTTTTCACGTAATTTTGTTAACTTCTGCTTCTGGTATTTGCAAAATCTGGGCTCCTGAAAACTCGACTACATTTTTTTTTTGTGGACCGATATTGCTCATATAGAAAAACCTTTTGAGAATACTTTCTTCCTAAAATAATTCATAATTTTCCCACCAGGGTACGTAAAGTCGCATCATACTTTTGTCGATATCTCTGTTTCTAAAAGTCCGATTTGAAAAATTCTTTCTATGTATGTTGGAGAGCGTTTCCGGGGCGAAATGTTTCTCATATAAATTCATGTTTTTCTTAACGCACAAGTCTGCAACCAAAGGGCGTAAGCTCACGATTCCGTTTACAGCAACATCTGAGGAATTAAAAACCTGACTGAAAAACTTCTTTCTTCCGTCAAATACTATTGTTTTTTCCATACCGGTTCCATTGACTTTGAATAGCTTTGATAAATTTAATTTGCTTCAGAACGGATTCAAAAGACATGCTTATTACACCCGAAAATTCGGTGTCATCTTTCTTGTTGACATTTGTTTCGAAATGAGTGATTACCAAATAAACTTCGCTTCAGGGTTCTTATGATACCAATTCTGATTTATACATATATAATGAAACCTCGGTTGTACATTTCTCTATGGGATTGTCTTAATAATACGTTTAAATATAAAAAGGTATAAACGAAATTTTAAAATGTTAAATACTATTGTAAAATTTATGCTTTAAAGAAGCATTAGACGTTGCTTAATAATGACTTTTTTAAAGTCGAATTAGCGACGAAAGGGAAATGATGCGTTACAAACTGTAATATATTTTGTCGCATTGCAAAATCATAAGGCCCATGAAAATCACACTTTTCTTTTAACGACTCTGTCGATAAAACTCCTGATTCTAGATTAAGTAAAATCTTCACAACTAAGAATCTGAGACAAGTGCTTCTGTATGGAACTCATGAACTAACAACTTTTTCTCTTCTGCGTATCCCGAGTTCATGCATTTAAAACCAGAATGTCGAATATTGATTATACATTTAAGATTATATTTTACTACACCACGAAATAGTGGAGCCACAAAGTTATGTCCCAGAGATATATCAGTTTTTAAATAGCTCATATGTGTGAGTCACGAAATGAAAAACCAATTTTTCATCCAAACCGAAAGTAAACAACATGCATACCAAAAATAGTATAAGTTTGCTCTCTCCACAGTTATCTGTCTACCTTCCTGGTTGATGTGTGAAAGCTTGGAAACTTTGATTTTCTGTTCTACGCCAAGAAATTCGGATTACTAGTATAATTATACTATTTTGAGTATAGTTGGTATACGGTTTCTGTTTATTAACATACATACCCTTCTATGATGAGATCTAGGTTCAACTTTGGCTGCACCAAGAAGGAACAGAACAGGTCCCGATTCTCTCAAAGTTCTAACATGCCAGCTTAGATGTAAAAGAATCAAAGACGTGTGTATTTATGATAATCTGAAATTCAGATTTTGACGTATAATCGCAAAAAAACATATTAATGAATCACGTCACCCAGTTAAAAAAAGTGATATGGTAAATCATCGGTGCTAATGCAGAATTATGTATCAAAGTGAAAAACATATAACCGAGGTTCTACTGTATTTCAGTTTTTTCTTAACTTCAGGAAAATGAAAATAAATTTCATCCTACTTTTTTCCGTTTAGAAACACTAGAAAAATTTAGACTTTAGCCAAAGTAAATAGGGCTTTTACTCTTATACGTGTTGGTAGTCTTAGTTATAGAAGCAACTTTGAGCACACTCCTAAAACTTGGTATCATCATCATTGTCAACCATTTTATCAATCCACTGCTGGATGAAGGTCTCCCCAAGTATCTTCCATAACGGTCTGTCTGCCAGTCTCCTCGATGTTACTCCCACATACTTTTGAATTTCATCCACCCATCTCCCTTGTGGTCTTCTTCTGGGTCTTTTTCTGTCCCTTGGAATCCAATCTAAAACTTCGGCTGTCCATCTATGGTCTGTCCTTCTGGCAGTATGTCCAGCCCATTGCCATTTCAGGGATTTAACTCTGGTCTTGATGTCTTCCACTCTTGTCATTTTTCGGATCCACGAGTTCCTCTTCTTATATCTCCTGGTTACACCAAGCATGAACCTCTCCATGCTGCTTTGAGTTGTCTGCAGCCTTTGTGTGTCTCTCTTAGTTAAGGTCCACGTCTCTGCACCATACGTAAGCACTGCAAGGATGCATTGATCAAACACTTTTCTTTTAAGACATAATGGCATATTGCTCTTGAAAATTATGCTGTTTCTTCCAAAAGCTCCACAGGCAAGTTTTGTACGCCGATTAATTTCTTCATCAATGTGGCCCTCAGTTGTTGTCTGCTGTCCAAGTTAAACGTACGTGTCTGTTATCTCCTGCTTTTCTCCATCAATCGATAAAACTTCATTTCTTGTAATAGCATTGTACATCACTTTTGTCATCTGAAAGTTCATTTTTAATACCACTTCTTTACTCTTGTCAGCAAGTTCCTGGATCGTACTCTGCAGATCTGATGGGGTAGTTGCAAAAATAACTACGTCATCAGCAAAACGAAGGTGGGTTCGATAATCTCCATTAATCTAAATCCTTTTGTTTTCCCAGTTCAGTGATTGAAAGGAATTTTCCAATGTGGCATCAAAGAGCTTGGGAGATATGGTGTCACCTTGTCTCACTCCTTTTCCAATTTTTTTGTGTGTTGTGTTTTCAAACAGCCGAATCTTTGCACTTGCATTTTCATAGATGTTATTAATAATATTAATGTATTCATCTTCAATACCGCAGGATTTCAGAGCCATTGTAACTGCTGACGGTTTCACCGAATCAAAGGCTTTTTCATAATCGATAAAATCCATGCACAATGGAAGTTCATATTCCCTCGCTCTTTCAATTAGTTCTCTCAGTACGTGGATATGATCTATTGTGCCGTAGCCACTACTGAATCCAGCTTGTTCTCTCGGTTGAGCCATGTCCAGTGTTACCTTCAAGCGGCGTGAAAGAACTTTAGTGAAGATTTTATAAATCACTGATAGGAGGCTGATAGATCTGTAGTTCCTGAGATCCTCAATGTCACCTTTTTTATGTAGCAGGATCATTGTAGCGTTGTTCCAATCCTCAGGAATCTTCCCTTCATTAAGGCATCGAGTGAAAATTTGGGCGAGTACTGTTTCGATTTCTCCACTTGCTTCTTGTATAATGTCGACAGTAATTCCATCTTCTCCTGGAGCTTTTCCCAGCTTCATGTTCTTGATTGCATGTGCAACTTCTGCTGGGAGGACTGGAAGAACTCTGGTACTGGTACCTTTCATGATGTCTGGAGTACATGTAACATCCCATTCATATAATTTGGAGAAGAAATCTTTCACTCTTGTCAAAATTTCGCCTCTATTACTTGTTACAGAACCATCTTCTTTTCTCAGTGCCATAATCTGTTTTCTTCTCTTACTGAGATGTCCCCTTGCTATCTTTAGGCTTTGGTTGTATTCAATTGCTTTCCTCACTAATTCACAGCTAAATTTTCTTATGTCTTCAATGATACTTTTTCGTACTGTCTTCATAGCTCTATATATTCCACTTTGGAAGTCCCATCTTCTTTAGTTGTCTTCATCTCTCTTCTTTTTTGCATCAACTTTCTGGTTTTTCCTGATAATTTGTTCACATGCAACTACCTTAGCCAGCTAATTTTGTTGCTGTTTCCATAAGAGCTTTTGTTACTATTCTGTTAACTTCAGAAATATCCACTTCTTCCGATGTTAGGCCTTCTAAAGCAGAGAATCTGTTCTTCAGTTCCAATTTGAAGGTATTATGGTGTTTTTTGAGGTTGGTTATGTCAATACATTTTGTTTGTCTTATGAGCTTGCTACGTTCGAGTTTAGTGTTGAGGTGCATCTTACATCTCACCAATCTATGGTCACTACCTGTGTTGAACTTGTTTAGCACACTGCAGTCTTCTATGACGAATATTTTGTTACACATAATAAGATCAATTTCACTTGTTGTCCCATTTGGATGTCTCCATGTCCATTTCCTGTGTGGCTTTTTCTTGAAAAAGGAGTTCAAGATGAAAAACCCTTCTGGTTTTGCAAACTCTACGAGAGTATTTCCACGCTGGTTTCTGTTGCCGTGACCGAATTTACCTACTGAAGTTTCATTCTGTTGCTGTTGTCCTATTTTTGTATTGAAATCTACCATAATTATCTTCAAGTGCTGCTTACCTTTATTATTTGGATGACGAATTTCCTCATAAAATTCTTCAATCTCTTCTTCAGGATGACTTGTAGTGGGTGCATAAGTTTGAATAATCTGAGCCTTGCATATTCTCTAGAGTTGGATAACGAGTTGTGCAGCTCTGTCAGAGGAACTTTCAACTTCTACAACTTTATCCTTGTTTCTTGTTTATTATAAATCGAACACCACTAGTTCTGCCAGTATCTGTCCCACGATAGTAGAAGAGATGTCCACTTTTTAGTTCAATGAGATCTTCTCCTTTTCTCCTTACCTCACTTAGCCCGACGATGTCCCACTTGATCCTTTGTACTTCCTCTTCCAATTCAAGAAGCCTTGAATCAGCAGATATGGAGCGTCCATTATACGTAGCCCAGGTCAGCATCAGATGGCAGCCTAGTCCGGTCCTCTGAGGATTCTTAGGAACCTCAGCCTTCATGTCGCCCTGGCCGCTGCCTTGGGCAGGTACATTCCAGCTGGTGGAGACTGAGGGCCAAGATTTAAGTTGTGGAGTCATTTTGGAGGGGTTTGGCCATAACTCACCACGCTGGCCAAGCGGGTTGGTGAGTGTGGGATAGCATTTCCTCTAATCCCGATGGTATAGTTATACCGCTATTGGCGGTCATCAGAGCCCTTTTAGTGGGAACAGGATGCACCACGAGAAAGCGGGGTTGACATTTGTCAAGGAGAGGCTGTGATGTTGCGTATCACCTGACCTTGGTTTATTTCTCACATATACTTCACCAGATAACGGCAATAACAGCACCAAACAGACAGCGCCATCTAGTATCTTTTTCTGAAAAGTCGTTTACACCAGTACCTCTGCTTTCCATCTTTCCCGATTGGACATGACATTTTTGGACGCATTCTTCTACATATTTCCAGATAGAGGATATAGTGAGACCTCACAGGAGTATACACCCCTTGATAACTCACAATTGTCTTAATCATTATCATTTTAGCTTCTTAATCAGATTGAGAACACTGTATTTCTTAGATGCGGGGGAGTGGGGTTATGCTAACTAGAAAATAGGAGTAGCACATAACATTGGGCAAATATCTAGGAAGCCAATATAATATAACACGAGGAATTTTGATTTTTTATGCTCGCTTATCAGATACTTTTGGTAGGCTATGTTTGTTTTGATGAAAACGTCATTTTCGAAAGCAAATTTATATATTTTACTAAATATTACTCGAAAACTAAAGAAAAAGTAATAAGGGTATTTGACACAGTTGTTGCATAGTAAGAAAAAAAAATCAGTTTTGTTTCTTTGAAAAATATCTCAGAAATCATGAGTGCATTTTTACTCGTTTAATTGAATACATCATGGCATCCGCTGTTATTAAGAAATGGTTGTCATTTGTCTCAAGGTATTAATGAAAATTTCTTGATAAAAGCTGAAATGTCAGTTTAAAATTAATGAAAAAAGATAAAGATTAAAAGAGGATTTGAGAAAATCCTGAAACGAGTTTCTCTTAGTTCCCTAAAAAAATATTAGTTCCCCTAAGGTATAGTGAAAATAAATTAGTTAATTCCAAAATTAACATAGCCGTGACACATGTGATGATAAATATTTATACGTCCACATCTTGTGACTGATTTCTTGAAATACACTGGCGGAAAGTGAAAAATGAACACCAAGAAGGAATTGGCGGACGATCATGAAATATACATATGTTAATGGGGTCAAGTTTACGTAGGTGTGATGTTAATTTCGCGATCAACCGGTGAGCGCTTACGCCACAGCACGGCATAATATGCAAATTATCGTCGGTGGTATTTAAGGAGTACGGCGAAGTGAATGTTATCATTCTTCGGTGTACGGACACGTGGGAAGACCCTGAAGAAGCTGCAATGCCTGGACATGGAAGACGTGTACGATTTCAGCAGTTATCGGACTTTGAGCGAGGTCGTCTAGTCGGACTCCGCGAGGCCGGGTGGTCGTGTCGTCGTATTGCGGAGCGAATTGGACGGGAAGTATCGGTGGTGATACGATGGTGGCGTAGATGGTTCGAGGAACATTCCCACACGAGAAGACGTGGAACCGGGAGTCACAGACGGACTGATGAGCGGACCAATCGACGCATAAGAAGAGCGGCGTTGTGAAGCAGAACATCCACTGCGACGCAAATCCGAGCTGCCGTTGCACCTGAGGTGACTGTGCGAACAATCCTCAACCGTCTACTGGATGCAGGACTACGTGCACGTGTGCCTCTCTGGCGTGTGTACCTCTGACTCCAGCCCACCGTCAGGAACAGCTGCAGTGGTGTCGCCAACGGCTGCACTGGAGAACGCAATGGCGACCTGTCGTGTTCAGCGATTAAAGCAGAATCTGCTTGGGAGCCTCCGATGGCCGTATGCGTGTTCGCAAACGCACAGGGGAGCGTCTCCACCCTTCTTGCATCCGTCAGCGACACACAGTGCCTACACCTGGTTTCCTGGTGTGGGGAGCGATCAGCTATCACTCCCGTACACAACTAGTGCTTGTACCGGGTACGTTAAACAGCACCTCCTACAACAACAACATCATTCAGCCCGTTGTTGTGCCATTTGTAAGGTCGGTCCATCGTGGTGTTTTCCAGGAAGATAACACACGCCCACACACGGCACATGCAACACAACATGCACTTCAGGGTGTGAGACAACTTCCATAGCCTGCACGTTCACCGAATTTGTCCCCCATTAAGCACGTGTGGGTTTTTATGGGACAACGACTTATCCGGTCTCCACGGCCAGCCACGACCATCCCCGATTTACGCGTCCAGGTTGAGGATGCATGGAACTCAATACCTCAAACTTACATCCAACATCTGTACGACAGACTCCATACCAGAATTGCACAGTGTGACGCAGTTAATGGCGGTTCAACCTCGTACTAACCATGTTACATGGAAATGTTATTTTTCAGTTTACCAGCAAATACAGCTGTATTTTCCCATAATGTTTTGATCACGTTATGCTCTGTATTCCGTTATTATGCTGTATAAATTTCGTTGGTATCAGACGTCTCCTTCTTGGTGTTCTTTTTTCACTTTCCGCCAGTGTATTTCGAGAACAGTGAATTATTCTTGATCTGTGACTTGAAACTAAAAAATATATAGAGCCCTAAAACTAAAGCGATAGGTAAGGAGGCGAATTAGGTAGCTGGAGATTCGGTTACTAACATTTCATAAGTTTTTGGTGCGATGTAATATGTAGTTCTAAAAACGTAAGTTCATGGCATGTTAACTCTCTTTCTGAGTACACCGTGCGTTTATGAGGCGTATTTCATCATCCTCTGTTGGTCGAGAGGTACAACGGTAAACATTTCAACAACTTTATAGCTTTCGTCCGTTTTATATACTTTTTCCATTTTTCTCCAAGCACATGGGATTTTGTTCAGTTTATTCTCCTATACTTTTGGCTAATTTCATGGTCAGCCAGGCCAGGTTAGGAATTATTAGTTTCTGAGTGTAAAAATTGAACAAAAATCGAAAAAAAAGAGGGAACAGGACCTATATTAGCACGCTCATTCACTTTTATTAAAATCTCAGCATATAAGTCAAAGCTGTTAAAATTCTGTACTAAAGAGTACTGCGAACTAAATCACATCCGTATTATTATGAGCGTTGTTTTGCATAAAAAATATAAAGCCCTTACCCTATTTTTTACATGAAAAGTATCTCATCTGCTGAAAACTACCCATTCTTTTACATCTGTGCCTATAATGGAATTGTCACTCATAGTAATTTTTATCTCAGATCAGAAGACGTTACTTTGTATGTTGGGAAGGGAATAAACCTACAAAAAATAAACTCTGAGAAAACAGGAATCAAATCAGAAGAGTATAAGCATAAAAGTTCTTAACAACACAGTGGTCATCTTGAAGGGTTCAGAAATCGACAGAGGGAACAAAACGGACAAATAGAAAATATTAAAAATAAAATAAAATCCAATAATGACACAACAACTTTCAAGAAAGAAAAGTTAACGCCATGGAGGAAATTTAAAGTCAAATGTAGAAAACCTGTAAATGCTTTCATACACATACGTTCCCTATTCATATTCATTGTTTTCTAGCACGTCTTCCCCTTTTTTTCTTTTCTAATATTTCTCAAAAAGTTGATATCACCATCTAAATAATTTTAATAGGACTGTTATGTTCAAGAGATTTTCACTTACGCTAGGTAGATATTATCTGGATTACCTTTGACCCCACTTCATGTAAGCTGTCTGACAACACAACAGCATTCTCACACTTAAACAAACTGCACTTATAAACACATGCTTGTGTGTATAAAGCCCAGTTTATGACGCATATTAGGTCTTATAACGCACATTGTAAACAGAGTATGATATAAATGGAAGTAACATTTTCTGTAAAAAAAGTAATCGAAGCAGTTTCTCATTTATTTTCATCTTAAAGATATTTAAACAGGGTTGTTCAGCATAAATTCCCTCAAAACACATTAGGTGCTCTTCCCTTCACTTAGGCATCTTGTACAAACTTGGCCGGGTGTAGTTTCTACTATTTCTCCATTGCTTGTTGCGTAATGTCCACGGTAATTTCCTCCTACCTTGAAGCTCTTTCCCGTTTCATGTTCTTACTTGCATGGGCAATTTCTGCTGGGAAGACTGAAGGAATATTGGAACTATTCATTGGGATGATACATCTGGAATAGATGCATCATCCCTTTCATACATAGTTTTGTATATAAGTATTTCACTCTTGCCACAATTTTGCCTCTGTTTCTTGTTACAGTACTATCGTGTTCTCACAGTACCATAATCTGGTTTCTTCCATTACTGAGATATTCCTTTGCTTTCTTCAGAATTTGGTTGTTTTCAATTCCTTTTCTCATTACCTCGCAATTGAATTTCCTTATGTCTTCAGTGATACTTTTTCGCAATGTCTTGCATAGCCCCACATATACCACTATGAAATATATTTGGGAAAAATATATTGCTCTTTTCCTCATTTTTGTTGGGTTTGAGAATTTGGAGATGGCCCGAGTTGCTTTGCTGCGATGAGGAGTATTGATCAGTGGGGTACCGGAGTCGCTCTTCTGTTTAGAAGAATTTTTATTTGTGGTATTTGATAGGACGAGTAAAAGATTCCATTTGGAGACAGTATGGACGAAAACCTTTTAGTACTATAACCTCCGCAATTTAAACAAGGTACAGAGTGAATATTGGATCCTGTATATTCTCTGCGTGCTGGCTCTATGGTCTGATTTATTGGAGTGACAACGCCATGCGGTGACAGGCTTCAAAGTTACAGCACCTTAGGTTAAGAGCAATTATGAGTAATAAAGAGAAAGACCCATATTAAGACAAAACACCTTGACCTCTGACACGAAATTCAGCATACAAGAAATGAAATCACTGAATGTCCAACTCATGCCCGCGTTCACCAGACGTATACAGTGCTGCTAACTTTCGAAACGAATCTATGGCTAAAAAGGATAAAAATATATAAGCCGCATTAAACACCCGACGATCATCGGGGCGTGTCTTTAAGAGGTAGTCCCTCACGCTTCCTTCGGTAGCATATACACTGAAGAGCAATTGAATTAGAGACAGCTGGCATTATGCAAATGTGGCGCTGTGGGCGGCCCTGTAAAGGGAAACGACATGACGTATGCAGCAATCCGACAGTATAAGGAGTGATGCGACGGGAATCAGTAAGAGTCGGGCGCAGTATGGGTAAGACGAAGGATCTAAGCGCATTTGATCGTGGACAAATTGTCGGGGCCCGACGAATGAGTCACTCCATCTCGGAAGTCGTAGAGGCACTGGGATTTTCACGAGCCACTATGTCACGAGTGCACCGTGAGTACATCGAGTCCGGTAAAATCATCCCTAAAGGGGCCAAATGCCGTGGACAACAGCGTGCGGATGAGCGGGGTCATCGTCGGCTAACTCGCATTCTAACAGCAGATAGACGGGCCACAGTGCAAGAAAACACTCGGCAATTTAACGCTGGTGCACAAAAATGTGTAAGCAGCCACACCATCCGGAACTTTCTCCTCGCTATGGGGTACAGAAGGTATCGTCCCACGAGGGTACCGCTGCTGACCGCACATAACAGGGTGCAAAGATTAGCATGGGCGCGGGAACATCGCCACTGAACCCTAGACATGTGGAAACATGTTGCCTGGACTGATGAGTCGAGATTCACGTTTGTACATGCGGATAGCAGGATACGAGTACGGCGCAAACCACATGAAGCGATGGATGCTTCTTGCCGGCAGGGTACTCTTTAAGCTAGTGGGGGTGGCATTCTCGTCTGGGGACTGTTTGCGTGCACTGAAATGGGACCCCTGGTACGTGTGACATCGTCCCTCACATGTCAATGTTACCGGGATATCCTGGACGACCATTTGCTCCCGTTTGTGGGTCTTCAACATCCCACTGGGGACCTCATCCTGCAACAAGATAATGCACCTTGCCATCGCTCCCGAATTGTATCCGAATGGTTGGATAAATACTACACCGACGTGACCTCGCTTTCTTGGCCAGCTAGGTCACCTGAGCTCAATCCCATTGAGCACATCTGTGATGCCATCGAGAGAGATGTTCGAGTCTCTGACCCCCCTCCATCAAATCTTCGTGAACTGTGAGAGCTTGTTCAGGGGTTGTGGATCCGTATGGCTTCGCAACGCTTCCGGTGTCTTGTCGAGTCCATGCCGACACGAATCGCCGCCGTCATCAGGAAGAAAGGTGGTGCTACACATTACTAGACAGGTATCTCTAATTCAATTGCTCTTCAGTGTATAATAATGACGAAATCCATGTTTAGTAGACAAAACATTAAAGATAGGAGTGATGGACAGTTGACATGGGCATCCCTCGCGCAGAATTGGACAGAGCCAAATCGACCGCAGTCGATAGGTAGACAGATAGCAAGGCGTCGCAACAGTGTACCGTAATCGACGAACTTGAGCAAACGTGGTGGTCTGAGCGACTTTGATTATTATAGAAGCATTGTCGGCGCAAGACAGCGGGTCATTCTGTTACCCAAGTGGTAAGAATCCTAAGCTTACAGAGGAAAAGCGTATCAACAGTGTACCGCGAGTATACCATCCACGGACGTACCAGCGTCCAGAGAGCAAGCGGTGACTGACCACAAGCCATTGATGACTGGTACCGAAGTAGAATATCCAGGCTCTTACAAATCGACCACTTTTCGCTGTCGGGGCAAACCACATCTAGGTTAAGTGTCGGAGGCCCAAGTTGCGTCAGCGAACGGTCTGTATAGCACACGCTGCATACCCTGGGCTGCGATAGCTGACGACCCACCCTTGCACCTCTGTTGACTGCTCGTCATCGTACATTACGCCTGTCCTGGTGCCGGGAACATAAAAACTGGACCCCTGCAAAGTGTCGTGTGGTCAGATGAATCCCGTTTTCAGTTGACGGGAGGGTCTGGGTACGGCGCCAACAGCATGAGGCCATGGCCCCGTCGTGCGAGGTGGACTCTGTTTAACGCGGTGGTGGTTCTTTGGTGGTTTGGGTAGCCTTCTCATGGGACACATTGGGACGCTTTGTATGTCTGGAGCGGTCCTTAGCCATTGCATGCTTCCAGCATATGCATGGATGATCACCTACACGCTGTCATGGCCTTAGCGCATCCTGCTGCCGATGGTCTGTTTCATCAGGAGAGTGCGCCGCCCCACCGATATGCAACTAGCAAGTAGGGCTCGAGGAATACTCATCTGAGTTTGAATCTAGCCAGTGGCCCCCAAAGTCCCCGGATTTAAATCCTATGGAGGTTCTCAGGGATGCCGTGGAGCAGAACATCAGATCAATGGATTCCGGACCAACGTCTTGGGCGGCGATGTGAACAATGTTGCAACAGGCATGGCTGGCATTACCTCCTGATATCCTTCGGAATCTGGTGGAGTCGTTGCCTTGGCGTGTACACGCTGTTATTTGCACTATATGCCAGTAGGTAAGTATATCTAATCTTTTTTTCCATTGAGTGTAAATTAATCATTGAATATTTGGTCTTCTTTGTTTATTTTCTGATGCTTGATAATTAAATTAAAATACATAATACCAATAACAATATTCCGAATTTGTAAAGGCTTATAAATTTATATTTTAACTTAAACGAAAAACTTATTTCCAAATGTTTTTAGGATTACTTCTGACATGATTGGCGCCCATCCCTCCAATCGTATCTGAAGTAATCTAACTACGCCCCGGGTTGATTATGTTTTCAGTGCTGTATGCAAATACGTTCCTAATTGTATTCTACCCAGTAAGCTTTTTTATACGAAATTATGGAACACTACAGTAAGAGTATGAGTAAAATAGTTGCAGGTTATCAAATAGGAAATATGCATAAAAAAATCGGTGATTGAAGGTACACTTCAATAATTATAATTTGTTCTTGTATTTAATGAGTTTTAGATCTTTTGTAAAATCTGTCATTTGTTTTCAGAATGTATCTTTAAAATTTGACAAATGGGAAAATGTCTTTAGATGTTGTTTTTAAAATTGTCTTAGATTAGAAATTTGTCTTTAGATGAAAACGTCTTTGGATTTTGTCTTTAGATTTTGTCTCTAGATAAAAATGTCTTTAGATTTTGTCTTTAAAATTGTCTTAGATTAGAAATTTGTCTTTAGATGAAAACTTCTTTGGATTTTGTCTTTAGATTTTGTCTCTAGATAAAAATGTCTTTAGATTTTGTCTCTAGATAAAAATGTCTTTAGATTTTGTCTCTAGATAAAAATGTCTTTAGATTTTGTCTCTAGATAAAAATGTCTTTAGATTTTGTCTTCAGATAAAAATGCTTTAGATTTTTGATCTGTTTTTAAATCTTGTGAACTATAATCATATCAAATGGGGAAAATGCAGAGAAAAATAATTTCAGTAATTAACGGTACACTTCAATAATTATAATCTATTCCTATATCTAATGAGTTTCAGACTCATTATAAAATCTGTCATATGTTTTTAGATTTTCTCTAAAATCTGTCTTTTTCTTTCACTTTTGTTTTTTTGTTTCTTGTGTCTCTCTGTGCAACAACCAGCATCAATTGCTCATCACGATTTTTAATGTTGTATACTTGTACATTACAAGAGAAAAAGTAGCAGCCATTACTTAGATTTATTTTGGTTAACATCAGATAATTGGCACAAAAAGGGACTGCACGTTTTCTTGCCTTTTGTCCACTGGCTCAGTTTTTTAACACCAAAGCACACATCTTATGTAGGTCCTACGATTTGTCCGGGTCCCCAAGTTTCGCTCCAAAGTATGCATAGAGATTTGATAAAGGATGATTCGTGTTAAAAACGTTGAAAGTCAAAATATCGACTAAACACGATAAAACACATATGTAGCACACATACACTACACGTAATTAGGCTTTACTGATAAAACACACACCACATGAGATTTTTCGAGGATCACAACGTCCTCATCTTCAGATGTTACATTCACGAATAAGACCAAGATATATCATCATCATCATCATTGTCAACCATTATCAATCCACTGCTGGACGAAGGTCTCCCCAAGTTTCCTCCACAACGGTCTGTCTTGTGCCAGTCTCCTCCATGTCACCCCTGCATACTTTCGAATTTCATCCACCCATCTCCCATGTGGTCTTCTTCTGGGTCTTTTCCTGTCCCTTGGAATCCAATCTAAAATTTCGGCTGTCCATCGATGATCTGTCCTTCTGGCAGTATGTCCAGCCCATTGCCATTTCAGGGATTTAACTCTGATCATGATGTCTTCCACTCTTGTCATTTTTCGGATCCACGAGTTCCTCTTCTTATCTCTCCTGGTTACACCAAGTATGCACCTCTCCATGCTTCTTTGAGTTGTCTGCAGCCATTGTATGTCTCTTTTGGTTAAGGTCCACGTCTCTGCACCATACGTAAGCACTGGAAGGATGCATTGATCAAACACTTTTCGTTTAAGACATAATGGCATATTGCTCTTGAAAATTATGCTGCTTCTTCCAAAAGCTCACCAGGCAAGTTTTGTACGCCGATTAATTTCTTCATCAATGTGACCCTCACTTGATATCTGCTGTCCAAGATAAGCGTACGTGTCTGTTATCTCCAGCTTTTCTCCATCAATCGATAAATCTTCATTTCTTGTAAAAGCATTGAACATCACTTTTGTCTTCTGAAAGTTCATTTTTAATCCCACTTCTTTACTCTTGTCAGCAAGTTCCTGGATCATACTCTGCAGCTCTGATGGGCTAGTTGCAAAAATGACTACGTCATCAGCAAAACGAAGGTGGGTTAGATAATCTCCATTAATCTTTATCCCCTTGTTTTCCCAGCTCAGTGACTGAAAAACACCCTCCACTGTGGCATTAAAGAGCTTCGGAGATATGGTGTCACCTTGTCTCACTCCCTTTCCAATTTTTATGTGTGTTGTATTTTCAAACAGCCTAATCTTTGCACTTGCATTTTCATAGATGTTATTAATAATATTAATGTATGCATCTTCAATACCGCAGGTTTTCAGAGCCATTGTAACTGCTGATGGTTTCACCGAATCAAAGGCTTTTTCATAATCGATAAAAGCCATGCACAATGGAAGTTCATATTCCCTCGCTCTTTCAATTAGTTCTCTCAGCACATGGATATGTTCTATTGTGCTGTAGCCACTCCTGAATCCAGCTTGTTCTCTCGGTTGAGCCATGTCCAGTGTTACCTTCAAGTGGTGTGAAAGAACTTTAGTGAAGATTTTATAAACTACTGATAGGAGGCTGATAGGTCTGTAGTTTCCGAGATCCTCAATGTCACCTTTCTTATGTAGCAGGATCATTGTAGCGGTGTTCCAATCCTCAGGAATCTTTCCTTCATTAAGGCATCGAGTGAAAATTTGGGCGAGTACTGTTTCGATTTCTCCACTTGCTTTTTGTATGATGTCTACAGTAATTCCATCTTCTCCTGGAGCTTTTCCCCGCTTCATGTTCTTGATTGCATGTGCAACTTCTGCTGGAAGGACTGGAGGAACTCTGGTACTGGTATCTTTCATGATGTCTGGAGTGCATGTATCATCCCTTTCATATAATTTGGAGTAGAAATCTTTCACTCTTGTCAAAATTTCGCCTCTATTTCTTGTTACAGAACCATCTTCTTTTCTCAGTGCCATAATCTGTTTTCTTCCCTTACTGAGATGTCCCTTTGCTATCTTTAGGCTTTGGTTGTTTTCAATTGCTTTCCTCACTAGTTCACAGTTAAATTTTCTTACGTCTTCAGTGATACTTTTTCGTACTGTCTTGCATAGCTCTATATATTCCACTTTGGAAGTCACATCTTCTTTAGTTGTCCTCATCTCTCTTCTTTTTTGCATCAACATTTTCGTTTTTCCTGATAATTTATTTACATGCAACTTGTTCTTAGACCCAGCTAATTTTGTTGCTGTTTCCATAAGAGCTTTGGTTACTTTTCTGTTAACTTCAGAGATGTCCACTTCTTCCGATGTTAGGCCTTCTAAAGCAGAGAACCTGTTCTTCAGTTCCAACTTGAAGGTATTATGGTGTTTTTTAAGGTTGGTTATGCCAATAGATTTTGTTTGTCTTATGAGCTTGCCACGTTCAAGTTTAGTGTTGAGGTGCATCTTACATCTCACCAATCTATGGTCACTACCTGTGTTGAACTTGTTTAGCACACTGCAGTCTTCTATGACGAATTTTTTGTTACACATAACAAAATCAATTTCACTTGTCGTCCCATTTGGATGTCTCCATATCCATTTCCTGTGTGGCTTTTTCTTGAAAAAGGAGTTCAAGATGAAAAACCCTTCTGCCTCTGCAAACTCTACGAGAGTAGTTCCACGCTGGCTTCTATTGCCGTGACCGAATTTACCTACTGAAGTTTCATTTTGTTGCCGTTGCCCTATTTTTGCATTGAAATCTCCCATAATTATTTTCAAGTGCTGCTTACCTTTATTATTTAGATGACGAATTTCCTCATAAAATTCTTCAATTTCTTCTTCAGGATGACTTGTGGTGGGTGCATAAGTTTGAATAATCTGAGCCTGGTATCTTTTCGAGAGTTGGATAACAAGCCGTGCAGCTCTGTCAGAGGAACTTTCAACTTCTACCACTTTATCCTTCAGTTTCTTGTTTATTATAAATCCAACACCACTAGTTCTGCCAGTATCTGTCCCACGATAGTAGAAGAGATGTCCACTTTTCAGTTCGATGAGATCTTCTCCTTTTCTCCTTACCTCACGTAGCCCCACGATGCCCCACTTGATCCTTTGTAGTTCCTCTTCCAATTCAAGAAGCCTTGAATCAGAAGATAGGGAGTGTCCATTGTACGTTGCCAAGGTCAGCATCAGATGGCAGCCTAGTCCGGTCCTCCGGGGATTCTTAGCACCCTCTGCCTTCATGTCGCACTGGCCGCTGCTTTGGCCAGGTACATTCCAGCTGCCGGAGACTGAGGGCCAAGATTTAAGTTGTGGAGTCATTTTGGAGGGGATTGGCCATAACTCACCACGCTGGCCAAGCGGGTTGGTGAGTGTGGGATAGAATTTCCTCTAATCCCGATGGTATAGTTATACCGCTATGAGCGGTCGTCAGAGACCCTTTAGTGGGAACAGGATGCACCACGAGAAGGCGGGGTTGACATTTGTCAAGGAGAGGCTGTGATGTTACGCATCACCTGACCTTACATCCCCCAAGATATATATATATATATATATATATATATATCTTGGGGGATGTAAGGTCAGGTCGTCAGAAATCAGCAATATCGCAACACCATCAAGGATTTACACCGTGTATTTAAAATAAGTCATGAAAATGTTTAAATAAAACAGTCCATTGTTTCGATATAACTTTAGGGACATAATGATTACAGCAACGAGATTCGAATGATGCAATATATAGGTTCTCCATAAATAATAACAGTGAGAGCTTACCTGGAAAGTTTGCAATGGATACCTCATTCCACTTTGGAGTATAGGAACCGGTCGCAACCAGAAGAGAAATGGCGGTTATTACCTTGCCATCACGAACACCATATCTATGCTCCCTGACTCTGGTACTCAAGTTCTTTTTTGTAGAACCAATATATACAGTATCTTTAGTGTCTGGAACAACGGCTTGTAGAGGTATGGTGTATACGCTGTATCTACAATGCTGGCCACCCAAAATGCAACACCAAGAAGGACACGAGATAGCAAAGCCAGATTTACTGGACACAAAACAGTAGATACAAAGATGAAACGATTAGACTTACAGGCCCCTGCGACTTGCGGAACCCGCAGACATCAATAGTTCGTGTGGTCCCCATGGCTGGCAATCACGACCGCTACACGCCGCGGCATCAAACAAAAGAGGCTTTGGAAGTGGGCTTGGGGTATTTCGGTCCAGGCTGCTTCCACACGTTGCCACAGTTTATCAGGCGTAGCCGCGGGTGGTGCTTCCCGGGCCACTCGGTTGCCAATCAGCGGCCAGACGTGTTGAGCGACATATCGGGAGAACAAGGTTGGGCCACGGCAGCAGTGACACCTGGTGGGCCGTGAAGAACTGTTGCACGATGCGTGCCACGTGCGGCCGCGCATTGTTTTGTTGAAACGTAGCCACTGGCAGGTCCGACAGGTAAGGGAGGAATACAAGCTCCAAAACGTCGGAGACATGGCGTTGGCTGTTGAGTGTACCGGCGATGCGTACCAGACGGGTGCGGGTGTCATATCCAATTGCGGCCCAAACCATAACGCCAGGCGACGGAACGGCATGGTGATGCATAATGCAAGCGTCATACAGTCTCTCGCCACTGTGCCGCCGCATACGGATCAGACCATCGTGGTGTTGCAGGCAGAAGGGACATTCGTCGGAGAAGAACAATGTCGTTCCATTCGGTAGTCCAGGTGCGACGTTCAACGGCCCACTGCCGCCGAACTCGCCGGTGGTGTAACGTCAATCGTAATCGGAGCAATGGGTGCCGTGCGACAAGTCCCCGCTCCTACAGACAACGTCGAACAGTACGTGCTGACACAGGTTGTTGCGCAACACACCCTAATTCCTGCGCTAAGGTTCAAGATGTGGCGGTGAGAGCCGTCAATGTCAGCTGAACAACATGGCGGTCCTCTCGTTCGGTGGTGTACCGTGGCTGCAGCAATCGCTCACGTCAGTCTGCTCGTCCCTCCTGCACCCACCGAATCCATACTCGCCTCACTGTGGCTGGATGTCGTCCCACACGGGCGCAGATGTCTCAGTACGATAAACCGCTGTCGCGATAAGCCACTAGTCTTCCTCTGTCGAACTCCGAAACGTGCTGGAATGACTGCCGTATTATGCGACGAGACATCAGTAAGCTTCCCACGCACAGGTCCGGCAGCACAACACACCTCCACTACTTACACCCCGCCTTCTGTGCATCCTTCTTACAGTGTTTCTCGGTGGCGTGCCGGGCCCACATGATTGGCATATGCCCTGCAATGCTAATCGTTTGCATGTCTTCTCGCGGGCGACGCATGCTGCGAATTTCAGACCAATCGGATGCTTCCTTTTTGGTGTTGCATTTGGGTGGCCAGCAGTGTAGTATGTGGAGGCAGCCTGTCTCATAGAGAGTTTTATTTTACGTAGTCAGTAAGATTCTTTTGTTTCTTTTCATTGGCGAACTTCCCACAAACATAAGAGAAATTACCCAAACAGTTAACATAACCACGTGTAGCAGTTCTTGCAAAACTCGTAGGCGGCCCGGAGTTATCGTTTACTACAGATATAATATACAAACAAGACGGTGGTAACTACGAGAATACCGACTTGGATAGAGACGTGTTTAAATGCAACACGGCTCCTGCATGTCTCGTCTGCGTGGAGTTTCATTGCGGCAGGCATAGGAACCGACTCCAACTTCCAACGTTGAGTTCATCAAACCCTGATAAGCTCAGTTCGCGGCCAGACTTGGTGCGGTAAACATGTACAAGATTGAGCAAAACGTATTTTAGGTCAAATCATATTGTATTACGGGTTCACTGAAGGTTACGTGCTCGAATTTCAGAAAACGATTTAATGTTGCAGCCCGTCCAAAACTGAGATACAGAAGATGGTGAAAACACTGGAGACAACCGGGAAGTTGGTGAATGCTCATGGAGACTGCCGTTCCGCAAATGACCGAGGAAATAGTGCAGAACGTGCGTAGCAGGTTGCTTAACTCACCAAGCAAATCCTTGCGGCGACTGTTCCAAGAAATTGGCTTCTCACCTTCGACTTGCCACAGTGTAGCAAATAAAAAAAGAGCAAAAATGGAGCCATCGCCCGTATCGAGTGTCTGTAGTGCAGGAACTGCTGGTGCCCGATTTCGTAAAAATGGTGTCATATTGCATCTGGTTTAATACCTTCTTGGCTGAAAACGATTATATCTAGACGTAACATTTTTCTCAGACGAAGGGTGGTTCCACCGGTCCGGGAACGTCATTTTGCAGAATATGCGTTTTTGGGATGGAGCAAATCCACGTGCGATTCATGAACATCCGCTGCATAACCTCAAGATTGGAAGTGGTGCACCATGTGGCACTCGCGCGTCATAGGGCTTAAGTTCTTTGAAACAGCGGTGAACACACACATGTACCGCAAAATTATCGACAAATTCGTTCATTAGCTGGACAATACTGAGTTACAACGTGGCTGCTTCTAGCAAGGGCTACCTCCCACACGTACAAGAAGTTTAGATCAGTTGTAACCTGATTCTTCGAAGATCGCATAGGAATAATCTCCAAAGAAATATGGCCACCAAGGTCACCAGAGCTCAGTCCCTCAGTCCCCCAGACTTCTTCTGTGAGGCATGTTGAAGGGAGAGGTCAATAAAACGCGCACACGCCAGCAACTGAAAGCGAACATCACTGTTGTAATTGACATCAGCCACGCTCAGCTAATTGAGACATTTTCAAACATTGCGCGCCGGGTTGCCAGATGCCTGCAGCAAGGAGGAGGCTACTTCCAGCGTTTGTTGTGATGTAATACGTTAGACATCTTTCAAGGCATGTACTACCACAATTACGTTAGCCTTCCTTGTGCATTACATTAAGAAACGATAACTCAGGTCTACTACGAGTGAAACACCCCTCACTGTTCTCTTCATTAAAACCAAACACAAAGGCAAGAAAGAAGTGATGAACAACTGTTCATCTTAAGACACAAATTCAAATGACAACCTTCAGATAGAGCTGTAGTACCGTCGATAGTGCTTTCGATAATATCGACAGTTTCGTCCAAATATGAATATCGGTAGTGCATAGATTTTATTTTTGAACCATCGATAGTTTTCTGGTTTTCAATACTGTAAATGTAAACCATTCAGCTTACACCAATGATAGCAAGGCCTACTTTCAGCTCATTTGTTGGCGTCAAAAAATAGAACACGTCCATGTTGATTCAATGATAATTAATTTTTCTTTCGACGCAAGAAAATTAAATTATTTAGCACATATCATCTAGTAGCAGTACTATAGTTTTACTTCCCAAATTTTTAACTCAATTTTTTATTGCCGAAATGTTACCAATGCGATGTTAAATGTGAAGAAGTACCAAGTGCGGCCAGTGGGTTTTGTTTTGTTCTTACCGTAATATATTTTGCAGCGGAAAATTCTGAGTTCTATGGGTACGCCATGTTGGCTTTTGTCTCATCTGCAACTCGCTGAAGCTGAAACATAACCGCGTTTGCAGGTTATGCTTACCTAAAAAGATTTCCATATGTATTTCAAGTTCCGATTACACAGTTTCCTGTTGACCCCGAAATATTAACCCCTCTACGAAATCGTAGCTCATTGATTCACTTCTTTCTCTCTATTTCCTTTTTCTGAGATTTTATTTAATTATTTCTCAACAGCTGAGGTACCCTGCTGACGGATTCGACAGTCACTTAACACATACACTCGTCTTCCCTCGTACCTCCTCTACGTCGATTCCATTCTCCATGAAACTCACTCAACGAGGTTAGGTTTACGAAAAAAATTGCAGAAAGATTAAATAACTGAGCCACAGACCGACTGAAAACTAATTTATTTATTCACTTTCTCAAAGATGGCTTTCAGGATTAGGCCAAGGCTTTTTTTTTTTTTTTTTTTTTTTTTTTTGACAAATTCTTCATCCTAGCGGAACTGCAAAATTACTTTACTTGGGTTTTGTGGAAAGACAAATGAAGAAAACATCATACAATGCAAAACAAAATATGGTAATTAAGGTGTTGTAAATTTACTTGAGCTTCATGCAAAATATTTCGTTGTGGATTCACCTCACTCACCAAACTTGGTTTAAATGAGTCTTCTAAAAATCCTCGCCGCCCCGGTGGCGCAGTGGTCTAAGGCGCTGGCCTCTGATCATTCGTCCGTCTGGGGTCCGGGTTCGAATCCCGGTGAGGCATGGATGTTGTGTTTGTCTTACGGCACTGGCTCTCTCCCTTCCCTGGAACCAGTGACCCTAAATTAGGGACGGGCGACTGCTTATAGCCCATTGAGTTGTTCACGGTGGTCGTTAAACCTCCAAAAAAAAAATCCTCTTCAATGTTTTTTTGTTTGTTTTTCCGGATGGGATTTTAACCCTCACCGTGAGCAACTCAATGAGCTATAAGCAGTCGCCCGTCCCTAATTTAGGACCACTGGTTCCAGGGAAGGGAGACAGCTAGTGCTCTCAAGCAAATACAACATCTATACCTCACCGTTATTCAAACCCGGATCCCATCTCTGACGATCAGTGAGAAGCTTAGACCACTGCATCCCCGGTGCGTCTCAAAATTTATCGGACTTTATCTTTCGAAGATATGGAAAAATATTGTGGCAAGAAATCATTCTACAGCAAAGAAAACATTTCTCCTAAGTAATTGTTACCAACATGCTATGGATAGTTATTGATTTTTTTCTAACTACAGAAACTGTTGATAGTGGCAACTACGTATCAATAGTTCTTCAGCTTTAAGCAGAGAAGTGGAGATAAACTCAAAAGCAAGTTCAGACATATTTGAACCCTATTTCCACATATTTTCCTGCCGTGTTTTTTTTCGCTTTTCCCACAGTACCCAATCCCCCCCTTCTCCCCCTCCCCCTCATGTGCATATGTTACCCGATTCATGTTCAGACCTGATAGACAGCAATTTTCAGTGGCACAGTATTTATTAGGCGATCGACAGAATCAGTAACTGATAAAACATTCTTTTTTCCTTAACCCGATGATTTCAAAATTTTATTTTTAGGGAAAACTGCATGTGATAAACAACTCTGAGCATCATGTTTGAAATCAGCACATCAAGATACAGTAAATAAGAAACAGGCATCAAATCTCGAACAAGAAAGTTATAAATTTGCGATATGAAGTGAAAGATCTTTGTCTTCACATTGGACGACAAATATTAGGTCGTTCGGGATAAGTGAACACTTACAAATTACCATAGTTTTCCTGTAACAGCAAAGCAATGATCATAATGTTTGAAGGTAATTTTTATTAGTTCCCTCATTATCAATAATACGTTCCCAAACTATGGGTAGTTCACGAACACCATTATAAGTACCACAGTCATTAAGTCTGGAAACTGTCCGTTATTCGGAGATATTAATCCTCTTTGTAGTTGTAATGTGTATCAGACGTCTCCCTTTTTAAACAGCCAAAACAATTGAAATCACATGGATTCATTCTGGTGAATACGGTTGCTAGGGCATCCCCACTCAACCGTTTAGCCCAATAAACAGTCGAACAATCCAGACCTTCTGAGGCTTTGCGTTGTCGTATAATACGAGAGGTCGCTTATACTGTACATTGAATCGCAGTTGTCATGAGAGGATATACTCCTCTATAAATGAATTAAATCGCTCCGATGTCATTGTGTTCTAACCAAACGTTTTCCAAAATGCCACACCGCCAACTTCCATGCCAACTACAAATAGGATTTTACGCAAATGCTACTCTGCAGGCGACAAAGACGCAGCGGAAGTACAGGGTTAAACCAAGGCCATCTAGAAAGCAGAAGGCCATGACATTAGAAAGATCATTTCCCTTCGTTTTTGACGTCACTCCAACGTCACATGACCTGATACGTCGGTATCCGGTTTGACGCCATAACGACCCAATCGGAAGCTTTGGTCTCTGCGTGACGTCACTAAAAGAGGGAACTCATCTCACTAATGTCATGCATGGCCTTGCGTTTTCTGGACGGCCTTGGTAAACCCCAGGTCTGTGACTAAGGTCTTTGCCTGGGTGCCGCAAATACTACCCAAATTTTATCCAAGCAGAGGAACCTAGTGAGCACCTCTCTATAACGACACTCAATTTTCAAGGCTCGTGTAAGGCCTTTTGGATGCATTGCTTGGCTTTTTGTCTAAAAGCCGAAATATGTCAACCGCATCTTTAGGCAACATCCCGCCTTCCTCATGTACTTCCAATCAAATGCACACGACCGTTTTTATAAGAGCATTTTGACCTACTCTGTCCGCAGACTATATACACTGGTCACAAAAAGCTAGGGATAATGCATTAAATGAATGATGTACAAATCTGACTCAAGTAACACGTGTTGAAATAACGTCAGTGAAGCTACGTAACACAAAAGATAAAGAGTGTATTTACAAAAACAATTTATTGTGCAATTTCTGCACACAACAAAGTTGCACTGCAATGTAGACCAAAATGGTAAATTCGGAGATGTTCATACCTCTGGATTTATGTACCCGGTAACACCACCTCTGTGTCGATAAAAGTCTTGACACCTGCGACGCATACTTTCAAGGACGCTGTTGATGAGTGTCTGGGGCACCTCGTCCCGTATTACAAGCGACATGTTATGAAGGTCTAAAAGTGTACTGGGACACGGAACGTAGTTATTCAGACGTTGGTGTACATCGTCCTAAATATTCTCTATAGGATTAAGTCAAGATACCACTGTGGCAGCGGTAACGATTAAATCCCCAGATTTTCCAGCTCCTGAAGTACTCTCCAGGCACGGTGACGGAATGCATGTCCAATTACAGCGTGAAACTGTGTCACAATAGGCAAAATGATCTCGTTTGGAAATTCTGTGGCATTCATGTTGCCTTGACAAATATACAAGGAAGTACAGCAATTAAAGCACACTCCTTCACAGACCAGAATTGACTGCCGCTGATAAAGATGGACGGACTACATATAGTGTTATTGCATTCGTGGGCCGGATCTTATCCACACGTGTCCTCGTCGAGTATCAAGATAAAGGGCGAAAAGGGATTCGTCTGTGAACAGTACATGGTGCCACTCTGTATTCCATAACATGTACTGTTGGACCAAGGTACATCTTTGACGACGATGAGCTGATATTAATGCTATACATCTCAGCGGAATGGAAATGTTGTAAATTCACCCAGGAGTGGTAGCCCGAAGATAACCACCAGGGGGCAAGATTGCTACCTGAGAGTAGATCACTCAGCTGGAACGAAACGAATATGTGTTTGGAACGTACTTGCACTTCTAAAATGCCGTTTGAAATACGCTGTGTCCAAAATTAAAGCCCAGACGACACTCACCTGGATAGAAAGGAAAACATGTAGCAGAAGATACAGACATCTTGCTCGTAAAGAGACACAATCATAAGGTAATAAACATTTTATAACAGCAGACAAATATGTACACATTTCGCTTATATATGGTCACATCTGCAAACATCACTAAGGTGAGATGTAATAATCTAACTTAAAAATATCTTAACAAAGAAAGCAATCACCTCGTATTGAAAGAGAACTTTCACAATGAATACAAATCGTCATCCCCAGGTTGTTTATAAACTCTGGAGCCAATGAATTCCATTTCTCGATGAGGACAGTGCGTAGCTTGAGAAAGTTTCTGGGACGTGCCCAACGAGCTGCCACATGTCGTCTCAGAGCATTCCAGGCTCGCTCCATATGGTTCACGTGCGAAGACCTGGCTCGTCAATCTATACGTCGCATTTCCTTGTTCTGCCGAAAATTATCGGCACGCTGAGCTCTGTACGGGCGAAAGTTATCATCCGTTAAAAAGAACTGAGGGCTCACCGCTCCCAAAAAAGTCTAGGGCTCTTGGATCTCGTTCTTACAGCGCTCAGCTTCCTCATTGCCTCCTGCGAACAGGTGTAGAGTGAAGTGTGACCGATGAACAAAATGACACCCCAAACGAGTAGACAACCTTTCATTACGGGTTCCCTGTTCCTTCCGGATGAAATGCCGACGTAAATGTGGTTTTAGACTGACTCTAGACACGTTTGTAAAAGGAACACCAGCCCACTCGTCCATGCTCCGGGATCGATTTTGACTGCCCCAGTTCAACACACCCCTCCTGAGCAATGCGGTTAGCAGGATACAAAGCATGGGTCTCCTCGCATAAAAACCGCTCGCATTAAGTCTTGGATATATCGTTTACCTTGACACCGCAGTCTCAGTGGCAGCGTAGTGCTCTGCTGCGTAGACAATTGCCGAGCTCTAGAAGATCTGTGAGGACGTGCGGTTAAAGCGACATAACCGTCTTCACGAGGCGTCGTTCTACTTGGAAGACCTTGGATAGGCCTTCCTGATGCTCCACTGGTGTTGTTGAATTTTTGCTATAAACGTGAAACCACTCTGCGTTTGATATACAAGTCTCTTGCAACGTTTGTCTGAGACTGGCCTGTTTCCAGCCGTCCTATCACTAGCCACCATATAGCGTCCAATAAACGTTCAGGAGACATAAAGGAACTAGTTGCGCCCACCGGAATGCTTCTAACACCGTATCAACGAGAAATGCGACTGCCGTTCCTCGTCGGCTTTAATTATATAACTCACTTTAAATAATGGACAGCATTTCGCTCACTAATGTGCAAATTTCAAAGCGGGCATTTGTTTCTTGTATCCATTTGCACGAGTCTTGCGAACATCGTAACATTTCAATGCCAATTTTGGACTTTTTGCACATTTTAATTTTGGTCACCAGTGTATTTTTTGACCTGACTCAATTGTATTTTTAAATTGTATATACTTAATTGTATTTCTGTTAGTTATCGCAATTTCCTTTGTTATAAGATTTCACATAACATTTAAGTATTCTATTATCATGACATTTTATTACCACATATTCAAATCAAAGAAGTGCACCTTACGTTCAAAAATTAAATAATATAGCTCTTCTCAATATGGGCGAACAAACAATACTTGAATATTCTGCTTCCTTTCAGGTGCAAATTTCAGCTCTAAGCTGCTATGAATACAGCAGAGACTAAATCTATAGTCATGTAAAAGGAAATAATCCCAAACCTTTGAGCCTTTCCATATGAAAATAAAACACGCTTTGGGACAATGTATTTATCAACAAAGTGTGGTAGAATATGCGGACAGTCACTTGTAAAAAAGCAAACAAAAAACAGTGTAGTGCTTAGGAGTCCATTTTGAGTCCATACTCTGTAAGAGACCCTTCTTTTCCATTAGAAGCTGCTGAGAACTACATTTGCTGATCAGCATGTTTGTAAGCATGTGCTTCGTTTGGTGTTGATAACCGGATTTCATGATGTCGAATCAGTTACACAATTAATTCTTTTTTCAAATGAACTGATTTTCATCAAACGACGTAATGAAACATGTCTTGCATTTTGGAATGTCAAAACAGTCATAAACTGTTGAAAACCTGCAATTTCAGAAAAAAAAAATTTCAACCCCCGTCCAGAAACAAACAAAAAAAAAAAATCTGAAAAATCTACACGGTCGAGTCACATTATTGTGAAGACCAGCTAATATCCAGAGTAACCGCCGTGTGCAGCGCGGACAGCAGCTAAAAGGGCTAGGAGGGACTCAATAAGGTGTTGGAAGATGTTCACAGGTATGTGGAGCCATGCTGACTGCAGTGCACCTGACAGCTGCTGGAGTGTGCGTGGTGGAGGATCCACAGAGCGAACAATACGATCGACGTGGTCCCACAGATGCTAAATTGGGTTTAAGTCTGGGCAATTAGGAGGCCAGAGAAGTTCTTTGAAGTCTTCATCGTCCTCTTCCAACCACTCTCGGACATTTCTAGCTGTGTTACACGTCGCACTGTCGTGCTGGAAGATTCCATCCACCTCAGGGAAGACAATCAGCATCTATGGGTGTACGTGGTCTGCAAGGATGGATTCATAACGAACTCGGTGCATGGTGCCTTCCACAGGTATGAGTGGACCCAGGAAATACCACGAAAACACTCCCCAGTCCATAACGCGGCACCTTGAATACAAGCTGGTAAGCTTGCGTTCTTCCAGCAATGGATAAAGAGTGTTTGTTCCCAATGTTTCTCGCCTAATACGGCACGTCTCTCCATTCGATGAAGCAGAAAACATGATTCATCGGAGAAGGCAATCCTATGCCAATCACTGGATGTCCAATTCTGATACTGCCGTGAAAATGTTAGCCTTTTCTGCCAATGCATCTTCGTTAGCATAGGTGCAGTGACTATCCGTCTGCAACAGATGCCCATACGCAGCAGGGTTCGCTGAACTGTCGTTGTAGACACATTTCCGGTAGCTCCCCTGCTTCATTCGGCCAGTGAGTTGCTCCACTGTAGCGTGTCGATCAGCCCCCATGCACTCTCGTAGCCGACGTTCACCTCTTACATCAATGCCACGTGGTACTCCGCAGTCTCTACGTCGCTCTTTCGCAATGGTACCATTCCTCCAATCACGATGCGCTTTAACCACAGCAGCAAGCAAAGAGTTCACAAAGTTCGCTCTTTCAGAAATACTGCCACTGTTGACCCGAAAGCCAATAATCATCCGTTTTTTGCAAATCTGATAAATCGCTCCTTTTATCCATGACAGCAAGGAGTTACATGTTTTCAGAATGCCTATAGCACACCATATATACCCTCCAAGCCAGCTCACGACAGGTGCCTTCTTTCATTGGCTACGCGCTGTTGACGTCAAAAGTAAGAGGTGGTCACAATAATGTTACCCGGCTGTGTATTAGAAGAAGAAATAATCCTCCCCACAAACAGTTTTTTTTTTCAAATAATGTGGCGAGCGTATTGCAAAAACCATATTTACTCAATTTAGAAATTTCGTAAATATGGGCATACAGTATACTTTATACAAAAAAAAAGTTAGCTGTGATTATTTGAAAATGTTTTAGCTAGTAGGAATGTCATCTTTACGCAAATTGTATTGTAGTTGCTATGTATCGTTGCAACACTACCTTAATTTCGTAATAGTGGTATTCCCTTGTGTTGGTGTGATTTCCGAGTACAAAATTCGTGGGCAACGAAAAGTTCTTAAAGTTTTTATGAGTGTTTTTAAAAGCAAATGTATACCTAAAATTCTTCAAATGTTGTGTCATTTGTTTTTTCCAACAATATCAATGAAGTTGCTTTTTTTTTAACTTGTATTCATTTTTTTTATCATTCCCAGTCATTGGAGGTGCGACTTCTCAGCCATGCTACCAGAAATATGCCAATTGTGCGGTTACACTAATTAACGAACTCGGCAATGCTGACAGATGCAGGTAATAAACCTTCCCGATCATGTGTGCTAAACTTATCGACAAAACACAAAAAACATTTTTTGTAACTGATACATTTCTGACCAGTAAACGTCACTACTTGAGCAATGTGTGAAATGTTGATGACACGTGCAGAAATTTTTTCACACACGAGCAAAGCAGAAGAAACCGAGGCCGTCCCGGTGGTGCAGTGGTCTAAGCGATGGCTTCTGATCGGGCGGTCACGTTTACTTGTGCTCCTGCACTTTGAGTGATATTAGTTGTTTTTGGGAGTTTTCCTGTTAGGTTTTTTATGTTATTTAGTTTTGTGAATGTTGTATGCTTAAGTTGAACCTACAAATTCGTTGGGACAGCCTTTATTATTTTTATTTTTTTTGGTGTATTTTCCACCGACGTGGGTGACTAGGTCAGTTACTCACTTCAGTGTTACAAGGTTACTCAAGGAGAGTACCTATGCCTTCAAGCATACTGTTGAAGGTGGGTTTTTTGTTTTTAGTGTTGCAAGCCGCAACACTAGGTTTTAGTTTAAGTTCTGTGTTAGTAGTCAAGATGATTACGACCTCAGCGTCTAAGTCGACGTCTGATGCTTCTGTGCCTATTCTACTCGAATCTTCTATATCAACGACCAGTGTGTCTGCTTCCCAGGATATATCAGTAATGGATACCTCCACTGTGATCTGTCATTCTTCGGAAAGTGTGTTAAGTGTTGTGGAACAAATTGTGCATGAAGGGGTCGGAGCCGAGGGCCCACCCCCACCCTCTCAGCACCTATGCGACTGCTGTCCGTCCTGCGAATGTACCTTCTGCAGCTTCAATAGACTCTCAATATACGATTACACGTGTGGATAAAGTTTTACGACTGAAAGTTCCGGATGACTCTGTTCTAGGTAAGCGTTTCTCAGAAAATTTATCTTTCACTGTTTATGTTCCTGCCCTAAAGGACACCCCAATCCCTCGGTACCTGGATGCAATTTCAATGGTTGTTTCCAGAGAATCCATCAAATCAGCCATCCGTTTTGGTGGGGGAATCGAAGTGCGCTTTACCCTAAAATCTGCTGTTGAAAAAATTCTTCAATGTGGTGTAGACATTGGTACTGTGCATCTGCAACCGACACCTTCTATTCAGCGCCCTGTTACCGTCACTCTGACACCCGTTCCTTCGGGACTTCCTGATGAACTATTAGTAGATGCGCTTAGTTCCATCGGAAGAGTAGTAGGTACAACAAAATTTCTCTCTGCTGCAGGCTTAAACACCCCTATGCCTATGTGCAAGGAGGACGTCGTCAGTATAGGGTGATTTTCCCTACGGAACAGGCTCTGAAGGACAGGCCTACCTCCGTTGAGGTTATTACAGACTCAAGAAAATACACGTTTGACTTATTTGCAGGAATGCAGTGCTTTTATTGTAAAGGGGAAGGGCATCGGGTGACCTCGTGTCCTCACAGAAATGTGCAGAATAATTCTACTTCAAATCCTGGAGCCGTTGAGTCATCATTCTGTTCTGAGCCGTCAGTTGCCCGGACACCAAACCTGGAATCAGTAGATGATGCTATGTTGAGTACAGACAGCACATTTCAGTCTTATTATTCATAACTCTGCAGCTCAGCGATCCCCTTCTGTGGAAGTACCTGATAGTGGTTATCAATTAGAAGATTACCCTGCCTTGCCACCGTCGGGGGGAACACGAGTTTCTACAACTACGTGTAAGAGACCTTTGACCCCGACATCTCCTAAGAAAAAGAGAGGTCGACCACAAACCAGGTCCAGCTCGAAAGCGACACGTTCTGGTGGACCCTCTCAGTCGCCGAGTCTTGAACGAAGCAACTCTTCCACTTCAACCCTAAAACAGCCTGAAACCAGTGTGAGCTATCAGGAGGTTGGCATGGAAATACCTGATAATCTGAGTGACACCACGTCGACACATTCTGATATTGAACCATATCCAGAGTGTGCGGAAGACTTTGATAGATATCTTAAAGATATAGAAGTGCCAGTTACGCCATTATCTTACTTCGAACTAGTCTCTCTGTATGCGGTTCCTAAGAGAACTAGCATCATGAAAATTCCTTGCATTCAGAAAAATCTGTCTAAAGTGCCGGAATTGGTTTCACAGTTATCTTTTTTACATGAACTGTTCCACAAGCACTCGACTACCACACCAAAAGTGCACTTATTTTGTCGACGTATTCGTTATTTATTAACAATGCTTGATAAACGAGTTGAGGGGGTTTTGCAGCCACCAAAATGAACTCTAAGGTACTATTTGTTTCTTTTAACTGCCGAGGTTTAGCGGCGTCAGCAGCAAACGCATTGGTTTTTGAAGATGTCCGACCTTTAAAGGCGGATGTTCTAATGTTGCAAGAGACTAACTGTTCGGCAGGAATCAATTTTGCTCGCTGGCGCCGCTGGCCTTATGTTTTTTATCATAATTACAGGACACATGTTGGGTCCGGAACTGCAATAGCATTTCATTCCCGATTTCACTCTATATTACAGAATATTGTCGAGTCCCAGAGCCGCCTGGGAGTTTTTCAATGTATTTCGTTTTGCCTTCAGTCCAGTCGAATTCATCTATTAAATATTCATGTACCTCAAAATAATAATGAAGCTACTGATCTCCTGGTTCATGTTGCTGCCGTTCTTGCGAATATTCCTCCCTCAGACCTTATTCTTTTTGCTGGTGATTTTAATTGTACACTTCAACCTTACGTTGATAGAGATAATTCACATGAAAGCCGTCATTCTTTAGTTTCTCAGCTCTCTCAGATTGTCTTCAACTTTGACCTCCAAGATGCCTTCAGATATCTACACCCAACTGAACGAGAGTTTTCTTGGTTCCCCCTATTCATTTAAATTGTGCTGCAGCCAGACTTGATCGATTTTATGTCTCCCGTTTTATTCGTCCGTCTATTATTTCAGTCAATCACGCACCTTCTGTTTCTTCAGACCATAAGCCAGTTATTCTTTCCCTCTGTTTTCAGTCTATTGGTATTCCACGGCCGAGTGTTTGGTCTTTAGATGATTCATGTCTTCAAGATCCTGATTTTAATACTGAAGTTGTTCTTATTATCACTCAAGCTGTTACTCAATTGTCTTTTGTTTCCGACCCAGCGGCTCTGTGGATCTCGACAAAACAATCTGTTGTAGCTTTTGCGAAGAAATATTCTTTTACTATCAGAACCCGGCGTAATATGACTGTGGACAGTCTCCGGCGCGCGCTTCAGCGAATCCCACGAACCTCATCTGATTATGATCTCCTTGAAACGAAATTACGAGAATGTCTTCAAGCCTCTGTTTCAAATGTACTGACCCGTCTGAAATACTCATTTCTCAGATTCGAAGAAGATCCTTTTCGCAGTCTCCGTTCCCTCGAGGTACGAAGGAAAAAAAAAATAATACCATTGTACAACTCACCCTCTCTAATGGCTCAGTAACTACTGACCCATATGTTATATGTAATCAAACTCATGCGTATTATAGCCAACGTTTTCAACGTACATTAACACAGCCAGCCTCTTCTGCACCACTTTTGCAAGACCTTCCGCAAGTTCCTGAATGCTATGTGTCCTCTCTAAATGCTCAGATCACCCCTCAAGAAATCCGCAATTCGATTTACAGTTTAAATGATCGTTCTTCACCAGGAGAGGATGGGCTTTCCTTAAAATTCTACAAAACATTCCTTCCTTATCTCATGCCACTTCTCCTCAGTTGTTATACTTTCCTTTTTTCGTCTTCAAGTTCTTCTTCCAATGCTTTCAGCTTTGCTCTGCTTCGCCTTATTCCTAAATCTGGCTATCTTGGTATTTTATCTAACTGGCGACCCATCTCTATACTTAATACCGACTATAAAATCTTTGCTAAACTACTCGCACTCCGTCTGAATCCTGTTCTATCCTATTTAATTCATCCTGACCAAACTTACACTGTTCCCACCCGCTCTATCGCTTCTAATATTACCACGATCCGCGATCTTAACACTCTCGCATCCCAGCTAGCAGAACCCCTTGCTATTTTTAATATTGATCAACGACAGGCTTTTGATTCCATTAACCATACTTATATCTTTACTGTCCTTCAACGCTTTGGATTCCCTCCCTTCTTCTGCCAGGCTCTTTCTAATCTGTATTCAAACTCTTTTTTCGGGTTCGTACTTCGACTTTTATTACTTCTGCTATCCCTTATTCTAACGGTATCCGGCAGGGCTGTCCCCGGTCGGGTCAACTTTTTGCACTCTGTTTTGAACCTCTTCTAATCTGTCTCCGTTTCCGACTTCTTTCTTCTGTCCCCCGTGGAGTTGTGTGCACCCGGCACCATCATACTGTCTTGACAGCATATGCCGAAGACTTGACGTTATTTTTACGAACAGAATCTTCGTTTGGAATCTTATTATCAACATATAACGAATATGCCGTAATTTCTGGATCAGCCTTAAACACTGAAAAATGCTCAGGTTTATGGACGGGAGCGTGGGCGACCCGTGGTGACCGTCCGTGCGGTGCCCGATGGTCTTCCAACGTAGTCAAATTTCTTGGTGTGCACTTCGGAAAACCGGAGGCGGTTGCTGCTGCAGCATGGAACCCCCTCGTTCATCGAATTAATCGAAGACTTGCGCCTCTCCGTCAGCTCAAACCCTTTCTTTCATTTTTTAGTCGGGCAATGCTACTAAATGTGTTTGTGCAACCGAAATTGTTTCACAGCTGGATTGCTCACCTTCCGCCACCATTCTTGCTGAATCATCTGCAGAGAACTTTTGTGGACTTCATTTGGAATATTATTCATTGGGTGCATCGCTCCACGCTTTCTCTTCCGATTTCGTATGGTGGTCTCTCTCTTGCTGATATCACTCGAAAATTTCAAGCCTTTCATCTTCATAACTTTCTTAAGATTTTTTCAACGCCTCTTTCTTCAACGCAAACCATTATCGATACTCTGTTCTTCCCCCGGAGTCCCCACCTTACAGTTCAAACTTTTCTGCGAATGGACCTGTTCCCATTCATTCCCACTCATTTCCCTGACACTTACAAGTCTGCACTTACCCTTTGGCGCTCCCTGAATCCTGTCCGACTCCCCTTCCACTACTAATGACCTCCTTGCAGAACCCCTCTTCTTCTCCTCTGCTATCTACTCTTCTACCTCTTCGTACCTTCACTACTCCTCATGGTTTGCCAGTGGAGTTGTGAAGGTCTCTCAACTCGTTGACATTGATCTCCTTTGGAAACCTCTTTCTCGCATTTCTCCCTTGTTTGCAGATACCCCTGTTCATCGTGCTCAACTTCGGCATATCCAGATTTGCATTCAGAGACTCTACCCACAACTTGCCAATCAGAATGGCCTTATTCAGAACTCATCAGCCTCACTCAGTCTTCCGTTCCTTATTTATCTAGATGACCAGCCGTTTCTTCCACATCAAGTATCTGCTAAACTCATTTATAGGCATTTCATTACATATTTTACCGATCCAATGCAGATTCCCTCCGTGCCAGAGACAGAAGTACCAGCAACATGGAGTGATCCACTAACCGCCTTGGCTTCTCCAAAGGCAAGGGATATCCATTGGCTACATCTACATAGTCGCTTATTAACCCCACGCACCCTTCATCGTTTTCGGCATCTTACATCGTCACTATGTTATTTTTGCAATACAGAGGGAGATGTATTTCACTCTTACTCGATGTGCTTGTTTTTACAGCCTTTGTTTTCATTGATGTTTCTTTTGCTTCAGAATGTTTGTGCTTCTTTACATACCATGTTTCATTATAATGTTCTTCGCTCACATCACCCATCTGCTTCATCACACAATTCTGTATGCATTTTTCTCATATTGCAAGCAAAATATACAATTTATCAGTACTATCATATTAGTGTCGATTTTCCTACCCTTAGACGTTATAACGTGGCAAGACGTTTTCTTTGTCGCAGATACCGTCAGTCTGTGACTGCGATATTGCAGGTCGAGTATGATACTGCAGAGACGAGTAACAGTCTTGACAGTTTTCATGCTAAGTGGTCCCCAAGTCATATCTGGTTTAATACGAATAATGGTATTGTAACACTAACCGTGTAACGTCCACGACATTTTGTTGTGGTCCGATCTCTGCCTTCGTATTGTACTGGAGCGTTTTTTGGTTTTTTGGGGTTTTTTTGCACTATGTTGTGAGTATTTTTGTATATTTACGCATGTTAGTTGCCCGATGAAGTGTTCGGCATAACCTCTTTTTCCATAAATTACTGTTGGGTAATATGTCGTTTTATTTGACTACCTAGTTACGTTTCTCTGTTCAATTTCATAAAGTTAGTGTCTTATGAATTGTTCTGCTTCATTGAGTGTCACGTGAGAGTATTTTATGTTATTACGTTGCACCGTCATGTGCTGTTAAGGTTTTTCCTAATCATTCGCGTTTATAACTGAATTTTGTATTTATTGTTGGGGAAAATTGAATGCTTGAAGTTGCTTGCACTGTCTAGCGATAACATAATGGTCTTTTTTTCTGTATTATCGAACCCATAGTGGTTAATAAGAATTTTACTATGTCTGAAGTTTTTTTTCAGTTGTAGTATTTGTCTTTGCAAGCCTATTGTTAAAGTGACAGACTAATTTAGCTATTTAGTTTTTGTCTAGCAATAAGTACTTTCTCTGTATGAAAATGACGGTTTCTTTAAGATAATGTAATGCTCATTTGTTGTAATGTCATGCAGTTTTCTGTACTTCTAATTTACGATTCTTCCCTTTGAATTTAGCAACATTTGCAATATAACCTGTACATTGAATTTTTGTATTTATCACATCTGAATGATGAGTCCTTTTTGTTTGTTTGTTGCATCTAATGTTACGAGATTTTTACTCACCTACTTTTTCCGCAACTTGTTGATGAAAAACGTCTGTGTTTATAGATTGAGAAGTAGATGATTTTTGTTTTCAAGTGAAACTGATTCGTATGTATAATGTTTTTTTTTTGTTGCGAATTATGTTGCTCATAGTCTCACTTAGCGATATTTTTTCTTTTATGTAATATTGAGGTACTTACAGACAGACAGAAGAGCCTATTTTTGTATTAGAAGCAGCGTACCCGCTTTAAGCAGGTTTTTTAGAGTTAAGCTTTAAGCTTATTTTGGTTCATGATTCTTAATGAATTAATATGTCTGTCGTAAAATATAGTTTTACAGCCTGGCAGAAAAAAAACAGTATATCATGTTGTTAGTGGTAGCGTACATGTTACGAGCAAGGTTTTTTTTCCTGGCTTGATGTTTCTTTTTTTCATGAATGACATGCTTAAATATTTTTAACTTTGTGCGGCCTTTGACAATGTTCAGTTTTACAGATTTTGTGTTTTGTTTAATTTCAATGTTCATTATTGTGAATTACCTGATGCTTTCTTTTTTTTTTTTGGCTTTCTGTGGTAGACGGAGAATGTTAAATTGATCTCGTTTCTGTGTTCTGTCATTGTAATTTCGCAATACTGTATGTTTGTTGAGTCTTTTTGTCTTCCGTGTAAAATATGCCAAAATGGCAAGTGTTCCCGGTGAACTTACTGTAAATATTGTTTATATGGTTTTATGGCAATAAAGATATTTTGCTGATCATTCGTCCAAAAGTGGTCCGGGTTCGAATCCCGGTGAGGCATGGATGTTGTGTTAGTCTTACGGCACTGGCTCTCTCCCTTCTTTGAAACCAATTACCCTAAATTAGGGACGAGCGACTGCTTATAGCCCATTGAGTTGGTTCTCGGCGGTCATTAAACCTACACTCAAAAAAAAAAAAAAAAGAAACCGATGTTTTTTTATTTTTTTTTTATTGGAGGTTTAACGTGAAACCGAGATCTACACTGATTGTGTAGTTAATTAGAACCAGATGACCATTTTATGCGAATCGGTTGATACGTCATCCGTTGCTTTACTACGGCTATATATTAAGGTGAGCGTGAACACTGCAAGTGCTAGTTTGAAAGAAGTTACTGCTCGTCTATTTTTTTTATTCGAGGTTTAACGACCACCGTGAGCAACTCAATGGGCTATAATCAGTCTCCTGTCCCTAATTTAGGGTCACTGGTTTCAAGGAAGGGAGAGAGCCAGTGCCGTATGACAACATAACATCCATGCCTCACCGGGATTTGAACCCGGACCTCTTTGGACGAATGATCAGAAGCCATCGCTTAGACCACTGCGCCACCTGGGCGGCCTGCTTGTCTTCTGTAATAGGCCTCTTCAATGCGTCTGTTCCGGAAGTCGTTTGTTGGACGGCTATGAACTGTACGTTGGGACGTTACTTCCAGTGCAACTCGGACTTGGAAAGATTGCCGTTAGAAACACAGAAACAAATAAAGTTCAGGAAAACAATAATGTAACGTAGAATTGTAGCTGAAAATGAATATGTCACGTACAAAATAAACATTTGGCTTAATATTTAGCATTATTGAAAAGATTTTATAAAAAATAAATACGTTAGATTTACAAAAAAAAAAAAACAGCTTAGGTTCTCTTCATTTTTGCCATTCTGTGGCTTGAACAATTTTAATAAATTCAGAAAAGGGATTTACGCACTCCATCCGACATTTACGCATAAACATTTACTCCATCAGGTGATCATCAGGATCGTCTTTTGCAGGTGATTATCATTTACTCCGACATTTATTCCATCAGGTGATCTGCAAAGTGTTCGGTATCTGCCGTTTCTGCTGCTAATTTCTGTTTAAAAGGCATCCAGATCCATTCAGTTGTGATCCTTTACGAAATGCTACAGCGGCTATCGCCGTCGTCGCTCAGAAATCTGTTAATACTCTTTAATAGAATCTGGTGTGAGCAGTGTTTCCCTGATTCTTGGCGTTTGGCACTTGTCATTCCTATCCCAAAACCGGGTGAAAACCCCAAACTCCAGTCTCGCTACAGCCCTATTGCACTCACAAGCTGAAAGTGCAAAGTCCTGGAACGAATGGTAAATGCACGCTTCCTTTTCTTTTTAGAGAGCAACAAGATTTTATCCTCATCTCAAAGCGGTTTTCGATGTCATCGCTGTACCGGTGATCATTTGTTTCGACTTAAAATGTCAATTCGAGAGGCGTTCGTTAAGAGACAGCTCTTTGTTTCGGTCTTTTTTGATCTGGAAAAAGCGTATGATCGTGCATGACGTTATGACATTCTCAACGGACTGCATTAATGTGAGTTACGGAGAAATGTACCTATTTTCATTGCTGGTTACCTCCGCGATCGAGTGTTTCGCGTGAGACTCGGTATGACTCCCTCTACTGCTTTGCGAAAAAAGCAAGGCGTACCTTAGGTTTCCATTTTGTCTACATCCCTTTTCATTTTATGTATTAACCAGGATTTTCGAGACCTTCCTTCGACGATCTCTGGAACGATGTATGTTGATGACTGTTGTGGTTCTTCCAGTAAGCCTATGATTCAACGGCGGTTGCAGTGCAACAGTACTAGCATCTGCTCTTGGGCAAACAGGAATGGTTTTATCATCTCCAAGAATAAAACCGTTTGTGAGCACTTTTACCGCAAGCGTAGCCTCCACCCGGACCCTGTTCTGCGGTTGGATTCTGAGTGATTCCTGTCCTTCCAAAGATCACATTCTTGGGCGTTAAATTCGACGACCGTGCTATGACTTTCCGGTAACACGTGCAAATATTACAAGTTAAATGCACTAAAGCTTTGCGCATCCTGAAGATGCTCCTTGGCACAACGTGCGGCGCTGATAAAAGCACAATGCTCAGAAATTATCATGCGGTCATTAGATCAAAACTAGACTATGGATGTGTGGTGTATGGTTCGGCTAGGGAAACTGTCTTAAAATTACTCGACCCTGTGCATCACCAGGCTTTGAGTCTCTGCACGAGAGCGTTGCGCTCCTCCCCTGTCCAGAGTTTGCATGTCGAGTCTAATGATCCGCCTTTATGTTTGAGTAGCCACCAGCTGTCCCTCTAGTTTTATGCAAAACTGGGTGCCCTCTGGGACCATCCTTTGCGAGAATTTGTCTTTTATCCACAATTTGTCCGTCTCTTTTAAAAACGGCCTTCCTGTGTATCCACATTCGGAGTTCGTATGCAGACTGAAGTGCGGGATGCGGTAATTAATGTTTCCTTGATTGGTGAGACCAGGACGATTGGCCAGCCGCCCTGGGCTCCTGTGGTAGCTGATGTCGATTTGTCCATTAGCGCTTCTAAAATATCGTCTTGCTCCGTTACTGAATATGCTCAACGATTCGCTGAACACCAATCTCTTCATCTGGATTTTGTTCCGATTTACACTGACGGTTCAAACTCCGGTGGAGTAGTGAGTTCTGCCTTCGTGTGCAATGACGAGGCATACGCTGAACGTATCCCGTAGGAGGCGACCGTGTTTTCAGCAGAGGTGCATGCTATTGTCCTGTGTCTTCGTCACATTCAGGCAAAACACCATCGCCGAGCTGTTGCATATACGAATTCCCTGTGTTTTCTACAGACGCTTGAATCTATGTCTGTTTGCGACCACCTGAGCGTCTGTTATGTGAGACGACGTTTGAAGATTTTAACCGCGACTGGTTTCCATGTTCAATTTTGCTGGATTCCCGGTCACGTTGGCATCAAGGGAAACGAGTTGGCGGATATTTCCGCTAAGTCGATGTCTTTTTTTCCCATCACTAAACTGCCACTGTTTCACAAGGATTTGAAGTTAGCCATTGTGCAATTAGTGGCAGAATAATCGCCTTTAGTGGCAGAATAAAGTCAGAGATCGGTTTATGGAAATCAAGTCTTCGTGTTCATCGTCGTGAGGAAGTTGTCTTGACGCGTCTCCGCATTGGACATTGTCCTTTCACCCACCGCTATTTACTGTGTGGCGACACTGCCCCTATGTGTGAGACGTGCAACTGCCGACTCACCCTCCTTCATGTTTTATGTGTTTGTGTTCGTTTTCGGTTATATCGTTTTCAACATTTCCGCACTCATGTGTCGGATGACAACGCAGCTACGCTGCGAAAGATTTTGTGAGACCAGTGCGATACGTTAAGTCTTTTCGTTTTTTAAACGCATTGACCTTTTAAAACTCATCTAGCTTTTAAACATTTTTCCTACATTAGCCTGATTTTAATTATTGTACCAAACTTTTAAGGTGTTTTATTTGTCGGTCTCGTGTCTGGCGCTCTTTGGCCAAATTTGACCCTAGCACCGTAAAACCCCATCAACCAAACAACCAACCAATTCGATTGTTGGTGTACTAAACAACCAACCAACCAATTCAATTGTGTGTGTGTGAACCCTAATTTGCCGCCCTGGTAGAACAGTGTTCTAAGCGCTGACATGTTTTCTTTTTCTTCTTCTTCTTTTTTTTTTTTTTTGATTGAAGGGTTAACGACCAATGTGAGCAACTCAATGGCTATAAGAAGTCGCCCGTCCCTAATTTACGGCTACTAGTTCCAGGGAAGCTAAGCTCTGGCTTATGACTATTCGTCGGCGATGGATCCGGGTTCGAATCCCGATGAGGCATGGATGTCGTTTGTCTTACGGCACTGGCTCTCTCCCTTCCCCGTAACCAGTGGCCCTAAATTAGGGACGGGCAACTGCTCATAGCCCATTGAGTTGCTCATGGTGGTCGTTAAACCTTCAATCAAAAAAAAAGTTGTCAATTATGATAGTGGTTCCGTTTGGAACATGGTTTTAATAAAGCTAATATTTAAACATTAATACTCGTATTTAAACATTTCTTGTATACGTGGGACAATACCTGGTGCTGGGAGTTTTCCCGAGGCGTAGTTGCACCGCGTCCCACGTACACGGACCTGCGGTGCAAAAGACGACTTCCGGAACTATCTGACGGAGTAATCTGCTAAAAAAATTTTTAGTGTTTTTATTGGAGGTTTTTTTAATGATTTATTAGACCTGGTTTCACAGACATGACGAACAGGCAGACATAAACAGGATACAAATATTTCACAGTAACAAGTACAAATCATTCATGGTTTACAGCACATCAAATGATCAGTTTACACAAATATAGCCAATGTTAATCATGTAACACATTGTGAACAACTACACATCAAACATGGTTTTTACATTATGCTAAATGACCAATGTGCTCAGATAACCAGTGTTGGACAAGTAACATATTTGAGAGCCAGTACCGAAAGACAAACACAAACATCCATGCCTCACCGGGATTTGAACCCGGTCAATGGAATGCATAAAAGCGACATTAATAAGAGTATACACAGCCCTACAATTAATAATATCCAGACACACCTAAATTGATATTGAATTCGGTCCTACATAAGCACCACGTCACAAACTCAACCATATTTTCCTAGAACTATGATAAGGCAACAGCATGACGGTGAGTCGATAGAGTTCCCCATTTAACGACCAGGTTCCTGAAATCTTGAATCAATGCCTACTTTATACCAACGCCTACTTTACTTATTTGTTTAGCGGCAACAATAGAGACTGAAAGTTACTTCTGCGAAACCCGTAGAGGCCGTCTAAATTCAAAGAACAGACGAGGATACGAAATCCTTCTCACTCTAGATGGCCGTTTCGGGCGGTCATGGTACTTTAGGTATAAGAGCGTTTCGGGCGTTATGGTCGTTAAACGGTTAAATGATTTCCAGCGTGGACTCACAGCAAATGCCACATAAGCAGTCGTTCAGTACTTGACATTTCAGCGACATTGAAGATCCCTATGTCAATGGTTGATGGTGTGATACGCAAATGAAGCGAACTGGTGCTTAATCTGACAAGAATCAACAGGGTAAACCGACGAAAATAACATGACGAGATAGGAGAGCTCTGTATCTCCAAAGGACTGTCAGCTCATTACGGAAATCAATGTCGTCTCAAATCACGCGAACCCCATGTGAAACTACTAGGGCTGGTTTTAGCACCAGTACAGTGCACAGAACGCTGCACGACATGGAATACCACGATCCACCAGACATCCGCAAGACCATAATCATTTCGACTCATACCACACGAACGATTTAAGTGCTGTAAGAAATATCGATGGTGAACTATAGACCTACGGAAACCTGTGCTATGGAGTTTCAAGTCACGGTACACAGTTTGCTTATGCGATGGTCATTCCTGGCTATGCCAAATGCCGGGGAAAAGATACCTTTCAAACCGTATCATTCATACAATGACGTTTGGTAGAAGCAACGTATGAAAACTGTGTTTCGAATTACTATTGCCGGTATACAGCTTACTATCCTGTCTGATGGTCGTTCCAGGCTGTGATGGATGCCGGGAGAAAGAAAGCTTTCGGACCGTATCGTTCGAACAGTGAAGCTTGGTAGGAGGCAATGTGATTGTATGGAGATGATATTTCGTAGTCCCGCTTGTGACCATTAGTCGCTTTGGACAAAACTATAAATGCTGAGACCTGACTAGACGTTAAGGTGGGCCGAAAAAACTATTTTTTTAATTTACATATCGCCTAGTGCGGAAAAGTTGCAGTTTAGGTCAACAAGAATAACAAAAGAAATTGTTTTGAAATCGACTAATATCCCACGTCTCCGCACAGCACACTAATTTCGTGTTTTTCCGACCGCTTTGGGCCGCAACCAAAAACGGATGGAATTTTGTTGTAATTGAAATCGAGTAACTCCTAGCACGGAAAAGTGTCCTGTAGTGTTCCCAATAACAGTGAAAAAAGTTTTGAAGTTGATCAATATGCTATGCCTCTGCACTGCACGCGAAATTCACCATTTTCTTCCATCCATTTGGCTCGTAGGCCTAGCCTAGGTAGAGGCATCCTGGCATGTAGGGCATCGGAAAAATCCGTAGGAAATTGCTCTGTCTGAGTGCACCATGCGTGTGCGTGTGTAGTGCACTCACTTTGCTTTGCAATGTGTAGCGTGTAGCTCTTTGCTTGTTTCCAATGTCACATATGGAAACAAACCAGAAGTCACTACGAGGAGGTGGCTACACTTCCAGTTCCGCCCACGCTTCCTCTAGTCTCAGAATTTTATTTCTACGTGGTATATCTTATTCGGTAATCAGCTTTACTCGAAAAATGTGGCATTAATTGCCGTGAGGCAATTGTTGCTCTTATGAGCGAATCTATAGATTCAAATCCACACAATACGGCAGTTGCTCCGTCCACCAGTTCCAACCGACGTTCCAGAATTTTGGGTGTAGCAGGGAAACTTGGTTATTTCTTCGCCAGCTGCGGCATAAATTGCGATTAGGCGATCCAGATCTTTGTCTCAGATGTGTTTTGTCAGATGTGGTTCGGTAAAAAGCGTTTTAGTCAAATCCATCATCTCATAATATTCATTAGCATCCAAATTTAATTACGGCACTTCGAATTCTCTTATGACATCATCATTTGTTGTTGTCTTGCTTTCCTTATTCTTCTCCATCCAAGAGCTCTAACGTGGGTGCGTTCGTCCGCAATCATACTTAGCAATATATTCTCTGGGTGACTGAAGAAAGCGTTTCTCTTGATCACTGCATCAATGATTACTTTGCACTTCAAATCCATTAAGCGCGATAAGTTGATCAGTTTCCAATAGTGTTTGGCCCCTGCCCTGCACGAAGGCTTCTTCTTCATGAAAACCAGACCGGGGTATATGGCTTGCTAATGTAGTTGGTAACACAGATCAAAGTTTGCGATGGGTTTTGAGTGGCGACACAGAGGCGCATGACACTGCTAAGAGTCGTCAGCTACCCCGAATGTGACAGTGGTCCCTGATTTCTTCTAGAATGGCTGACATCATAGTCTCCCTGTGACACGGCGCAACGGATTTCCAGTAAATACTACTGGTCGGTGCTCAGTTCACGTGTATCCTGCAATTCCTTCGAGTGCTCTGTCAATTCTACATGAATAGCTGCAAAGTCATCTACTGGAAGGTTTTCACAGCCCTCGAGAGCTGCCCCAGTCTCTCCTGAACGAGTTGTAGGACCTACAACTCTCCTCAGTCATCCAGAGAATATATTGTTAAGTATGATTGTGAACGAACGCAACCACATGAGAGCTCTTGGATGGAGAAGAATAACGAAAGCTAGACAGCAACAAATGAATGATGTCATAAGAAACTTCGAAGTGCCGCCGTTAAATTTGGATGCTAATGAACATTATCAGATGATCGATTGGACTAAAACTCATCTTACCGAAGCACATCTTACAAAACGCAGCTCAGACGAAGATCTGGATCTACTAATCGCAACTTCTGCCGCAGCTGGCGAAGAAATAACCAAGTTTCCCTGCCACGCGCAAGCTGTGGAATGTTGCGTAAAACTAGTGACCGAAGCAGCTGCCTCAGTGTGTGGACTTGAAGCTAGAGATTCGTTCATAAGAGTAACAATTGCATCACGGCAATTAATACTCCATTTTTCGAGTAAAGAGGATTATCGAACAAGATATACCACGTAGAAATAAAATTCTGAGGCTGGAGGAAGGGTGGGCGGAACTCGAAGTGTAGATACCTCCTCGTGGTGAGTTCTGGGTTGTTTCCATATGTGACATTGGAAGCACGCAAAGAGCTACACCCTGCACATTGCAAAGCAAACTGAGTGTAGTACACAAGTACATGCATGGTGAACTCAGATCTGTGCAATTTCCTATGGATTTTTCCGATGCCCTACATGCCAGGATGCCTCTACCTAGGCTAGACCTACGAGCCAAATGGAGGGAAGAAAATGGTTAACTTCGCATGCAGTACGGAGACATGGCATACTGATCAACTTCAAAACGGGTTTTTTCACTGTTATTGGAAACACTAAAGGACACTTTGCCGCACTAGGGATTACTCGTTTTAAATTACAAAGAATTCCATCCGTTTTTGCTTACGGCCCAATGCCGTCAGAAAAACGCGAAATTAGAGTGTCGTACGGATAAGTAAGATATTAGTCGATTTCAAAACAATTTCTTTTGTTATTCTTGTTGACCCAAATGGCAACTCTATCCGGACTAGGCGATATGCAAATTCCAAAAAAAAAAAATGTTTTCGGCCCACCCTACTAGACGTCCTGGACAGTAATGAACTACTAACGTTGCGGCAGTACTTTGTGAAAAATATATACATTTATCAGCATGACAAAGCACTATTGTATACTGCATGCGTTTCTACAGATCTGTTTGAGGACATAGGCGTGAAAAAAATAGACAGGTCAGCGCAAATTCCTGACCTGAACCCAGTAGAGAGAGACTCCGGGATAATTTCAAGATCCGGTGCGTGGAAGAATAGATCACAAAGCAAACAAAGTTGAACTTATCGCAGCTTTCAAGACCGAATAGGGAAACCTATTAGCTAACATTAAAAAAACTGTTTGAAAAATATTCCATGAAAATTGGAGGCCATCGTAAGGGCCAAAGTTTTCAGTGTACAATATTAAATGTTTTGTAATTAACGTTTATTTCTGGACATGTAAGTGTGTGGATATTAATGATAAACCAGTATATATTGAGTCGTTGACGCAACAAAAGGAGAAAAAAATGAAAATACAAACACGACTTGTGGTCCTAAATGGTTAGTCGATGACTAAGTTGAACGGTGGTGCCAGAATTGCGAGCATAAGCTGTGGTCCGAAATGAACAGTCCATGACTGAGTTGACCGGGAGTGAAAGATTTATATGGCATCTCAGTGGCGCAGTGGTCTAAGATCGGGCTTCTAATCATTCGTCCGAGACGGGGTTAATTTGAATCCCGGTGAGGTTTGTCTTAGGGAACTGGCTCTCGCTCTTCCCTGGAAATAGGGACCCTACAGTAGGGACAGGCGGCTGTTTATAGCCCATCGAGTTGCTCACGGTCGTCATTAAACCTCTAAACCCACCCAGATTTTTAGGGGCCAGCAGACGCCCAATAGGATTTGAATCAGGTACAAGGTTAAAGGGGGTCTCAGTGCTCAATTCTCCGTACATTATACTGTTTGCGTTGTTACAACGGCAGCCAACGAATAGCTATGATGTCGTTGGCTGCTGCAAACAAGATAGCACATTTTCAGTGACGTCGTGAGGAACAGAGGTGCTTACTAAATGATTGGAAAAAGAACCGCGCGGTAGGCGAATTGCCCTGTCAACTGCAGCACGTTTTCTTAGGTAGGGCAGTGAGGTTCATTTCACATGATCCCTAAGACCTGTTGAATGTGAGGCGGTGCACTTTGTCTGAAGCACAAAGAAAGTCAGAAAGAAGTTAGCTTAGTGATCAACAGTTATAGAAAACAGGTGCAAATTATTAGTAGTTTAAAATAAAAGAAAAAATGGGAAGGATATGAACAAACAATGCACATTTACAATAGTAAAATCTTTGCTTTGTGTTGATCTAATTAACTTCTCTAACATGCAACACCACAAAAAATACCATTTCACAGTCCTTTTTGGAATTTATGAGTATTTCCTTAAAACTATTATCACACAAATAATCTAAATTTTCGTTTGAATAGTTCTTTTTTGAATCTGTCAAGAAAATATTCTTCCTTTAAAGCTATTATGACACATTTTTTTTTTCAAAATGATTGGTTCTACTTTAATTAGTTTGTTCAAATTACACAACAGTATGTTCTTTCTTTAACGTGCGTGGTGGATGTCCAATAATTAATAATTATATTTTTCAGTTGCTATGCATTATTTATAAAATAACGTGGACAGAACGATGACATCATCTATTTATAATCACACACAAGTTTATACATATATTTCTTGAGCCACGTTTGATCGGTTTTTATAAGAATGAAGGCAGTAATCACTTACCTGCTTTGTCTTTGTAGTCGGGTTAAATCTCTTTGTATTGGATATAAATATACCCCAATGAAAATATACTTGAATAAGATCGCATTCGTAAATAAAGATTAACTATATGAGTTATGTTTTGCGGTGAAATTAACGAACTTCAAGGTACATTTTCTTGTGCGCATGTACATAAAGAAGTTGCGGTTACGATGGAAGAAGATTGTAATGCAGTATACTTATAATAATTCCATTAGGTCAAAAGGGAAATTTTGATATTTCTTTCTTTTAAGGTGCTTTGTGTTTGCAACATTTATGAAATCGTCTCGATATGATACCTACAGCATCAAGAGCTCTTCTTAAAATTGCAAATTAATTGGATTCACAGTGATTTAATGAGAACCTTATCGTTTTTCACATGTACTTTGCCGGCGCATTAGTGACTCTCAAAGCTCTCAATGCGCATTACCAAATATTTTAACAAGCTCCCAGTATTTGGCATAATGAACGGACTGCGCAGTTGTTTGGCAGAGCAATTTCGAAGGAAATCTTGGAAGTTTCATGACATAATTGATCCATCTTTCGTGTTCATTACTCTCTAAGCAACTGCCCAGTCCGTTGCCCATCAGGTGAAGCAGTGGAATGCTATCTTTTAATGGCATATTTTAAAATATTTGAATCGGGTGAACCCGTGCCTGAGTGTCCCAATGTATACTGTACGTAAACGCCGCTGCTTATGATGATCAACCGTGGGCTACATGGTGCTAGATGTTTCAGCAGGAAAATACGTCATACCATAATACTCACATTGTCTCGGAGTGACAGCGTGAATATGATGAAGGTTTTTCTCTGCTTCGTTTTGCCTCCTCAGTTCTTAGATCTCAGTCCAATAAAGAATCTGTGAAGCAGTCAAATGAGGCATACTTTGACAAGCGTGGACCAACATTTCACAACGCAATCAAAACTTAATCAAATCAGTGCAGAGTCGAAGTGTTTCTGTTTTGAAGGACAAAAGTGGCGGAACACATTATTAGGCAGGTGATATAAAGAAACTGGTCACTAAGTATATTCTTTTTTCTTTCGCGGTTTAACGACCACCATGAGCAACTCTAAGGGGTGTAAGAAGTCTACAGTTCCGGATTTATGGTCAATGGTTACAGAGTAGGGGAGAGCTAGAGCCCTAAGACAAACTCACCAGCAAGACACGAACCCGAGCGCTGATTAAAAGACTAGTTAGAAACCAGCGCTTTTTATCACTCTACCACAGGAGCAACTCAGTGTAATTCACATACTTGAACCTTTACATAAAATCTATACGTACTCATTTATTTTATTTGTTAATTATAACATTCTGGGAAATTGCTTACGAAACAATTCTTGCTGTTGATCAGAGTCATATGTTGTTGACTCAAAATGGCAAATGTTCCTGAGATTTTACTCCAAAAGTTACTCAAATTACTTTAAAACGCAAAGAGACATATTGAATGTTGCTTATAGGTTTTACTAAAATCACCATTATGGCGTATACCACGCTCGATGCATCAGTTACAGTTTGCCCCCAAACCCATAACAATACTTTAAACACTACTGCATGATTTTGACAGATTCGTTCTTAAGAACGGTCCAAAAACCCTACCACCTTAAGAATAACAATTATTATTTTTCACACTTATGCTGCCGTACTAAACAATGAAATCTTCGCTCAAATACAGACATCATTCTGTATTTAATTTTAACTATCCCCACAGCTGACACACACACACACACAAATAAAAGTAATTTACTACTTTTGTTAAAATTTGTGAAAATACATTGAATCACTCATTATTTGACCTACAGTTATGTTATTTCATACACTAATAGTAAATGAAATATAACAGGTTTACTTGGAGAAAAACACGAGGACAGTCACATGAAGCAAGGAGACATTAATTCATTTCACTTGAGCTCTTCCTCTCCGTAACATGTTATAGAAGAAAAACTATTGTCGATTTATAAGAAAAAAGAATGACATTTATCTAGACATATTGAGATAAAAATGAACATTACTTACTAAAACTTTTATAGCACTCATTTTTTATTGTGATTTAGGAAGCTACATTGTCTCAATGGATTGAAATGCAATGGGAACGGTAAGTGGTACTGAAACCAATGAATGAGCACTTTTCCTGAGCTTATTGTATTTTTCCAGAAAACCTTTATACGCAGCCCGCAAGCATCATTCAGCGTAACAGAACAAAACCCTTTGCTATTAGTCAACATTTTGCTTTTCAAATAAAAGCATTTCATATTACCTTTGTAAATACAGAATTTAATGTTTAGACACGGCTGACACTGAGAGATTTCTGACTTCTCTGTCACTTCGTCATCTGAAAAGCTATTAACACTTTTAGGTTTCTTAATGGAAATACAGTATTATAATCTGTTTCTGCGAGACATTGCTTTTAAAAATAAATTGTAATCCAAGTACCACAAATTCATATGAAAAGCAGAATGATCTATAGTTATAAATGCCGTCCCGGTGGCGTACTGGTCTAAGTCATTCCTCCAGGCCATTCATCCGAGTTGGTATAGGTTTTAATCCCAGTTACGCATGGATGATTAGTTTTTCTTATGGCACTGGCTCTCGCCTTTCCCTGCAGTCAATGACCCTTGATTTGTGTAGCTCATCGAGTTGCTGACGTTAATTAATCTCCCAAAAAAGAAAGAAAGAAAAGAAAAATATTTATTTGGAATTTCTAAATTAGTGCATTAAAATCGAAGGAAATATTCAATATACATTCGATATAAAAATGCTGTGCAACTATTTCTTGAAGTGTGAAGAGAAATAAAAGCCCAATCGTTGGGCAGAATCTGTAGAGCATTTAACGCCGACCACAATTTAGAGAATTTCCTGGCTACAAATAATTCATGCATTTTTCTGTCAGGGATTGGAAGAAGAAACTTTAAAAATGTAATTATTAAAGACGATATGGGTTTATTTTATTTTCCTGATTCATATTTGTCTGTGTGAAGTAAAATTGCAGTTGATCGCTATGCAAATTGTCGTAGGACTTCTTTTGTACAAGGCAAATACGTATATTGTAAAATATGCTGACTGAAATGCATATGTGAATTATCCTCAGATTATGCTAACCAAAAGACAATAGGAAAGTTTCTGGACAACATTATACTTGTTACATCATGTTCAAGTGAATCTGAATACCACCTGCAATGTTTTCAAACAAACAAGTATTATTCTACAGGCAGTTTGTTAGGTGTTCTTAATAAAACAAGTAAAAGAAGCATTTTGAAAAGACTGTCTTGAATTTGTCATGTCCTAGTTACGGTATTGAAACGAACTGATAGGTTCTCGTATCATTAATAATGAAGAACTCTTATTAGTATGCAAACATAGGATGATATAGTTCTTATTAAAAGTAAAAAGACAATTGAAGAACATCGCGTGGAATACACCAAGAACCATAGCTGTAACGTATGCAAAAACCTAACTAGTTTGAGAAAGTTTATATTGTAAGAACACGATGTACACAGATGAGCTATTACATTATATCCACCTCCACCCCAGATAATTGAGCGCGCCTGGAGATCAAGCGGTGGCACAGGTGAAGTTCATAGAGCAATATACATACAACCCTAGGACCGGCTTTCGGTTAGTAGAGTGTTCGGAGTCAGAATGGGAAAAGCTATCGATTTATCGGAGTTTGATAAAGGACAAAATGTGAGGGCACTGTACCTCGGAACTACGATCTCGGAAATGGCGCGGCTTGTGGGTTGTTCACGTGCCTCTGTAGTGAGTACGTATCAAAAGTGGTGCACAGATGACAAACCAGCCGTCGACCAGCTGTGTGTCGTCCGCAGCTCATTGATGCCAGAGGGCAGAGGAGACCGTCGCGCCTTGTTCACAGCAACCTCAGGGCCACAATGCGACAAATCACCAGCAGCTACAACAGTGGTGATCGCGAAAAGGTGTCACAGCACACAGTTCATCGCAGCCTTCTGCGCATGGGCCTGTGTAACCGAAGACCCAGCCGGGTACACATGCTCACTGCACGTCATCTCCAACAACGCGCATGAAATGGGCCCAAGATCATCGAGATTGAACCGGGGATGATTGGAAGAAAGTGGCCTGGTCTGACAAATCAAGATTCCTGGTGCATCAGGTAGACTATTGCACCTGGATGCACTGTTGGATGGAAGCAGGTCCGCTGCTGCGATGTTATGCTGTGTCAAATGCCCTGGATTACAAACTCACGTGACATGAACCAAATCGGACATTTGTGGTTCGTCTTGGAAAAGCGGGTTCGCGCTGAATCACCACCACCCAGAAATGCGCGGGAACTGGAGGACCTGCTGTTGACATTATGGTACCCCAGGATACCTATCGCCCCTCATCGAATCACTGCCTCGCCGAGTGTCCGCTGTTTTGCCGACAAAAAGGGGTCCTATATCTTATTAGGTAGGTGGTCATAATGTAAATGTTCATCAGTGTAAGCTGTCGCATACTATTAGGGTGGTTTGATAGCGACTGCTTGATGAACCACCCGTCTGGTGTGCGAAAACTTGCTTTGTGTTTTTATACACATATTTGCGTCAATAAAAAAAATGTGCATGCGTTACAGCTATAGTTCTTATTGCTGACTTACACCATACATCACCACAAAAGTCAAGAAAACTGCGTAAGATGTTCTAAGTCAAGAACGCTTGTAATGATTTGTACGAACCTGGGTATATGAGAGCTGATTCTCGTTGTTTTTTTTTTCGTTTGGGGGTTTGACGACCACCGTGAGCAACTGAGTGAGCTATAAATACAGTCGCCCGTACCTAATTAAGGGCCACTGGTTGCAGAGAAGAGAGAGAGTCAACCACGTAAGACAAACATAGCTGCTTCACTGAGCACGTCTATGCTTCACCGGGCTTCGAAATGCACCCATCTCGGTCGAATAGTCATAAGACAGCGCTTAGACGACTGCGCCACCGGGGCTGTCAATTATTCCTCTGAGAGTTAACAGGCAAAGCTCCCTGTTGGCATGATACGCATGCCAGTATTAATTACGAGAACATATGTTGCGTAAATTTGCTACATTTTATTTTATTTTTATTTAATTATCTTTCTTGTTTCGGATGTGTAAGATTTCATTTTACGGAAACACCGTTATACTCTTTCATTTAGCGTTTTAAAGATCCTTGTTACCCTGGATTTACGTTTGACAAAAGGTTTCATACGAATTTCTGATTCTGTTTCTCATTATGTCTCGTACGTCTTCTGCACTGAAAACTCATGTAAGCCACATCGTGCTCCAGTGGTCTGAGTGGCTGGCTTCCGATCATTCAGGCGAGATAGTACCTTGCCAGAGCCCGGGATGAAACATAGTCGGTGCATTTGGTTGATGGCTCCGTACCATACTTGGAACAAGCGGCCCTAAATTAGGTAGAGGTGCTCGTGGTAGTCGTTAAACCCAGCAACAAAAACTCGTGTAAATGTCTTAAACGAGTAAATGCGAAGTTAGGAGATGAACACAAGTCAATATTGATAAAAACGCAAAATATTGCTGCATGGAATCAGGTAGAAGTATTGGAACTGAAATTTCCCGAAGTGTTGAAATGTTTTCTATGAAATTCGGTTTGCTGGCAGCTTTCGAAAGAAAGATCTGTACAGTGTGCAGTGTGTCCAACATTAGCGAATTACTTACACTGCAAAAATAAAGAAGAGCCAGCGCAGAAAATTAATAATTTATTGTAAAGAAATACACTGCCGGACAATTGCAAAGGACGGATGACAATAGCAACGATAGCAAACATAAAATGGAAGGCAGGAAAATGTGGAAACTAGCATAAGTGCAGGATACAGTAAGACGTGTTGTGCGTATGCAAATTTTGGATTGCCTAACTTGTTCGTGACGTCATAGCACTGATAAGAGATATAAAGGATTTGACGCGTATTGACCGTTGTTGTTCAAACGCAAAGTTGAAAGGGAAAGAATCAATTGGCGAACTTGCAATTTTCAGTATGTTTTCCCGACATCACCTAGATGATTTTACGCGTGGACGTATTATTGGCAAGATTGAAGAAGGGCGAAAAATAACAGACGTTGCCAGGGAGTTCGACGTTAGCCACAGTGTTGTTTCAAGGCTTTGGAAATCATTTCAAACAAATGGAGAGTGTAGCAAACGTCACGGGGGAGGTCGTGTTCGCAGTACGACACCTGCAGAAGATCGGTACATAGTGCTATCAACAAAAAGACACCGGCGCAGCACAGCTAGTGAGGTAGCAAATCAGTTTATGGCTGCTACTGGCAAGCGGATCTCCCGAAAAACTGTCGCCGAACGTTTGCATGAAGGAGGACTATACGCCCGCCGTCCTGTTGTGTGCATCCCATTGTCCAGACGTCACCGTACCGCCCGTTTGCAATGGTGCCATCAACATCGCAATTGGACTGATAACGACTGGTCTGCTGTCCTCTTCATATATGAGAGTAGATACAGTCTATCGTCTGATTGTCGACGGCAACTGATCTGGCGTGATAGTGGTACATGATAGTGCTCTATGTTTGTAAAGCAAACATAGAGGAAAGGGACCGATATCCGATATGTAGTGTCATGGTATGGGCTGGCATCATGATCAATGGCCGTACGTCCCTCTATGTGCTTCCGACTGGGACTATGACTGGCCAACGATACATTAATGATGTTATGCTACTCATCGAACAGTCGCTGTCCAGGAGTGTCTTGTGAGCGACGATATTCAACGCCTCGTATGGCCAGCACGTTCTCCAGATCTGAATCCCATTGAAAATGTGTGGGATGCTTTGGGGAGGAGTCTTGCTGGTCGCCAATGCCCTCCAATAAACAAGGACACCCCCATCCATGCACTGACAGAGGAATGGGACAAATTACCCCAACAACCGCTTGATAATGTTGTGCAAAGCATGACACGACGTGTGGAATCTTGCATCGCCCTGCACGGTGGCCATATCCCGTATTGACATCTTACGCCGGAACGCCTGCGGACGGTAATTGCATTTTTTTCACGTTTACGTATTCTGCACAAAATGGCCTGTTTGTCCCTTGAACACGTTCCAAAACCTTCTGGATTTCAGAGCACAATAAATTGTCTGTCTTGTAATGTCCTGGCATTTTGACATTATTTTATTTCACTTGGCATCCAACCACACTTACTTTTTTATGCGCTATATAGCCGTTTATGATCCGTCCTTAGCAGTTGTCCGGCAGTGTATATTACAAGAGGATGATATTTATTAGGGGTATGCAAAAGTTTCCGCCAGCCCGCTAGCGGGCGCTGTAGACGTTCAACCAGCCGGCGGCCCATGCTGTCAGTTCGTACATGAAGCCAAGCATGCCGCCCCGGTGGCGCAGTGGTCTAAGGCGTTGGCCTCTGATCATTCGACCGTAAGGGGTCCGGGTTCGAATCCCGGTCAGGCATGGATGTTGTGTTTGTCTTACGGCACTGGCTCTTTCCCTTCCCTGGAACCAGTGACCCTAAATTAGGGACGGGTGACTGCTTATAGCCCATTGAGTTGCTCACGGTGGTCGTTAAACATCCAATCAAAAAAAAAAAAAAAAAAAAAAAAAAAGAAGCCAAGCATGGCGGTCGATAAAGTTCATTTCCGGCACTGTTTGTTATTCATGTTTAATTTAGGAAAACGTGCGAGTGAAGCATACGGTTCAATATGTCAGGCGTATAGTGAAACGGTTATGGGTGAGTGGACGTGTAGAGAATATTTTGGCAGGTTTAAGAAATGTGGTCTTAAGCTTGGAAGGCAAGCCACGTGCAGGTAGACCACAGGAACTTGCAGATGCTGAGCTGGAACTCTCTGTTGCAAGAGCATGCCACAAAATCAAATACGCAAATGGCTAAACGTTTAAAAATGGCTCAATTGATGGTGGTACGGTATCTACAGTCCTTGGGGAAGAATAAGAAGTTTGGTAAGTGGGTTCGGCACACTGTAACGGAGCGTAATATTGGTCATCGATTGTGCATCTGCATGTCGTTGCTGAAGAGGTTTCAAGGGAAGAATTTATTGTGGAAGGTTGTCACCGAAAATGCAAAATGGGTCTATTGCGACAACCCCGTACACAAGCGATCGTGGTTCGACCCAAACCAGTCATCAACATCAACTGCTAAACAGGATATCCACGCGAAAAAAGTGTTGTTGTGTGTGTGGTGGGATGTACATGGAGTGCTGTATTTGGGACTGTTGAAACCGGGGGAAACAATCAATGTAAAACGATATAGCGATCAGTTGATGAAACGGAACGCCGCAATCGAGCAAAATGCCCATGGATAATTAAAGGACGCCGCACAGTCATCCTGTTACACGATATTGCAACACCACGTGTCGGTGCCACCACGAAATCAACCGTTGAACAGCAACAGTGGGAGGTTTTACCGTAATCGGCTTACTCCCCGGACATTGCACCCTCAGACTTTCATCTATTTGGCTCTATGCAACATGCATTGGCCCAACAGCGGTTCACCACAGTTACAGAGGTGGAAAATTTCGTAACTGCGTTCTTCAGCTGAAAACCCGAGTCCTTGGATCACAGGGGCATTCATTTGCTTCCTGAAAAAAAAAAAACAAAAAAGAAAGGGTCTTTCATGCAAACGGCCAATATTTCGTTGAATAAATGTGTACTGGTTTTCGAATAGTTCCTGTCGCCTTTCTCCTTAAAAAGGCGTAAACTTTTGCATACCTCTCGTAAATAGCGGGGAGAGGGGGAGGGGCGTCTGCACTTGGCTACATAAAAAAAAGGACATCCGTCCAAGATTGGAAACATCATTCCATCTTTCAGAAAAACTGATTTTAAGTATTACGTTATTTCCTAAGTATGAATATTTACACATAAATGATTAAGAATCTGTTCATTTCAGGTGTTTGTTTGCCAGAATCTGCTTACGCATTTACGTCACAATCAGTCATGTGAGTGTTTACTTAAAGAAAATAATTAGTTGGTTTTTTTTTCACTTTTTTTTACAGCTTCGCAGTTTCTTTCATATCGTGTGTGAAGAGCGTCAGCGAAACATGCGATACCCTTATCGTAGATGAACTGGAAAAACTCCAAAACTTAACCAATTATATATGCTACCCTGATCAATCACAGATCGAAGGTAAGGATTTCAATAGCTAAACAATTTCTGTGCATGATCCTTCAATGACTAATTGGCTTAAATCTCTCTCTCTCTCTCTCTCTCTCTCTCTCTCTCTCTCTCTATATATATATATATATATATCATCATCATCATCATTGTCAACCATTATCAATCCACTGCTGGACGAAGGTCTCCCCAAGTTTCCTCCACAACGGTCTGTCTTGTGCCAGTCTCCTCCATGTCACTCCCGCAAATTTACGAATTTCATCCACCCATCTCCCATGTGGTCTTTTTCTGGGTCTTTTCCTGTCCCTTGGAATCCAATCTAAAATTTCGGCTGTCCATCTATGGTCTGTCCTTCTGGCAGTATGTCCAGCCCATTGCCATTTCAGGGATTTAACTCTGATCATGATGTCTTCCACTCTCGTCATTTTTCGGATCCACGAGTTCCTCTTCTTATCTCTCCTGGTTATACCAAGCATGCACCTCTCCATGCTTGTTTGAGTTGTCTGCAGCCTTTGTATGTCTCTTTTAGCTGAGGTCCACGTCTCTGCACCATACGTAAGCACTGGAAGGATGCATTGATCAAACACTTTTCTTTTAAGACATAATGGCATATTGCTCTTGAAAATTATGCTGTTTCTTCCAAAAGCTCTCCAGGCAAGTTTTGTACGCCGATTAATTTCTTCATCAATGTGACCCTCACTTGATATCTGCTGTCCAAGATAAACATACGTGTCTGTTATCTCCAGCTTTTCTCCATCAATCGATAAATCTTCATTTCTTGTAAAAGCATTGAACATCACTTTTGTCTTCTGAAAGTTCATTTTTAATCATACTTCTTTACTCTTGTCAGCAAGTTCCTGGATCATACTCTGCAGCTCTGATGGGGTAGTTGCAAAAATGACTACGTCATCAGCAAAACGAAGGTGGGTTAGATAATCTCCATTAATCTTTATCCCTTTGTTTTCCCAGTTCAGTGATTGAAAGACATTTTCCAATGTGGCATTAAAGAGCTTCGGAGATATGGTGTCACCTTGTCTCACTCCCTTTCCAATTTTTATGTGTGTTGTATTTTCAAACAGCCGAATCTTTGCACTTGCATTTTCATAGATGTTATTAATAATATTAATGTATGCATCTTCAATACCGCAGGATTTCAGAGCCGTGGTAACTGCTGATGGTTTCACCGAATCAAAGGCTTTTTCATAATCGATAAAAGCCATGCACAATGGAAGTTCATATTCCCTCGCTCTTTCAATTAGTTCTCTCAGTACGTGCATATGATCTATTGTGCTGTAGCCACTCCTGAATCCAGCTTGTTCTCTCGGTTGAGCCATGTCCAGTGTTACCTTCAAGCGGTGTGAAAGAACTTTAGTGAAGATTTTATAAACCACTGATAGGAGGCTGATAGGTCTGTAGTTCCTGAGATCCTCAATGTCACCTTTTTTATGTAGCAGGATCATTGTAGCATTGTTCCAATCCTCAGGAATCTTCCCTTCATTAAGGCATCGAGTGAAAATTTGGGCGAGTACTGTTTCAATTTCTCCACTTGCTTCTTGTATGATGTCTATAGTAATTCCATCTTCTCCTGGAGCTTTTCCCCGCTTCATGTTCCTGATTGCATGTGCAACTTCTGCTGGGAGGACTGGAAGAACTCTGGTACCTTTCATGATGTCTGGAGTACATGTATCATTCCTTTCATATAATTTGGAGTAGAAATCTTTCACTCTTGTCAAAATTTCGCCTCTATTTCTTGTTATAGAACCATCTTCTTTTCTCAGAGCCATAATCTGTTTTCTTCCCTTACTGAGATGTCCCTTTGCTATCTTTAGGCTTTGGTTGTTTTCAATTGCTTTCCTCACTAGCTCACAGTTGAATTTCCTTACGTCTTCAGTGATACTTTTCCGTGCTGTCTTGCATAGCTCTATATATTTCACTTTGGAAGTCACATCTTCTTTAGTTGTCCTCATCTCTCTTCTTTTTTGCATCAACATTTTGGTTTTTCCTGATAATTTGTTTACATGCAACTTGTTCTTAGACCCAGCTAATTTTGTTGCTGTTTCCATAAGAGCTTTGGTTACTTTTCTGTTAACTTCAGAAATATCCACTTCTTCCGATGTTAGGCCTTCTAAAGCAGAGAATTTGTTCTTCAGTTCCAACTTGAAAGTATTATGGTGTTTTTTAAGGTTGGTTATGTCAATACATTTTGTTTGTCTTATGAGCTTGCCACGTTCCAGTTTAGTGTTGAGGTGCATTTTACATCTCACCAATCTATGGTCACTACCTGTGTTGAACTTGTTTAGCACACTGCAGTCTTCGATGACGAATTTTTTGTTACACATAATAAAATCAATTTCACTTGTCGTCCCAATTGGATGTCTCCATGTCCATTTCCTGTGTGGCTTTTTCTTGAAAAAGGAATTCAAGATGAAAAGTCCTTCTGCCTCTGCAAACTCAACGAGAGTATTTCCACGCTGGTTTCTGTTGCCGTGACCGAATTTACCTACTGAAGTTTCATTTTGTTGCCGGTGCCCTATTTTTGCATTGAAATCTCCCATAATTATCTTCAAGTGCTACTTACCTTTATTATTTAGATGACGAATTTCCTCATAAAATTCTTCAATTTCTTCTTCAGGATGACTTGTGGTGGGTGCATAAGTTTGAATAATCTGAGCCTGGTATCTTCTCGATAGTTGGATAACGAGTCGTGCAGCTCTGTCAGAGGAACTTTCAACTTCTACCACTTTATCCTTCAGTTTCTTGTTTATTATAAATCCAACACCACTAGTTCTGCCAGTATCTGTCCCACGATAATAGAAGAGATGTCCACTTTTTAGTTCAATGAGATCTTCTCCTTTTCTCCTTACCTCACTTAGCCCCACGATGTCCCACTTGATCCTTTGTAGTTCCTCTTCCAATTCAAGAAGCCTTGAATCAGAAGATAGGGAGCGTCCGTTGTACGTAGCCAAAGTCAGCATCAGATGGCAGCCTAGTCCGGTCCTCCGGGGATTCTTAGCACCCTCTGCCTTCATGTCGCACTGGCCGCTGCCTTGGCCAGGTACATTCCAGCTGCCGGAGACTGAGGGCCAAGATTTAAGTTGTAGAGTCATTTTGGAGGTGTTTGGCCATAACTCACCACGCTGGCCAAGCGGGTTGGTGAGTGTGGGATAGCATTTCCTCTGATCCCGATGGTATAGTTATACCGCTATTTGCGGTCGTCAGAGCCCCTTTAGTGGGAACAGGATGCACCACGAGAAGGCGGGGTTGACATTTGTCAAGGAGAGGCTGTGATGTTACGCATCACCTGACCTTACATCCCTATATATATAAATATATATATACTTAAGAGCAAAACTGAAGACTAAGGAAACAATTTTAGAATTTAAAACGAAGGGTGCAAAATAACCTGAAAATCAAAACGCGCAACGCAGCAGTTTTGAAAATTCAGAATACACATTCTATAAAGAAGATACCTAAGCAAAAAAATACATATATAATTTTGACTCACACCTAATACAACATAGAAAAGGTTATGTATCTACCTGTGTGAGTATATCTCTTTCTCCTTTTACTCACACAGGTAGATACATAACCTTTTCTATGTTGTATTAGGTGTGAGTCAAAATTATATATGTATTTTTTTGCTTAGGTATCTTCTTTATAGAATATATATATATATATATATATATATATATATATATATATATATATATATATCATCATCATCATCATTGTCAACCATTATCAATCCACTGCTGGACGAAGGTCTCCCCAAGTTTCCTCCACAACGGTCTGTCTTGTGCCAGTCTCCTCCATGTCTCCCCTGCATACTTTCGAATTTCATCCACCCATCTCCCATGTGGTCTTCTTCTGGGTCTTTTCCTGTCCCTTGGAATCCAATCTAAAATTTCGGCTATCCATCGATGATCTGTCCTTCTGGCAGTATGTCCAGCCCATTGCCATTTCAGGGATTTAACTCTGATCATGATGTCTTCCACTCTTGTCATTTTTCGGATCCACGAGTTCCTCTTCTTATCTCTCCTGGTTACACGAAGCATGCACCTATCCATGCTTCTTTGAGTTGTCTGCAGTCTTTGTATATCTCTTTTAGTTAAGGTCCACGTCTCTGCACCATACGTAAGCACTGGAAGGATGCATTGATCAAACACTTTTCTTTTAAGACATAATGGCACCATATCTCCGAAGCTCTTTAATGCCACTTTGGAGGGTGTTTTTCAGTCGCTGAGCTGGGAAAACAAAGGGATAAAGATTAATGGAGATTATCTAACCCACCTTCGTTTTGCTGATGACGTAGTCATTTTTGCTACTACCCCATCAGAGCTGCAGAGTATGATCCAGGAACTTGCTGACAAGAGTAAAGAAGTGGGATTAAAAATGAACTTTCAGAAGACAAAAGTGATGTTCAATGCTTTTACAAGAAATGAGGATTTATCGATTGATGGAGAAAAGCTGGAGATAACAGACACGTACGTTTCTTGGACAGCAGATATCAAGTGAGGGTCACATTGATGAAGAAATTAATCGGCGTACAAAACTTGCCTGGAGAGCTTTTGGAAGAAACAGCATAATTTTCATATATATATATATATATCATCATCAACAACCATTATAAATCCACTGCTGGATGAAAGTCTCCCCAAATTTCTTCCACAATTGTATGTCTTAGGCTTGTCTCCTCCATGTCACTCCAGCATACTTCCGAATTTCATCCTTCCATCTCCCATGTGGTCTTCTTCTGGGTCTTTTCCTGTCCCTCGGAATATATATATATAGAAAGGCCTTTGATTCGGTGAAACCATCAGCAGTTACAATGGCTTTGAAATCCTGCGGTATTGAAGATGCATACATTAATATTATTAATAACATCTATGAAAATCGAAGTGCAAAGATTCTGCTTTTGAGAATACAGCACCCTTAAAAATTGGAAAGGAAGTGAGACAAGGTGACACTATATCTCCCAAACTCTTTAATGCCACATTGGAAAATGTCTTTCAATCAGTGAACTGGGAAAACAAAGGGATACAGATTAATGGAGATTATCTAACTCACCTTTCTTTTGCTGATCACGTAGTTTTTTTGGAACTACCCCATCAGAGCTGCAGAGTATGATACAGGAGCTTGCTGACAAGAGTAAAGAAGTGGGATTAAAAATGAACTTTCAGAAGACAAAAGTGATGTACAGTGCTTTTACAAAAATGAAGATTTATTGATTGATGGAGAAAAGCTGGAGATAACCAATACCTACATTCATCTTGGACAGCAGATATCAAGTAAGAGTCACATTGATGGCGAAATTAACTGGCGTACAAAACTTGCCTGGAGAGCGTTTGGAAGGAACAGTATAATTTTCAAGAGCAATATGCCATTATGTCTTAAAAGAAAAGTGTTTAATCAATGCATCCTTCCAGTGCTTACGTATGGTGCAGATACGTGGACCTTAACTAAAAGAGACATACGAAGGCTGCAGACAACTCAAAGCAGCATGGAGAGGTGCATGCTTGGTGTAACCAGGAGAGATAGGAAGAGGAACTCGTGGATCCGAAAAATGACAAGAGTAGAAGACATCATAAATGATGATCAGAGAAAAATCCCTGAAATGGCAATGGGCTGGACATATTGCCGGATGAACAGACCATCGATGGACAGCTGAAATTTGGGACTGGATTCCGAAGGACATGAAAATACCCAGAAGAAAACCACCTGGGAGATGGGAGGATGAAATTCGAAAGTATGCGGGAGTAACATAGAGGAGACTGCCTCAAGACAGACCGTTGTGGAAGAAACTTCTTGGGGAAACCTTCGCCCAGCAGTGGATTGATAACGGTTGACAATGATGATGATGATGATGATGATGATGTGTGTGTGTGTGTGTGTGTGTGTGTGTGTGTGTGTGTGTGTGTGTGTGTGTGTGTGTGTGTGTGTTAGCAAAATCGATCTCCTGCGAGGTGAAAAACTCTGTTGACAAACCCAAAGTCCCGTAAAAATATGTGCACACACGGGCCACTGCATTAGGAACCTATATGCAGATGTACATGAATACGTGGTCAATACGTCACCACGTGGTCTAGACAAATGTTTAAGACTGCTGTCTGTCCGTCAGTAATCGCCAGTAGTGTTGATCAGAATGGGAAAAGTAAACCACCTTACGGAGTTCAATAAAAGGCTCATTGTGGATGCCCATCTGGATGAAGCGACGATTTTGAAAAACGACAGAATTCTCTAGTGTCACAAATGGTGAGATATCCAGGGTCTTGAATCACTGGAAAAACAATTCTAACTGCTTGTCTAAGATGCGTAACTATGACGTAAAAACAGTTTGTCAGGAACGAGATCGCCGTTGTCTGAGAAGACTTGTACAGAGAAATAGGACTTCCTGGTTGCAGCAATTGACCGAAGCATTTACTGAAGGCGGTTCTTGACCCATATTTCTGCGAGCTATCGGAACAGTAATCAGGAGGTTCGGTATTAGCAGTTGCATGTCCTATATGAAAACCACTGATTTCTGCGAAGAACAGGAAATTTCGTCTACAGCGATGTCAGAAACACTATGACTGGACTCTGGAAACACTGGGGAAAAAGTCATGTGGCCCGATGGGTTATGGTACACCTTGTTCTGTACCGACGGCACGCAGATAGTTTGCCGCGAGCCCCATGAAGCAATAAACACAGCTTGTCTTGAAAGGTTTTGGCTGTTTCAATGACGACAATGCTACTGTCTATCACCCAAGATGTGTTCAGCAGTGATTCAGCAACCATGACAGGGCTTTCAGCATCTTTCCAGTCCGATTCTGAACCACACTGCAATGTGTAGGACATCTTAGAAAAACAGATCCAATAGTAAAATTCTCTTCCGACAAATCTGAGCCAATTAATGACTTTCTGGTGAACGCCTGGTATGCTGTAGACATAAATGCAGTCCAACACTTCATAGAATCTATGCCAAACCCCATACGTGCTGTAGTTCGGGCTAAAGGAGATGCATTCCAGTATTGAATAAAAGTTTCTAATTCAGTGGTCGGTATGTGTATAATTTGATCGTAAAGCAAACGGAGTACAAAAGTTCCTTTGCCGTAACAGGTAAACTACTGATCACAAGCATAGGTTTCTGAATAGTTTCCGAAAGGGGCCCAGTTCTTGTCTTGGATTGGTCACGTCTTATAGCTCTGAGCTCTCACCCTTTCCTGCGGCTATAAGTTGGACGTATATCCAACTTATAGCCGCAGGAAAGGGATTTGAGCTATTTTCCTTGTTAGGCAGGTTTTATAAGGTGCATCCACAGAAGTCATTGCGATGCAAATATTTGAAATTTTGTCATGCTAATAACAGATCCTACATAATAAGTGATTCCTTGAGAGAATGTATTGTTCGTAAGTACACATTGAACAAGAAAAACTCACAAACTTCTACTTTTTTTTAAATAATCGAAGATTGATTTCTGTATTTACAATGTGACACTCAATGAGAGCACTTGCGCAGATCATTAACTTGTAATTCAGACACTTTGGAAAAGTGCGAAATCATGAATATCCTGAATATCTTGCATTGCTTGATGACATGTTTTTATCTTACATGTGGCTTTTATATTTACTTCCTCTATCTCTTCATCCTCATTGCTATCGTTCTTTTCTTCAATTTATTATCACTCAAAACTTAATATAATTTCTTCATGATCTACATTTTAAGGATTCGGTCCAACTTTGCTGTCGATGTTTCCACAATCCTTTTCTCGGACAATTACAATACTGGCTCTGTTTAGGTGATGCCTGCAGATCACGGGTGCTTTCACCTCACATGTCTGCTAAGCCCTACAAAGGAAATTCTCCTTTCGCGAAACACCACTTAATCGTTTCGCGTGACACCTCACGAGATGCTTTGCAAGCCATCCAAGCATCAAGAACCGTTATGGATTTCTTTAATTTGCTAGAAGAAGATGTGGACTTTACATTCGCAAGATGCGACTGCATAACAAGTTTTCCATATGGAATTTTGATGCATTGAATAATCAATCCCTCGATCGACTGGGCAACAACTGCTGGATGTATTTGTTGGAAACCACGAAAGTTTTACATTTGATAGATCCATATGAGAATATCATGTGATACTATCTAAAAACAAAAGAACAAATCTCTTTTGTCTTTTCATCTTTGAACAGAAATGTGTTAGCCACTCCGCTATAATTTCAGCTATCATCAAGACTTTCTTGGTCGATTTCCACTGAAATGGAAAATTTTCTAAATCCAAGTTATTGAAGCATTGTGGTTTGGCTACTTTGCCAATCATCAATGGTTTGCCCATCTTCCAGACATAAATGCACGAAGAAAAACTGTAAGGCGTTCCTTAGAATTTTTTGTTTGTTATAGACTTCACCTTTCCGATATAAACTTTTTGTAGCCAGTGCTCTAGAAAACAAACTCGTTCATCACCATTACGAGTTTCAAAATAAAAGTTCTGCACAGGTTAATCTAAAACGGAAGCGGATGATGCAATCGGAAAAATGATTGCGTCATGTCAAGGACAGACTTATAGGAGGGTCATAACAAAAGTTTTGCACACGTTAATCTAAAACAGGAGTGGATTATGCAATCGGGAAAATGATTGCGTCATGTCAAGGACAGACTTATACGAGGGTCATAACAAAAGTTTTGCACACGTTAATCTAAAACAGGAGCGGATTATGCAATCGGGAAAATGATTGCGTCATGTCAAGGACAGACTTATACGAGGGTCATAACAAAAGTTCTGCACACGTTAATCTAAAACGGAAGCGGATGATGCAATCGGGAAAATGATTGCGTCATGTCAAGGACAGACTTATACGAGGGTCATAACAAAAGTTCTGCACACGTTAATCTAAAACGGGAGCGGATTATGCAATCGGGAAAATGATTGCGTCATGTCAAGGACAGACTTATACGAGGGTCATAACAAAAGTTTTGCACACGTTAATCTAAAACAGGAGCGGATTATGCAATCGGGAAAATGATTGCGTCATGTCAAGGACAGACTTATACGAGGGTCATAACAAAAGTTTTGCACACGTTAATCTAAAACAGGAGCGGATTATGCAATCGGGAAAATGATTGCGTCATGTCAAGGACAGACTTATACGAGGGTCATAACAAAAGTTCTGCACACGTTAATCTAAAACGGGAGCGGATGATGCAATCGGGAAAATGATTGCGTCATGTCAAGGACAGACTTATACGAGGGTCATAACGAAAGTTCTGCACACGTTAATCTAAAACGGAAGCAGATGATGTAATCGGGAAAATGGTTGGGTCATGTCAAGGTCAGACTTATACGAGGGTCATAACAAAAGTTCTGCACACGGTAATCTAAAACGGAAATGGATGATGGAATCGGAAAAATGATTGCGTCATGCCAAGGTCAGACTATACGAGGGTCATAAAAAAGTTCTGCACACGGTAATCTAAAACGGAAGCGGATGATGCAATCGGGAATGATTGCGTCATGTCAGAGTCAGACTCTCAGCAACGCATTGGTGTCAGAACGACGCGCTATCATTTGCAGTGTGCACGTCGGAGGGTTTGGAAATGGAAGCGTGCAGCTCCTCAGGTCGAGTCACAGCGTTAGACCAGCGCTCGTACGTGAAAACAGAAACTCTGCGAGGGAAAACTCCGACACAGATCCACACTGCCTTGTAAGAAGTTTCTGGAGAAGGAACTCTTGATCGAAGCACAATTTCTCACTATGCATCGCGCTTTCTGGAGGAACGAAGCAACATAGAAGATGATCACCCCTCAGGCCGACCTCAAGCGGCGACAGACAAAACATCTGTCACGAGTTTTGCAACGCTTCTCGAAAAGAATCGCCGTTTGACAGTCGAAGAGATTGCTCACCAGGCAAATTTGTCCACTATGTCTGTTCACTGGATTTTGACCTGGGAAAAAGAAAAATGGCCGCACGCTGGGTGCCCCATATTCACCCCCGAGCAGAAGACAACCAGAGAGAGCATCTCATAGGATCATTTCCACAGTTTGGAAAAGAAGGTCGACCCCTTCCTGAAGAGAATTGTCGCAATTGATGAGACTTGGACCCGTGAATTTGAGACAGAACTGAAGTCACAATCAGCGGAATGGAGGCATCCAAATTCCTCACACCCCTCAAAGTGTCGTCGGCAACAATCCACAGTGAAGCAAATGATGATTTTTGTGCACGTGCCCAGGGAGTTGTGGTCTCTGATCGAGTGCCGGTAGGGCATATTTGAAACCCAAAATTCGTCAAAATCGCCCAAACTTGTTGCGAACGGGAGCGACCTTGCTGCATGACAACGCATTATGTCACGGTGTAGCGTCGGTTCAGGAACTTTTGTCGAAATATTGCTGGGAAACTTTATCCCGCCCACCATATAACTCTGATCTTTAAAAAATTGGCTCCGTGGCATCCGCTACGAATCGTTGGACGAACTGTCATTGGACGTGACCCGAGTAATACAACAGCTGAACAAAGACGGTGCACTACGGGGCATCCAGGACCTACCTCACCACTGGGAAGCTGTCGTTAGCAGTGGAGGGGAGTACAGTGAACTGCAATAAGATAAGTTTTCTCCGTTACTTCACACTTTTCTCAAAAATGAATAGTGTGCAGAACTTTTGTTAGGACACCCGTAGCAATGTTTCGAGGTCCATAGCCTTCAACGACTGTTGATAATTTTCATGTTTTGTTGTCTTTTCGTTGAAGTTTTCAATTTTTTCAAAATTCCTTAGAACCAAATACGATGCATCTTTCAGAAACTCTTTTGCCATCCATTAGAAGCATAAAGCTCATTTCAATTTTTTTCTTGCTATGTCTGGTACTCCTGTTTGGTGCAGAAATCCGGAAAATGCTCGCTCTTGCTCAAACAAAATACACCCAGACACTCTTATTCAACTTTTCATTTCCAGTTTTTGGCATTTATCTTCGCTGAGCTGTTGCCTTTACTCCACTGCTCTATGATCTCGCATTTTCGCAACGAAAAGTCATCAGTTTGTGTCCTTCTGGCATTGAGCATCTCTGCCAAATGCTCGACGCTATTCCCTTTTTCGTGCATTTAAATAACTTTTGTATCTATTCCGACAAACATTCTTTCTTGACACCAGAGAACGAGGAAAATAAACGAACACAATGTTGTAGCAAACAAAGGCTGTGAATAAATCACCTCAATGAATAAATGTTTGAGGATTAAATCGGAGCGTTTCGTTGAATTCCGTACAAAACGACCCGTTGCAAAGATGCACTTTTCAGCTGCGCTACGTGCATAAGAAGAAACCAAACAGTGGCTGTTCTGCAGTGTGTTTGTATAAACTTTCATTTCGGGACTAAAATCGAAATTTCCGTTTCGGGCAGGTTTCCTTTTTATACATTTTCCATCCCAAACAGGTTTCATTGTACTTCGAAATTTTCTGCATATGTTTTTAGGAAAGAGGCGCACTAATTATCAAGTGCATTAATTACTACTGCATTTTGTGTGTATGATTTTTACTGATGTTAGGTAGAGACTAAGTGTAGTAGAACAAAGAAATCATGAATATTTAAAATGAAGTCCTGATTTGTGATGAGTATTACTTTCTCTTGATTCTCAGAATGGAAGAACGCTGCAATGTGTGTGATGAGAAACCTGAATAAATTCTTGGACTGTACAGGAAAAGTAGATACATGCATGTAAGTTCAATAAATATCATTTATGTGGAAATATTAAATCCTAGTATGAGGTAAAAAACTAAATCTTTAATCATTTAAGAAAATGTTTCACTTTTTACAATACGCATTTACTTAAACTAAAAGATCTACGTTTAGGTGATCAGAAGTTTTTTTTCTTCCCTTGGTGCACTTGGAATTTGTGTTCCCTAGGCTAAATGTTAGGACGGCAGCTTTTAGCACCCTGGATTTCGATTCAAGGCTACGCTGCGAAAGCTCTGAAAGAATGTCTTTCACGTCTTTACAACTCGCAATTTCAGATTAGTAAGAGGACACTCTTTGTGGAGGAAACTCTTTGTGGAGATCTACATTAGGCTGATCAATACGTAACGTTCGACAACTTTCAACGACCTTTGGCGCCGGATTAGGTGTATGTAACTACACTGGTGTCTAAAATTAAAGTCGGTAAGGCAACATAGAATAAATAATCCAAAATGCTCAATGAATTGTTACGATGTTCACAGGATATATGCAAATAAACACAAGAAACAAAGGCCCGCTGTGAAATTTGCATATCAGTGAACAAAATGCTGCCCAGTATGTAAGTTGAGTGACATGTAAGTTGAGTGTGTGTAAGTTGGCGGCATTTCTCGCTGAGAAAGGTGTAAGAAGCTTTGTGTTAGCAACAAATGCTTTCCCAATATTTCATACACATGTATTCGACGCTCTACGGTGGTGAGCGATAGGGCGACTGAAAGCAGGCCTGTTTCAGACCAAGGAGGTTAGAAGTGAGAGGAGGTGGCAACAGCCCCTCTCCCTGTGCTTCTGGCGTGACGCCACTTTTTATCAGCTGACAACGCCAATGCGCCCAACCTGAGAATCTCCTGTATATCTCTATGGGGACATCGTGATTTTGAGCGGGTTTTTCGGACTTTTAATCTACTCATACAAGCATGAAAAAAATTGAGGCTGAAATATTTATTCCCATAATAAAAAAATTCCAGAAAAAACAGGAAAATATGTGTTGGTATTTCTTTAAAAAATTGAACAATTTTTAAAAGAAATGCCAACACATAATGACTTTTTGAGCAGAAGTGCATAGTGCGCATGGTTACTTACTGTACATGTGCAAGTAGCCATGCATACTGCCCATGTGCAAGTAACCATGTTTAAAATATTACCAAAAGCCTAATGTTAAGAAATAAGAAGTCCAAAATATTCCTTCTTTCCATCCTTAGTTTGCATGCGCTAAGCAAAACTGCTTAAGCCACGGGAAGTGACGTCACATTCCCGAACTCTCGCAGCGCAGACTCCCACCACCTCAGAGAGAGAGAGCAGAAACAGCTGATCTGTTTTGGCTTCACTCAAAACGGGTCCCTTCACCTCCTCTTCTTCTAACCTCTTTGTCTCAGACCCAGTTCGCAAGGGACTTGAATATTTGGTCTAAAGTGGTTTCACGGTCATGGCAGCAATTCATTAGCACAGGTGGGGTGTCACGAAGCCCTGGCCATGGTCGTCCAAAGCGTACGACACCTTTGTGAGGTTCCATGATATTGTTTAACCGCACGGCGTCATAGGTCCTATGTAGCCTGGAGTTATCTTCGGAGCTCTCTGCTTCCACGGGGACTATGTTGTCTAAGCAAACGATATACCGATGGATTAATGAAATTGGCCTTCATGCCAGGAGACCCCTGGTTTGTGTCCCAGTAATCACCTTTCATACGAGAGCTCGGTGCGAGAATTGGTGCAGGAAATATCGTTCCTAGTGTATAGAACAATGGGTCAGTGTTGTTTTGACAAATGAGTTGACTTTCAGTCTACAAATGGATTCTCGTCAGCATATCATCTGGAAGGAACTGGGAACCTGTTATGATTCTGCAAACGTCCGTGAACAAGAATTGTTCAGAGGCTGTGTTCTGCTGGTGTGGGGTGGCACTATGCTCAACGGCCTTACACCACTCCACGTGTCCGCAGGAGTCAATGTGAATGCTGAGCGCTATAGGAACGAAATTCTACAACCATATATGTCAGGCTTTTATTGGGAGGCTGATGGTCCTCAGTTGCTTTTAATGGATGATAACGCTCGCTCGCACAGAGCCTAACCTTGTAGGTGATTTCCGGCAGAGAAAATTATTTGTATGAATTTGCCAGCCAGGTCTCCGGATCTTATCCCTGTAAAGCTTGCCTTGGGTACTCTGGGATGAAACGTAGCAGCTTGTTAGTACCATCCCAGAACACTTCCCGAGCCACGCACCGCCTTCTTCGAGGATTATATTCTTTATCTTCAGACTTAATGAACAATCTGTTGATGAGTATGTATCGTCGTTGGGAGAGTTGTCTCTGCGTACGAGGTGATCGCAACTGTTATTAAGACATTCTCAAGTTATACGATGAAGCGCAAAAAAACAACAACAACCGCGAGATGCCTCTGTAATACCGCGTTGGTCCTCTTCGCAATCGGATAAGGGCAGCAACGCCACGGGGCATGTATTCCACGAGCTCTCTGTAGTACTGTGGAGACAGTGCATACCATGTCCCTTGAAGACCGTCCCACATTTCAATAAGATTCGCAGTTGGGAAATTCCTGGCATTGATGGCACGTTGAACAGCATTCCAAACGTATTTAATGGAGTTTAAATCCGACAAAGGAGGGACTCAAGTCAGGATGCCAAACTCCCTGTGGAATGTTCCTCCAGCCATTATCGGTCGATTGTGGACGTTTGCGGTGGCGCGTTGTCGTGTTGAAAGAGGTCGCGCCCATCGGAGTGGTTGCATAATATGAACGGGAGCAAATGGTCGCCAAAGATGGTTACGTAGCCTCCACTGGTCATAGAGGTCTGCAGACGTATGAGGAGTCCTAATCCGTGCCAGCTGAAAACACCCCACACCATAACAGAGCCACCGCCAGCCTGCAGTATCCCTTGCAGGCATACGGGATCCATTGCCACGTGGTATTGGCGCCACACCGGATTCGGCCATCTGCCCGAAACAGTTGGTACCGCGATTCGTCGGACCAGGCTACACGTTTCTAATTATCTTGTGTCCAATGGCAGTGTTCTCGAGACCAGGCGAAGCCGAATCCGGTGAGGTCGGGTCAGCAATTGCACCCGGTTTGGCTGTCGGATGCTCGAAACCCCATAGAACACAGGGAACGTTGCATTGCCAGAACGCTCATGTTACTACTGGTGCCCCATCATTGAATTGCGTTGTGATTTGCGACAATGTTGCACGCCGGGAAGATGTTACGATGCGTGCCAGACGCCGCTGTCCACGATCGTCCGGGTGTTTTCTATGGCCACAGCGGTCTCGCACTGTTGATTTTTTTCTGAGTTTGTGTAGTCCCATGAACTTGTTGGCCGTGTAAATCCAAACTTCGTGGTAATTTCCGAGATGGAGTGACTCATTTATCCGAGGCCAATTACCATACCGCGTTCGAAATCGCTTAAATCCCAATAAGCTGCCATCTGAAGTGCGAATGCCACTACATGAGCTTGCGAAGATATCTGCCTCTGTATATACGTGTTTGCTGACAATACCATTTACCGCATGGGTGTGATGGCATGTAATGGAAATGGTAGCGTGCTTCCCAGTTTTCTGGCACCCCGGTGTATTCTTACATCTCACGTTAGTCATATGTCACCCTGTATACGTAAAATGTGTGCGCATTTGTCTTTTGTTATGAAATGTTTAGTTCTCTTATGATTGTTTGTCTTTACACGACAAACGCCTTTATTTTCTGTTACGTGTTTTCCTTTTTATCCGCAACATGCCTTCCGTATTCTAATTTTGAGCAAAAGTGTAATTTATCTCCCAATGTCGTTGCACTCTCTTGACAAGAGGGCGTCATTTGACACAAGAATTTTGAAAAAAAGGCCACGTTGTCCAGAACGTCAAGTAAAAATTACTACCTTCCTAGAAACATAGTCTGACACAGTGGTACGAGCGGTGTTTAGGTCTGGTCACGGTAACTCTGACATTGGAGATCCATAACCAGCTACAAGAAGTCTACGGTCCTCAAGTCATGATCCTTGGGTGTGTGTCAGTATGATGTTCATAATTTCCACACGGGCATAATGCTTTTACGGTTCAAAAACGGCGTGACAGGCTTTTAACACCGCCAACATGGAGTAACTGGACGTATGTGTAGACATTTGCGCAAGAAGACGGCGTGTGACTTGGCGTCAGACTGCTGCAAATGTTTCTTTCGGTACTGCACGTTACACGGTTCCACAAAATCATCTCGTTTACCTCCTGCTGAGACCATATTCTTAGGCGGGTTATCATTTCACTTGATCTGCAGAACGTAGCTTTTTGCTTCAAACTCCTGTGCAAAACAACGCTTTCTAGCCAAAGGAAACTTTGAGAGGTGATAAATTCGTACCATGATGAGTTATGAATATTTTAATAATTCCACCACTGTCACTTGAGCACAATTATATCTTGCTTTTTAAGCCACAAGTACTATTGAAAAAAAAGTAGCTGCCACCAGTCGAAAATTGAATTTACGGCCTGGACGACATGATTGGAATTATGTTGTTCTCAGAGGCATGGGAAAGGATTCAAATTTATGTTTTACAGAATTGAGATCATTGACAATAACTAGAACTTTATTCCCATAAAGGATACCATGTGTCGCATAGAACGACGTGGTTGGATATTATAGTATAAAAATTAAGTCGAACAGGTGTTTAGGTGGAACAGTGAGCACTAGTCTTTTACAGTATTGATACAGAGTTCTTTTGCGTATTGGATAACATAGTTCATTCAAATTGACGATACAGATAGTGAAACAGGATTATGTATGTATACGTAACTCCTCTGATATGTGTAATCTCAATGTCTAGATCGCAGCTTCACTGATATTTATATCTGTTGGAGTACTAACCGCTGTTAGGTGCCACCAATTAAGCTACCCAGCTGCAGCTGGGTAGCTCTATTGGGGGTACCCGTGCTTCCGCAGTTATGTACTGCTTTTAATTGGGGGCACCTAACACAACGAAACTGAAACACCTGCGCAAATAGCACACCACGTGTCACGCCGCTCTATTGCGCTACCTGGTGGCCAGCCTGCATCTATTTCGCAGTCAGTCAACGGGAGCGCAGTGTGAAGGTTGCATCAGCAGAGCAGTAGCATAGCTGGACGTCAAAACGTGCGATCCACACAGCATAAGGGGATACATGTCCTTCTTTCAAAGAGGACAGATCGTTGGTGCACGTCTCGCCGGTGCATCTGTGTCCAAGACAGCAAGTCTTTGTACTGTATCGCGAGCCACGGCATCCAGGGTCATGTCGGCATACCAGCAAGAGGGAAGAACCACATCCAATAGGTGTAACTGTCGAGGTAAGAGAGAGCTGTCTGACAGGGACGTCCAGGTAGCCATAAAACATAAAACCACAGCTGCCCAACTCAACACAGAGTTGAATACGCACCACGACTCACCTGTTTCCATCAAAACTGCCAGTCGGGAGCTTCACCGCGTCAACATTCACGGTAGTGTTGCTATCGCCAAACCCTGGATCACCACTGTAAATACCAAACGTCGGTTGCAATGATGCCAGAATACACTCTTTACGTTGGACAACGTAAAGAGTGTATTGTTCTCCGATGAATCGTCCTTCACTGTCTTCTCCACAACCGGGAGAGTTTACATGCGGAGACATCTCTCACAGGCTTAACACTCCGACTGCTTATTGCCCAAAGTGAACCACCGAGGTGGATTGGTTATGGTTTGGGCCGCAATATCGTGGCAGTCTGTCAGCCCGTTGATTGTTCTTCAGGTGCACATCACTGCAAATGACTATGGGACAAGTCTGGAGGACCAGATGCTCCCAGTGGTTCAAACTACTGGGTGCATCTGGTCCTCCATGGTCATCCTGATACTGGCACCCAGTGGTTCAAATTACTGGGTGCATCTGGTCCTCCATGGTCATCCTGATACTGGCACCCAGTGGTTCAAACTACTGGGTGCCTCTGGTCCTCCCATGATCATACTGATACTGGCACACAGTGGTTCAAACTAGTGGGTGCATCTGGTCCTCCATGGTCATCCTGATACTGGCACCCAGTGGTTCAAACTACTGGGTGCATCTGGATCTCCATGGTCAATATGATACTGGCACCCAGTAGTTCAAACTACTGGGTGCATCTGGTCCTCCATAGTCATACTGATACTGGCACCCAGTGGTTCAAATTACTGGGTGCATCTGGTCCTCCATGGTCATCCTGATACTGGCACCCAGTGGTTCAAACTACTGGGTGCATCTGGTCCTCCACGGTCAATATGATACTGGCACCCAGTGGTTCAAACTACTGGGTGCATCTGGATCTCCATTGTCAATATGATACTGGCACCCAGTGGTTCAAACTACTGGGTGCATCTGGTCCTCCATGGTCATACTGATACTGGCACCCAGTGGTTCAAACTACTGGGTGCATATGGTCCTCCATGGTCATCCTGATACTGGCACCCAGTGGTTCAAACTACTGGATGTATCTGGTCCTCCATGGTCATCCTGATACTGGCTATGGTGCAGTGTATCAGGATGACCCTGGCGATGGTGCCGCGTATCGGGATGACCCTGGCGATAATGCCGTGTATCAGGATGATACCGCACCGATACGCAGACCCAAACTGGTAGAAGAGTGATTTACTGAACATGAAAGTGAGGTTGAACATCTGTTATGCCCTGCACAGTCACTCGACTTGAACATTATTGAGCCATTCTGGGTTGTTCTGAAGGAGTAAGTTAGGAAACGTTTTCCTCTACCAGCATCACGTCGTGAACTAGTCACTTTTCTACAAGAGGAATGGATTCAAATCCCTGTGGCCACTGTACAGGACTTGTATCGGTACTTCCCACGACCAGTTGTAACTGTATCGGCCTTCAAAGGAGGCCCTACACCGTACTAATAAATTGTTGTGTTTTAAACGAAGTGTTTCTGTTTTGTTGCATACCCCCTATACATAGACGTTGCGTGGCAAAAAATGTTGAGCAGGCACAGATAAGCGTAAACTTCAATACAAATTTGGAAGATATGAATATGCTTATTGGTGTAAATATGACATGGATATTAAGTCAGATAATATCCGAAAACATGAAAATTTCGTCGCCCTAGAACGGGATTCGAATCCGCGTCTCCCGGACAGTGCCCGAGTGTGCTAACTACCACACCACCCAGAACGGTCAAGTTTCCGATTAATTTTATATAACCATCACAGGATTCGTTAGTTGAAGCAACTGTCATTCATACAATGCAAATCTGGAGGTTTCAATTCATTCCCGTGATTTCTCGTAGGCGCAGAATATCAAAGAATGAAATACAGGATTACACCATTGTGCAGTACAAATCTAGAAGATGTGAATCCGTTAATTGGTGTAAATACGACATGGATGTTGATACAGATAATACTCGAAAACTTGAAAATTTCGTCGTCCTGGAGCGGAAATCGAAACCGCGTCTCCCGGCTAGCGCCCGAGTACAATAACCACTACACCACCTAGGACGACCATGTTTCAAGTTTCCGATTAATTTTAGCATATACGGGCGCTATCCAGGAGACGCTGGTACTATTCCCGCTCCATCCATGACATCCATGCCATATTTACACCAATAAATAAATTCACATCTTCCAAACTTGTAAAATGAGTAAACTTTTTAACAAGACCCAAAACAATTATAAATAAGTCAAATTTGTAAATAAGTCCTAATTTATATTGTACAATGATGTGGTCCCGTATTTCATTCAAGTGTAAAGTAATTTTTTTCTTGGGGGTGGGTGGTATTCTTTGAAATAGTTTGTCCGAAAATGCTCCTGTTCAATTGCCAGCAGTGCCACAACTTAGGTTTCTTACATGCCTAATACACTCACGGATAATGAAATTTGCGCACCAAGAAGGAAGCATCGGATTGAAGTGAAAATTTTTGGACGTAATGTGGCAGATGAATAATATACATGATGGCAAAAACAGAGCTGCAGGACAATTACACCGGGATTTCTGGCACGCAGTCCGGTCATCTTCAATAGCGCGTCGCTAGCCTCGTACGGCGATACATGATGCAATACGGTCCCGAAAGGAGGCGAACAGAAGCCTGGTGTTTTCCAGCAGGCTCGCCTACACGTGTTGGGTGGTGTGCTCCAAATCCCGGATAGTGCGGCACGGCGACAGCTGGCGTTTCAACTGGTCCCACACATGTACTCAATAGGGGACATCATGTCCTGGAGGCGGGTAGGTCATGGAAATGTCTGAACTTGACGTACGAAGTCCTGGGCAACCTGAGCCGTGTGCGGACGGGCATTATCCTGCTGGTATAGCGCACGTAGAACCACGGCCTGGAATGGGAGCACATGGAGCCGCAGGATCTCATCCACATACCGCTGGCCCGTCAATGATCCACGTATCACTGCTAGAGCTCATCGGCTATCGTAAGCAATGGCTCCCCAGACCATAATGCCTGCAGTGAGAGATGTGTGGCTCTCGATAGCGAGCTTGGGATTCTGCCGTTCACCCGGGGACCTCCACACCCGGACACGATGATAATCTGTCCCCCAAACGAAGCAGCACTCATCGCTAAACACCACACGTCGCCAGTCTGTGGTGTTCCACGTCGCTCTGGCCTGGCACCACTGCACACGGAGCCGCAGATGTTCCGGTGTTAATGGAAGCACACGTAAGGGGCGCTGGGATCGCACATTCACTTCCGCGAGGCGTCGGTAAATGGTTCGTGGGCTCGCAGGAGCCGCTACATCCGATTGTGTAGTGGACCGGGTCCCCGTGGGATCCGTCAATCCTCTCTACCAGTTGTCCTCCTGGGCAGTCCGGAGCTGCTCAGCCGTGTGGTAGGGCCATCACGTGTCCACTGCCCCCAACACAGTCGTACGGTAGGGTCAGAATGATCCACGTGGCGGGCTATACGGCGCGCCGACCACCCAAGTGGTTTTCAGCCCGATGATCACACGTTTCTGAAAGTCCGTAAGGTGCGTATCTGGCATCTACTCAGCATTCTTGTCACTCTGTATTCTTGCTTGCGGCGGCCGGTGCTCTTCACTACACGCTGGTTTATAAGACTGCCGGTTCGTGCTTTCAGCTGCACCTCAGGGTGTGCGGTCATGCGCAATCGCACCAAACGTTGATCATTTGCATACCAGCACGTACTCTAGCAGTTTGCAAAGTTTCGCGGTTGTAGCATGTTTTCTTTGCGCAAATTTCATTGTCCGGGAGTGTATTTAAAAAATTTGGCTTTTTAAAAAATCACTACTTACTAGGGATAATCATTTACACCTCAGGTGGTCGCATTAGTGCCTACAACTTACTTTCTTTGAAAGATCGTAAATGGACGATGTCATCACTTTTTCCACGTTATTTTTTAAACAACGCATAGCGACTGAAAAATTGTATTCCGGCACTGCTGGGATCGAACCCCAGAACTCTCGATAACTAGTCGAGTGCGTTCGAATTTACGCTACAGCGCCAACAATTCCCAGCGCAATGCGTGGTTTATCAGTCAGCATCTGACTACACGAATGCGTATTGATGGTCTCAGCAACTGAGATGTCGTCATCTGGTGGCATTTAACGCAACAGCTATTTTAATTGTAGCTGATAAATTCAAAGGGCGATAGAAATGGTTAATATATATCAAATACGTGGAGATAATGTAAATGGACGATGTCATCACTTTTTCCACGTTATTTTTTAAACAACGCATAGCGACTGAAAAATTGTATTCCGGCACGTGGAAAATAACGTGGAAAAAGTGATGACATCGTTCATTTACATTATCTCCACGTATTTGATATATATTAACCATTTCTATCGCCCTTTGAATTTATCAGCTACAATTAAAATAGCTGTTGCGTTAAATGCCACCAGATGACGACATCTCAGTTGCTGAGACCATCAATACGCATTCGTGTAGTCAGATGCTGACTGATAAACCACGCATTGCGCTGAGAATTGTTGGCGCTGTAGCGTAAATTCGAACGCACTCGACTAGTTATCGAGAGTTCTGGGGTTCGATCCCAGCAGTGCCGGAATACAATTTTTCAGTCGCTATGCGTTGTTTAAAAAATAACGTGGAAAAAGTGATGACATCGTCCATTTACATTATCTCCACGTATTTGATATATATTGAAAGATCGTATCTATAATCGAGTATCATCTGTGAGATTGTCCACACTTTTGTGTTTGAGCTCTTAAACATCATTTATCTCTTTCGCCATTTCCCATTAAAATCCCTGTTGTTGACTGCTTGACGATTCATTTCGAAACGCTGCTGAAAGTATAAGTGACAAGAATGGCTATGTGTTCGATTTATATTTCCTCGCAAGATTAAATTTGTATATTACTGAAATTTAAGAAGGTGATATTATATAGATTTCATGCAAAATGGAGCCTCAACAAACTAAGGTTATGAAAGATATTCAATCTTTAGCGCTAAAGTAGAGAGGTTGGTGCAGATTAGAGTACTTGTAAAAAGTTTATTTGTTCACAAAAGACTACGAAATTATTCAGTTTCCTATCCATATCATTGCAGTTTCAACATTGTAACCATGTAGACTCATATTAAAAGTTGCTTTCTTACTTGTTTGAACTTAATTACGATAAATTCATGCTCTTGTCGTTTTTTATTTCCTATTCTGCAGCCGACATCACTGATGAAAGTATATTTTTGAAACCTTATATGCATAAAAGATCAATACTGTTCGTTGTAAAATAAAGTAACTTTTATAAGAAGTGATCAAAAACTTTCCTTTCGAGGTCGCTGCAAGACCTAGTCTGCTGCAGAACTTTCGAGACGTAAACGTTGACGTAAGTTTGGCTATACAAAGGCAGTTAGTAATCTGTGAAGGTAAGTGTCGAATTGTGGCGTAGTGCTGTTTTTGTCCCACATATCGATGTCATCGTTGTTACCGAGCGCGTCTATAGTAGATCAATGAGCTGTTATTCTGTTTCTGTCCGCTGAAGGAATGAAACTTGTAGAAATTCATCCAAAAATGGTGGCTGTGTATTGTGGCTGTTGTGGAATGGTGTCAAAAATACCGTGAAGGTCGCGGCTCGACACACAATTTGTAGCGGTATGGGCGTCAATCCACATCAAACACGCTTGATAACATCAAGAATGTGAAGGCCTCTTTTCTCAATGACCGGCGAGTAACCATTTGTCAAAAGACTAGGAGCTTCAACATGAGTTACGGAAGTGTTCAAAGCATCATACAGGTCTAGGGTACCGTAAAATGTGCTGTTAATGAATACCGTGAGCCGTCAGTAGTGATCAGGAAAAAACATCGTATGGCAGTCTCTTTACAACGTTTTCTGCGCTTCAACTTGGAGCCCAACTCATACGTCTAGCGCATTCTGTCCGGCGACGAAGCCTGGTGCTTCCACTTCAAAATAGAACTTAAGTATGAGAACATGCAATGGCGGTATTTGTCCTCTCCTCGTCGGAAGAAATTCAAAACGCAAGCACCTGCTGGAAAAGTGATGTTGACAGTGTTTTTCGACCATCTTAGTCCATTGTTAGTACAGTTCAAGAAGCCAGGTGTCTGTAACAATCCAGCACTTTATTGCAAAACTTTTGAGCGTTTGTCGCGCCATTAAAAATGAACGTCCGGGCAACCTCAGTTCAGTAGTATCTTACTGTACGATAAGGCGCATCTTCATATAACCATCTTAATGGACAAATTGCAAGCCCTTTAATGGCAGATCCTGCAGTACCCTCCTTACATTCCAAATATCTCTCCTTGCGATTTCCAGTTCTTCGGTTGCTGAAAAAGTAACTAAAATGACGTATGTTCTAGTCGGACGGTGACGTGAAGCAGGCTGTATTAGATTTTTATACACAACAGACAACGAACTTCTACTACGACGGCATCTTCAACCTTTTTCGTCAATGGAACAATTACTTTAACGCCCACATCAAGTACTTTTAAATTTCTTAAACTTATCTAAACTTACCGACTCCGAACGGAAACTGTTTGATCAAGCTTTACGGTTATTATCTCATAAGATATTCAGCAGTTAACAATTCCTGGAAGAAGGAGAATACAATCTTCACCTACGCTTTAAATTACGGTTACTTATCAGCTTCTATGCCAGACATCGAACTAGCGACGATAGAGGAAATTTAAGGACGTACAAAATTTTCGTCAAAGCTGTAATTCAAAACAAATACATATAGATCAGATAGAACTGACGCACAAGCTCATATGAGGAAAGTAATTTACTTGTGTGCAAATATTATAAAATGTCTTGTCTTTGTTTAAAATAAAACTGGCGTGCATATGTTGTTTTCCAATATTAAGATAAGGACACCGAAAGTATACATTTTCTATGCAATACGATACAATTCAATACAATTCAATAAGGGAGAGAAAAAGCCCAAATTTGCATTATACGTATAGATCTTTCTCTCTGATCGAATTTGATAAGGTTGAATAATACATAGGAAGGGAAAAAGATGCATAGGCGCAAACTTGTTCGCAAGATATATGACTTAAAATATGCTCGTTCTGGTAAGCTAGAGCTTGGAACTACAGCTCTAAATAGAATGTTATGCCTCGCATGGAATTAATAGGAAATGCGCTTCGCTGTAATACCAATGTAGCTGATCATCCTTTCATGCTGTTAACCTACGCACTGATAAAGCCTGATGCCAATGAAAACCAACGATAGATTACAGTTTCTGGAGGAGTTTCTGTGGAGCACCTCAGGTGGGTTAAATAGGATATAGATCTGGAGAGATGGGAATAAATTTATGATTTAAAGCCATGGCAGTGAAAAATATCACAGTGTCCTGACATGCGGTATTGTGTGTTAAGGTATGTGAATGTCGTTATAAAGTTTTCATAAAATTTGTAATTGCGTTTCGCACTTAAAGTTTAACTTATTCTCTTTCTGTGTCTCATTTATTTCACCGTTAACTATACATGTTAAATATGGAAAGTCCTTCAACTGAAGATCCTTTACCTTCCAATTTGAATTTTACTCTAAATGAAAGATAACATACAGTATACTTTAATCAGGAGAAAAATCACAATTTCTATATTTTATGAGCATGTGTAACGAGAACAGAGTTTTCGAATGAAATCATTTTTACTAACATCTAGAATATACTTAAACTTTTGAACAAAGGATATAGCACTTAAAAGTTTTACAAAAAAATAATTTTCTTTTCTTCTCAAATTTCTGCTGGATCAAATAGTGTTTCGTGACTTTTTTTAAAATTACATGCATTGCCTTTCGGAGTATTACCGTTTTTAAAATTGTCATTTTTCACGCATTCGTTTTCAGAGCTGCAAGAGACCGCTTGTCATGCTTCAATTCCACCATATCTCAGAATTGTGGACAAATTGGAGAAAGGTCTGCGGAAGACGTGAAGAAAATACTGACGGTTCTCTTTCAAGAATGCGAAAAGCTAGGTATGAATTATTTCGTAAGAACCTTGCGGAGTTCATCTTTATTTGTTTATTATGTCATACAGTGATCCTAAAAGTAAAAGGAAAAACATGTTTCATGTTGTCAAACAGCTATCTGTTGTAAATTCGAAACGATACTCCTTTCCATTGCTCAACAATTAAAATAGATTCAAACAAACATACTGTATAACAGAGTAAAACCTCTCAATAGCGGTCATCCTGGGACTTTCACATTTGTCCACTATTCGTAGGTGTCCGTTATTTGGCAGTTATCTGTTATCCGTTTTCCGGGACCTTAGGTAGACTTCTGAGCCCACTATGATCTATGCTCACAGTATAAAAAAAATATTGCTAAAGAAGTACGTGAAATATATAATTAAGCTGATGTTTTTCGATTAAATGTTTCATTTTTGTTATTGTTTAACAGTGAGAAACAATACAACACGTGTACATAAATAGAATAGATACAGAACATGTACCGTATCTGTACAATGAAATATGTCTAGAAAGGTCTTCCACGGTCCTTTGAAAAATTAATCTTGGCTTGTGACCGCCATGAGCGCTTCAATTTGCCAAAATTTCTCCCATTGAAAATGAAACAAAAAAGACATCTTTTTTTAAGGCAGTACGCTGTGAAGTGTGTGTTTTTTCTTTCTTTCTTTCTTTCCTGCCATTTGGTATTTAGGAATGTTATTCATTAAATTTCTCACTAAGAGCCAGAGGTAAGACTACGGAATGGGGTAAGGTGTTTGTAGTGTGCGTACGTTATCCCAAATCGGAAGCTCCTACATGTTTCCCCCAAGGAAACAGACAGTAAGAAGATACCGAAAGCAATAGCAGCACTACTGCGGTTGAACTTTGGAGCCAGTTCTACCCTTCCCATCCTTCCTCTCATTAAAAGTCAACGACATTTTATTTCTGCCGTCTGGAGGGGACCAGCAAACCTGTTCAAACAATACAGCATATATGTGAGAAGACTAGATGCGTTGAAATGAGGGGTATAAACTCCTCCGTGGACTTCCCGCTTTCATTTAGGGCAATTAAAAATTAAACATGCCAACCCTATTTAACAGAATACCATACTGTCTGCCAACAAAATTCTAAGAACTGAGCAGACCCCAAGGACTACATACTACAAATTTGTATTAGCAGTCTTTTGAAGGTCAAATGGCAAAGAAAGAGAAAACAAAACACCTGTTTTTTTTCATATTTTTTAACTCACAACATTTGCGTTATCTTTCAAGAACTTCTTAAACAAGATTATTCTATAAGTTCTGCATGTTGGTGACCGCGAGATGCAGGTATGACTCTCATGCGTTTCAAAAATGGCTGCTAGCAACCTCATCCTGCAAGTGGCCGCCAAAAAAAAGTTCCTTATGCCTTGTTTCTGTTGAAGGAACATCCGTGCCACGCGAAACTTTCCGCTTTTGTAGGTGGCCAAAACGGAAAGTTTTAACTGCGTCTTATGCCAGTGACCTTCAACACAGATTTCACTGCATTTTGAAATACTGTACATAAAATATACGTATTAATATTTAGATGATGCATACTATAAAATCCGTAAATATCAATTCGCTATGCAACACCGTTTTTTATTCCTCGTCATTTATCAGATTACGGCTAAGAGGAATCTTCTTCGACCAAACTAAATTAGAACAATTTAAAACCATAGAACAAATTGTAGCACTTTCACGTTTGAGATAACATTATGGATGTTTTCGTTGGAGTTGAAGAACCCAGTTTGGTGATTTAGCCCCTGTTCTTTCTCAAAAATTCATTTATTTGCGCTTTGCATGCGTTCGACAAGAATCAGCACTCTTAAATTTAATTTTTCACCAGCATTTTTAGTTTCTATTTTTCTTTCAAAATTAATCCCTTTTGTTCGTCGTGATTTTCAAAATCAACAACCTGTCCAAATAAAAATTGCGTACGCTCGCTACAAACTACTCAAGCACAAAATCACTGTTAAACTGAAAGAATAGTGAGAGCTAAAAACGAAACGAGATAGTGAACTGATTCCTCTGAAAAGAGTAGGCGGCTATATTTCCCTTGCATTTTTGAGGTCTATCCTTTTTGCTCAAGGTCTCATGCTGATTCCCCAAAGAACTGGAATAAACAAAATGAGCTGTGGACCCTGTTGGCATCAGCTGGCTGGCTGGGTGAGAATTTTGCCCCAAACCTTGCCAAGATGTATAAGTGAAGCAGGACTATATGATCAAAACCCGTACGCTGTTTATCATTATCCAGGGCGCATAGTGCAGCTCGCCGTCAGTTGTGTACTGTCTTCGGATTTGCGTCAAGGTAGTGTTCACAAATGAAAGCCACTTTAGTCTTTCGTCAAATTCCAAGCGACAGTCAATCTAGAGGGAAAGTGGGACTGTGTATCTTGACCTGTACGTTCTTGAACGGGACTGATATGGCAATTGTGGAGTCATGGTGTGGGCCAGTAGTATGATCAATGGGCTTACAGAACTGCCGTGACGGATAAAGGAACAATAAGCGAGCAGCGGTATGGCCATGACGTAATTCTTTGCTGCGTTCTTATGTTTCGTGATGGGAACAGATTTTAGTTTTACAGAAAGTAACGTCCTTCTTCTCTACACAGCAGCTATGAATGAAGTATTGAATAGTGAAGATATTCGTCAGATTATGTGGCCAACTCCTTTCCCTGATCTCAATCCAATCAAACATGCATGGGACTCGGAAAGGACGTGTTGCGCAAAGGAATCCTCCACTAGAAACCATTCCAGCATTTATCAGGATTCTTCAGCAGTGAGAGACAATTTACCCAATAGCACCTAAACCACTTGATGTTAAGCAGCGCACTCCAGTACCAAAGATGCATTGTTGTTCGGGGTTATCATACTGTGCACTTTGTCCTGTAGTCTGCCTATGTAGCGCTAACGAAAGAGTGTCATTTGACAACAGGTGAGCTTCTTTCGTAAAATTTTGTTCTGTTTAGATCTGTATTACATATACAAGTACATATATCACTCATGATTTTTGATGTCGTGCGTTTAATTTTACTCTTGCATCTATATGGCTTAGAGCCGTCCCGGTGGCGCAGTGGTCTAAGAGCCAGCTTATAACCATTCGCCAGAGACGTGTTCGGTATCGAATACCGGTGAGGCATGGATGTTATGTTTGCCTTACGGCACTGGCTCTCTGAATTCCCTGGAGTCAGTGAGCCTTAAGTAGGGAATGGCGACTGCTTATAGCCCATTGAGTTGTTCACGGTGGTCGATAAACTCCTAATCAAAAAACAAAATACGGCTTAGGACTACAAAACCGCTTTTTCCGATTTCGACTGCTTAAATGTACCTCATCCATAAGTTTTGGATAGCAGTGTATGATACGTATTTCTTCGTACATAATACGCAACTGATAAAGCTGAATTCATTTTTCCCGCAACCTGACAGGCTTTGGGGACATCATTAAAATGTTTTCCTTTGCGAGTAGGAAAATCTTTGTGAAATTTATTTCTGACGAAATGCTTTGCGTTCAGCTTTTATGCTATTTTACACATTTTCTATTTCAACATGTTAGATGCAGAATACATGGGAAGTTCTCATAATAATCTAATTACTTTCGAGATAATCTGCAATCTCGCGTGTAATAAAGGCGCTAAAATGTACCAGACTGTTACCGTAAGACATTTCAGCCATTTATGCTCGATATATTTAGCATTTTGCTGTAACCTGCAGCTTCTAGCAATGCCATTTACAATTCAGAGGCTTACGCCCAAATTGTCATAGGGGTGATCTTCTTTCATCAAATAAGTAATTGATGAAAAATTCAATTAATGATATTTTACTGTTATTAATCACGTTGTAAATGATATAAAGCTAGGTTAATAATAGTAAAACAAGCTGGTTTTTCTACAGAAAGCTCACACTTCAAAGTTGGTACTGTAATGGGAAAACAGTGTGCTTTCTCAAATTCATCTATAGTCGCTTCTAATTTCCGTTGTATATCATTAGATTTAGCGCCTTCATCCCTTTTTTGCTATACTTTCTGCGTTCTCTTATTTTCCACGTATTTGCGACATATACTAAAGTAGTTTAACTCATCTCGCTCATCTTGAGGGATAATGGAATCGAAGATGATATTAGATATAAAAAGCGCAGCGCATCCCTTTTCGAAATTAATCCTCAAAGAATCAAGTGGAGTGGACACCATCAAGCATTTATTTACTGTTTTATGCTGCTTTATTCAAATTCCAGGATTATCCTAATATCAGACTTTAACGGGCTCTTGTCCCTTTCGAGTGTGGAGTTTTTCTCAATTTCGTTTTACTTCCTCCTTCACTCCGCTCCCGAAAGTGATACTCAATTTCCCTCATCGTCCAAAACGCTAACCACTGCTACCAAATAAACTCTCTCTCTGTGGCTTGCATGGTCTTCTAATCGCAAAGACGACACCCCTACCTTGCATGGCCCTATTATAAAACTGGAGCCTGACAGTCCCGTGTGAACAAAAGTTCGACTGCTTCGTCGCGCAAAACACTACTAGCCGTAATAATACAACCCCATTCTCTTCCCGCACTGTTGATTCCTTGTGCAATAAAACGCAGCCGACGATGGACAAGACCACCCACAATGTAACGATAACGCTCCCTTGGTCAAGGAAAATTCTCACGCACATTCTACGAACGCTTAACTGACATTCGACAGAACTAAATGTAAGCTACAGTGAAGAGCCAAAACATTATGACCACCTGTATAATATGATGTTGGTCCTCCACGTGCCACCAAAACAGCTCTTACTCGGCGAGGAATGGACGCAACGAGATTTCTAAAGGTGATGCTATCTGGTAACAACACATCACCAGTAGATCCTTTAACTCTTGTAATTTATGGAATCGAGCCCCCGGATCGGATTTGCTGTTCCAACACAAGCCGCAGCTTCTCGATTCGATTGATGTCTGTAGAAATTAGAGACTAAGGAAATACACGAGTCTTCGTCATGTTCCGCAAACCATTCGGGAACAGTCCAGACAGTGTGTCTTGGCGTATTATCCTACTGAAAGAATGTACCTGGTCTGCAAGGATGTTTAGGTAGGTGGTAGATGTTGCAGTTTGCTGCACATGAATGACTGGACCGAGGGCTTTCCAGCAAAAGATTGCCCAAAGCATTACACTTCCTCCACCTGTTTATTTCCGACAAATGGTGCATCCTGTCCCCAACGCTTCCCCAGATAAACGATGCACAGGTGCCCGACCGTCCACATTGTGCAAACGAGATTCATCGGGCCAGACGACGTTCTTCCAATCATTTAAGGTCCAGTTTAGATGCTCGTGTGCCCATTGTAGGCGGCTTCGACGGTGAGCCGTAGTTAGCCTGGGCACTCGGAGTGACCTGTTGCAATGCAACCCCATTTTTAGCAATGTATTGTGTGCTGCAACGCCTTATTCTCTCCTACACAAGATTCTTGTATCGTTTCATAGTTATTTAATATCTGGTAAAATGGGAAATTGGATGGCTCATACATCAGAACGCAGGAAATTTTTGGGGTACGGATGTATCCTTACACTCCTCATGCAGTGTACACCACTGTTCCAACTTACAACAATAGTAGTAGAAACAGTTCACAAATACCAGTTTCAGTGCACAAGTTTAAAAGTACTGTTAAATTACTATAAATAGCTTGTCAGTTATGATGTTAATATAATTTTGAATCTTACATTACGTTCTATCGTACGAGCGCGAGCAATGCCGGGCATTATTCATTTAAGTTTTCAGTGCTGTACAGTTACCTTCCTCCACCGCCTTGCGCAGGTGGTAATCAAAATGTGCATATTACTTATTTGTTATGCACAGATTTCCGCTAAACTCATTAGAATGTTTTCTCTGTGGGAGAACACATCATATGTAATCATGGGCGTCAGCTGGGGGGGGGGGGGAGCAAACGGGTCACTTGACCCCCTCTGGATCAGACCGCTGTAACAGGGTGAAAGTCACGAAAAAGTCCCGAAATAAGAAAACGGTCACGAAAAAGTAACGAATTGATTTCGAAGGATAAGATTGTGTGTGTGTGTGTGTGTGTGTGTGTGTGTGTGTGTGTGTGTGTGTGTTTGCGGCGGTGGTGTCAGTTTTAGTAGAAAATTCTCTAGAGCTGATTTGGCAAGCACTGGGGCAAAATTCTCCAGAGTTGATCTGGTGGCAGCTTTGGAGAATTTAAGTTTTTTCGTGAGAGTCCAAAGAGAAGATGTCTTACTCCACGTGTGCCATTACTGTGTGAAACACGCTGCACTGCAAAATATATAAGTATTAGAGTTTTTTCCAATAACTTTGAAAATATGTTTGATCAGTTATGTATACTGGCCATTACAGCTTCAGGTAAAACACGCCAAGAAGCTCATCATTTGGAATCTGCTTCAAGTACAACAACATTTCTCGTCTGTCTGATTATAATTTCAACCTATTCAGCACGACTGGAGTCTGTAACACAAGCTCTCCAAGCTGTTCAGCTTGATGTAATGAAAGTGTATAATCATGTCCAGGAACTTTTAAGTGTATTCCATGGCCACAGACAAAAAGCAGAACAACAGTTCAAATAAATTATTTCGAAAATCGAACAACTGGCAGAAAAATTGGATATTCAGCTAACCCTTCCTAGACAGTGTGGCCGATAAAATTTCCGTTCCAATGTTGGTGTCTCAATAACTGAAGAATATTTCTTGATCTGTCTATGTGCCATATTTCGACTCCGTCATATCATCATTGGAAAGCCGATTTACTACTGAAATTTTGCAAACTTTTGGCCACTTTTCACTTCATCCACTACAAATGGCGAAGCTTACAAAAGAAAAATTATCAAGCATCTTGTAAAGATCATTAAGCTATATGAAATTTAGAACTTAGAAGCTGAAGCAGTCACTTGGTTTGAAATGCGGTCAGGAAAGGAAGAGACAAGATGATGGATGTGAAGACGGACTTCAAGACTTGCTCAAACACACTGATCTATTTCTTTCTGTTTGACAGGCTATTCTTATTGCTGTAACATTACCAGTAACAACATGCACTAACATTACCAGTAACAACCTACACTAACATTACCAGTAACAACCTTAACCAGGTTATTACACTTCTCATAGTCCTTCAGCACTATGAGAAGTGTAATAACCTGGTTAAGGTCAACAATGGCAGATGAACGTTTATCTGGACTGTGCATGATGAGTGTTCACCGAGAAAAGGTTTTTGAGAATAAGCATGAACTCATTCAAAATGTGATTGATAGTTTTGGACAAAATCCAAGACGTTTGCAGTTTTTATTCCATAGTAGCTCTTCTAAAGTGCAAGAAACAGAAAATTGAAGAAATTATAAAAATATATAAAAATATTAATGTCTACCAAAAAGAAAAGGGGTTTATACTTATACTCAATTATAAAGGACAATGGAGTACTACAAATGTTTTATGTAAACCCAAGTTAATGTTTTCATACAAAAAGGCTGTATTAAGTTAATTATTAAATTTAGCAAGAAGCCTGCAGAAGGTTAAACTTTTGACTCAGATATGAGTAATCAGTGTCCAGTACTTGGTGAATGACATATTTGTTATTATTATCCGTTATTTCAATACTAAATATTGATTATAGAAAGAAAGGTGTATTCAAGTTCCCATTTCATGATATCGCCTTAAAAAAATTCCTTTTGGAACTGGTGTAATTTCAAAAAAATGTCGGGGGGAGGAGGGCTAACAGTGCTCCGAACTCAGCCCCTAGCTGTAGGGGCTCGCGGCACTCGCCCGAGCCAACTCCCACTATGCCATATAAGAGAGCAGGGGTACTATAAATTTAAGCAATAAGTATGATAGTGGGAGTATACCCGTTTGCTCCCCCCCCCCGGAAAAGTTGAAGTGGACGCCCATGTATGTAATGAAAAGTGATAGTTAGCAGGGAAGGTTTTCCGACTAGGCGTACTAGGCGCGCGGCTAGGTCCCCACAACGTGCGGGGCCCCGAAAGCGTATAATTAGATTTCCAGTTTTGTTTTGGTTTTCACGGGCCGAAAGTTCTAACACTGATGTGGAAAAAGTAGTGAAATTTTAAATGGGCAAAATTTACACAGAACACAAAAAGTAGTGAAATTTTAGATGGGCAAAAATTTAATGAATGTTAATGTCCCATCATTCGCAAAAATAATGTTTCAAAAATCTGTGAAAACCAAATTCTTTCGACTTCGTGCCTGCAGCAGGAAATTAAGGAACTAATTGGAAAATTTAAATATTTGAGAAGGAATAGCTAAGCTTAACCTGAGAGACACAGAAATATTTTATTGATCTGAGTTGAACAGTTTCTCACAATAGAAGTTTAATTTTTTGAATTTTTGACTTTGACAGCCCTTAGCGGTAAATTCCTGAAGTTATTTAAAGATCCAAACTTAAAGTCCTTTAAATCCCTATTAACCACAAAATTAATTTTTGTAATATCTCTAAAATTAAAAAGTTACATGTGCACGGACAGACAAAATGATTACACTAGCATTGTTTCTTACAGAGCGTTCTAATAATGAGAAAATAAAATGGCATTTTAAAAAGCGTAAAAACCTTTTTCTTGACCACATTCTTTTTTTTTTTTTTTTTTTTTTTTTTTTTTGTTAATCTGATGGATGAAAGTTTCTGCGGTGATAAGAAGGGAAGGAGGCCCCTGAACTTTTTAGCTCCTAGGGCCCCAAAGGGTCTAAACTCGTCTCTGATAGTGAGCCAAATGTTTTATTACCGTGTTTTAAAGACACATTAGTCTTATCTTATTTTCTTTTCTGTCTTTTCAAATTCCGTTGTTAAGAAACCAATTTTTTGTATGGGCAACACGAAAGAAAACTGATGTACACGTTTAAGGCAGCATATTAAAAGGAAAGAACAAATTTTCTATTAGATATATCTGTTTTCTGTGATACGCAAAGCCCGAAGATCAGCATTGGTTTTTAGTATTGCATAAAAAAATAAGGCAGCGTCGTGCTTTGAAGAGGTAAAATTAATCTCGAAATGCAAGCACCTTAGGGAAATACTCCCTGAAGAATCATCAACTGTCGTTTCAAAAACCAATCACAAGATTTTCAACCTCAAATATAGAGCTTCAACTACACAAGTAAAGACAAGAGGCATTCGCAGCCATCAACTGAAAGAAATAAACTACAGATGGCAGCACATTACAACAACATTAACATATTTTGACAAATGCAGTTCACCAATGGATTTCTTTGCTGCAACAAACATTTGTATTTCTAGGAATGGTTCTAAATGAAGTGGAATGTACATATAAAGGAATACTTATGGAGAATTAAGGGTATTTTTAGGATTCTTATTTCTTCCGCTGGAGTTCTGGCTTTCACTTTCGAGACTCATAGGATGTTGTTTTCGTTGCATGGCTTACTTGACTCGGGTATATATACACTGACGGAAAAAAATCCCAGCACCACGAAAAAATAGTTGTAGAGGAATGAAATGGCGGCAATACATTTGTATAGGTAACATATTTAATCGATTAAGGTTTCAAGATCACAGCTTATTGTAAGCACGAGAAGAGCCATTTTAAATGTGAAATGCTGGTACATTAATAAACGGTGTAACCGCCAGAATGTTGAATGCAAGCACGCAAACGTTCATGCATTGTGTCGTACAGGTGCTGGATGTCAGTTTGTGGGATGGAGTTCCATGCCTGTTGCACTTGGTCGGTCAATAAAGGGACGGTTAATGCTGGCTGGGGGTGACGCTGGAGTTATCGTCCAATGATGTCCCATACGTGCTCGATTGGTGAAAGATATGGTGATCTAGCTGGCCACGGCAACATGTCGACACTCTGTAGAGCATGTTGGGTTAAAACAGCGGTATGCGGGCGAGCGTTATCCTGTTGGAAAACACCCCCTGGAATGCTGTTCATGAATGGCAGCACAACAGGTTGAATCACCAGACCGGTGTACAACTGTGCCGTCAGGGTGCGTGGGATAACCACGAGAGTGCTCCTGCTGTCATAGGAAATTGCTCCCCAGACCATAACTCCAGGTGTAGGTCCATTGTGTCTCGGCCGCAGACAGGTTGGTTGCAGGCGCTCACCTGGCCTCCTTCTAACCAACACACGGCCATCACTGGCACCCAGGCAGAACCGGCTTTCATCAGAAAACACAACAGATCTCCACTCCGTCCTCCAATGAGCTCTAGCTTGACACCACTGACGTCGCAAACGGCAGTGGTTTGGAGTAAGTGGAATGCACGCTACAGGGCATCTGGCTCGGAGCTGTGTTTCAAGTAACCGATTTGTAACCGTTCGTTGTGTCACAGTGGTGGCAACTGCAGCTCGAATTGCTGCCGCAGACGCAGTACGGTACGCCACGGCCATACGCCGTACACAGCGGTCTTCCCTCTCAGTAGTGCCACGTGGACTGCCGGAACCCGGTCTTCTTGAGGCAGTACCTTCCCTTGACCACCGCTGCCAACAATCATGCACAGTGGCTACCTTCCTGCCAAGTCGTTCTGCTATATTGCGGAAAAAAATCCACCTTCTCGTAGCCCTATTACACGACCTCGTTCAAACTCCGTGAGCTGTTGATAATGGCTTCTTCGTCTTCTTAAAGGCATTCTTGCCTAACATCAACACACTACGTCGAATCTCAACGATAACTAACGCTCACGAACGCTACAGCGCGTATTTACAGCAAACCTGCTTTGCATGTTCCGAGGGGCGCTACTAGCGCCACACGTATGCGCCAAGGGCGAAATTTGCATAGACGTCATCTTACAGATGTACTCTCATCGCCTACCAACTGTCGTTTATCGAACACAACCCCTTCTTGGTGTTGGGATTTTTTTTCCGTCAGTGTATAACTAGGTCCCATATTCGGAAAGGGGGGGGGCAGGAATCATCTATAAATGTTCATCCAAGATATATATAAATCGAAAAGAAATCCTGAACATTGTTGTTCAGAATTTCATTTTCGACTTTTGGAATTTTTTTGAGGGAAAAAACTATTTTTTTTCTTTTCTCATCCGTTCGAGTCTGTTCTGTACCAGTCTGTCTGCATTAGTATCAGTCTGTTCTGCATGTGAAGGATACTGCGGTATTCACTTTAAATCTGAGTGCGAATTAAAGGTAGGAGGAGGGAGGGGTTTTTCCCAGACTCGTAAAATAGTGTTCTTTGCTGATGACAGCAATATTTTTCCTTGCCGGGGAAAATTATTCCTCCCCCCTCTCTTGCCTCTAGGCACTAAAATGACATTTTACTATTGTTATGCCTGTTGCTCACGGTCAAATTTTCTGTCAAATTTACTGAACAACTAATCTGTCGATTTCTATTCGAAGAGCGTCGTAAGCTATCGTCAAGTAACATTGCAGGCATTAACATACCTTGCGCACCGAGCGGCATGCGCGTGAACTGCGTGCTGTATTTCAAATATGTTTCTGCCACCCCGGTGGTGCAGTGGTCAATGCGATGGCCTCTGATCATTCGTCCGAAAGGGGTCCGGTTTCAAATCCCGGTGAGGCATGGATGTTGTGTTTGTCTTACGGCACTGGCTCTCTCCCTTTCCTGGAACCAGTGACCCTAAATTAGGTACGGGCGACTTCTTATAGTCCATTGAGTTGCTCACGGTGGTCGTTAAACCCCCAATCGTATAAAAAAAATATGTTTCTTTAACATGTGTGATGGCAACACTTATTGATTGAGTAAACGCATGGATGATAACGGTTATGAAGCGAAGTATTCGTTATTACATTCCACATAGTTATTAGTTTCGTTTGTTGATATTGAAGTTAGTAGGCCTATACAAGCAACTATACTTACAAAATGAAACGTCAAATGGTTTTATCTGAATTGTTTATAAAACAGAAAAAGACTAAGGCATCAGTGAGTGGTAGTTTGTCTGCCGGACCTTCATCAACAAAACAGTTCAACAGGAAATTAAGTACCATTGTCGATTTAAAAGAATCTGTGCTAATCTGGTCAGAAAAAACTGATTCACTGCATGCTGATGTAGATATTGTGGACGAGAATAGTTTTTCTACGAACTTAATTGATGGCTGTATCACCTTAGAGCAACTTGAAAAGTGGAAAAGGAACATGGTGCCTTAAAAGACAGCAAATTACATATTGAAACAGCATTCATCAAAGGGATGAAAGCTAATAACAATGAAAAACTGAATGACCAAACCATGGGAGAAGTAAGTTTCACCTAAAATGTCTTGAAATACTGGAAGAAAGAAAAAACTGAAAAACTTCCAGCAGAATTGACAACAGAATTTCGACTGTAGGAAGAAAACATTAAGAGAACATTGAGGTAACCGCACGTAATTTCCGTACAGCTTACCTAATTAGTAAAAGAGTTGAGCCATTCAAACTTTACAAAGATTTATGCACATCGCAGTTTCTAAATGGTACTAATGTTGGAAAAGTGCTTCATTCTGACCACAGTTGGGCCAACATTATTAATTTTATAAGCAATAAAATGTCAAAGTCATTAGTACAACATTTAATTGAATCAGGCTGTGTATTTAGTACTTATTGATAAAAGCACTACTATTTCAAAAATATCAAGTTTGATTTTGTACGTTCGAGGTATGTTTGATGGTGAGCCATGCAATTACTTTTTGATATTATAGAATTAACTTCTCTCACTGGCGAGGCAATTGCAGACATCATTTCCTTTTGTTTTAATATACATGCATTACAGATAAAATAATAATAATTGTAAATTCAGAAAAATAGGGAAAATATTTGTCATTCGGTGGGTGGCATCTCTTGCTGCACAGTAATGACAAGCTACTCGTCATTAGTCCAATTTTTGAAAAAAGAGAAATGTGATGACTCCTTAACTTCGAGAAATAAAGCAAAATATCAAGGATTGTTAGAAAAGTTAACAACATGGACTTTTGTTGTAGAGTTTGCACTGTTCGGAGACACTCTAGAAGTCCTAAAACAACTATCACTGTATTTTCAATCACAGAATTCCGATGCAATCTCTGTTTCATCTGAGATGAGTGTGTTTATTAACTCATTAAATGCAATGAAGGAAGCTGAAGAGATTCATCTCAAAGCAGCAAATGCGTAATATTCACGAACTGGGTAGTATCAGGGTTAAGATATAAAAAGAACTATCTAATAAAAAAAAGAGACTTACTGCAACTTTAGAAAACAGTTATTGCAAGTCCTAAATGATCATTTGAATACAAGATTCTCAAATGCTAATAACTTTTTAAAGACTGTGAAGTATTAAACCAAACATATTGGCCTAAAAGCTGCAGTGAACTTGTTCTGTTTGGTGATGCCAGAATTCAGTCACTTTGCAATTCAGTAAAAATTCATGAAAAAAATCATGAAGATTCTATTGTTTCAAAAACCATTAAGGAATTCCGTATGTTTAAGGAAGTAAAAAACCAGGAATATTTAGGTAATTCATTAAATGATCTATTTAACGGAATTCAAGTAGTGCCAGTGTCTTCAGCAGAGTGAGAAAGAGGGTTCAGTATAATGAACAATACCATGACCAAGCTAAGGAACGAAATGAACATTCAAACACTATCCTCTCAAATGTTTATATCAATAAATGGACCTACTTTAGAAAATTTTCCAGCAAAACGGTTTGCAGCTGATTGGATAAAAGAAGGCCATCACTCTGCTACAGACATACCTCATCGACAGGAAACGTCAATGACATCATATCTTTCAAGCAAACTATTTGTTTAAGGTAAATGTATTTTTCTTTGTTTTGTTATTTTGTTTCTCTTTAATGAACGTATTTCTTATAATTGCATAAATACGTTTATTTTAAAAAAGCTAAATTATTCATCTAATTTGCAGAATTTTGCGCGGCCTTTCATTAGCGCAACTTGAGGAAATATTATTTACTTTTGAAATGTCAGCGCGCGAAGTATGTTGGTACAGGAAACATTGGCTAAATGCCTCCCGCCCCCCACGACAAGAAGTTTGATTCGCACTCTGCTTTAAATGTTTTCAAACATCTGAAAGACAAAGTCTCTGCATTCTGTGTTATCTTTTCCAGAGCATATGTAAACTAATAAAAAGTTAAGGAAAATAAATCGTGAAGTTTTGTACGAATTCTGGCAACATTGTGGACAGAATCTTGAAACTGATTTCCATCAGAGAACTCGTTGAATTATTCAACAAACTTGAAGTCTGAGTGATTCCTAAAAGAACCTAACAGTTGCATGATGCCAAGCCTGTGTAAGAACCAATTATGCGATATATGATTCATTAATAATAAATTATTACGAAAAATGTGTTGCAACAGTACTCATCCCGAATGTTTCGTAATTTTCATTCTTTCGAATGAGAACTACGGTTTGGTTCAGCACTTATGGTGCAAGGGCAAGTTCTAATCAAAGAGAACCAAGAATAACACAGATTAAGGTAATAATAAACTGATCGTGGCCTTCAAACACCGCTTCTCAATCAAGTAACAAACGAGCTGTGCACTTAAAGACAACGCGACAGCAAGTAAGAAAAAGAAAGCAAGAATCGAAATTTTCATGTAACAAGAAAATCGTCTCTAAAACAGTTGAGTACTGACAGAGCAAAGAAACTAAACAAGGACGTAAGAAATGGCCGTAAACTAAGTGATACCAAAGTTCAAAGGACAATCCCTAGGACAGAAACTTCTAACTACTGTATTTCACAAGGAAATTCCTCTTCATTCTTACTTGTTTCTCTAAGCAAACATGCATCGTCTGATTTCTGGTCTCCCGATCACATTCAAACAAATGCTTTCAGGGAAAATGATCGGTCAGTGATTTAGCAAGAAAATGACACCGAATTCTGAGATGTTGTATACCTCCATCGAATACTGTCCGGTACAAAAGCAATTATCCGAACCGGAGTTTTAGAAAAGGAGAAAGCCAGCGAAAAGAAAAGGCATCTACGCTATCTAACAGAAAAACTGTGCATTATTTGAAACACACATTGCGCGCAGTGTGCTGCATAGTCAGTGCAACCACTCACAAAATTTTTTGGAACGAATTTCTGAAATTTGTAAAGCCTTTGGAAGTACAAATATCTACTTACGATCATCAGCGGCAGAAATGTGTACTGCCAAAAAATCGCAGATCGTAAGGAATATGTTCCTCATAACAGACGGCACCTGAAACAAAAAGGGTCTTCTAATTCAGCAAATTGTAGATGTAGACGTACGGAAGAAAACGTAATCTAACGGAGAACTATGTAGTATGAAAATAGAAGTGAAATGTTCTTCACAGTGGAGGGTATCATGCCAAGAAATATGTTTTTCAATCGTGCTTTTAGAATTGGGCATACTCTTGCAAATAGAAATACGCACTTCCCTTGCGGCAGCAAAAGCATACAACTTGTGCAAAATGTTCATCAACGTGGGAGCTATGCGATGGATAAGGAACTTTCCAAATTCAACTTTCAGGAGCTGAAACAGCAAGAAAACGGTTTTCTATACGCCTATAGCGGGGCAATTGTGCGTTATTAAAATGGGGAAATATTCTCCATCTTTACTGTCGAAAATGGCATGCAGTACAAACATATTTATTCAGTCTGATTTTCAGAAGTCGAGGTGCTATGCTGACAGAAATGAAGCCTTACACCAAATAGCGTTAGCTGAACATTTCTGGCAGGGAATGTAAAAATAATTTTCAAATCATATGTTTCTAGAATACGTGATCTAGATAAAACGAAAATATGCGCTTACTTCTTCCCAAAGGGAGAATCGTGCATAATTGGCAGGGGCTATGCTTACAATGTTTTCCTTACTGTAGCAGCTGAACAATTTTTTTTCTTTTCAATCGATCTTCTAGACAGGCATATACGATAGGAAAGATGTAGTAGACAGAAGCACTCATTTACGCAGCTAGTAGCAAATTTGTGAATTATGAAAGATTAGATATTTGATGCAAACTTTTCTCAACTACGAACGCCATCAGACGCAGAAAAAATCAAATCGGACTATTAGAAGCAGAGATATGGAGAAAATTTCAATACACATTTATGTCTTCTAGCGAGAAAATTTGTCACTAATTAAAGAAGAAACTGCATGCAAAATAGTATTTTTGGTGAAGGCATTCAAGGTAAAAGAAACTGTTTCAGTCGAATTTTTAAAAAATCTGTATTATGGAACAACATGTGATATGAATTCAATAGTATCTGTATTTATGTCCTCTGGGGGCAAATTTGCGCATCGGAGAAAGATCAAAAGGCATGGATCTCCTTTCGACATGTGTATGCATTCCAATGCAAAGTAATTCTTAAATCGGGTTAGTTGATGCATAGATGATGTGTAGTCAGGTCACAGATGGATGGATGGGCGTAGGATTATTTTTGATACTTTTTTTAGTACGTCAAAAGACGTGCTGAAATCACCAAAAAAAGGAGTACGTTTCCCATTGGTCCCATAATTCGGAATTTACCCACAAGCTTGTTCATGTGAGCAAACACACGCATTTTTACAAACTTACGGGTAAATTACAAAGATCCGTTTCTCTAGATAAGGATTAGAATTGCATTATACACCATCTTAACCGACCACGTGAGTGCAGACCAGGCAAAAAAAGTGTTATATGTTATCTAAATTATTAAAACGTTGTTCTAGAATTCGTGAGGATTTCTCGTGACGCTTTGATTATTCAATTTTCTAACTTGATGGGCGAGAAAGCCCTTGATATCTTAAAATAAATATAAAAATAAATTTGTTGCAAAGCCACCTGTCATCACACAATGGTAATGAATAACGTGTATGATTGCTATTGTAATGCAGTCACGAATGTGTTTGGAATGTAGTAATTTTAGCTGTTGTTATACCACCTTAGCTACGTTTATCACATCGCCTAGATGCAAGGTTGCTACAATGTCGGCGAAATTTTGTCGCCATTGTTTTGGTACATAGGATGACAATCCCTTCAATAAATATTAAAAAATAAATTGCAGAATGCCGCCCCGGTAGCCGAGTAGTCTGAGACATTGGCTTCTGACCAGTCGTGCTCGCTGGACTTGATCTCAGGGTGAGACACGGGGGTTGCCCGTTGTACGACGTTGGAACTAATGACCCGCAAAGCAGGGACAGGCGACTGCTTGTAGAACTAATAGTTGCCTTGTTGGTCGCCAAACCCGAAACAAAAGAGAAAGTAATAAGTGCAGAGTATAACTGACAATATAATGTACACGAGAAATATTTCTTGCATTTTGTAGGGAGATCTATAGGAAATTACTTTTATCTTAGTTCCAAGATAATTTTTGTAAACGTATCTTCCAGCATTTAACGACTTGAACAATAAAATCGGTTGGTTTTTTCGGATTTCAACTACCGTTATAAGCAGCAGGCTAAAGTTGTCGTTGTCCCTAATTTGGGTTGGTACCAAGGAAAGGAGAGAACCAGAACCATAGGATAAACGCACCATGTTAAGCTCATCCGGGATTCTCAGCCCAGCCCATCTTGGACGGATGATCCGAAGTTTGCGCCTCAGGCTTCTCAACTTACGGGGTGAGATAATCGGGTTTAACCATCACCCCCTAATAGCTTAGCAGGCCCGCGCACCGAACGCCGGAAGCTGCGTGACGTAGGGGAGAGTAGGCTGATGTCCGTGGTGGGTGGTCGAGCATGCATGAGCTTGCTCACTCTGTGTAAGCGTGACTACGGATGTGCGTGGTTGTTGTTGTCAAATTGTCAACTAAATTTATTTTCATAGAGGAATATTAAAAGTATTCAAATTCCCTACTAATGGGGAGGTTCTCAGAAAATGGATTACAGCAATAAAGCGTGAAAATTTTCAACTCTAAGGTACGTGGAAACCTTTTGTTAACCTTATTTTAAACTACTCGTAAAATAAAAATTTTGAACTAGAAAATTTAAATTTGGCTAATTTTATAATCTAATGCATCTCACAGCGGGAAGTCAAAGCACTGAAAAGATTTTTGAAAAATGAAATTTATGTTTGTAATGGAAAGAATAGATTACTTGTGTTGTTATAGTAACCCATAACATGTTTTTGCCAATGTATCAAATAAGTTCAAAGTAAAATATGTATATTTAGGAAGGGATTTTAAACTTTATTATGGACACAGAATAATAAAGGTTGCATGTTTTTGATCCCAAGAGTAATATGTTGATACATTCGTACTTAATTATTTAAGTGTTTAGGCAACGCCAGATTAACTTTTTGGGGGTCCCTATTTCTGAGCACAAATGCTTGTAAAATACTTATATCCTATACGAAATATATGTATGTCATGTACACATCTAACATGCCTATGTCCTTTATATAAATGCTAAGGCCTTGTTGTTATGTGAAATACATCTTTTGTGTTTGCAGACATAGAGAATTGCATTGAATTATCATTTTTAATATTTATTACTAAAGGAACACAAACACTGAATAAAGTATAGACAGCAAAAATTAGATATGAATACACAAAAACAGAAGTTCACACATAGTTCAGGAGTAAGTTTGCCATTAAAATGTCCGTTTAAAGATTTTGAAGCATTTTTCTACAAACCAACACATTGAAGAACTCTCGTGTGAGCAGTGTGTATGCTCTATCTGTGGTAGGATGGGAATTTATCAGAACCATTCAATTTCTTAAAAATTAGGTGAAATATATCAGTACTACCTGGGCAAGAAATTATTTACTTGCCCAGGTAGTAAAAGCTGGATGCGCAGGAAAATGTATATTTTAAGATAACAAACCAGAACCCTATTTTTTTAAGTTAAAAATATGAACTGTTTTAACATGTTTGCACTTCCATTTTAAGGGTCTGTATTACAAATGTTCAATGCACAAACGTGTGTATATCCATTTTTAAGATGCTGATGCTAAAATTGGTATGAAATGGTACGATGATGAAACTGGTGTTTCGGAAATTTAGTGATTATGCCATGTTCCTTTTGTTAAAGTTTTCTCCATTTGTCACTAAACATGAGAGGCCAGTTACATCAGAGGCATGCATACTGTTGTTGATTATAAACAAAATTTGGAGCAAAACTAGGTTTCCGATTTCTGGGCGTAGAACATAACATAATTAAAGATGTGATATTACTCTTTCCTTGGTACTTCGTAACAATAATACAACTTCCATTAATTAAAAATGACATGAAACACGACATGTGATGACTGTCTTTTTTCTTGTGTAGTAGGAAATTTTATTACAAACTTTTTTATTTTAAAATTTAGTTACCATGCACAGGCAATTAGATGTTTTATTTACCTGCCCGGACGAATGATTTACATGATCTGGGCATCTCGGGCATGGTATTTTTAAGCCTTGGATATTGTTATTTTTAAGAGAAAAAAAGTACGTGGATCGACATGAATCCACATATTGTGGAAACTATGTTCTAAACAAACAAGATTTTTAAAATACAAGTACAAATATCTACTCGCTTCTTTTTTTTTTTTTTTTTTTGAAAACATTTGGTTAAAATGAGAGATCAACTTTTTATTCATTTATGTAGACTTATCTGTTTCCAGACTTCCTGCACTGTGTCTTCACAAGCTACAGCAATAATAACTGGAACTAATATATCTCATATTATCCGATAACTACTGGAAAGTGTGCTTCCAAACGTGAGGGTGGATGTCAATTTTTGTATGGGGAAAAACTTCTTCAATCCTTCATAGAATTTATTTTGAAACCAAAATCATAAAAAAAGGAAAAAACAATCTTTTTCAATAGCTTTAGCAATGACAAAACATTTGTGCAAAATTTTATACCATTGCTTTTTATAGTTTCTGAGAAAATGGTACATCAAGTTAGTCAATTTATAATGAAACATGTACATCTTTTAAAATACATCCTATAGAACCAAAATAATTGCTTAGATTTATTCAGTACAATAACTGCATGTGCATTTGTCAGGTTCTCAAAAAATATAATAATTATCTCAAAAAAACTTTAAGAAATTATTGGAACAAATTTCAGATTTTCTTAAAAACGTGTCTTTGAAATTCTTCAAGGAACAGCTAACGGACACATAATCAAATTGTGCTTGTGATACACAAAGAACTACACAACCGTAATTATATGTGCATTGGCAGTTTTCCTGAATACTTCTTGAAAATCAAATTTCAGGAAATTTCTGCCAATAAGTTACTTGTATTTTTCCAGATAAAAAGAAATGCTTATATTGTGGATCCAAATAGTTTTGCTTAATGCTATTAATATACTTAATACAGATGTGTTGAACTTTGACGAGGTAACTTTTTTGAAATAGTGCTCTGGAAGACAAAAATTATAAACTTCATATTTGCTTATCAAAATGAAGTTGTCCAAACACGTAACTAGATGGTACTAAAATTAGGAAAACTTGTTATGTCATTATTGTACGTTTAATATCGTAGCAATTGCATAATTTTCTTGAAATCTTAATTTATTTGATGCAATCAGTGGATCAAGCAGCAATTCACTGTATGTATGTTAAAACGTGTTTTATTGAGCCTTTGGTAATAATTAAAAAACAACAGAAAAAAATTCAGTTTTTCTTTACCTTTTTTTATATATTAGTGATCACGGATTGCATATAAAATACATTTTCACTAAAGGAATTACGTCATTACTAAAATTTTCATAGTCATAAGTTTGCAATGAATGAAAAATCTGATTCCTTAAATATGTCAATCGACATCTTTTGAAACGACGGCGATACTTCGTAATGGACCCTCAAACTAATCTTTCAAGTACAAGAACGATTTGTTCACAAGTACAGGAATCGTTCGGCTAACTATAAAGACACTATAACTTCAAGTGAAACTACGACAACAGTTTATAATTTCGATTATAGGAATGGTTTATCACTTCCAGTGAAATGACAGGGATGCTTTTATTAAGTTGACGAATCTGTGTTGCTTACCCTTTCAAGTCGAAATTATTGCTACGCTAAATTTTACGCTGTAATTTCTTTTTCTTCTGTATTTTAAAAGATTATTAAACAAACTTGTTAACTCTGCAGTTATTTGAAAACTAACACACAAGTTCTTATTTAAATGCAGTGAAACTCTAAAAGAACGCACGACCTGGTTAGTTGGTGTACGTAAAGACGCGTTCGTTCGCACATCGCCGTAATGCTCCTCTCCGAGACTACGGACTACTCTAGTAACGTCACAAATCGGTGCGCGGGCCTGTTAAGCTATTAGGGGGGTGATGGTTTAACTGGAATGCCACAATTCTCGAAATTGTATGTAACTACTTTTAGGATCCCCACCCGGTTTGGAGATTGCTTTTTCTTTGGGGTTTAACGATAGCGGTGAACATTTGAGGCTACAGACCCTCGCCCATTTCTAATTTAGAGCTAGTTAGTCCCAGGAAGGAAGGGTGCCAGTGGAGTAAGATAAAGACAGAGCGAGCGTCACATCCTTGCACGTGGCTCTATATTAGGGACTGGCAACTAACTGTTCCTAATTTAGAGTCACATCTCTTCAAGTGCAGAGGTCACATTCTCTCACAGCTCGAACGATTAGTCACAAGCTCCCGCCTCTGACTACTTGGTAACCTGCAACCTGCCCCCCCTCTTCTTTGAAATCATCTATTACGTTGTGACCACAGAAATCTCCCGTTTTGGTGTTCTTGCACGCATTTGGAACCACCCGTTTGTTTTACACTGCAATCAAAACTCAAAAAGAAATACAGTAAAACCTCGATTTTATGTTTTTCTACGGGGTGATCTTAAAAAACGTGTAAATATAAAAAACGTATAAATGAACTTTCGAAATGTTAAATATTATTGTCAAATTTATACTTTAAAGGAATGTAAGATGTTCCTTAGTAACGATTCATTTAAAGTCGAATTGGCGGCGAATGAAAAAGAAATTACAAATTATAATATATTTTATTGCATGGCAAACCATCTTAAATCTTATGAAATTCCAACTTTTCTTTTGGCAACTCCACCTGTCTTAAAAACCCTGTTTCTTGATTAACTGAAATCTTCCCAACTAAGAAGCTGAAACCAGTGCTTCAATATGAAACTCATGAATTAACAACTTTTTTTCTGAGGATCCTGAGTTCATTCATTTAAAACCAGAATTTTGAATATTGATAATACATTCAGAATTCTATCCAACTAGGCTACGAGATAATGGAGCCACAAAGTTGCGTTCCAGAGATTTATCAATTTTTAAGTAGCGCATATGTGTGTGAATCATGAATTGCGAAACCAATTTTTCATCCAAAACGAAAGTAAACAAACACTCCCTTCTGTCATGGGATCAAGATTCAACTTTGGCTGCACACAGAAGGAACAAAACAACGCTATCTTAATTCTTTCAAAGTTGTAACATACTAGGTTGCTTATAAAAGAATCATAACTTAGAACTGTGTAGTTTTGATAATCTGAAATTTTAGTTTTCATATAACCGCAAAAAGTGCATAAATGAATAACGTATAACTAAGTTTAAAAAGCGATAGAAACTACAGTAAAATATCGGGATTAACGCAGAATTACATATACACCCGTGGCCAAAAGTCCAGCACCAGTAAACCGAAAGTCAGTTTTTGATGTTTGAAGTCAACTTATACAGCGTAATGGTTAAGTCAGGAATACATATTATACACCATTTTAAAGAATATTTTATGATGAATACAAATATGTTTACAGAATGTTATTACCAGTAACAGAAGGGAAGTTACAAGCAAAAGTACAGCGTCTAATCATAAAAAGCAAAAAATAGTGGAATTTGTGAAATCAGTGTACAACGTAAAATTATTGTACAGTACATTATTGAAAACTTGCAAGACACTTGAAATAACTTACCAACAAGCAAAATACGCTTTAATATTTAATTGGATAACCACGGTTTCTTAGTAACAAAGTGCATCTTCTTGGCATGGAACTAATGAGCTTCTCTAGTTGTCCATTGGTGATAACACGGTACCATACGGACCTTGCAGACTCAATTAATGCTGTTTTAGATGTGAGTTCCTGTTGACGAATCTTTTGCTCCAATTTCACCCACAAATTCTCAATGGGATTAAGATCCGATGACTGTGCCGGCCATTGAAGTTTTCCTACAACTTTTCGATTGAACCACTCCTCGGCCAACTTTGACCGATGACATGGCGGGTTATCGTCCTGAAATATAAAATTCCGCAAACCCATGACTTGTGCAGATGGTAGCAGTCTGGATTCCAAAAATCCACATATTTCGATCCATTCAATATGTCATCAACAATATGCAGACGGCCAACACCACTGGCTGAAATACAGGACCATAACATCACCGAATACGGGTGCTTGATTTTTGGCTGGGTGCAGCATGCCTTATATCCTTCACCAGCCCGACGACGTACATAATTATTTCCATTATTAGCGGAAATAGTAACAGTTGTTTCATCACTGAAAATAACATTTTTCCATTCATCAACAGTCTAATTCTTGTGTGCCTTAGCCCAAGCAATTCTTTTGAGCCGTTGTTGTTCAGTAAGGAAAGCTTTTCCTCCAGTCAGTCAATTTTCTTGTAGCCTACGACGAACTGTACGTGCAGATGCAATAATGCCTACTTCATTCTCCTACTCATTTCTTAAATCAGTGGCTGTTTTATATCTCACCTGTACACTAAGGTCTTATGCAGTACTCCGTCGATTAACTGTAACGACTCTCCTGAGGCTTCGAGGTCCACTATAACTGATTTTTTTTTTTGGTCTGCCGGTACGTTTTGCTGTTTTAGGAATGCCATGTGTCTTCCACTTATTCAGTACATTCAAAATAGTTGACTTGGGTATGTTTAAACGCCTCTCGGTTTCTTTTATGGACAACCCACTAATATAACACCTAACAATCTTTCCTTTCTCAAAGTCAGTTCTCTTCCGCCCTGATATTTTCACTGAATCTCACAGTAAGATATGATCGCGGTTAGCTGCAGGCTTGTGTTTATACCGTTTGCATCTGTACCGCGCATTTTGACAACGCAGCGGATCCATTCATTTGCTTTTGAAAGAGTGTCCGGAGACTTTTGTCAGTATACTGTGTGTGACGTAAATAGAAACAAAAAAGCATTAGACTTTATTAGACAATAATCCGGGTCTTTATAGAGACGTATTCATACAATATCTGCCGAGCTTGTGCTCGATAATGAGCGATTTTTTAAAGGCTCTAGAACTACTTCAGACTAAACTGTAAAACACAAATAGAATACGACGTTAAACCTCTTGTACCTTAATGAAGACTGAATTCCAAAAACGGGTTGCTTTTCCAAGGCACTAGAAATACTTCAGACTTAAACTGCAAAACGTAGATAGAATAAGAGGTTACCCCTCTTATTCATTAATGAAGTCTGAAATCCAAAAACGGGCGGCTTTCCCAAGGCATTAGATGTACTTCAGACTTGAACTGTAAAACGTAAATAAAATAAGACGTTAAACCTCTTACTCCTTTACGAAGTTTGAAATCTTTCTAGTGCCTTGAAAAATACGCCCATTGGTGAGCGACAGCTTTGAAGATATTGTATGAATACAGCTGCACAAAGACCCAGATTATATCCTCACAAAGTCTAGTGCTTTTTTTGTTTCTATTAATAAATGATGTATCCATAATGCATTGTTCTATATGCGACGTACCTATCTCAGTGCTGACGCATATTTTAAGACGGCAAGTTGCAGTGACAAACTTCGTCGGTGTAGTTTAGATAGAAGAAGCATTCGGCTCCGGAGCATAAATGTGAGGATTCGATTACCGATACCGGCAAATGACTTTTATACCATAATTTCTGCAAAACTGATATTGTACTATCGAAAATATTCTTATTTTTATAAATTATTATTTTTCTTTTAGGTGATAACAGCACAGAAGCATGTTTAATGAAGAATTCCAAAAAGATTCTTTCGTGCAATTTGGAAATAGTGTTCAACACCGTCGGGGACATATGCACGTAAGTTAGAAAATAAATCGGTTGTTTTTAATTTCATAAAAAGTTGTTTAAAAATTGTCTAAAAATTAGTAAATGTTAATCCTGCTAACAAAGTTTTTTCATTCTTCAACCCTTGTTTAAAATCAGGAAAGTCCAATGAAGTAAAACATTCAGCAATATCGTTGTAGCAGTACACTGCCACTTCTGAAATGTTCATGCAGTGAAACTTGGTTACAATGAGGTACAAGAGACCGACGAAAAATTTTCAGTTATAACCGTTACTTGCATCCGTTATTGTAACTTTATGTTATTTTTTTTGCTGTTATTCACTAATTTTATCACACACACACACACACACACTGTATCATCATCATCATCATTGTCAACCATTATCAATCCACTGCTGGACGAAGGTCTCCCCAAGTTTCCTCCACAACGGTCTGTCTTGTACCAGTCTCCTCCATGTCACCCCTGCATACTTTCGAATTTCATCCACCCATCTCCCATCTGGTCTTCTTCTGGGTCTTTTCCTGTCCCTTGGAATCCAATCTAAAATTTCGGCTGTCCATCGATGATCTGTCCTTCTGGCAGTATGTCCAGCCCATTGCCATTTCAGGGATTTAACTCTGATCATGATGTCTTCCATTCTTGTCATTTTTCGGATCCACGAGTTCCTCTTCATATCTCTCCTGGTTACACCAAGCATGCACCTCTCCATGCTTGTTTGAGTTGTCTGCAGGCTTTGTATGTCTCTTTTAGTTAAGGTCCACGTCTCTGCACCTTACGTAAGCACTGGAATGATGCATTGATCAAACACTTTTCTTTTAAGACATAATGGCATATTGCTCTTGAAAATTATGCTGTTTCTTCCAAAAGCTCTCCAGGCAAGTTTTGTACGCCGATTAATTTCTTCATCAATGTGACCCTCACTTGATATCTGCTGTCCAACATAAACGTACGTGTCTGTTATCTCCAGCTTTTCTCCATCAATCGATAAATCTTTATTTCTTGTAAAAGCATTGAACATCACTTTTGTCTTCTGAAAGTTCATTTTTAATCCCACTTCTTTACTCTTGTCAGCAAGTTCCTGGATCATACTCTGCAGCTCTGATGGGGTAGTTGCAAAAATGACTACGTCATCAGCAAAACGAAGGTGGGTTAGATAATCTCCATTAATCTTTATCCACTTGTTTTCCCAGCTCAGCGACTGAAAAACACCCTCCAATGTGGCATTAAAGAGCTTCGGAGATATGGTGTCACCTTGTCTCACTCCCTTTCCAATTTTTACGTGTGTTGTATTTTCAAACAGCCTAATCTTTGCACTTGCATTTTCATAGATGTTATTAATAATATTAATGTATGCATCTTCAATACCGCAGGTTTTCAGAGCCATTGTAACTACTGATGGTTTCACCGAATCAAAGGCTTTTTCATAATCGATAAAAGCCATGCACAATGGAAGTTCATATTCCCTCGGTCTTTCAATTAGTTCTCTCAGCACGTGGATATGATCTATTGTGCTGTAGCCACTCCTGAATCCAGCTTGTTCTCTCGGTTGAGCCATGTCCAGTGTTACCTTCAAGCGGTGTGAAAGAACTTTATTGAAGATTTTATAAACTACTGATAGGAGGCTGATAGGTCTGTAGTTTCCGAGATTAGCTCAAACCAATTACCACACTCAAATGAAGCTAAGACGTATCACCGGTATCAAAAGTATACACAGTTAAAACCATGACGACACAAATAACTCATTCCATTGAGGTTTAAAAAGGTTTAATGTTAAAAACTTGCGAGATCTTTCGAACCTACGACTTATAGGTTCATCATCAGGCACCAAAACTCGCAAGGTGCACATGAAACGTAGTGGTTATATACACGTGTGGTTATGGGCAAAGACCGCGCATGCGTACAAGTCGGAACAGTATGAGGTCATAAAATACATACATTTAAAATAACCTGTAGGGTAAAAAACACATAATGGTTGTCATAAATATAAGAAATATAAAATGAAGGTCAAAGTTCCCTCGCCTGAGTTTTATATATGTACAATAAAATCAATGGTTGTCTAATCTTGTTTCTTGGTTTTTCAGTAGGTATCGCCAAGGTGCTGGTATATTGGATGGAACTTCATCATTACAACATTGTTCATTCAAATGATAAATATACAAGCTCTCGAGAAGCAACAGGCCATTTTTAGTTTTGGTCGTCGATAACAGTTTTACATTGTCCCAGTCAGGATAGTGCTCTCCTTTTAGTACCTCTCGCACTAAAGAAGTTGTTACGGCATGTATACGAACACTGTATTTGTGTTCTGTAATTCGTGTCTTTAATGATCTACAAGTGGATCCCACGTAAGAAGTAGGTTGTGAGGTAGTTGAGAAAGGGTTCAGTGGTACCGAATAAACGCCGTATTTATCTAAATTGATGTCGGATCTCGGTCTGATTTGGTCAAATTGAACAAACTTTCCGAAGAAACACCAAAGGAACAATCGTATTTTTTGCATGAATTTTGTAAGATCGGTACAATGGTTGGATGGAATGGGATGGATGCCACGTATTTTATGGTTACTTCATCACGTATTGGTTGTAACGTTGTGGAGATCCGTCGTTGATACCTGCGTAACAATTTTGTAAATAGATATCCGGGATAACCGGAAACATTTGTTAGATTGAAAATCCTGTGTAATTCTAGTTTTAAAGATCTTTTGGTGGATGAATGACTATAAGCCCTACAGATTAAAGATGAAATAGAACTATGTTTATAGGGAAGTGGTGTGTACGAATTATATGGAATGAGGGTAGGTGAACAAGTGGGTTTTAGGTAGACGGAGGTTTGAATGTCATTAGATGGGGTGCGTCGTAATAAAATATCTAAGAACGGAAGGGTGTTGGAGGATTCTAACTCTTGGGTGAAGGAAATAGTGGGAAAGACGGCTGATAAAGAGGCAGCAAAAGTGTCTAATTCACTAAGTGAGTATTGCCAAAAAACTAAAACATCGTCGACATATCGTATATAGAGTAATGGTTGGAATGTACCATTATGAAAAACTATATGTTCGACGTGTTGCAGTACTATTTCAGCCAGGACGGGGGAAAGAGGTGACCACATTGGGGTACCGAAATCCTGGCGGTAGGTGATGTTATTAAATTTAAAATAAGTCCGGTTCTTGATAAGGTTCAGGGCTGAAACTATAGCAGTGCATTCAGTAGAAGAGAGGTTTAAGGATGGAAGTAGTGGGGTAATCAGGTCAATGGCTACATCCACAGGGACATTGGGAAACAGGGAAACTACATCGAGACTGGCCATTTTAAATGGAATACCCGATGTAGCGGAATGGATCCGTTCCAGGGCGGACTTAGAACTCTTAATTGAGAAAGGTGAAGATGTGGTTAAGGGGAAAGGACTTCATGTGCACCTTGCGAGTTTTGGTGCCTAATGATGAACCTATAAGTCGTAGGTTCGAAAGATCTCGCAAGTTTTTAACATTAAACCTTTTTAAACCTCAATGGAATGAGTTATTTGTGTCGTCATGGTTTTAACTGTGTATACATTTGATACCGGTGATACGTCTTAGCTTCATTTGAGTGTGGTAATTGGTTTGAGCTAAAGTGTTCGTGCTTAGACAGCTATCTTCTTTATTTGTGTGTCAATAAAACCTAAACGAACCGCAAGAACTCCAAAGTAAGCAAGACTCAATAACATCTTACATTACTTTATTTTACTCAATCTTATTTTATTATTCTTTCTGCGTTGTAATTTCGTTTTTTTTTTTTTTTTTTTTTTTGATCGGAGGTTTAACGACCACCGTGAGCAACTCAATGGGCTATAAGCAGTCGCCCGTCCCTAATTTAGGGTCACTGGTTCCAGGGAAGGGAGAGAGCCAGTGCCGTAAGACAAACACAACATCCATGCCTGACCGGGATTCGAACCCGGACCCCTTACGGACGAATGATCAGAGGCCAACGCCTTAGACCACTGCGCCACCGGGGCGGCTGTGTAATTTCGTTAATATATATACATGTATATACAGGGTGATCAGAATCGACAGCATAATAAACCTACCGGACGATTCCTCGTGGAGAAAGAAACCGAAAACCGTTGTCCGTTGTCTGATCGGACGTCGCATTCCGGAGATATACGCGCCGAAAGTTCCGTGACGTCACATTCCGGAGATATACGCGCCGAAAGTTACGTGACGTCACATCCGGTAACGCACATGCCCGTTGAAGAGCGACGTGGATAGTTATTCAGACGCACGTATCACAAGGCAATCAAGCCTCCTCTGTGGCGCAGTGGTCTAAGGCGATGGAAAGGGGTCCGGCTTAGAATCCCGGTGAAGCATGGATGTTGTATTTGTCTTACGGCACTGACTCTCTCCCTTCCCTGCAACCAGTGGTCCTAAATTCAGGACGGGCAACTACTTATAGCCCACTGAGTTGCTCACGGAGATCGTTAAACCTCCAATTAAAAAAAAAGAAAAAAAAGGCAATAAACATTTTAAAATGTGACATGGGATGGGTATGCAAATTCGAAGGACGTGGTAGTGGGAGACCATCAGTTGTACGCCCACGCGATACGGCAGGTAGGGATAAAAAGGGTTGGCGACGGTAGCATGTAAGCTCATACTGCGTTGGTACATTTGACAGCAGTGTGGGTAGCGATATGTCGTACAGTTTGAGAGAGTATTGTGACATGTATCTCCTATTGGGGGAATGTCATGATTCAGCATTGCGTGCAGCAATGCTGAACCATGAAATTCCAATAATGACTATTAAGGGTATTGCAGATACACATCTGCAACACCCTTAATAGTCATGATTAGGCATTGGACAATCCATACGCAACACGTGAACACGCTCACCAGGTCCGGTGGGGTGTTAGTATCTGGTGTGGTATTGGGGCGATATCCTAGTGGGACCATATCTTCTTCCCGAACGTGTCACAGCTGCCAACTACATGGTGTTCCTAGGGGATGTTCTTTTTTTTTTTTGAGGTTTAACGACCACCGTGAGCAACTCAATGAGCTATAAGCAGTCGCCCGTCCCTAATTTAGGGTCACTGGTTCCAGGGAAGGGAGAGAGCCAGTGCCGTAAGACAAACACAACATCCATGCCTGACCGGGATTCGAACCCGGACCCTTTACGGACGAATGATCAGAGGCCAGCGCCTTAGACCACTGCGCCACCAGGGCGGCGAGGGGATGTTCTGCCGGACTTACTGGAAAACGTACCATTGGGTGTTATCAGCACTATGGTTCCAGCATGATGAAGCACCGGCGCATAACGCCCTAAATGGTCGCCAGTGGCTCGATACGTAATATCCCGTTCGATGGCTTGGTCGTGGTGGCCCTGTCGCAAGTCCCGCTACATCGCCGGATCTTAACCCATTGGACTTTTTTCTCTGGGGCCATCTAATAGAACTGGTATATTGACGGCCTGTCACCAGCCTGCATAACCTAGTGGCCACCTGACACGCAGCCTTCACAACTGTAACCTCTGCAATGCTACAACGCGTGCAGGTGTCTATATCCTCGGCGGCCTGCCGCCTATTCCGCACTAGAAGGTGGTCATTTTGAACACATGTTGCAATCTGACACGAATCCACGTGTTTGATCATTTGTGTTTCAGTGGTGCACATAAATAAATTACATGTTTTCTGTCAAAGTGATTGGGTAAGTTATTTCTAATGTCTGTATTCTTACTGGATGTGACGTCACGAACTTTCGGTGCGTATATCTCCGGAATGCGACGTCCGATCGGACAGCGGACGACGGTTTTCGGCTTCTTTTTCCACGACGAATCGTCCAAAAGGTTTATTCTGCGGTCGATTATGATCACCTTGTATATATATATATATATACACTGGTATCCAAAATTAGCGTGACGAACACAAAATCATGAGTGGCGAAGTGGTCTAAGCGATGGCCTCTGATCATTCGCCAGAAATGAGTCGGAGTTCGAATCTCGGTGAGGCATGGATGTTGTGTTTGTCTTACGGCACTGGCTCTCTCCCTTCCCTGGAACCAGTGACCCTAAATTAGAGACGGGTGACTGATTATAGCCCATTGAGTTGCTCACGGTGGTCGTTAAACCTCCAACCAAAAAAAGAAAAAAATCATTAGTTATGCAAAATGCAGAAACCAGTTTAATGATAATTGGTACGAACATTCATATCGCTACAACGCTGAAATACGCAACATAAAAGGAATGCCATCATCGCATGAGGGGGAAGCATGCGCATAGCAATCCAAAAGTAATGCAGCAGTGAGGCGGATTTCGAAGGTCTAATAGGGAGTGTGATTACCCTGAACAGCAATACAGCTCGCATAACGAGCACGCATGTTGTTTATAAGGCTGTGAATGAGAGTTTGTGGCAACAAGTGCCACTCCTTCACCAAAGTGAACCATCCTTAAGCAATTGTAACCCGGCAGCCCCCTTCCTCCCAGAACACTCGGATTTCCAGAACAGTCAGTTCTAGGAGGGGGTTGCCGGCTTTCAATTACACTTCCCAGGGAATCCCAGACAAAGTCTATTGCGTTGTTGGCCAGGAGGATATTCGCAGGCTACTCCATCATGTGAATATCCTCACTCTCCATGTGTTCATCGACCAGCCAAGCCCTATGGGAACGGGCGTTATTGTCGATAAAAGGAATTCCCTTCCTGTCCAGTGATCGATCTCCACTTTATAAAGTGTCATCTAAGCTATGTCACTGAGCCATTCTTCCACTAACAGTCCAACGCAAGCTTCAGTTGCCGCACCTCGCTCAGAACAACGTTTATCAAGGTTGCATGCCTGCCAGCTAGATGACGTAGGTCATGATTTGAATATTTCCATAAGAGCTATCACAATGTTGCTTGGTACGTCGACTTCGCGTTTCCCATTGCACACGTCTCTAAAAAATATTGACATTCAATCGTTTCTTTTGAACATATTACAGAGTTTGTATTTGTCACATTAATATTTGACACCCGTGTAGTTATGTTAAAAAGATAAAATCAACAATTAGTAAAAGTAGCTCTTACCATTACACGATTACAATTTACGTGCGTATTTGGTATCTACGTATCTAAGTACTACCTTATTAATTCACAAGAAAAATGCTAACATACCTGATATTATTAGTAAACAAGAAAGATGACGCCGAATTTTCGGGTGTAATAAGCATGTCTTTTGAATCCGTTCTAACGCAAATTAAATTTATCAAAGCCATTCAAAGTCAATGGTGCCGATATGGAAAACAACAGTATCTGACGAAAGAAGATACTGTCGGGTTTTTAATTCCTCAGATATTATTGTAAACGCAATCGTGAGCTTACGCCCTCTAGTTTCAGAATTGTGTGTTAAGAAAAACATGAATTTATATGAGAAACATTTTGCACCGGAAACGTTCTCCAACACAGAAATAATTTTTGAAATCGGACTTTTAGAAACAGAGATATAGAAAAAAATAAGATGTGACTTTATGTCCCCTGGTGAAAAAACCATGCATTATTTTAGGATCGAAGTATTCTCAAAAGGTTTTTCCATATGAGCGGTATCGGTCCACGAAAAAAAATTAGTCGAGTTTTCAGGCGCCCAGATTTTGCTACAAATACATCAGAAGCAGAAACGAACAGCTGGTGGCGAAACCATTCTTTACCAAACATTAAAAATTATGTGAAAAATACTTTCCATCAGGTCTTGTATGCGACATAGGAAGAATTTTTTCAAATCGGAGTTTTAGAAGCAGAAATAACGCATAAAACTCAATGTGCCTTTGTGCCCCCTAGCGGAAAGTCTATTATTTACTTGAAAATTTTGAATTTTTTGGAAAACATTTCGCATCGGAAACACCATCCAACAAAGAAGGAATGTTTCAAATCGGAATCCTCGAAGTAGAGATATTGACGAAAATAAGATATACATCAACGCCCCTGGCGTAGAAACCATGCATTATTTCAAGAAGAAAGTGTTCCTAAAAAGTTTGCCGACATGAGTAGTATCGGTCAACAAACGACTTTTTTTTCAATCGAGAATTTAGAAGCTCATATTTTGCTGCAAATACATCCGAAGCGGAAATTAAGTCTTACACCAACTGGTGGCCAAACCATTTTTTACAAAAAAGTTAAATTATGAGCAAAGGATTTCCCATCAGGAGCTGTATCCGGTGCAAGAAGAATTTTTCAAGTCGGAGATTCAGAAGCAGAGATATAGCGTGGAAAGCAATTTACCTTTACGCCCTCTAGCGAAAAGTCTATGAATAAATTGAAAATTTTGAAATTATATGAAAAACATGTCACACTGAAAACACTATCCAACAAAGAAGAAATTTTTCAAATCGGACTTCTAGAAGTAGGGATATTAATGAAAATAAGATATACATCTACGACCCCTGGCGGAGAAACTTTGGAATATTTTATGAAGAAAATATTCCGAAAGTTTTATCAATGTGAGTGGCATTAGTCCACGAAAAAAAAAATTCAATCGAGATTTTAGAAGCTCAGATTTTATGGTAAATATATCAGAAGCAAAAATTAAAATTTACGGCCCCTGGTGGCGAAAGCATTCTTTACCAAACATTTGAAATATATGCAAAAGGTTTTCCATCACGAGGTGCATCCTCTGAAGAAAAAAAATTTCAAATCGGAATTTTAGAAGAAGAGTTATCGGGAAAAATGTAATTTACTTTTACGCCCCCTAGCGGAAAATCTATGCGTAATTTGAAATAGTAACTATATCTAAAATACTCTTCGACATAAATGAAATTGAAATATAAAAGATTTTTTCAATCGGATATTTAGAAGCAAATATGTAGATTAAAACGTATTTTTCAATTCGACATCATCTGTGTTTACGCCCTCTAGCGGCGAAATTGTACATCGTAAAACAAAAACGAAATAAAGGATCATCATTTGTATATTTCAAGCATCCCAATGCAAAAAGAATTTTTTAAATCGGACTAATAGTTGCAGAGATATCGTGGGTACAGGCGGACGGACGGACAAACCGATAACATAAGTACGAATCTTTTTACGCTTTCCAGGCGTAGGTTGAAGAAGCGTATATGCTCCAGCTTTTTCCGTCAGTCTGTCGGCGCGATAACTCACGTAAAAATGGTTTGATTTCGATGAAATTTTAGTATGTGGTAGGGGACCACCAGGGGACGAACCCTATTGAAAATGGGTGAAGTGGGGTCAAAGATCACGACATAAGAGCGCAATTCATTCAATTGTCCTTATGCGTCATAACTTGCGTAAATATGATTCGATTTCAATGAAATTTTAATATGTGGTAGGGGACCACCTGGGGACAAAACCTGTTGAAAATGGGTAAAGTGGGCTCAAAGGTCAGTACATAGAAGCGGGATGTATTCCATTGGCCTTATGCGTCATAAGTTGCGTAAAAATGGTTCGATTTCGATGAAATTTTAGTATCTGGAAGGGGACCACTTGGAGAGTAACCCTATTGAAAATGGGACAAATGGAATCGAAGGTCAGGACGTAGGATCGGGATCCATTCCATCGCCTTTATCCCACACTATTACGGTGGACGTCAGGTAATTTTGCTTCCTATATTTCCAATGGAAAACTTTTTGTACACATTTCCTTCACAATTAGGATGGAAATTTGAACATCGATTAAAATAACTTCTTACTATAACTTGGAATACGAAACATTTTGTAAAACATAAGCATAATTATATTAAAAAACAATAACGTTTCCTTTGGTGGTGTTGAAACCAGAAAAAAGATGGCGCGATCTGTGCTTTGATGACGTCAGTGGACAAATAAATGTTAGATTGCATAATTACGGTTATGGTTCAGAAATATTAAGTATTCAAAGTTATGAAATGAAGCTATTTTAATGAATGTTTAAATTTTCATCCTTGGGAACGCATTGTTTGTGAAGAAAATGTGTACAGAAGTTTTTCCATTGGAAGTATAGGAAGCAAAATTACTTGACGTCCACCTTAAAGTAGCAATTCTTGTATGTACATTTCATTTTGAAAAAGGCTCTAAGAATTTTGATGAAAGTCGTTAACCTACAGTTTTATGGTACTAGAAATCGATTTAGCTTGATAACGACTTTAGGCGAATTCGTTTAATGGGTTAAATACCCACCCCGAATTATAACATTTTTATTGGCATGGCGTCGTTCCATTAATGTTACCAATGCTTAGAAATCTTATGACATCACAATCTCGCGTTTCAGAATGTTGACGCGCGGTCACGCCATCGGTCTCTTTTACGTCACACGTTGTGTATGGATCCTATTAATGTTTTATGACGTCACACTCTTGCGGCGAGCAGATGATCGCGATTCCCATCTGCCTCATTACGTCACGCGTTGTGTGCGTATGTTCGTCCGCATAATAACTCGCGTAACAATCGTTCGATTTCGATGAAATTTTAGTATCTGGTAGGGGATCACCTGGTACGGAACCCTATTTAAAGTGAATGAAATAGGGTCAAAGGTCAGTACACAGGAGCGGGATCCATTCCACTACTGTTGTGCGCCATAACTAACGTAAAAAAGGTTAGATTTTGATGAAATTTTAGTATGTAGTAGGGGATCACCTGGCGACAAACCCTATTGAAAATGGGCGAAATGGGGTCAAAGGTAATGACATAGGAGCGGAATCACTTCCATCGCCATTATGCGTCATAACTTACGTAAAAATGCTTCGATTTAGATAAAATGTTAGTATGTTGTAGGGGCCTGCCTGGGGACGAATTCTGTTGAAAATGGGCAAAATGGGGTCAAAGGTTAGGACACAGGAGCGGGATCTATTCCATAGCCCTTATGCATCATTACTTACGTAAAAATACTTCGATTCCGACAAAACTTTATCATGTTATTTTGGAGGTATACCGAATCGGTTCTGTTGAATATCATCGAAATGGGATCAAAGGTCAGGGCACAGGATCGAGATTTATTCCACAGCCATAATTCTCATAACTTGAGTGATAACTTGAGTAATGATTTCTGGTATGTTGGAAAGCGTATCATAATCAATGCATTGCATGATTTTACTAACTTGTTTTACAAAAGGCATGCTAAAAAGTCTCGATGAAATGCACTGCCTATGGTATTTTTATTTTTTAAAGTGGTCTTCCAAAGTAATCAGTTTCAGATTTTTCTAAAGTGAAATTTAAGCGCACTGTTTTTCATTTAACTTAGATAAAATGGAAATTCTGAATCGATGTCATCTATATACATTAAGCAAAGTGGTAAAATGGAGAAAATGCGATAGTTTCCGTCCGGAAATTGTACCACCATTTCTAAATGATCTAGTGATCTGAAAATGTTTATGGTGATAGGTTTTAAAGTCCGTATAACTAGAAACGTCCGAAAACCAAAAAAAATCAAAATGGCAACTTTGGAATATTGTTTGCTTGAATTATTCTACCACTTTTAAACCTAGAAAAGTCGGAAAACCAAAAATTTCGAAACAAAATACTGGTAAATTTAAAGATAATTGTGTTCTAAAAGTTGAAATACTGTTAAAATTCCATGAAATTTTGATTTAAAATTAAGGGGCGCCAAAACCTGCTACCGTTTAACGTCAAACTGTAAGCATTGGCGTAACGACCTTGTTCTAAATCGTAAAGAAGTTACGGATCTTAAATTACTTTTTTTTCCCTTAATTACTTTTGCCTTTCTTCAGTTTTATGTTCAAAAAGGATTTCATAGATGGGCATTCGAACAACGAGCATGATAGGTAGTTCCTTTTATAAAACAAAGAAAGAGTTTTTAAAGCAGTCTATTCTTCTGTCCTCGATTCTATATTAACTAGACACTCACCATCCTCTTCTTCCTTTATGTAATCTTCAAAGTTCACATTTTTTCTAACACCTCCGAGAATTACTTATCTGTCGATCTATTGACGTTTCGGCAGCCACACGTTTTTGTCCACAATCTCATAATCGACTACACATGTCAAATCAGTATCCAGTTTATGTTTCTTCAAGCCCATTGATAACGGAATAATGTCATTTTTCAGCATCTTCATCGACTTCCGTGGATTTTATTGTCCTGCCTTATTGCTATAGTATTTGATAGTCTGTGATGTGACCTTATCCTATGCCTCACTCATGAATCGAAGAGTATTAGGAGCCGAAATTCTTAATTTACTCTTTCCTTCAATGAGTTCGGAAGCTTCTGAAGTTAAAAGTTTTCGAAAATAACATTTAAAGCTTCTAATATTACATTAATCCATTAGTTGGAGAATACAGCATCTACAGAAAACTTTTCTTAATCTATATATATCACACATTTTTTTCAATCCTGCTATTACTCATTTTTTCGTTTACATCAGCAAATATTCCACTTTTCTTACCAAACACGATATCAATGGCTTAAATATTTGTTGATTATACATGTGAAGCTCTTTAAAGTAAAGCATGTAAAGAGCTTCACTGTTCAGCAACCAAATGTTGCTCATAAAAAATCATTTCAAACCAACGCTCCTCTGTTTGCTCATAACAGCCTATATCTCGTTATAAGTGAGTTCGACTATACACCGCAGAGCCAAAATATTATGACCACCTGTCTAATATAATGCTGGTCCTCCTCGTGCCACCAAATCAACTCTTACTGGGCGAGACATTGATGCTACAACATTTTTAAAGGTGTGTTCTTGTGGTATGTAGTACCAAAATGTTACCAGTAGCCCCTTTAGCTCTTGTAAGTTACGTGGTTGAGCCGCCGGAGATTGGATTTGCTGTTCCAACGCAAACCAGATGCTCGATTGGATTGGTGCCTAGAGAATTTTCTTTCTTTGATTGGAGGTTTAACGACCACCGTGAGCAACTAAATGGGCTATAAGCAGTCGCCCGTCCCTAATTTAGGGTCACTGGTTTCAGGGAAGGGAGAGAGCCAGTGCCGTAAGACAAACACATCCATGCCTCACCGGGATTTAAACCCGCACCCCTTACGGACGAATGATCAGAAGCCAGCGCTTAGACCACTGCGCCACCGCATAGAATTTGGAGGCCAGGGCAATAGCTGGAAGTCTTCCTGATGTTCCGTGAACCATTTTCGAACAATCCGGACAGTTTGGCGTAGCGCATTATTTGCTGAAAGAAGGTGCTACTAGAAGGGAATACCGTTGCCATGTAAAGATGTACCTAGTCTGCGATGATGTATTGGTACGTAGTAGGCGTCATAGTTTCCTGCACATGAATGATTTGAACCAGTGCTTCACAGCTGAATATTGCCCAAAGCATTACATTCCCTCTAGTGGTTTGACTTCGACCCACCGTGCAACCTGGGAACAACACTTCTCCACGTAAACGACGAAGACGTACCCGGCCGCCCAGATGGTGCAACAGGAAACGAGATTCATCGGACCAGACGACCTTCTTCCAATTATTATTTTAGGTCCAGTTTCGAGGCGCCGCGTACGCGTTGTAGGTGCTATCGATAGTGAACCGAGGTTAGCATGGGCACGCGCAGTGGCCTGTAGTTATGCAGCCACATTTTCAACAGTGTTCGATGTACTGTGTGTTGTGATACATTACTCCCGTCACCACCATTCAAATCACCTGCGACTTGCGCGAAAGCATCCCTTTTGTTGGCTCGTACAATACGGGATGGCCTTTGCCCACCTCTGGCATCAAAGAGCCGTGGTCAGCTCACATCTTGCCGGCTATTCGTGGTTTTACCTCCTCGGACCACATTTCGAAGGTACGAACAACGGCCGACCGTGAGCACCCCACAGGCCTTGCCGTCTCGGAAATGCTCTGACCTAGTCGTATTTTTCATCACATGAGCACCTCAAAGCCACTATGTGCAGTTAGGTACGTCCAATGACGATGAACGGCCATTACAATTTGGCCTTTGTCAACCTTGAAAAACTTTCCATCTGAAGAACAAGAATAAAACTAATTAATGGAGCTCAGTATCAAGTGTCATTTATATAATTTCACGACCTTCATACGAGCCGTCGTTTACTTACAGTTGCTTTGGTTTGCATAAAGATGCACTAGTCATAATACTTTGGCTCTTCCGTGTATCATCATCATCATTGTCAACCATTATCAATCCTTTACCGGACGAAGGTCTCCTCAAGTTTCCTCCACAAAGGTCTGTCTTGTGCCAGTCTCCTCCATGTCACTCTCGCATACTTTCGAATTTCATCCATCCATCTCCCATGTGGTCTTTTTCTGGGTCTTTCTTGTCCCTTGGAATCCAATCTAAAATTTCGGCTGTCCATCGATGGTCTGTCCTTCTGGCAGTATGTCCAGCCCATTGCTCGTTCGTGATAGACGTAGTGTTGGTGGCTCCAATATTTTATGCGTTTTAGTGTGGAATACCTTGTCCCTCACTCACCTGTTGCGTGGCCCGGCTGTCTAAAGGTACTGTGTACGTTTTGAGCTACTTTTCTAGCGTTCTCATCCTCATATTAGTTCATATTCATCCGTTTTCTTATCGTTTGCTCGTTTGTTTACGTTTGGAAGCTGCCAACATGGCGGCTTCCGGTATTTCGTTATCATCTACGGGCGTGGCGGATGCACGTCACGTCACACTTCCCACGTCCATGGAAGTTAACATACTCTCGTCCTCAGATGTGTCTGCTCAGATGCCTTCCCAGCTTTCTAGTACTCCTGCACCGGTGCCTTCACTGGACTTGACTGCGCTTTCTTCTTCAGCTCCTGCATCTGTCTCGGTGCCCTCCCTGGGAACTACTGATTCTACTGCCTTGCCTTCGGCCTGTGCTTCTCTTCCCTCACAGCCTTCTGTGCCTGCCGGATCCTAACAGACTTCTCTTCCGAGGATGTCATTTGCCTCTAAAGTGCAACGAGGCGCTACTTCTACGTCCGATTCCTCTCAACCAGATGGTCTTTTGCAAGCAACACCTATTATTCAGGTATCCAACCACAAGGTGAAGGTAACGATTGATGACAATTCGCAGATTGGCCGTGAGTTCCATAACCTCCTGGCTAGAGGTGTGATCTTTTATGCTTTACCAAATACTCCATTGCCACGCTACATGGAAGCCCTCTCTGTACATATGTCGTCTGCGTCCATTGCAGGAATTTCCCGTACTCCTCGGGGTATTTCGGTACAGTTCAATCACAAGGAGGATGCTGACTTTTTTTCTAGCTAACGGACTTTCGATTGGGATAAACCATCTCATCCCGTCGCCTCTTTCCAAGAGACCGGTGAACATCACGTTCTATCCTGTTCCACAGGAAGTGCCGGATACTGCATTTCCTCTCCTTGTCAGTCATGTTTGTAAAATTGTTGGCAAGGTCCGTCGCCTTTCTGACGCTCCCCGCGGAACTCGATTTGCACATGCTACAGGACCTCGCCGTCAGTTATTGGTCGTCTTTCCCACCGAGAAAGCCTTGGCGGATTGCCCTACAGAAGCTACTGTTGAAATTGGCGCACGAACGTACAGTTTCAAGATTTTCACTGCTCACTATTGTACACACTGTTTAACACAAAATCACACCACTGCCTCCTGTGACCGCGTTCGACATGGACGTTCATCAAGTTCGCATCCCACTGCTGACCACATTGGTCTTTCTACTATCCCCACTACCGGTAGTTTGCCTGACGCGAATTCTTCGTTTCTCCGTCAGACGAACATTTCCGTCACGGACAATGCTGCCTTTCCTCCTCTCCCGACCCGTACGATTGTGCATCCACCTTCAAGATTGACAGAGTTGTCTTCGACTACAGATGTGTCTACAGCGGAGTGTTCCGATCCGGGTGTGTTGAGTGGTGGTTTGGCAGATCGGCCGTCTGGCTCTTCTCCTAGCCTCTCGGATATCGGATCTCCATTTACAACCTTGTCTACCATACCCTTGTTGCAACATCTTCCTGAAGCATCGGCTGTTGTACCAGTCTCTACTAAGGCAGCTCAGCTACGTACTGCTTCTTCGGCGACGTTCGTTTCCTCGTCTCCTGACTTGTTAGGTGAGCCTGATCCACTAATTGATACATCCGCCTCAGCTACTTCTTCGAAGCGGATTGGAACTTCCAAAGGCGCTGTAAAACAGAAAAAGTTAAAAGAAATTTCTGTGCCACATTCTGAGGATTCATCTAGTATTCCCGAGGTTTCCGGTTCCGGTGTTTCTCCACCTGATGTTTCTTCAAACAGTATGCTTCTCCGCTCAGGTCCTGTCACTCCTCTCTCTGATGCTGAGGTTCTACAGGCAGTTGATACGTTTCCTCCAGTTCCTGGCCCACTGTCCAGACAGCAACTTTTACGTCTTTTTCAACCTGCACGTACGATTGTTGGTTCTGAAGAATTCCTTCACTCACCTGATCTGGACCTGTATGCAGCGGTAGCGCAATTCGAAGCTTATGTGTCACTTTTTAAATCTCTGTGTGCCACCGATCCTCGGTATCAGCCTTTTTGAGACGTTACACGCGCCGTCTCGCCTCCTTGAAGGAGCTCGTTGAGAAGCATATATGTGATACCTTCTATACTTTTACCGATTACCTTTAGCTCTCTTCCTCACACCGATTACTTTTTGTTCTCTCAATGCTAGAGGATTTGCGAACCCGTTCGCAGATTCCCTGGTTTTGCAAACTTAGTGCATGTTGATTCTGATGTTTTCCATGTGTGTTTTTACTGTGATTCACAAGTCATGTATTGTAAATTTGCTTTATTTGTGTGTTTGGCTGTGTTTCACAAGTAATGTATTTTAAATTTGCGATAATTGCGTGTTTTTGCTGTGTTTTCACAACTAATCGGTCTCGTTACTTGTGTGATCTCCTCATTATCTCATCATTATCTTATCTGTTGTTTCCTGAATTTGTGCCTGTTTTTAAATTACCTATAATTGTGAGTGTTTGCTGTGTTAGTGCTTTCCTCTATCGCGGATTATTATAGTGGTACGTTTGTTACCTTTGTTATTTTTATATAGTTGCTGAGGTACTCCATGTTGTTTTGCTCTCTAACCACATTTCAGTTCCGTTCGGTTGATTTATGATAGCATAGTACATTTCATGCATTTGTGCTCATGTGTTATAGTGTTTGACATGCCGTTAGGTCTTTCATTTTTCGTGTGCATATTCATTTCCTTTGTGTGTAACGTTGTGCTGCATCGTGGATATACTTACTTTCCGCACTGTTGTTTTCTATACTGCAGCTTTTAATGAATCTCCTATGTCTGTATTTCGTTATAGCAATAAACTGGGTACCACTATGGTACCCACAGTTACCAATACCATTGTCATTTTCGGGATTTTACTCTGATCATGATGTCTTCCACTCTTGTCATTTTTCAGATCCACGAGTTCGTCTTCTTGTCGCTCCTGGTTACACCAAGCATGCACCTCTCCATGCTTGTTTGAGTTGTCTGCAGCGTTTGTATGTCTCTTTTAGTTAAGGTCCACGTCTCTGCACCATACGTAAGCACTGGAAGGATGCATTGATCAAACACTTTTCTTTTAAGACATAATGGCATATTGCTCTTGAAAATTATGCTGTTTCTTCCAAAAGCTCTCCAGGCAAGTTTTGTACGCCGATTAATTTCTTCATCAATGTGACCCTCACTTGATATCTGCTGTCCAAGATAAACGTATGTGTCCGTTATCTCCAGCTTTTCTCCATCAATCGATAAATCTTCATTTCTTGTAAAAGCATTGAACATCACTTTTGTCTCCTAAAAGTTCATTTTAATCCCACTTCTTTACTCTTGTCAGCAAGTTCCTGGATCATAATCTGCAGCTCTGATGGGGTAGTTGCAAAAATGACTACGTCATCAGCAAAACGAAGGTGGGTTAGATAATCTCACATTAATTTTTATCCCCTTGTTTTCCGAGCTCAGCGACTGAAAGAAGCCCTCCAATATGGCATTAAAGAGCTTCGGAGATATGGTGTCACCTTGTCTCACTCCGTTTCCAATTTTTATGTTTGTTGTATTTTCAAACAGCCGAATCTTTGCACTTCCATTTTCATAGATGTTATTAATAATATTAATGTATACATCTTCAATACCGCAGGATTTCAGAGCCATTGTAACTGCTGATGGTTTCACCGGATCAAAGGCTTTTTCATAATCGATAAAAGCCATGCACAATGGAAGTTCATATTCCCTCGCCTTCGGTGTATATTTATATATATATGCACACTTTTCTCTGCACATGAAAAATGTTAACCACGTAAATTCGTTTCAACAGGAAAATACCATTTCTTTTTCTTAATTTTAAATACCCAATCAGGAACAGATAATGAGCTCGAGAAGATGAAATTGATGGAAGTGTACCTAACACAAGCAATATTTCAAAATACAAAAAAATAAAAAATAATAAATGGGATTTTAAATTGAAGCCATGTGAACGATAGGGACACTGGAACCACAATCAATCAAACGACAAAAAATGTCCTCAGAAGATCAGGTATCTGTTAAAACAAAAACTACCCGTTACATTGGAAAAAAATTTCGCGTATTGAAATGAAATCTTTTGAGACAGAAGGAGTTATGTCTTTCTTCTTTTCAATACTGCTTCTTAGGAAGAGCATAATTTTATGCACTTCTACGACCTGCAAATATTTTCGATTTTTTTTTTCTGTACTGAAGGTCTTGCATGGCAAAACGAACCAAATGTATGCACATGTGAACGCACGCTTGAAAAGCTGTCCTGTCTTACATATCATATTAGAGTTTTGTATAATATAGCTTCTTCTTTATTTTTAATGTCGGAAAGTGATAATGTCTGATGTACATTTTTATTCACATTTGATGTAATTTTTATATACAGTTGCATATATTTAGAATTAGAAGTTTTTAAACAGTAATATTTTTCTATGCGTTCTGCAAAAGAAAGTTCCTTTAAAGTAATATTTTTTTTCACGGTTGTATCAATGCATGTAACATAATTTTTATCTTTTTGCAGTTACGCTGGTAACCTTTTAAAATGTGTTACGACGAATTCTGAAAAAGAGTGTGGAGAGGATGGGAAACGGCTGGTGGAAATCTATACTAACGATACTATATTCATCATGGAAAAATGCAAAGAAATAAACATTATTAAAGGTAACAACCTTCTGTTATAATTATGATGCATCAGAAATCAAGGATGACATGAAAAAAAACCTTTTTTACCGTTCTTCGATTGTCATTAAGTTCACTTCATTTTAATGACCCAGTATAATGAAATTTTCCAAATGGCCTGCACACAGGACGAACTTAAGGCAAATCGAAGGACGTCTTAGACTGTAGTTCATTAAACTCGAACTGTGGTCTTCTACCTTTACAGAAATGGCAACAAACTGGGTGTCTAATAGCAATATATTTATGAAATAGGAAAGCAGACCGGTGTTGCCAGTGGTTTAACAAAAAAAACAGCTTTTCCGAAGCGCAAGTAAGTTTATCCCAGAAAAGCCTCTGAGGCAACGCTTTGAATGTTGTTCCGTTTGGAACCAAGATGAAGAGGTTTTCATTTTGACAACTTTGGGGAGCAATAACTGTTAACAATTCATTCCATGGCTTGTTTGCACTCATGGCGAAACTGGGACAATCAGGAAACTGTAGGTGTTGAGACTGAAATGAAAGAACAGATGAGACAATTGAAATGAGTGGAATCAGAACATGGTCTCTTGCAACATGGCCAGTCATGATGGAAGTTTCGATGATATTTGACACGAATTTGTTGACAGTAAGTGGTGTTCCATCTCGTAGTATTGTGGATCCAGATTACGTCAACATGAAATAAATGATTGGTCAAGATGAGGAGGGGGAATGTGCGAACCGAAGAATAAGAAAGCTAAGCTTTAAAGAATGAAATGTCAGAAACCTCACATTTTTGTTGCATTACATTTCTTGTACTTTTTTTGAGTTTCATTGAAACTTATTTTCTTCCCAAAATAATCAAGGAACTACTTTTTTTAATTATGCAGTTATTTATAGGACACAGTAACATACAGTGAGCCGCGGCCTGAAACTTAAACAAACCCGGCAGCAACTGGTCCTTGGTGATGGCTTAAGATGCATCATCACAGAAGCACTTCAAAGCCATCACGTGCAGTTAGGAAACGTCCAATGACTGTGAGAGTGAATGAAAATCTAAAAATTAATTAATTCAAATTTTGCAAATTTCAAATTAAAATATAGGCTTTGGGGTGCACAGACTCATGCGCCGAGGCAGGTTTCTCCTAAATTTCAAACCTTTACTTTCAGTAGTTTCTTCTGTAGGCGACTGATAGAAAGACAGGCAAATGATTTTTTTTATTAAACATATTGATTAGGTTTACGAGAATGAAGTGAATGACACATAGAATTGTTGTTTCGTAATCAGAGACATTAAAAGGTTCCAAAAGGTATTAAAAGCTGCTACAGATGTACACTATATTCAAAAGAGTCACCGGACGCTCCTTCAAAAACAAATGAACGTATCCACTGCGTTGTTAAGATGCGCGGTACAGCTGCAAACGATATAAAAACAAGCCTGCAGCTGACCGCGATCATATCGCACTATAAGGTTGAGTGAAAATCTAGCGGCGGGAGAGAACTGGCTTTGAAAAAGGAAAGATTGTTGGGTGTTATATTAGTGAGTTGTCCATAAGAGAAACCAAGAGGTCTTTAAACATACACAAGTCACATGTTTTGGAAGTACTGAATAAGTGGAAAACACATGGCGTGCCTGAAGCAGCAAAACGTTCCAGTAGACCAAAGAAAATCAGTGATAGAAGACGTTGAAGCCTCAGGAGAGACGTTACGACGGAGTACTGCACAAGACTGCAGTTTACAGGAGAGTAAAAATGCTGGAACCTAGGTAGGTATAAGTACCATTCGCAGAAAACTGCATTCCATCGGTTACCGTGGTCGTGCGGCTGCTCATAAGCCTTTCATCTCCACTCGGAATGCTACTCGTCGTTTAGCATGGTGTAAAGAACATTTATCGTGGACCGTATATCAATGGAAACGGGTCCTATGGACTGATGAATCCAGATATACGATCCATCAGTCTGATGGCCGTGTGTGGATATGGCGGCAGCCTGGGGAACGCTATTTACCACAGTGTACTGTTCTTACGGTCAAGATTGGTGCTGGCATTGTACTCGTGTTGAGGTGTTTTTCGTGGTATGGTCCCTGCCCACTGGTTATCGTGGACAAACCTGTTAACCAGCACGTCTACCTCGATATTCTGGAAAATTATGCCCTACCAACTCTGTGACGATACTATGGAACTGAGCCTTGTTGGTACTAGCAGGATAATGCACCGAGCCATAAAGCAAGGTTTCAACATTGCTTTAGTGGTCCTCTGGGACTTTTACGGAGAAAAATAGGGAAGAATAGGGGCACAATACAAGAGCAATAACAGGGGCACAATACAAGAACAATAACAGGGGCATAACACAAATTAAGCAGGACAAAATACGTGGCATTAACAGAACAAGTAAGAATTCAAAGCAGGAACATAGATTATTTCAACGGAGCAAACGTCAATTTTTGTACATTGAGGAAACGAGGCAGTTCGCAAGGTAAAGATGAGCACACTTGAGACGAAGCGTATTAGCATAAGTCATTTCAGGGGAAAATATGAGCGCCATTTATACGGGGCGAAGTTTGAAACCTTATACAACACTCCATTACAGGTCATAGGCAGTTTTTGGAATTCATAGCAACAAAACATCCAATCACCAATGGCACTGGAAAAGGAAGCCGGAGAGGTAAAGTCTTTCGGTCGTGGAAAAGGTGAGAGAAATGGCCATGGAGAGGGGTGTAACAAAGACATCTGTGCGGTTGTAGGAAGTGCAAATGAGAACGTGGACGTACAGGACAGGGATTGAGAAGAAGGTATGTAGGTCTTGGAAGAGGAGTTTATCGGATCAAAATGGGCAGTGAACGGAATGAACCAGTCTTCTAGAACAGCGAGGAAAGCAAACGGATCAGCATAATCCTTCGGACTCGGAAAGCCCAGGAGATAAGGCTGACTAGAATGCTGTACAGTAGACATCAAGGCAAAAGCTGATAGTGTAGAAGACGTGGAGGACTTTCTGCTTTTCCGATGAGATAGAAGACGCCGACGCTTCTTACGGATAGCACCGGCAGAAGTAACACATGGTGGTTGAGCAGAAGAACAAGACAACTGAGCAGAAGCAGAAGATTGTAGAAATGATGAAGAGGAAGAATCATTGGAGGCTGCACAAACAGATGCAGAATTTGGTTGCAGAGATTATGTTTCTGGCAGTTGAGCAGGAAGTGGGCTGCTGGACACAAGCGCAGAACCCGGAGGGAAGAGGCTTCCAAAAAAATCAAGATGAGCAGTAGACTGAGATGGTAATAGTTGAGGTAGAACATCTGCAGAATTAAAAGAGGCATCAGGAGACTGATGCAGAGGTATATGAAGTGAAAAACACGTGGGGTTACTGCCATTAGGCAAAGAACGCACAACATCTTGGAGTGGAGGTGAAAAACACAATCTGGGAGGATGAAGTTCATCAGAGCTGAAGTTCAAGGGTGAAGTGTCAGGCTGAGAAGTAGAAGGCACACACGGAGGCGAAAAAAGACCTCCAGAAGGGGATGCTGTAGTTATAGAAGAAGGCGTGGTCGGAACTGAACAAACAGGAGACTGTATGAAGGCTTTAGCTGAAGAAGATGGTCGCTGGAAAGAAGAATCACAATGTGGGGCAGCAGTTCCGTTGACGGATGTGGAGCACTGAGAGCTATTATGTCAGGGGGCTTTGCAGGTGAAGCAGTGAAAAGCAGAGTAAACATTGATGGTTATCGTGCGAGGACCTAGAAGAATCCGGAATGAATTCAGTAGGGCATGAAGTGGTGTGAGAAGAGTCAGGAAAGATGACGAGCACTTTTCGATGAAAACTTAAGAATGGCTGATCACGTCGATCGGCATTAGTAGAGGGGAGTGTCCGGACACTTTCAACGACGCGCCCACACAACGAAAGAAAAGCAAGTAGTAATTCATCACTGACTTCCGGAGGCACAGGATTCAAAGTGACAAGCACATGACATTGGGCAAGCGGTTGGGGGAGCAAACTCTGGTCTCCAACAGTAATACATGAGGAAAGAACTTGATTAACATGTTCAGTAGGAGAAAAATATACTGGTACTGATTTAGGCTTTTTAGCGAAGTGCGTAATCGCTACAGTTGGGAGGTACGAAGCGCAGACATGTATTCTTGTAACTTGACATTGGGAAGTGCGGCAAACTTGACACCTAAATGAAGAGAATTGAGCATGGATTTATCCAGGTGTGAAGATTCAGCCACGGTAGCAGTGAGAGTTGAGTCATGACGAAATATGAAACGATCAAGGCATGACGGCAGTAAAGCTGGCGAAGATGAGCATTTGTCTGTGATAATCGAAGACTCAGAAGCAGTAGGGAGAGACGCTAGCTTAACATCAGAGGGAAGGCATTAATGCGGAGCAATAGCTGGATGTCGAGACGAATGCTGTAGTCCAAGAATAGTGATACAAGCCATTGAACAGGTGAGGTATAGGCACTAAAAGGTGTATGGCGACAAGCAATCGGAAGGCAATCGGCACGCTAGGGAAGGCAGCGTAGTGAACCACTAACGATAGGTGGAGTACAAAGACGGAAGACAGACGCAGACACAGGCAGCAGGAAGTCTCCTATGAGCAGTAGGCAATTCAGAGCAGAGTGTCAAGGCAAGTCAAGATGGGTAAAAAGTAAACATGCGCAACGTGATACATTATGGTATTAAAACAGTAAAATATGCACTTACTAGCTCGGGAAAGTGGTTGAGAAGATATCGCACACTGTTTTGTACGAGCGAAGCACAAATTAAAGTAGCAATAGCCACTACGCACAAGCAAATAGGGCGCACACTGCCTGTCTCGGCAGGGCATGGTTAACAGAGGAAATTATTATTATTTTTTTATTGGAGGTTTAACGACCACCGTGAGCAACTCAATGGGCTATAAGCAGTTGCCCGTCCCTAATTTAGGGTCACTGGTTCCAGGGAAGGGAGAGAGCCAGTGCCGTAAGACAAACACAACATCCATGCCTCACGGGATTCGAACCCGGACCCCTTACAGACGAACGATCAGAGGCCAGCGCCTTAGACCACTGCGCCACCGGGGCGGCAGAGAGGAAATTATGATGGAATATCGGTGAAGCATGCACAATTCAACTCGGACAAGTGGTAAGGGGCCGCCCCGGTGGCGCAGTGGTCTAAGGCGCTGGCCTCTGATCATTCGTCCGAACGTGGTCCGGGTTCGAATCCCGGTGAGGCATGGATGTTGTGTTTGTCTTACGGCACTAGTTCTCTCCCTTCCCTGGAACCAGTGACCCTAAATTAGGGACGGGCGACTGCTTATAGCCCATTGAGTTGCTCACGGTGCTCGTTAAACCTCCAATCAAAAAAAAAAAAAAGTGGTAAGGGAAAAACCACACACTTTTATCTACGAGTGAAGCACAATTTAAAGGAGCAGTAGGCACTTGAAACAGGCCAATAGGGCTGTTTCAAGTGCCTACTGCTCCTTCAGACTGCAAATCTCGGAAGGGCGTGGTTCGCAGATGAAATTATAATGGATACTTGGTAAAATATGCTCTTGCCAACTCGGAGTAGCGGCGAAAAGGATATCACACACCTTTATGCACGAGCGAAGCACAAGTTCCAGAAGCAACAGGCAATGTGAACAGGTACTTTGGGCGCACACTGCATATCTCCGAAGATGGAAATTATGGTGGAATATGAGTATAATATGCACTTACTCACTCGGAAAAACGTCGAGAAAGATAACACACACCCTGAAACACGAGTGGAGTACAAATTTCAGGAGTTACGGGCACTTTAAACAGGCAAACAGGGCGCAAAATGCAGAGCTTTGAAGGGCGTGACTAGCAGCCATAAAGCAAGGACTGATACGGCGTGATTTGACCGAAATTCCGTATCGTGTGTAGACTGGCCAGCACTGAGCCCTTATCTTAATCCCATAGAGCACCTATGGGATGCATTAGAGCGCCGCATAAGATATTTGGAACCAAGGCCTACTACTGAGCAACAGTTACAGCAGCAGTATGTACTGAATGTTTCTCTTTTATGTGTCCGGTGACCTTTGTCAATATAGTGAATGATACAGGTTTCAGACATAACGAAGCATGAATCAAAGGATTTTATTTTTCCATCTGCTTCTAAGTTTCTATGTGAGCAACTTTCATGCTTCATATACTATCAAACTAATTCCATAAATACGCTTTTCAGCTTGTCAGGTGTGATCATTCTGATAGCCAAAAAAAAAAAGAAATCATTTGTCTAAGTCAAGAACATTAGTTTTATAAAACATATCCTTGATGAACCCCCATAGAAAACATACAAAAACGTAATGCAGGGATCGGCTAACCACGTGATTAGTTCTCTTCACCCGATCCTTTTGTTTGGGAATTTTATGTTAAATTGAAGCCTACGTGTGTCAAGAACGTATTCAAGGGGAGGTCAAAGGGGCTCCTCCCGAAATTTTCCATCTCCAGTATTTTTTGTTGCTGTTGTTTTCATATGTTCATTTCAAAATACCTACACTCATGATCAAAAACTTAAGGAAAATGTCAGAGTCGGCACTTCCACGCTTAGAACTTCAGCCAAAGAGTTCTATGGAGCATATTGAACTAAACAAAAAAAGGAAAAACAGGAACGATGACACCGAATTTTTGGGTGTAATAAGCACGTCTTTTGAATCCGTTCTGCCGCAAATTAAATTTATCAAAGCTATTCAAAGTCAATGTAACCGGTATGGAAAGCAATAGTATCCGACGGAAGAAAGAAGTTTTTCAATCGGGTTTTTAATCCCTCAGATATTGCTGTAAACGGAATCGTGAGCTTACGCCCTCTGGTTGCAGACTTGTGTGCTAAGAAAAACATGAATTTATATGAGAAACATTTCGCACAGGAAACGCTCTCCAGCACAGAAATAATTTTTCAAATCGGACTCTTAGAAACAGAGATATCGACAAAAATAACATGTGTCTTTACGTCCTCTATTGGGAAAATCATGCATTATTTTAGGAAGAAAGTATTCTCAAAAGGTTTTAAAATATGAGCGGTATGGTCCAACAAAAAAAATTTAGTCGAGTTTTCAGGAGCTCAGATATTGTTAAAAATACATCAGAAGCAGAAATGAACACTTATGCCCCCTGGTGGCCAAACCATTCTTTACCAAACATTAGAAATTATGTGAAAAATATTTTCCATTAGGTCTTGTATGCGATACAGGAATACTTTTTCAAATCGGAGTTTTAGAAGCAGAAATAACGGAGAAAACGCAATTTACCTTTGTGTCCCCTAACGGAAAGTCTATGATTTACTTGAAAATTTTGAGTTTACAGGGAAAACTTTTCGCATCGGAAACACTATCCAACAAAGAAGAAATTTTTTCAAATCGGACTCCTAGAAGCAGAGATATTGACAAAAAAAAAAAGATATATATCTACGCCGCTGGCGTAGAAACCATGCATTATTTCAAGAAGAAAATGTTCCTAAAAGGTTTGACGACATGAGTAGTATCGGTCAACAAACGACTTTTTTATCAATCGAGATTTTAGAAGCTAATATTTTGCTGCAAATACATCAGAAGCGGAAATTCAGAATTACGCCACCTGGTGGCCAAACCATTTTTTACAAAAATTAGAAATTTTGTGCACACAATTTCCCATCAGGGGAGCTGTATCCGGTGCAGAAAGAATTTTTCAAATCGGAGATTTAGAAGCAGAGATATAGGGTGAAACGCAATTTACCTTTACGCCCCCTAGCGGAAAGTCTATGAATTACTTGAAAATTTTGAATTTATAGAAAAAACATGTCACGCTAGAAACTCTATCCAACAAAGAAGGAATTTTTTAAATCGGACTCCTAGAAGTAGAGATATTGACAAAAAAATAACATATACATCTACGTGCCCTGGCGAAGAAACTGTGGAATATTTTAAGAACAAAATATTCCGAAAAGGTTTATCGATGTAAGTGGCATCATTCCACGAAATAATGTTTTCAATCGGTATTTTAGAAGCTCAGATTTTATGGCAAATACGTCAGAAGCAAAAATTTACCCTTACGCCCCTGGTGGCCAAAGTATTCTTTATCAAAAATTTGAAATTATATGGAAAAGATTTTCCATTAGGAGGTGTATCCGCTGAAGAAAATATTTTTCAAATCGGAGTTTTATAAGAAGAGTTATCGGGGAAAATGTAATTTACTTTTACGCCCCCTAGCGGAGACTATGCGTAATTTGAAAAAGTAACTATATCTGAAATACTCTTCGACATAAATGGAATCGAAAGATATAAGAATTTTTTCAATCGGATGTTTAGAAGCAAATATGTGGAATAAAACGTATTTTTGAATTCGACATCATCTACATTTATGCGCTCCAGCGGCAAAATTGTACATCGTAAAAAAAGAACTGAAATAAAGGATCATTATTCGGATATTTCAAACTTCCCAATGCAAAAAGAATTTTTCAAATCGGACTAAGAGTTGTAGAGATATCGTCTGTACAGACGGGCGGACAAACCGGTAACATAAGCACGATCTTTTTTTACAAAAGACGTGCTAAGAAACACTAGAGGATCTGCCAGAGTGAGAAAAAGATGGACTTTCGTCATTCTGGAAGAGGTATGGAGTAGTTTACATAGCGCATCACTTCGTGTAGTGCAATATTTTTCTCCGATTTACAGTTTTCCGTCATTTTTCAGCATGAGTGTACCAATCGCGATACCAATAATTGTACACTGAATGGACAAAACATTAGAGATACCTACCTAACAGCGTGTTGGCCCTCCTCTAGCGCGAATAACACAGCCTGTACACGCTGAGGCATCGAGTCCACCAGATGTCGGTGGGTTTCCGGAGGTATTACCAGCCATATATAGAGTGGAAGAAATATTCTTCTCAAAACACGTGGCTAATACGTCATGATAATTAACACAGCAATCAGACATCGCTAAATTGACTCTAATTACTGTTTCACACGTGAAATCAATCACATCAGAAAATTTGAAAATTTCATCGCCGTAGAGCGGAAATCGAAGCCGCATCTCCCGATTACCATTCGAGCATTTTTCCGTCGTCGGTGGTGCAACGGATAGCATGCTCGAACGGTAATCGGGAGATGTGGGTTCGATTCTCGCTCCAGAGGGACGAAGTTTTCAAGTTTTCTGATGTGATTGATTTCAAGTGTGAAACAGTAATTAGAGTCAATTCAGCGATGTCTGATTGCTGTGTTAATTATCATGATTACCAGCCATGTCTGTTGCAGCAATGTCCACAACTCCCTCCCAAGACGTTGGTCCAGGATACATGGATCTGATGTTCCGCTCCACGGCTTCAACAGGATTTAAATCCAGGGACCTTGGGAGCCACTGGACGTTTCCAAACTCAGATGAGTGTTTATCGAGCCATTCAGGAGTAATTGCGGCCCAGTGGGGCAGCGCATCGTCCTGTTGGAATAGGCCTTTGGTCGCAGAATGCGCGAAGGACATGAAAGAGTGTAGGTGATCAGTCAGCACATTCTAGTATCGTGCACCGGTTAAGGATCTTTGGAAGCACACTAAGGATCCTAATGTGTCCCATGAGAAGACATCCCAAGCCATCACCTAATGTAACCTTTGTTCCTAATGTATTCCGGAAAGCTCCAATATTTGTTCGTAACGTAAACAGGCTCAAAACGGATGAAAACGATGAAAACTGTAGACATGTTATCTTTGAGGTAAAATACTGCAAGCAAAATTTACTGATGAAGTAAGTTAAGAACATAAGCTTCTGAACAACACAAGCAGTCGTTTAAAAAAGAAGCAGTTTTCTCACTGTAGGTGTTAAAAGTGTCCAAACAGATCAGACTGATATCATTGCATGAATTATTAGCCATGAGCTAACGCTTTTTATATGAACTGCATCTTTCCATCCATTATGTAAAGCCTGTGTCTATCTTGAGCCGTACGATTTAGGCCAAGACAAATAAACTTATGTCCAAAGTAAGACATGCGTATTTTTTATTGTGTGAGCTTGTATCCTTCAAAATTCCTTCAAATTAAATTGAGTTATGACAAACTGAAATTTATGTTTCTATTGAGAAACAGGAGATGATTGTAGTGCACTTTCGTTAAGAGCTGTACGTATCGCACACATTGTATGGTCAGTAAAGCATTTAAAATAAAATAAAAAGAGAGGATGGTAGGTTCTAAATTCATGTATGCCAAACAGTGTTCAACCTTTTGTGGAGTCAGGAGGACAACATCGAATCTTCGATTATAATGAGCACGTCTTTTGAATCCGTAATGTAACAAGGAAGACGACATCGAATCTTCGATTATAATGAGCACGTCTTTTGAATCCGTAATGTAACAAGGAAGACGACATCGAATCTTCGATTATAATGAGCACGTCTTTTGAATCCGTAATGTAACAAGGAAGACGACATCGAATCTTTGATTATAATGAGCACGTCTTTTGAATCCTTTGGGACCCAAATAAAATTTGTCAAACTTATTCATAGTCAATGGAACAGGTTAGAAAAAAAATCAACCGGATTTCTATAATTGATAAAACATACAAAAATAGAAAAATATACTTACTCCATGGTGCGCAAAAACGTTCTCAGAGCAGAATAATGATATCAGAGACAAATAGATTTTCAAATCAAAGAGCTACAAGAAAAAATGTTGAAGGAAATATGATATAACTCTGTTCACCTAGTGGAAGAATTTTACATAATGGAAAAAGTTTAAAATGTAAAACATATCCTTCATAGCAAAAGCTATGCTAAGGAGAAAGGATTTTTTCAAATACATCTCAGAAGCAGAAATGGCGAGAAAGAGATCTTGAAATTTTCGTCCTTAGCGCGAAAGCTGTGAATTATTTAAAGTAGATAATCTTTCCCGTCTTTATTCACACAATTTCATAGCGAATTTCATACAGTAAAAAAAAGAGAACTTTCAATAGGGTTTTAAAAGCGGAGATACAGCAGCAAACAGAAGAGCCCAAACATCACCTAGTTACAAAACTGTTAACAACAAAAACGCTCCACAAGTACAAGCCTAAAGCATAAAGTATTCCCCAAGGCATGTGGGGTCACAAATAGTTTTTAAATCAGAAATTTAAAAGCAGATATATCAAGAAAAACAGATAAAAAATTTTGCGCCCGTACCGGGAAAATTGGGAGTTATTTATGGAAGGAAATAAACACAAAATCTTTTCATAGTATTATCTCATCTAAAAATAATTTTTTCAGTCGGGCTTTTTTTTTTTTTTGAGTCCCGCAGTTATTGCCACAAACAGCCTGTAACCGGAAACCTGAATTTAAGACCTCTAGTGGCACACGTGAATAAAGAAACATTTGAAATTATATTCCGAACATTTTGCACAGAGAACGCTTTCCTACAAAGAAATATTTTTTCCAAATTGGATTCTCAGAAGCAGAGATATCGACAAAAATAGCATATATATCTACGTCCCCTAGCGAAAAAACTATACACTATTTTAAGCAGAAGGTATTTCCAAACTGTTTTATAAAGTGAGCAGTATTGGCCCACCAAAGAAATTTTTAAATCGAGTTTTCAAAAGCGCAGTTTTTGCTGCAAATATATCGTAAATAGGAAATATGCTCTTACGCTCCTGGTGAGCAAGCCATCCGCTACCAAAAATTAGAAATAATAAGCAGAAAATTTCACACCAGGAGCTGAATCCGGTGCGGAAAGAATTTTTCAAACAGGAACTTTAGAAGCAGAGATATAGAGGAAATTGCAATTTATCTTTACGCTCCTTAGCGGAAAATCTAGCGTTGCTTGAAAAAATCCCCAAATTAGTCGTTTTTTTATAAGTGACATCGAAGGGGAGAAAGAATTTTTCAGTCGGATATTTCAAATCAAATAAATAGAATAAAATGTATTTTGAATTCGATAGTATCTGCATTTACGCTGTCTAGCGGCGAAATTATACTTCGAAAAAATCCGGAAAGTCAGAATCATTGTTCTCGCCTTTCAAGCTTTCCAACGCAAAAAAACATTTTTTCTTACAGGACTGATAGTTGCATAGATATGGCGTCCACAGATGGACAAAATGATATTATAAGACATACTTTTCTTTACAAAGCAAGACGTACTTTTCTTTACAAAACACGAGCTAAAATCGTTAGAGATGATTATTTGGCACTGCTGATATTCATTGTGCTGTACTAGGTAAAGGTACTTCACCAGATCTGTTCCCATAAGCTTTTCTACAGACAAATCTAGAAAGACATTTTCAGAAAAACTGTAATTTGTTTGTAATTATTTTCATCTCACACAACATGCCACTCACTGGATGTTTTCAGAAATTTTGCAATTCACTGTTTAATAAAATCAAGTATTACTCCCACTCACTATGAAAACACCCAATACGAAACTGGAAACAATTGACATAACATTTTCATGTATGAACTTCAAGTAAAAAGCTGAGCTTGGCGATAACTATCTTTAAAGGCCAAATTTTAGATTAAAGGAAATCGGAGCTTGCTCATATATCGCAAACATTATTCGTACAGTAATGTTTTTCCATTAATTAATAAAATTTAGAACTTTTAATACTAAGTCCTTTCATCCACTCAAATACATTGTTTATTTTCCAATTCTAAATCCGCGGTGCATAGTCTGTAAGATGAAAATCAGGTCAGGTTTTGTCTAATAAATTGTTCGCTTTGTATTCTGCAAAAAGAAAAAAAGCCATAAAAAATACAGAGGCTTTTAATAACCATCATCAGCTTTTCTAACAAAAGTTTTCTTGCTAAAGCACTGTTTAAAAACATTATAGATACTTTACTGAACAGTCTTCCTGTTGGAACCACAAGCCAGAGGTGGAAAATAGCATGAAACTTCCTTAACGAAAGTAAAACTTTTTGCAAAATTGGAATGCCACCCCGGTGGCGCAGTGGTCTTAGCGCTGGCTTATGAACATTCGTCTGAGAAGGGTCCGAGTTCAAATCCCGATGAGGCATTGATGTTGTGTTTGTCTTACGGCACTGGCTCTTTCCCTTCTCTGGAGTCAGTGGCCCTAAATTAGGGAAGGGCGACTGCTTATAGCCCATTGTGTTGCTCACGGTGGTCGTTAAACCTCTAATAAAACACACATACACACACACACACCAAAATAAAAAACAAAAAAAAACAAGGAATGTTACCGAAATAACGAAATTCATATGATACAACACAAACCAGTGAGTTACATAATTGGAAAATTACCAGGATTAACTGACTGAAAGTTTGGGACATTTCCTAAAGTAAGATGCACTTACAAAATATGTAAACTCAGTAGACAAACCATTAGAGATAGGCGTGATGGGAAGTTGACCGGGCATTCCCATCACGGTATGGAGTAGACCCAAACCAAACAGGGCTTTTCAACAGTGTATCGCAATGGTGAATGTATTTTGAATACGTGGAGATAATGTAAATGTACGATGTCATCGCCCTGTCCACGTTATTTTTATAAACAATGAATAGCAACTGAAAAATTGTATATCCGACACCGCTGGGATTGTATATCCGACATCGAACCCCAGATCTCTCGATAACTAGTCGAGTGCGTTCGCTTTACGCTACGGTGCCAACAATTCACAGCGCTATTCGTGGTTTATCAGTCACTATCTGACTAGACAAATCCATATTTTGATGGGCTCAGCAACTAATGTGTCGCCATCTTGTGGCATTCCACAAAGCAGGCTGTTTAATTACAGCTCATAAATCCAAGGGGCGATAGAAGCGGTGTCGGATATACAATTTTTCAGTTGCTATTCGTTGTTTATAAAAATAACGTGGACAGAGCGATGACATCGTACATTTACATTATCTCCACGGATTTAAAATATATTCACCATTTCTATCGCCTCTTGGATTTATCAGCTGTAATTAAACAGCCTGCTTTGTTGAATGCCACTAGATGCGACACATCAGTTGCTGAGCCCATCAATATATGGATTTGTGTAGTCAGATGCTGAATGATAAACCATGAATAGCGCTGTGAATTGTTGGCACCATAGCGTAAAGCGAACGCACTCGGCTAGTTATCGAGAGATCTGGAGTTCGATCCCAGCGGTGTCGGATATACAATTTTTCTGTTGCTATTCGTTGTTTATAAAAATAACGTGGACAGAGCGATGACATCGTACATTTAGTGTTTCGCAATTTACGAACATGGGTAAACGTGGTGATTTCAACGACTTTGATCGTGTACGTATTGTCGGCGCAAGACAGATGGGGTAATTTTATCGGCCAAGTGGTAAGAACCTAAGGGTTCCTGAGGGCAGCTGCATCAAGTGTGTACGGCGAGTATACCATCGACGCACATACCAGCACCCAGTGAGTAAGCGGTGGTCTACCACAAGCCACTGATCATCGGTGTTGATGTAGACAATCCAGACTCGTACAGATCGACCGCTTGGCAACAGCATTGCAAATCACATCCACATAAAAGGTCGGAGTCCAAAGCAACGCCAGAGAGTGAATGGTGTGGTGCCCGCTGCATACCATGAGCTACGAGAGCCGACGCCCTACTCGAGGGCCACTGTTTACTGTTCGTGATTGGACATACCGTCTTGCGTGATGCCAGGAACATCAAACCTGGTGTTCTGCTGAGTGGCGCCGTGTCGTGTGGTCAGATGAATTCCGTTTTCATTTCTACCGAGCTGATAGAAGGGTGCGAGTGTGGTGTCGACAGCATGAAGACATGGACCTCGTCGTGCCAAATAGGCTCTGTTCAATGCGGTGGTCACTCTGTGATGGTTTATGGGGCCTTCTCATGGGACACGTTAAGTCCCTTATTGTGCCCAGTGAGCTCCTTAACGGATGCGCGCTACCACCATGTGCTGGTTGATCATCGACGAGATTTTATGGCTTTCACAAACCCTGCGGCTGATGGTCTGTTTCAGCAAGACAATGCGCCTCCCCAGAGGGCCGCAACCACCCAGGCATGGATGGAGGAACACTCATCTGAGTTTGGAACAGTCCAATGGCTCCCAATGTCCCCAGATTTAAACGTGTGGAAGGTCTTATAACGTAGAAGTCTTGTAGTACTGCTACGTTATTTTTAAAAAACATAACCATACTATGAAATAGTTCCTAAATTAAACCTTAACAGCCAGACGAAATATTTAGAACAGAAGTCAAACTTACGGAAATTATGCTTTATTTCTCCTGATCATATGTACATGTAGCACTTCACATTACAGATCGGTATCAACATTAAACACACCACACATCAACAACGCTACTTTCCACAACGCTCCACAAGCAGCAGTTTACTCGTAGTTTATATCACTCGTTCTTATCAAAACAGACATACGTCACGTTCATTCAACCTCATTTATGTTGCCAACCGTATTCGTTTGAGAGAAAAGATATCACGTTAAGTCTGAAGTATAACTGAGAATAAACTCAAGATTTACATGGGGAAAGAAACGAAAAAGGAAAGTTAATTTAGAATATACGTCACAGTCTCTGGGATGCAGTGGAGGAGAACATCAGATCTATGGATCCTGGACCGAAGTCTCGGGCGGTGGCAATGCTGCAACAAATATATCTGGAAGTACCTCCAGAAATGCTCCGGCATCTGATGGAGTCGATGCATCGGAGTCAACAGGCTGTTATTCGCACTAGAGGAGAACCAACACGCTATTAGGTAGGTATAAATAATGTTTTGTCCGTTGAGGGTATTTGTCACGAAAAGTACCGTTGCTATCGAAACATATCAACTAGGGTGTGATTGGAAACATCTTTTCACGTTAGATTATGATAAACACGCTGATATCAGTGTTCAGAATATAAGTAATTGACAGAAAATTTTATATCGTTTAAAAACCGAAGTAATGCGTCTAGGAAACAAAAATATTCCGCAATTTGAAAAAGAAAGTAACTGTCCTGGAAAAAATATATAGGTACACAAGGCTATTTGCAAAGTTTAAGACCAAAGATAAAATATCCTCAACTTTTTTGGTAAAAAAATCGAAATCGCGGTTATCGCTCGGATCGCAAAACATACCCTTTTCTGAATGTTTCAGCTCTTTGGAGTTTAAGCCTAAGCTAATACTTTTTCAGTTTTTTTAGTTTCGTTTATATAAAAAAAATCCAGGTGCATGAAACTTATACACATAGAAACTGTTGTATCACCTTTTCAAAATTTTGAGAAATCTTCATTTGAAATGTTGAGCATTTTTCATTACAAATTAATGTAATATTATGCAATCACAGGAGTCAATTTCAGCACCACAAAAAATAGACTCTTTCTTAAGAGCATCTGCCGATGATCATCAGATACGCCGATGATCGTTATGGTTCAGATACGCCGATGATCGTTAGCGTTTAAAAATAATGCTTTCTCTGCTATTATGCGAATATGCACACCAGGTTAATCACCGTTAAAAATATCCTGGTTATCCTTAGGATGCTTAGCGTACCAACGCTGACTCCTCAAGTATGGTTCAGATACGCCGATGACAATTTTTGTGTTTGGACCCGCGGGAGAAACTCTAAAGTCATTCTTAACTACGATCAACGCATCGCACACAGAAATTAAATTCGCAATGGATTGTGAGACTAATGATTCGCTATCTTTCTTGGACGTCCTCATTGGGAAAAACGCACACAGAAGCTCTTAACACGAAAGTCCATTACAAGCCTACTTACGTGGCAAACGTTATTCTCCCAACACCTGCGTGCCTAGATCCCTTCAGGTATGGTCTCTTGAGATGTAGACCCAAAAGCGCTTTTACCCTTACCCGTACTGAAGCTTCCCATAAATCTGAGATAGATAATTTAAGATCTCTCGCCTCTTCTGCTGGATTCGATATTCAAGAAGTCGACAATATCATGAGGAGATCTGAAGCTGCCGATATTAATCTCATCGCTGCCGCCTGAAGTCATCATTTGCAGTACATTTAGTTTCTCTCCAACGTTTCTGGATTTTCTTATTTCCTCAAAAACTATCTTAAGAAATTTGGCTTTCAAATCGGAATAAGAGCGCCGAGGTCAATATCGACTTTGATCACTTCAAATAAAGACTGCTCCTCCCTGACTACAGATGCTGGTGTGTAATTTATCCCTCTGGATGGGTCTCTAAAGTATTATATTGGTACGGTGTCTTATAGGTTAAGACTTCTTGAGCATAAGCGTCATGTGAAATAAAGCAAACTTCAGCACATCAGCACGATGAAAAAGAAAACTTTTTTTTTTCTGACCAGTAGACTTTTCTCTATCTTCAATCCAGTCTTAGTGCTATGAGGTCCACGTGAAGGACAACTTCCTGTCAGGCACGGTATGAAAAGACTGCTAAATGTTCTTAGTATGTTTCGGCACATGGGGATCACAGCTTCCTATGACGAACAGTGTTAAGGGACTGCGGAAGCTTCTCAGTGTTTTTGGGGCCCATGGGAACCACATATTCCAGTGACTGACGCAGAGTAAGAAAGGACTGCTGAATTTTCTTATTGATTTGAGATCATGTGAAGCATGATTCCTGTGACACACAGTATAAAGTGACTACTGACGTTTCTTAGTGTTTGGGCCTATGTGAAACGCAAATTCCCGTGACTCTCTGTGTGAAAGGACTGCTTAATTTCTTTAGCACATTTTGGTCCATGAAAAGCACACCTTCTTGTGGCTGACGCTTGAATTTTCGGAGTGTTTGAAGATCCATGTGAAGCACAAGTTCTTGTAACGCACAGTGCAAAAGGACTGATGAATTTTCTCAGTGTGTTTGGGTCCATGAGAAGCTCAACTTTCAGTGACGCACTGTGTGAAAGGACTGTTGAATTAGTCTCCTGCTGTTGTGCTCTAGACGTTACATGGTCTATTACAAATTATTCTTGGCAGTTCTAAGATGTAACGCAAAGTAGGCGCCCAGGTCTCAAGCATCCACCATGTTTTGTTTTTTTTACCCCAGTTTATGTTCAGCCTGGTTGCTTTTTCCGCCATGTTGCTAAACGACCATTCACCGCGGTAGATACGGAGCATCCCACAAAACATGTCTCAATGGTGGAAAGTTCTTCCATCAACAATCCAATTACTGTACCACTTGAAACGTAGCTGAACGTGGGCGTTTCTCCAGGCTGTGTATGTTTACGAATCTACGCATTCTATGCTATATGTGGCATAATTGCTCCAAAAACTAGAGAATTTATTTTTTAATAGTAATAGCACGGTCCAATTTGCATCTGTTGTGTGTTTGTTTGTGTGGAGGGGTGATATTATAAAGTCCACTGAGTGAATTGTCCAGGGATGTTAGAAAGGCCATACATTTAGATCTCTATTTAACATTTTTCGGTAAAGATGATAAAATAAATCTTAAAGGAGAGAAATGACAAACCTCCTTGGAAATACATAGACAATTGGAGTTCACAAGAACTCATGATCGATTTGTACTTCTTTCTTCATAATTTTAAAGCAATAAGTTCCACCATTATTATTATCTAGAACAATGCATTCGCCAAACAATAGATTTCAGAAACATGTAAAAGAAGATCTGTGTTTGCATATTACCTTGTTACGAGGCCAGCTGTGTTCATGCAGTATTCCCACATTCTTATGATAAGCGGACTGAACACAAAAACAAAAAAAAGAAACTCTGGGAAGAGATAGCAGTAGATATTTGTTTGATCCATGTCCAACTGAGGAGCATTTCTCAGTTAGAAAGTGGTTTCTGCAAACTGCATACACGGTTGTTATTGTCGTAAAAAATGTTTTCAGTGACATCAAATGATACTGGTACGATGATACTGAGAATTTTTGTGTTTTTGTCTGTAAGGTCAAACCTAAAATTCGCATTCATTTTACAGATATAAGTCTTCCCAGAATGTGGCAAAAAAGTGCTGCAGTGCAACGTTGGCCTACTACATGGGGATAAATGCGAGTAAGTTTTTGTTCTATATTTTGTACTTTCAGTGCCAATATTCTTCGATACCATGAATTCCCGTGCTTCAAAGTTTAATGCATCTGTGCTTCTTAATTCTTTAGGTGGCCGATGTACCTAAACCGAAGTGTGTCCAAAATCTTCTGCGCTACCCAAACAGTAATTGTACACATGGTTGACGAGTTTCACGAAAGCTACAGCAAAACAGTCCCTTTTCCTCTCTCATTTCAGCAGTACTGACATAAGCTAAAGTTATAGTTGATGATAAGCACTTCTTTCTAAACCCTCATTCTCTGCTCTATGCTACAAAACATGAGGGAAAAGGGCTAGTCCCACTGACATGGACATCATGCCACTGGAGGTAGAAGGAAATTATTAAAACATCTTCCCTCTCCTTTCTTAGGTTTGTCGCCATAGCTATAGTTCATTTAGCAGGTAATAAGTCAAAAAGGATTAGTGTCAATCATCCCCTTAAATGATCCCATTGAATAACAATGCCAAGGGGAAAGTAACGCCTTCTGGTGTTTACTCCTTCAGCCAGGTTTGGTCCACTTATTGACAGGGAATATATTCGCTCAAGCTGATTTCAACCCATATCTCACCGGGATTCGAAACTGGACCCAACTCAAACGAATAATGATAAGATCAATGCGCCACCGGGACGGCCCATATAACTTTCAGTATCAACTACGTACCCCCTCTTATTTACTCTATTTTTCGGGGTTGAGCGACCACCGAAGGAAGTTCGTAGAGATATAAACAGTCGTCCATCCTAATTTAGGGCACTGCATTCAGCACAGGGGAAGAACGATTGCCGCAGGACAAACACGTAACCCATACCACATCGAAGACTCGAACATATCTCATCTCGAACGGATAGTGAGATGCAAACGCCTCAGACCACTTGGCCATCAAGGTTACATATTTCTTTTAAATCATGCAGAGCACATCAAATTACGTGTATTATTTTGACAGTGTAATTGGGGTTTTACATGCCTCCACTAAATGCTTTTATCCCAAAAATAGGAGCCTGCGCCACCTTCGTAAAAAGTGTCAAATTTATAACTGAAAAGCATTTCGTTGTTTTAGCCCTTGTTTCCTTATTGTGAAGTTAATACACTGAGTAGACAGAAATCAAAATCATAGGATACCTACCTAGTAAAAGGTAGTCTCACCTTTCGCAACGGATAAGAGCAATCACACGGCGAGGGATTGAGTCCACTAGGTCTCGGAACGTTTCACAGGTATCTCCACCCATGTTTGCTATCCCCATGCGGCTGTTCATAATTCCGCCGCATTCCTGATTGGAGGACGCAAAGCTAGAACGGACCTTCCCACAGTATCCCAAAGATTTTCCTCAGGGTTCATATCCGATGAATGGGAGGGCCAATCCAGGGTGGGAACTTCTGCGGAATGCTCTTCTAATCATGTTCTAGTTACCATGGCTCTGTGGGAAGGTTCATTGTCCTTCTGGAAGAGCCCATCGCCCCGTGGGTGCATGATGACTGTGAACGAATGCAGATGGTCTGTAAGGATAGATACGTAACGTTGACCATTTAGAGAAATTTCTAGATATACCAGCTGAACACGACCCAGATCATAACCGAGGCTGCACCAACCGGAACAATTCCTTTTTGACATGCCCGTTCCATCATTTCGGTTTCCTCCAGATCCTCATCCTCCCGTTTGGGTAAAACAACTGGACACGGGTCTCATTGGGCAAGGTAAAAAAATTCAATCAAAACGAAAATTCTAATCCAATTAAAAAAAATCCAACCATCCAAGGTCCAGTGCCTATGTTCATTCGCCCAGTTGGAACATACAGTTCGGACAAAACGAAAGGTATTGTTGGTGTATCATTAGCAGTTATACATCAGGGAGAAAAAGGTGCGAAATGTATAATATATACTGAAGTGCCAGAAAACTGGTACAGTCGAGCTTATGCAAAATACATAGCGACGACACCTATGCGCGTACTCAGTTGCGTCTGCCTAGGCGTATATGAAGCAATAGACATCCCTATCAGCTTTCAGTGCTGTTTTCGGCTTGAGCATGACAAATAATAACGGTTTAAGCGATTTTTCAACGCCGTGTCATGCTGGCGCTCGTGAGATGGACCGTAGTGTTTCGGAGGTAGAAACGAAGTTCGGATTTTCACGGACGACCATTGCAAGGGTGTACCATGACTACACGAATTCAGGCAAAACCTCCAACCTACGATACCAGTGTGGCCGTGAAAAGACATTGGGTGTATGTGACCATCGTCTGCTGTCAAGAATCGTTTCACGCGATTGGCGTGCAACACTCTCGCAGGTATCATCGGAATTCAATGATGGAGCCTCAGCAAGCATCAGCGTTCGGACTGTGTAACGTACCGTGCAGGATATGGGATTTGGGAGCCGACGCCCAACTTGAGTCCCCTTGATGGGTGCACGACACAGAGCTATGCGCTTTGCGTTTCCAACTGTATCTGGTAGATGGAAGGATTCGTGTGTGGCGCAAACCCCATGAAGCCATGGATCACGATTGTCAACAGGGAACTGTACAGGTTGGGGGGTGGGTCAGTAATGGTATGCGGTGTGTTTATCTGGAGTTCACTGGGACCCCTGGTACGTCTACAAACATCTGTGACCGACCAACACTATGTGCGCATCCTTTCTGACGAGGTACACCCGTTCATGTCCTGCATTCATGCTGATGGATGGGTTGGGCCTGTTCCAACAGAACAATGCACCTCCACACAAGTGGCGGGACACCACACTATGGTTAGAGGAGCATTCATCTGAATTTGGGGTGTTGCCATTCCCACCCAAGTCCCCAGATTTAAACATGATAGAACACATTTGCGATGACATGCAACGCGCTATCGAACACAGGAATCCGAGACCTCGGAATACACCAGAATTGTGGAACGCTCTGCAGGAAGTATGGTGTGCATTGCCTACAGAATATTTCCAGAAGCTAGTGGAGTCCATGCTCCGTCGTATTTCTGCAATCCTGCGCTGCCATGGGGGACCTACCAAGTATTAGACTGGTGTACAAGTTTTTTTGTCCCTTCAGTGTATATATACACTATCTCCCAACAAATAATTAGACACCTGTGATGGCAAAGGAAAACGAAGTTGATTCACCTTCAATAGTTGGTGGAGCCACCACGAGCAGTGATTACAGCTGCGACCCTCCGGGGCATACTCTCAACCAGGCGTTGTGTGACTGCTAGCGGTATTTTTTTCCACTCGGCTTGGAGAAGACAGGTCAGTTCCTTCACCGATTTCGGACGGTGGGGGCATCCCTTAAGTCGACGCTCCAACTCGTGCCAGAGGTGCACGATAGGGTTAAGGTCCGGGCTCTGCGCAGGCCAGTCCATTCGATTAACCACATTGTCACCATACCAAGCCATGGTGGACCTCGCAACATGACAGGTGGCATTGTCATCCTGAAAGTAACATGAGTCCACCCCGTAAAACTGACACAACGTAGGGAGCGCATGGTCATCCAAAATGGTGCAGTAGGTCTCGTCGTTGAGTATACCAGAAATTGCGACCAAGAGTCCCGTTCCATACCAGGAGAAACACCCCCATAGCATAATTCCACCGCCACCGAACTTCACAGTTGGAACAATACATTCCGGCAGGAGGCGTTCTCCAAGCAGACGCCAAAGCCAGACCCTGCCATCCGAACGGTAGAGGGTGAACCTTGATTCGTCGCTCCATAGAACCTGTTTCCACGGTTCAACGGTCCACTGTCGACGTTCTTTGCACAACTTTAGCCGAGCAGGGTTATTGGACTTGGTGATCAAAGGCTTGTGGGCAGCAGCACGTCAATGATAACCGAGCAAATGGGATTCCTTACGGATGGTATTCATCGAAAGAACACTCCCGGATGCCTGTTGAAACTCCTCACGGATGTGGCCCATCGATTTTGTGCGGTTCTTCCGAATTTCTTTGGCCAACACCCGTTGGTCTCTACTCCCAGTTTTGTGGGTCTGCCGGGTCGGGACACATTCCGATAGTCACCTCTCATCTTCCACTTGCCAATCACGTAGGCCACTTTCGATTTTGGGTACTTCAACTCGCTGGATATGTCACGTATGGATCGGCCATTTCTGTGATACCCGACGGTTACACCTTTCTCGAAATCAGAGAGCTGCGAACAGCGTGGCATCTTGCATGCGACTGGTTGCGTTGTTGTTTCCCACACGATCTTTAACGGTGGCGGCCGTGACGTGTATCAGGACCGCAGATATCCTCGATTGCAGGGGTGTCCAATTACTTGTTGGTAGATAGTGTATATATATATGAAAATTTGGTAAGAGTTGAATGCACATATATTTACGAAATCAAAGGTATAGCAGGTACATCCTTAAAAAATATAACTTAAATTCTGATAGGAGACGTTCGAAGTTAGTATCATATTAGCTACTGTGAAAAAATACAGTACATACTGTATGTACGTGTAACTATAAAAGTGCGCTTAAACAATTATTCATTAAACTCTCCTCAGCTTGGCCCCTTTTCAAACGAAATCACGATTTTAATATCCAAAAGATCCGGTAACACATAATATACACTGTAAATAAGACGGCATTTCTGCTACCGATCAAACTGTAACAATTCACAACAAAAATGGCAACATTTGGCTTCTGACACAGACGGACAATTTGCGCTGTGATAGTTGTTTCTTTACCTGTGCTTCAGCTGAGGATTTCTGTTCTTTGGCAGTAGCCAAAATTTCCCACAATAAGACAAATATCCTAAACGAGCGCCACTAGCAACCGTTCCGCGAACTTCAGTTACTAAATACACATAAAAAACACAAACTGTTTGTCATATCTGAAAAAAGTAAACGTAAGAATACGTTGCATGCATTATTTGTTCGTGTTTTTCAATCACCAGGACACCAATATCCCTTCACAATGCGCTCGCACCCTAGTTTCATTACCAGAGTTTGGAAAATAATAAAAATAATAGCAAACACATAATTTTCTCCTAAAACATGGAAATGATGCCAGATGAAGACTATGAACAATTTAGGATGGATTCCAGTTGCCCATTTGTGTTCAACTCACACATATTCCTAAATTTGTCGTATTTATCTTGTAGATAATGTAACATTTTTGTCATGGCTATAGTAAATGAAGTCTTGAATTGCCACTGTGGAAAAGGTAAGCCTACAGAAAAATTGAGTTCTGTTGTATTTTTTCTCCAATACACGTCACACTCTAAGTACAAATAGCAATGCACGCCATCGAATGACAGTAAATAGTGTAGGAAGGCTTTACATGTGACTGCACAATGATTAGTGAGTCTCAACAGTCATTCCAAAATGGATCAACGCCTTGGAAACAGCAATATAGAATACTGGCAATTCCTGTTCTTTGAGCAAAAATTGTTTTAGTAATCCCCAGAGCAACATTCGAGCAATAATAGCGATGTAAAATTAGTTTCCAATGTACAAATGTTCATGATAGTCGAGACGAAGCGTCTTGGCTATCTAAGAGCTCGAATGACGTAATCTGCTTATGACATTTGAACTTAATGATTTTCATAACATTTTTTAATGTATTATGAGCTGCATTAGTGTCAAATCATAAAATAATGGCGTAGAAATCAAATGGAAACAAATCCCCCTGAAGAAAATATTCTCAAACACATAGTAGGTGAATTCAACTGTGTATTCTCAAACACATAGTAGGTGAATTCAACTGTGTATTCTCAAACACATAGTAGGTGAATTCAACTGTGATTATCAGCACAAACGTGCCGTATTTTTCATTGTTTCCTATTTTAGAAATTTTGAAATTTACTTCGCCTTGAAGCACTGGAATTCATAATTCACATTCGTACCTAGATGAGGAAAGTCTTTTTGACACTAAAAGGAAGAATCGGATTGCTTTGACTAGCGCAAATCTGAACGGTATGCAGATTCCAGGCTGCAACCGTTCAGCTTCAGTTGCTAAGAACTGCATTGTACTGGGCTGTGTAATAATAGCATGTTAGAAGGGCAGATAAAAGATGCAGGTTCCTTTCCTGGTCAAGTACAGTGCAATTTTAAATTCTTCTGAAGAGAAACAGAAAAATGTTTATGTTTCTCTAAAGCAAACAAAAATTAGAAAAGTAATAAAAATGTGAAAAATGGCTATAAAAATTACTATAAGATGTTTACTGTTTGCATATATAAACATAAGACCAATTGAATTAGAGATACCTGTCTAGTAACGTGTAGCACCACCTTTCGCCCTGATGACGGCGGGTGATTCGTTTCGGCATGGACTCGACAAGACACCGGAAGCGTTGGGAAGCCATACGGGTCCACGACCCCTGAACAAGCTCCCACAGTTCACGAAGATTTGATGGAGTGGGGGGAAGAGGCTCGAATATCTCTCTCGATAGCATTCCAGATGTGCTCGATGGGATTGAGATCAGGCGACCTAGCTGGCCAAGGAAGCGAGGTCACGTCGGTGGAGTGATTTTCCAACCATTCGGATACAATTTGGGAGCAATGGCACGGTGCATTGTCTTGTTGCAGGATGAGGTCCCCAGTGGGGTGTTGAAGACGCACAAACGGCAGCAAATGGTCGTCCAGGATATCCCGGTAACGTTGACCTGTGAGGGACGATGTCACACGTACTAGGGATCCCATTTCAGTCCACGTAAACAGTCCCCAGACGAGAATTCCACCCCAACAAGCTTGAAGAGTACCCTGCTGGCAAGAAGGATACATCGCTTCATGTGGTTTGCGCCGTACTCGTATCCTGCCATCCGCACGTACCAACGTGAATCTCGACTCATCAGTCCAGGCAATATTTTCCCACATGTCTAGGGTCCAGTGGCGATGTTCCCGCGCCCATGCTAATCTTTGCACCGTGCTAATCTTTTCATGCTAATCATTGCTAATCTTTGCTAATCTTTGTGATGTGTGTTCAGCAGCGGTACCCTTGTGGGACGATGGATGTTGCGGCTACTTATACGTTTTGGCGCATCGGCGTTAAATTGCCGAGTGATTTCTTGCACTGTGGCCCGTCTATCCGCTGTTACAATGCGAGCTAGCCGACGATGACCCCGCTCATCCACACGCTGTTGTCCACGGCAGTTGGCCCTTGCAGGGTTGGTCTTACCAGGTTCGATGTACTCACGGTGCACCGTGACACAATGGCTTGTGAAAATCCTAGTGCCTGCACGATTTTCGAGATGGAGTGACCCATTCGTCGGGCCCCGACAATTTTCCCACGATCAAATGCGCTTAGATCCTTCGTCTTACCCATACTGCGTCCGACTCTTACTGATTCCCTTCGCATCACTCCTTAGAATGTTGGATCGCTGCATACGTCCTGTCGTTTCCGTTTACAGGGCCGCCCACAGCGCCACATTTCCATAACGCCAGCTGTCTCTAATTCAATGCTCTTCAGTGCAGATAAGATTGTACGTTCTCTCCTTGTTTTTTCGGTACTTAGCTGTAAAAACATTTTGTCACAAGGATTTGGTGAAAATACATTATATTTGTCAAAGAGCTATTTTAATGTAACACGTGTAAATTTTTTCAAACTGATCAGTGAGGAAGCCACTCCCCAAAATGTGTAAGGCTTCAAAAAGCCCTGGACGATTGCGGACAGCGGCTCCTGGCACGCATCTTAACATCCGCCCGTCGTGTAACATCCGTCCGCCGTGTAATATCCGCCCGGCGTGTAACATAAATGCTGAGGCCAGTAGTAGCATGAACGTTGAGACAGTGCAAGGTTGCCTGGGTTCTATTGGGTTTCGGAGCCGACGACGGCCCAGCTGGGTGTCGTTGCTGACTCTACGACACAAGACTGTGCGTTTCGTCTGTGCTCGGGAAAACGGCCATTGGACGCAAGATGACTGGAAACGTTTAGTCTGGGCCTACATATCGCGGTACCAACTGTTTTGACTGAGAGCTGACTCCAGGTGTGGCGCCAATCCCACGAGGCAATGGATCTCCCATGCCTATAAGGGACAGTGCATGCCGAAGGCGGCTCTGTTATGATGTGGGTTGTTTTCAGCTGCCAATCATAACGGCCCATCATACAAACATGCAAACATCACAAATCGTACAAATATTCTGCTATTAGATTTCTTCTGAATCGAACTTTTACTCACTCTTCTTGTCATCACAGCCGTGAGGTGGAAATCAGTCGGACTCGCGAACTAGCTTTAGCCCATGGGTAACATGGCTCAGTCATATTTAAAATACTTAGTACCGTTAAATCCTATCGCACCACAACCCATCGACGAAATGTGACCTCCCTTCGATTTGTTGCTAAGATGAATTACCACCCAGCTATAAATAACCTTCTCCGGAATCAATGCGCAAAGTTTAATTTAAACTTAGGAGTAAAAACATATAATATTCTATCTTGTCTCAAGATAGACCGAGATCCTGTAAAAAATGAAGAAAAATTCGGAGGTTATACGATTCCTCTGAAAGCTACCAACAGGGAAGAGTTAGGAAGGATCTACTTGGATTCAACATGAAGGAATCTCGAGACCATATTGAATGAACACAAATGTAGCATCAAATTTGGAAATCAGTCTATAGCACTTCCACGAACAAATTACACCGGGTCCCATTATCCAAATTGGGAGGACGCTAAGGTGATTTCTACACCAGTGAATACGGAATCACTTCTGTTCCTGTAGAGCTTATTTATATATACCAAAAAGGATATGTGTTGTAATGATTACATATTGTAAAATTGCCAACTCATGGAAGCTGCTTCTTGTGGGTGAAGAGGGCAAAACAGAATCTAACAGAGCCGCGGATGGCTTAGTGGTTAGCGATTCAGACTATCGATGCAAGGTCCTCAGGTTCAACCTGGGCTGATCTTACAGAGATGGTGTGATTTACTAACAATCGCTGAATATCCGCCGTGCATCGGACGAGCACGTTAAGTGACGGCCCCCAGGTTGGACCCACTGGTTAAATGGGTATCCTTTCCTATGCCTCCCCGCCCCCCATGAAATTCTCCCACCCCTCTGTGTGCAACATCGTAATTGTACGGTGCGCCATCTACTGCACTCTAATCTCACTACAAACTGTTATGTCAAAGTCGCTAGACTTGCTCTCATTCCTTCCGTTTCTGTGTCCTGCCCAAAAGGCGATCTCGCTGTAGGTGGCTGGGACCTAAACTCTACTCACTGTGGACGGAAGTCCTACAAGGAAATGACAAATACTGTGACTCCCAACAGAATCTAACAATCTCATGTAAGTAAGATCTCTCCATGCTGACTTTTGACATTCTTGGGACCTTTTTAGATTAGTTTCATATCTATTGTTTTTGAAGAAACTATTATATACCATGTGATAAGATGTTTTTTATGTGTAAAGAAAGTGAAATAGTGTGTTCCATTTGTGAACCGATTTCAGAGGGACGACATTTTATTCTTACTTTTGGGAAAAAAAATCCAACATGAATGGTGGTAACACCTCCCTACATGGTTCAGACAACCGTCATCGTACTTTCTTTTGGGAAGTACTTTATCCACATACTGGCACTCAATAACCACTCTTGGTCTGAGGATGGCTTCAGAGTGAAGCCGAAACATCTAACCATTTGTTAATAGTTTTAATTTAATTGTTTTTAACTCGTTACATCTGGATTGCAGTTTTATTTTTAAGGAGTTCTGATCGTGCATGAGAGGGAATGTGAGTTTTTATAATGAATTTGTGCTGGCACGAAAAACGTCTTTCGATCCCACACACGTCTGTAGATCGCTCTGACTGGTGGAAACAACGTAACCATGCTTGGTGATTATTTGCACCCGTTCATGGCATGCAACCTCTTTTTACACTACAATGCGCCACCACAAACGTCCACAGTCGATCGATTATGATTGCAGGAACATTCCGCTGAGATTGCCAACCTGACTTGACCATTCATTCGCCGGATATAAACGTCATCGTATATATTTTGGATGATGTTCAACTTGCGTCAATGGCAGGAATCCTCCACCGGAGGATATTACTGAATTGTGGGGATCTCATCTGGAAGCATGGTGTACACTTTCTCCACAGGACTACAGAGAGCTCATGAAATCCATGCCCCGTCGCGTTGTGCCATTATTCGATCGCGAGGATGACCAATGCGGTGTTAGAGAAATATCCCAATTTTTTTGGTACTTCAGTGTTTGCACCGCTTCCTTTATTTGGTCAGTGGCAAATTGACTGCCTCTTAAGAGGTATTTGAGTGGAACAAACGGGTGATAGCCCAAAGGTACTAGTTCAGGACTAGGAGGATGGTGTCCCAATATTCAAGGCTTATTTTCTGCAGGTTTTCGGCAGTGTGGGCAATAGTATGAGAACGTGCATCGTCGTGCAGCAACAAAACCACTTCCGACAATAGTCCGTACGGTTGCATAAAATTGAGGGCTTCAGCTTGTCATGAGACAAATCACTGTAACTAGAACAGTTTACTCATAAGCCCCTCTCCTGATAATATTCCAGTATCGGCACTTGTGAGATTCAAAAGACAGTGAGCAAGACTTCTCCAGTTTTGGGGTTTTGACCATTTTGTTGACTGTGATCCCAAATATTCTCATTTCAAAACCTGACGTTTTTTTCGGCTTGTAACGGTAGAATCACCTATTGTTCCCTCGATGTTTTGTTTCAAAAAAAAAAAAAAAAAAAAGAATCACCTTCCTTATTACAGCGGTCCAGATGGCGTTCTTGTCGGATGTGCAAAATGATCGTATTTGTGTGTTTTGGAGATGTTAACCCTTTAAACTGCTGGAACGAATTAACTCGTGGTTACCAAAATGAACTGAAATCAGCTAGAACGAATATATTCGTTGTCTAAATCAGCAGAACGTGTCTAGGACGAGTGAACTGAGCTTCAGAAAGCGTTACTATTTTTATTATTCAAAGTGGCTATTTAGGGGAAGATTGACGCTAATTCTTTCTGACGTTACCTGCTGAAGGAGTTGTCTGATACTCATACATACTTTCATTTCGATGTTAACACTTTCTATCTTTTTACCTGCTAAAAGAGCTATGCAACGAACTTAAGGAAGGTGAGAGAAGATATTTGATTAACCCAGTGGCATGATATCCAGGTCTGGGGGACTTACACTTTTCCATCATGCCTTGGGTCATAGAACAAATAAATGACTAGAAGGAAGATTTGAACTCCCTTTCTAGGTTTATGATAGGCACTCATGAGATGTAAGGGAGAAAGTATTATTTTGCCGTAGCTTCCATAAAACCCGGTAGCTATGTGGATCTTTCTCTTTGGTAACAGCAGAAAATTTGGTTCAGGTAAATCTGCCGCTTAAATGGTTAATTATCACCATGAGGAACTCGTAGGGCTAATGAAAACCACTCGGCCCCAAATCAGGAACTCTTGTACCCCGGGAGAAACTGGCCTGGAGCCATCAGACAGATAAATTACCCTTGCCTTATCCAGGATTCGAACCAGGGCCCATCTCGAACAAACAAAGTGAAACCAGCGTCTTGACCACTCCGCCATCGGGACAGTAGATATGATTTCCTCTGCCATGAGGTATTTGAAACCTTCACAGCTTTCAATCAGATTACTTCATACTTCGGCGTTAAAAAAAACTTTGGTTCTAATAATAACAGACAAAGATTAAAGTTTTGCCAATTGTTTTCAAATTATCGAAAATTTACTGTTTTTACATTGTCATTAAAAAACTGTAAAGTACTTTGTGCCTACCTGTTAAAAGTTAATTTCATATGGAAATGATTTATCTATTTAATTTTAATTTTCTTTTATTTCTAGAGATTTGAAGACTTACGTGGGATGTATGTCCGATGCTCTTAAAAAGTGCGACCCAAAGAATAATTTCTTTTACATTTTACTACTGGAAAAATACAAACCGAAGTTTACTGAATATTGCAACCCAGAATCGACTTTTAATAAAAGTAAGAAACATTTAATAAAAAAGATAAAATCCACAATAGTAATATTTCTGGATAAAATGCATCTGCGTTAATTCTCAAATACAGCGTTTTTACTACTACAAGAAACATAGGATATGATTTTTGTATCAATAGCAGGTGTAGTTAGCATACGACAGGAAGAATACATTTCGATGTGTACACTCACAGGCCAGATCATTATGACCACCCGTGTCTCTATGAATAGATGTCTCCCACAACACGTAGCAGTGACATCAAGTCTACAGGTTCTTACACATTCATGAGTCAGATCTTTATGACTCCCTTATCTCCATGACTGGACGCTTCCCACAACATGCAGCAGTGTCGTGATGTCAATAGGTTCTTACACACTCATGGGTCAGAACTTTATGCCCACTCCTGTCCCTGCGAGTAGAGGCATCCCAAAACATACGGCAGTGACGTCATATCGCTGGGGTCTGGGGTCCTACACATTCATGGGTCAGATCCTTATGACCGCACATATCTCCATGAGTGGACGCATCCCACAACATGTAGCAGTGACGTCATGTCGCTGGGCTCTTACACACACTCATGGGTCAAATCATTATGACCACTCATGTCTCCATGATTGAACGCATCCCAAAACATATAGCAGTGACGTCATGCCGATCATATCCATAGGGTCTTACATAATCGTGGGGGAAATCATTGTGACTACCCCTTCAATATGAGTGGATGAGTCCCACAACATGTATGTCGCAAGTTGTCGTGATCTGACCCAAGACACGATCGTTGGCCAGATCATTATGACCACTCCTGTCTCCACGAGTGGAGCATTCATTAATGCGTAGTAGTTACGGTACGAACGTACGCGGAACAGATAGACGGCGCGAGCATGGCGTGTGGTCACTTCGAAAACATTTAATGGCTATCCGCACGAGGAATTCGCGAGTCATCATCTCGACAAACCGCTGGCATTGATGACTCTTTGGAGGCTGCTGCAATGATGGTGGAGTTGTCCAAAGAGGGACACACATCCATCCATCCTACGAGAAAGTGAAGAATACCAATGAATGACAGGCAAGGTAAATGCCCGCACTCACGTCGTGTTTTATGGGACTCCATACAGTTTGCTATCTCTTAGGGGAAGACTACAACTAGGTCAGACAGCGAAACGTTTCCGAACACATAATCCAGTGGGCGTTCCTGCAAATGAGCCAATGCAGTAGACCACCCATTCATGTGAATATAATGATTGACCGTCATATACAGTTCCACCAGCAGTAGGTACGGAAGTACCGTCATTAGACTTGGACTGCAGAAAGAGAGTCGCAGAGTCTGATGTCTTGTTAGTGAAGTTTGGCGGCGGCAATGTGGCAGTACGCAGCTGTTTTTCGTTGTACTGTTTGGTCCCAATAGTCGTTTCTGACACAGCCTTGAATTCTGAGCTGTACCAAGACGTCTTTGACAATTATTCACTAAAAACGTGAGTGCATCACTTTGGAGAAGGCCCATACCTCTACTAACAGGACTACGTAGCATGTCATTATGCTCACATTGTTACAGATTGGTTTGAGGACATGGGCATTGAAAAGTTGGACTGGCCAGTCTAGAGTCCTGACCTGAGACTGATAGAGAATTTCTGGGACGAATCGGATGATCGGGTGTGTGGAAGAAGCCGCCTAACAAACAAAACTGAACTGGTCCTTTTTTGCTTTAAGGCCGAATGGAGGAACATATCGGTGGATATTCAAAAGAACTGGTGGAAAGTATTCTACAAGGACTAGAGGCTATCACAATGGTAAAAGGATTCAGCACACAATATTAAATTTCCTGAAATAATGAAGAGTTGTAGACATGCAGGTGTCCGGGTATTTTTGGTAGGATGATGTCACATAAAATGTGACATCATGAATGCCACATAGCTCAGATGAGCAACGCGTACAGGTTTTTTTTTTCACTGAAATAATGTATTTGATAAAATGGAATGAATTTATCATTTCGATAAACTATTCTTTCGGTGGATATATTTTTCCAATACAAAAAACACTTTGGTAAAATGAACGTTTTTGTCAAGTGAGTTTTAACTTAGCAATTTTTCAGTCAGATAAACGATACCCTATTCAATCGAGAGTTGATTACTCGTAAATCGGTGACTTCATCTATTATTTGAGAAATAGTGTGATTTACAGAAACAGGCGGAAAATATCACCCCAGCCCGGAAATGTATTTAGATTAAACTGTTGTCCAACGATGAGATCAGTAACTGTGTCAGTACGACTGGTGGTTACTTGAAACAAAACTACGTTGGTAAAGCACAACAAGTTTTCGTGCTGGATAAAATCATCAAAAGTGAAAACAGTCGTCGTAGAACGATGTGTGATAGTGAAATCAAAACCCTATGATGTTTAAAACTTTAATGAGAATTAAAACAGCACATGGGTGATACATGAAAATAAGATCTTTCGGGGTCGCCTGCGACTCCCATCATTAGATGAATTACCAACAGAGCGAGGAAATTTACAGGGTTATATAGTTAAATTCAGTGACGTAAGGTCAGGTATTTGCTCATGCGCAGGTCCAGCGAAAAAGGAGAAGGATTTCTTAGCGTAAACATAGGAAGCAATAAACAAAGTTAAGTTAATATATCACGCTCGATGAGCATTTTCCAAGGGTATTCTCGTATTTACGTTGGTGTTCTCGTATTTAGTTCAGAGAGAAGAATCATTCCTTATTGGTACATTAGTGTTCAAGTTCTTTAGTTTGCCAGTACTTGCGTGAGTTCATTTATATCTCACGTCCACTAGACATGACTACTGGAGGCAACGGGAGATGACGACACATCCGTGCGCTGATAACGCGACGAAAATGTTTCCTCTATTCAACTCACTTCGTTAACCTGTTTCAAGTTGGGGTGAGTATGATGCTTCATCTGGTGCTGGAAAATGTGGAGTTTTAAGAGATTTTTTTAAATTTGTAAATGAAGTCTCCTGTGTTCACTACTGCGATGAAAATGGCTTGTTTATACGAGCAATAGAACTTTACTGAATGCCTAATTCCGAAGAATAATGTTGCGTAGCACTAGAATATGACTGAATTCATGTTCAGAAATTTATGTCGCTAAAATAAAGTTAACATCCACGAAGTAACTGGAAGTGCTAAGTTTATATGGAGGAGGGAGGGGGCTATATCTCAGTTCTTTAGTATCTCTTCTAAAGAAAAATTATAGTGATCGTGTCAGTACTGTAAGGATTTTTATTGCTGAAAGAGGATTTTATTGCTGAAATCTATATACAGTGAACGTTTTCAGAAGTTTTATGATGTGAAGATGGTGAACAAACGAAATCAGATATATACAGTTCCAGCTGTTTAAAAAGTGCTGGTATTGTTTTATTCCATACATATACTCTCTTCTACTCCCTTTTCTTCAGCAGAGTACTTGGCACACCCCAGGTATACGTTTAAGATACAATCTGTATATTCTGATGATTTTTACTGCAGTAACTGATTGTTTTCTGAGTAAACCTACCCTTCCTTCTCTCCCTCGTACGCTCTAACCATGGAAAACATTCGCTTCGTATGTACTCTATGAGTGTAATTAGTGTTAGGAGTGAAAGTAATATCTTTGAAATACATGAAAGCAGAAAAATCGCAATTGATAGCACCTCTTTATAAACTATGTTAATCGTTTTTTCATTCAGTGCTGAATAGTTCCATTTCTCTGCTTTTTGTTTTGTTTTTTCATTTTTTTTTCTGCGGCCATGTAATTAATCTTTCTGAAATAACGTAAAAATTACTGAGTTCAAAAAACGCTCTTTGCATAATCTTTTATCATTTACTCGAGGCTGGTATTGAAACACTGCATGATTCGCAATGGTAACGCACACGCGACACAACCAAAGATTCTATTTTATTCTATCGATGGACTGAAATCCATCGATAGAATAGCAATACTCAATAAAAAAAAAACTCTTTTTTACGCTTTCCAACCGTAGGTTGAAGAAGCGTATATGCTCCAACTTTGTCCGTCCGTCTTTCCGCACGATAACTCGCGTAAAAATGGTTTGATTTCGATGAAATTCTAGTATGTAGAAGAGGACCACCTGGGGACGAACCCTATTGGAAATGGAATTAATGGGGTCATAGGTCACGACATAGGAGCGGGATCCATTTCATTGCCCTTTATGCGTCATACCTTGCGTAAATATGGTTCGATTTCAATGAAAGTTTAGTATGTGGTAGGGGACCACCTGGAGACGAACCTATTGAAAATGGGTGAAGTGTAGTCAAAGGTCAGGACATAGGACCGGATGCACTCCATTGCCCTTATGCGTCATAACTTGCGTAAATATGGTTCGATTTTGATGAAATTTTAGTATATGTCGTACGGGACCACCTGAGGATGAACCCTATTGAAAATGGGGGAAGTGGGGCCAAAGGTCAGGACATAAGAGCGGGATGCCTTCCATTGCCCTTCTGCGTCATAACTTATGTAAAAATGCTTCGATTGCGACAAAACGTCATTATGTTGTTCCGGAACTATACTGAACCGGTTCTGTTGAATATCATCGAAATAGGGTCAAAGGTCAGGTCATAGGAGCGAGATTTATTCCAGAGCCATTATCCTCATAACTTGAGTAATAATTGGAGTAATGATTTCTGGTATGTTGGAAAGCGTATCATAATACTCGCTCACGCACATTCACCATCTAGTATCTGCATCCCGGTTGGCTGCGGAAGAGCTCAGTCATAATGTCGACACCGCAGGAGAAGGTTGCATACGTGTAGTGTCTTGCAGAATTAAAGTCCGTTCCTGATGTTCTGCGTCGTTTAGAACGCAATATGAACGGAAACCTCCAACAAGGAAAAGCATCCGATTCTGGAACAACAAAATAAGGACTACCGGAAATCTGTTACATGAGAAGACTCCTGAAAACCCACGGACATCTGAAGAAAATGTCGAAATGCATCGGAGAGGCATTCCTACGCAGTCCGCGCAAATCAATTCGGACAGCTAACTCGCAGTTAAACCTTCCACGTTCAACAGTGCACCTCGTGGTGCGCAAGCGGCTTCGTCTAACGGCATACAACATTCAAATGCTCCAGGCACTGAAACTGAATGACCATGTCGCAGGCACAAACTTCGCTGTAGACATGCTTGAAAATATTGATACAAGAAGGGATTTCCTCCACCAAGTGTGCTTTTCGGATGAGGCGACATTTCATGTCAGTGAAACTGTGAATCGGTACAAGTGCAGGATTTGGGGTAGTAAAAATTCCCATGTGACATGTTATCTAGAAACAGGCAGCGCCAACGTTAACGTCTAAACCTGCTTGATTCACGATAAGCTAATAGGACCTTTCTTCTTTTCGGAAGAAACTGTCGCCGGGATCTCGTACCTGGAACTGCTGGAACTGTATGCGCTACCTCCTGAAACGATATTTCAACGCAATGGGGCGACCCACATTTCAGCTTCATCTTTCAACGCAATGGGGCGACCCACATTTCAGCTTCATCTTTCAACGCAATGGGGCGACCCACATTTCAGCTTCATCTTTCAACGCAATGGGGCGACCCACATTTCAGCATCATCTTTCAACGCAATGGGGCGACCCACATTTCAGCTTCATCTTTCAACGCAATGGGGCGACCCACATTTCAGTTGCATCTTTCAACGCAATGGGACGACCCACATTTCAGTTGCATCTTTCAACGCAATGGGACGACCCACATTTCAGCTTCATCTTCCAACGCAATGGGGCGACCGACGTTTCAGCTTCATCTTTCAACGCAATGGGATGCCAACATTTCAGCTTCATATTTCAACGCAATGGGGAGACTCACATTTCAGCTTCATCTTTCAACGCAATGGGGCGACCCACATTTCAATTGCATCTTTCAACGCAATGGGACGACCCACATTTCAGCTTCACCGTCAGGGATCACCTGGATCGCGAGAAGCCTGGGAGATGGATTGGCAGAAGCTAACCAATTTCGTAACCTCCTCGGTCACCAGATTTAACTCCACTCGTTTTTTTGTTCTGTGGGGTTATATCACAAACATTGCCTACCAGATCATAATCACCGCTCTTTAGCCATTCAGCGCCTGAGAGCAAACATAAGGGACGCTGTAACTACCGTTACACCAAACGTGCTTCAAGCAACGTAGAACGAGGTCGAAAATAGTAAAACTATACTAGAAATACATTAATAAGCGTTTTCAAGCTTTCGCAAATCAACTAGATGGCTTTTTCAAGGAAGTTAGACAGGAACTCCTTGGAAACGCTTATTTATGCATTCCTAAGCCAATAAATCGGATTACTACTATAGTTTTACTATTTTCTACATAATTGGTGAATTGTTTTTCGTTACTAATTTGTGGAATGAGGTCTACTATCGTCTGGATGTTCGTTTGGATACCAAGCGTACCCACACTGAAACTCATTGAGACAATTATAGTGAGCAAAAAGAACTTTGATATTTTTCCGTTGAAATAACGCAAATCAAGCATTTTGTTTATAATAAATACTTTCCGAGAAATATATATGTATATATATATATACAGACAAATACATATATATGTTTTCTTCATACCTTCCATCCGGACACCCTGTATTACTCGAAATTGAGAGAATCCGGGACATTGCGAGGCTTCATGGATATGATGAACATATCGTGATCGCCTTTTGAAAAAAAAAACTCCGAAATGTTAACTATACCACCCTTTAACGAGAGCTTTCTCGGTTAAAATTTGTAGGTTCCATGAATTACCTACCATCTTCCAACAGCTTCTTCCCTGAATAACATTTGAAAAAAAGCATGACTTAATTTTGGCATCAAAACTTCAGATACTTTGTCTATAGTGAAAAACGATCGTGATCCGTTAAAACTGAAGATAAACACGGTGTTTATAGCGTTCCAATGAGATCCGTGGACACTAACGTACCACCGAAATTTTACATAGGTTCTACCAGGCGCAGTTTAAGAACTCGTCTGAGGAAACACGTTTACAACATTCGCACCTGGGCTATGACCACAGCTTTGGCCCATACATCTAACAATGTCAGTCTGGGAAGAAGCCCGAATTATTGCTACCCCAACAAATTTTTCTTCCCTTCTACTTACCGAGAGTGTATGCATTTTTTCTAAAGAACAATCGTGCTGTAATGACACTATGCCAGCCTAAATTCTACAGCCCTGGAAACAATTATTTCATGTGGATAACCGGGAAAGTTGAACTGATTGTCTAATCGTCCAACATAATGTTTGTTTAACCATTATCTAATTCCATGCTTCCCCGCATGGGCGCTTACTGTGTGTATTTGGCGTATTAACCATCAGCATCGAATTGTAATTAACGTACAATATATATGCACTCATTGTCCTAAAAATTCTCGCACCAAGAAACAATTAATGCGAAGCTCGGCAAATAACTACTGGGAGGGAAGATATGCAAATTAATAAAGTTTCATGAGATTCCGCATCCCCGCGCGTCCAAGACTGGCGCTGCAATCGCAATCCTTGGGAGTTTATAAGGCGCCGCGTATGTGACTCCACATTCGTGCTGAAGTGCACGATTAGAGTCAGGTGAGATCCCTGAGCGATAGACATGCCAAGGAGCCGCCGTAGAAGTGAGTACGAGCAACTCACAGAGTTTGAACGGGGCTGTATCGTCGGGATGTGAGAGGCAGGGTGACCGGGGCCCCGAATCGGCCGCTTTTTTGGGCCGCTCGTACAGTACGGTGCGATCTTGTTGAAAGCAATGGACACGGGGAGCCACACGGACACGGTGGACGGGCTCTGGACGACCCAGACGAACCACCAGCAGAGGGGATCGTGGGATCGCGAGGGCGGTACGCAAAAATGAAACGACGTCATTTTCCAATATCCAGAGACATGTGCCGTCTGTACAAGGGTCTCCTCAGTCCGCCAGAACCATTTCCAGGCGCCTGGCAGAGGCAAACCTGCAATTTCAACGGCCCTTAGGTTTTCTGCTTTTAACACCTGATCATCGTTGGCATCAATTGCAGTGGTGTCAGCAGCGAGCAACGTGGAATGCTACGGACTGGCGACATATAGTGTTCAGCGACGAATCCCGCTTCTGTATTGGAACGGACGACCACCGTGTCAGAGTGTGAAGGACCGCAGGGGAGCCTACAATCTCAGACTTACTGTACATCGGCACACTTCTCCAACTGCAAGCGTAATGGTTTTGGGAGTGATCGCGTATGAGTGCCGGACTTCCCTCGCAGTGAATCGAGGGACGTTAACAGCCCAGCACTACGTACAGGTGATGCTGCGGCCCTATGTGCTGCTGTTTCTAGTTGGGCCGGCCGGAGCCATTCCCCAACAAGATAACGCCCGTATGCACAAGGCTCGGGTTTCCCAGGACTGTCTAAGTCCCGCTTCGACGCTTCCACGGCCTGCCAGATCACCTGATCTCCCGCCCACCGAGCACGTGTGGGACCAGATGGGACGCCAGCTTTCTCCAGGTCCCAGTGTCCGTGATTTAGAGCGTCAGTTGCAAGAAGTGTTGGCCAGTCTGTCCCAGGATATCATACGGCGTCTCTTTGACTCCATGGCGGACCATATCACTGCATGTATCCCAGTACGAAGCGGTCCGACACGGTACTAACGCAGACCGGAATGTGTACTGTATGTCCGCGGGAATCATCCTGCTGCTGTGATATTTTAATCCTTTCTGTCTTCGGTATATACCATCTCACTACTAAAATCTTATTTCAATTCGACGCCTCCTCCTCGGTGCGCGGACTTTTATTACAAAGACTGTATATTGAGCCAGCAGCACTCTTGTTAATGCTTAGTGTGCAGATGGACTCATAGTAAGTCCGAAAGTTCTTACTGTTTTTAATCTATCCTATTTTAACTTTTGAGTAAAGTTTTAACTCTCATGTGTGTTTTTATTCATATGGAGTGTTATCGTGTCTTGAAGATGAACCTACGTTCAGTAAATGCATGCTGCAGTAAACCAAAAATTGTAAGAAACAAGCAAAGAAAAAAGAAATGGGAAAAATATCGAATTATTCGTTCGATACCATTTCGCTTGTTTTTTAATTTATTTGGAAATTTTGTTTCCTATACAGCATCATAGCAATTGTATATATCAAAATTTCACAGCAGCGATGCGTTACAGCTACGTAATTGGATGCGATTAGAGGACAACTCAAATCTGTAGTTCAACAACGCTTCCCGCTCTTATTCCACCTCCTCAGGAGGCAAGTGCTATCATTCGGAGACGCTTCCTAGCACGGTTAACCACTCGCCTCCAAATGGAGCACTCTCGTGCTGCCTCAACAAACACCGATAGCGTTTTTCAATCCACTTGGGCCCAATCGGCTGGGTGGTTCCATATCCACAATTTGCAGTTACATCTCAACCTATAAGTGGGATTTTTGTTGTCGCCCACGTTCACTGTAACAAATCATGTTTTTACGTATTAATTTTGGTGCTTCGCTATTTGTGATTTTTCTGTTTTAATGTGCCATTGAAGATAGCTCACCATGTTTCCCATGTTCTCTTCGATGATGTTGGGTTTTATGTTGTTGTATATAATTCTTCCTTCTGCACAGTTTACTGCCCACGCAATGTCCCCTTCATTATGTTGAATATTTTTTTAAAATATTAGTCACTGTGTGTATAATATAATGTAACAAGATGCCCTTCTGAGTACATTTAGCGTTATTTCCCCTTGTCACTGAATACTTCTGTACATATGTTGTAAATTTTGAATGTAGCATCACTGTTGCATTTCTGTGAATTAGTACCTAATGTTTAATCTTTAGTATGGTAGTAATGCTTAATTGGAATTTGTGCATAGTATAGAATCATGTCTTGCCCTGTCTACAATACTGTAGGTAAACATTTTCGTTTGTATCGCTCGTGCTTTATTGTCTGCCTCTTCTTCGCCCTACGTGGCGAAATAATTTTTTTTTTATGATTTTAACAATATTTTGTTTTACGTTTCACTGGAACTTTCCAGCTGATGTATATACCGCTGTATTTATTGGCAGAATTCCATTGTCATGTACATAGAAATGTTATTTTACTGAAGAATAAAGGCAATTTTGAAATGTAGTGTGAGCCAGATCTTATTACTAAGAGATGCCTAATAAGGGCTGTTGCCAACTAAGCCCAGGGTGTACTTTCACAATGTGGAAATTAAACTATTCAACCAACTGATGTGGGAATCTCTGGCTATTCCCAGTCTATAGAGTTAGTTTCAATACGTTTCAGCTGAACAAGGGACTTAGCACCAATAGATTTCGCGTTATGAAGGAAAAATCCAAACTGAGTTCAGAAAGCTTCGGTGCGACATGAAGGAAAACAACTGCTTTTGGTAGAAATAGGAGGGCTGCAGCTCTGTTGCATCACAGCACCAGCCGCCAAAAAGAAGTGTTTCCTCAGACAAAGTGCCATTTCAAACATTATGTCAAGCATTGTGTTAATTTATGTAGTATGTCCGAAGCGAGCAATATTTTCTAATAAACCCTTTTGTTTGTGTTGTGTATGTATTTAGATTTTGCAAAGAGTGATGCGTGCATGAACACTAAGTACATCGACGCCATGAGCCCCTGTAACCAAACGCTATTTACGGACATGTCTAAACTGAAGGAAACTGATAAAGTTGGATATCAAAGGTTGTATCATTTTTGTTATTTAGTTTTCATACTACTCTGACCTTGTCTTCAAAACTTATAATTAATTTCCACTGCTATTAATTAACAAAATTAAAGCATTTTATTGGGGGAGGGGGTAGCGACCACCATGAGCAACTCAGACGCTGATAAGCAGTCGCTGGTCCGTAATATAAGGTCGCTGGTTCCAGGTAAGGACAAGAGCCAGTCTCGTAAGACAAACACAACGTCCATGTCTCACAAGGATTCGAAACCGGACCCATTTCGGACGAATAAATAGTAACCATCGCTTAGACCACTGCGCTATCAGGATGGCTTAAAACGCTTGTACAGTTTAAATAAGAAAGTTTGGAAGAAAATCGAGAAATGTATTATCTCCAAAACAAAACAACGAATTTTAAGTTTTTACGTATGAAAGGCGTTATAAACCCGAACAACGACTTTCATTGCGATTATATTAGGTTTACAAATAAGTTTTAAAGCGTTTTTTGTGTGACGTATTCAGCTAATTTACATATACGACATTCCCTCGCGTTGTTGTCATGTGACGTAACTAGTCCAGAGTATAAAATGTGACACAAAAGTTTGCACAACAGTCAAACACACTTGCACATCCGTAGGTTAAAAATGGCAATAGGTACTACATTCGTTACGAATTTCATCAAGGAGAACGTGCTGCAAAAGCATGTGCATGTCCTGGAGGACAATATTATATCGAAAAGCACATGTGAGTTTTGGTTTAGACGGTTTAGAGCAGGTGATTTTGATGTTAGCGATCGAGAACATAGCTGCACCCCGCAGAAGGTTGCACATAAGGAACTGAAAACATGGCTGGATGAAGATTCATCTCAAACGCAAAACGAACAAGCTGAACAACTTAGGGTAACTCAGCAAACCATTTCCAATCGTTTACGCGCAATGAGGAAAGATTCAGAAGGAAGAAAAATGAGTCCCACACGAGATGAACCAGAGGAACAAGAATGAACGTGTCATGAAGTGTTTGAATCTGTTAAATAAACAAAACAGAAAGTCTTTCCTGTAAAAAATCGTTACGGGTGATGAAAAGTGGATATGGCACGGCAATCCCAAACGCAAAAAAACACCTGGGTGAAACAACGACTTCGACACCAAAACGCGATATTCACTTCAAGAAAGTTCTGCTGTGCATCTGGTGGGATATGAAGGGTGTGCTCTATTATGAACTATTGGAACAGTGTCAAACTGTTACTGCTGATCAATGTAAGCAACAATTGCTAGGATTGAACCTGGAAATCTGTCGGAAACGTCCATTCCCAGGCAAAGGATTGCGTCCCGTGAAATTACTGCATGACAACGCTAGACTGCATGTCGCGATATCGGTCAAGGAAAGTTTGGCTGGGACGTTTTGGAGCACCCGGCGTATAGTCCCGATATAGCTCTTTCAGATTATCATTTGTTCCGATCGATGGAACATGGTTTGTCTGCTGTACGGTTCCGAACATGTGACGAAGTGCAGAAATGGTTTGACCATTTCATCGCGTCACACGACGAAGTATTCTTCATATCTGGAATCCGTCAGCTGCCCGACCGATGGCAGAAGGTTTATACCAGGACGGCGCATATTTTGATTCGTAAAGGTATTGTTCGTTTTCTCTCAAATTATACGTTGCTTTGCCTCAAAATGCTTTAAAACTTATTTGCACACCTAATATTTCAGCATTAAAATTGAACCGATTTTTTTATCAACTAAAACTTTTATGCTACTAATCGTTCTTCTTCCAAATCATGGGCTTCTGATTACTCTAATGTGTTGGTTCCAGTTTCGAATGCGGGAAAAAATACAGACAATACAATTTGGAATTCTCAATTCCAATCGCATCGGCCCTTTTAACATTATGTCCGAAACAGTTTGCATCATACAACTAAAGGTGGGTTTCTGTGATCTAGTTTCCGTACCCCAAGGAACCCGAGAGTCAGTAATGGGTGTCAAAAAATAAAACTCCGCCTAGTCATCATAACGAAAGACATTAAAAACCAGAAAATGTCGCAACATACTGAAAACAATTTTGGTTTTCTTTTTTTTTTCTTTTTTTTTTTTTTTTTGGTCAGAGAAGAGAAAAACAGGAAAGACTTATTTCAATTACTTTCAGTATGATATGTAGATAAATGACTTTGAGTAACAGCTTCAGTTTTTCTTTTTTGTTCTCTTCTGAAATCTATCTTGAAATTACTAGATTAAGATTATAATTCGTAAGATTTGATATGAGCTAGCTTGTGGTACAAACCTACAACTCAAACCTATTGAAAACTTTTATTCAAAAGTAACAGCAAAACATTAAATTTGATTCACTGGCCTTTCCGAAAACATATCCTAAATCAGTGCTTTTGAAAGCAATGCCATAGGACATTATTATTTATTACCTCCCTGTATCAAACCGAAGACGCTCCGTGGCGTAGTGGTCTAAGCGCTGGCTTCTGAAAGTTCATCCCAGAAGGTCCGGGAGCCGGTCTAAGTGATGGCCTCTGATCATTCGTCCGAACGGGGTCCGGGTTCGAATCCCGGTGAGGCAGGGATGTTGTGTTTGTCTTACGGCACTGGTTCTCTTTCTTCCCTGGAACAAGTGACCCTATATTGAGGATGGGCGACTGCTTGTAGCCCATCGAGTTGCTCACTATGGTCGTCAAACCTCTCAACAAAAAAACTGAAACATATCGATTACTACTGTACTTTCTCGATGCCGATACCTTTTTATACAACAGCCTATCGAAAAACCTGTTTATTTCGTTTTGAAAAGGCAACAAGAAAGATGACACCGAATTTTCGGGTGAATAAGCACGTCTTACGAATCCGTTCTAAGGCAAATTAAATTTATCAAAGATATTCAAAGTCAATGGAACCGGTATGGAAAACAATAGATCTGACGAAAAAAAGAAGATTTTCAATCAGGTTTTTAATCCCTTAGATATTGCTGTAAACGGAATAGTGAGCTTACGAACTCTTAGAAATAGAGATATCGACAAAAATAAGATGTGACTTCACGTCCCCTGGGGGGAAAACCATGCATTATAATAGGAAGAAAGTATTCTCAAAAAGTGTATCCATATAAGCGATATCAGTCGAAGAAAAAAAATTAGTCGAATTTTCAGGATCCCAGATTTTGCAACAAATACTTCAGAAGCAGAAACTAACACTTATGACCCCTGGTGGCTAAACCATTCTTTACCAAACATTAGAAATTATGTGGAAAATATTTTCCATCAGGTCTTGTATGCGATACAGGAAGAAGTTTTCAAATCAGATCTTTAGGAGCAGAAATAACGCAGAAAAAGCAATTTACCTTTGTGCCCCCTAGCGGAAAGTCTATGAATTACTTGAAAATTTTGAATTTATAGGGAAAACATTTCGTATCGGAAACACTATCCAACAAAGAAAGGATTTTTCAAATCGTACTCTTAGAAGTAGAGATATTGACAAAAGTAAGATATACATCTAGGCCCCCTGGCGTAGAAACCATGTTTTTTTTTCAAGAAGAAAATTTTCCTAAGAGGTTTGTCGGCATGAGAGGTAGTATCGGTCAACAAACGACTTTTTTTTCAATCGAGATTTTAGAAGCTCATATTTTGCTGCAAATACAACAGAAGTGGAAATGGAGACTTACGCCACCTGGTATCCAAACCATTTCTTACAAAAATTAGAAAATATGTTCAAACGATTTCCCATCAGGAGCTGTATGCGGTGCAGAAAGAATTTTTCAAATCGGAGATTTAGAAGCAGAGATATAGGGGGGAACGCAATTTGCATTTACGCCCCTTAGCGGAAAGTCTATGAATTACTTGAAAATTTTGAAATTACATGAAAAACATGTCACATGGAAAACACTGTCCAACAAAGAAGGAATTTTTCAAATCTGACTCCTACAAATAGAGATATTGACAAAAATAAGATGTACATCTACGCCTCCTGGCGGAAAAACTGTGCAATATTTTAACAAGAAAATATTCCGAAAAGGTTCATCGATGTGAGTGGCATTAGTCCACGAAAGAATTTTTTAAATCGATATTATAGAAGCTCCGATTTTATGGCAAATACATCAGAAGCAAAAATTAAACACTTAAGCCCCCTGGTGGCTAAAGTATTCTTTACCAAAAATTTGAAATTATATGAAAAAGATTTTCCATCAGGTGATGTATCCGCTGAAGAAAAAATTTCAAATCTGAGTTTTAGAAGAAGAGTTATCGAAGAAAAGGTAATTTACTTTTACGCCCCCTAGCGCAAAATCTATGCGTAATTTGAAAAAGTAACTATATCTAAAATACTCTTCGATATAATTGGAATCGAAAGATATATTTTTTTTTCAATCGGATGTTTAGAAGCAAATATATGGAATACAACGTATTTTTGAATTAGACATTATATTCATTTACGCCCTCTACCGGCGAAATTGTACATCGTAAAAAAAAAAAAGGAAATAAAGGATCATCATTTGCATATTTCAAGCTTCCCAATGCAAAAAGAATTTTTCAAATCGGACAAATAGTTGCAGAGATATTGTGGATACAGGCGGATGTACATACGGACAAACCGATAACAGAAGCACGATCTTTTTTTACAAAAGACGTGCTAAAAAACTAGTGAAACGACATGAATTTATATTGAAATAGTTATAAACATCCTGGTAACTTGCATTCTAGTTACCCGGATGATTGTTTTTAGCACGTCTTTTGTAAAAAAAGATCGTGCTTATGTTACCGGTTTGTCCGTCCGTCTGTACCCACGATATCTCTGCAACTGTTAGTCCGATTTGAAAAATTCTTTTTGCATTGGAAAAACTTGAAATATGCGAATGATGATCCTTTATTTCATTTTTTTTTTTACGATGTACAATTTTGCCTCTAAATGAATGCAGATGATGTCGAATTCAAAACACGTTTTATTCCACATATTTGCTTCTAAACATCCGATTGAAAAAATTTCTTTTATCTTTCGATTCCATTTATATCGAAGAGTATTTTAGATATAGTTACTTTTTCAAATTATGCATAGAATTTCCGCTAGAGGGCGTAAAAGTAAATTACATTTTCCCGATAACTCTTCTTCTAAAACACCAATTTGAATTTTTTTCTTCAGCGGATACATCTCCTGATGGAAAATTTTTTACATATAATTTCAAATTTTTGGTAAAGAATACTTTAGCCATCAGGGGGGAGTAAGTGCTAATTTTTTGCTTCTGAGGTACTTGCCATAAAATCTGAGATTCTAAAATATCGATTTAAAAAATTATTTCGTTGACTGATGGCTCCTGATGGGAAATCGTTTGCACATAATTTCTAATTTTTTGAAAAAATGGTTTGGCCACCAGGGAGCGTAAATCTTAATTTCCGCTTCTGATGTATTTGCAGCAAAATATGAGCATCTAAAATCTCGATTGAAAAAAAAAGTGGTTTGTTCACCGATACCACTCATGTCGACAAACCTTTTAGGAACATTTTCTTCTTGAAATAATGCATGGCTTCTACGCCAGGGGGCGTAGATGTATATCTTCTTTTTGTCAATATCTCTACTTCTAGGAGTCCGATTTGAAAAAATTCCCTCTTTGTTGGATAGTGTTTCCGATGCGAAATGTTTTTCCTATAAATTCAAAAATTTCAAGTAAATCATAGACTTTCCGCTAGGGGACACAAATGTAAATTGCGTTTTCTGCGTTATTTCTGCTTCTAAAACTTCGATTTGAAAAATTATTTCTGTATCGCATACAAGACCTGATGGAAAATACTTTTCACATAATTTCTAATGTTTGGTAAAGAATGGTATGGCCACCACGGGGCATATGTGTTAATTTCTGCGTCTGATGTATTTGTAGCAAAATCTGACCTTCTGAAAACTCCGTAAATTTTTTTTTTCTTGGACTGATAGTGCTCATATGGAAAAACCTTTTGAGAATACTTTCTTCCTATTATAATGCATGGTTTTCCCACCAGGGGATGTAAAGTGACATCTTATTTTTGTCGACATCTCTGTTTCTAAGAGTCTGATTTGAAGAATCCTTTCTATGCTGGAGAACGTTTCCGGTGCGAAATGTTTCTTATATAAATGCATGCTTTTCTTAACGTACCAGTCTGCAACCAAAGGACGTAAGCTCACAATTTCGTTTACATCAATATCTGAGGGACTAAAATCCCGATTGCAAAACTTCTTTCTTCCGTCAGATACTATTGTTTTCCATACCGGTTCTATTGACTTTGAATAGCTTTGATAAATTTAATTTGCGTGAGAACGGATTCAAAAGACGTGCTAATTACACCCGAAAATTCGGTGTCATCTTTCTTGTTAATATTTGTGCTGAAAAAGGATGCATATTTTATTTACAGCTTGTTTAGGATGTTTTATTCTTGGAAGGAATGATGCCGTTTTCTCTTGAATATCACCGCTGACATTCGGTTTCAACTGCTAAGTAAATCTTCTTTCTGAAAAAAAGGTACCCAATCAAAATACAATACTAAGCTAATCTTCTTCCCATTTAAAGGTAGCTAATCAAAATACAAAAATTAAGTGCAACAGCTAAATTTAGAAAAGGAATATTCGGAAGAAAATTAGGTGAAATGAATAAATCTTTACAGTAGGAGTAGAGGGATTTGCTTTTAATTTATATGTCAGCTGTTTTGCAGCGATAAACGGAATTTTCAAAGGCCGGTTTCATTTAATTTAATTTAGTCTTTGCTCCAAGAATTTGTTGCAAAATGTTGGAGATATTTTTTTCAGAATGCAATAGATAATTTCTTTGGCCGTGAATTTGTAATACCTGTGGTTAATTCCTCCTTGTCGGGGATTTCTTAGCTCATAAAATCGCCGTTTTTGCTTCTTGCATTGTTTTTGTTCTGTCTCCTTTTCGCCCTCTTTAGCTTGCTTAGAGTACCTAAACAACTGAGCAGCTGGTTGTAGCCTTAGATTTTCTTCGTCGTTTTGCTTTGCCTACACCGTTTCAGGCGGTAGTTGAATTTAAGCACTCATTCTTTAATATCTGGGGTCTCTAGTCAAGGTAGAGTTGGAATACTTTTTTGTGTAAGCTTGTTCCCTCTCTCTCTCGCTCTCGCTCATTTCGCGTGCCTAAACAATTTGATAGCTGTTGTTGTCTTAGATTTTCTTTGTTGTTTTGCTTTGCCTTCACCGTTACAGGCGGAAGTTGAATTTAAACACTCATTCTTCGATTTCTGGGATCTCTAGTCAAAGTAGAGTTGGATATATATGCAGTAGACTCTCGGCTATCCGACCTAATGTGGCGGTCGGCTGGGTCGGATAGCAAAAAAGTCGGATACGCCAGAGCCATATACATATCAGCCCCTGCAAGGTTGATGACCGCCACCCTATTGCATTGAACGTAATGTACAGTATGTAAATGTTGCTGTTTGGAGACTTACGTCATATTAATTTGTCCTTATTAACGACGTACAGTAATTACTGAATTAGGAGGGAACAAAATAAAAATGCGTCCGTACCTTTCACGAAACATTTATTTGAAGAATGAAACGAAATGTGCAATGAACAATAAGTTGAATAAATTTTACTAGGTGTTTTCATTTAAAGAAAGTTTTCAGTCAAATCAGCTGTTAATATAAACCAAAATATTATAACCTAAAACTAAATTGCCTAAGGCTTGAAAAAGTTTGTAATCCACATCTGTTTCTTTCCTCTCATTAATTTCCTTTCCGATATGTCCTTCCATATTCGTAAACATATGATATCCACTGGTGTTGCCTCTTTTTGTTGGCCAATATGTTCCAGCGCTCAGGCCTTCAGAGTTGGTTATACGATCGGAGGATTCATCATCTTATTGTTCCTCTTCAATCGGCTGTTCGTTTAACACCATCGCTATAATATCTTTATCTGTAGTTTCTTGGATTTTGTCATTTGCCATCCATTCTGTGATGTTTTCCAACGAAGCATTCTCACATCCGGGAACTTTTTCTAACAGCGAAACAATCTCAGTGTTATCAGTTGCATTTCCCACATCGCATTGCTCTTCGACCTCTTCCCACTTATCACTGACACTGTGATCCAGCAAAATTTTCCATGATCTCACAAGTGTTACAGATGGAATTTCATCCCATGCCTCGGACAGCCATCTGATAACATCAAGCACGTCAACTGACTTTAATGCGACTGCAACTTCTGTATTGTTATCAATGGCGGCTTTCATATTGCTTAGTAGCCTACGTCGATATTTCTTTTTCAAAGCTTCCAGCACTACCTGATCCATTGGATGACATACAGATGTAACATTTGCAGGCAAAAACAAAGCTTTTATCTCTCCGTCTTTTAATTGGTCATTTTTTGGATGCGAAGGAGCGAAAACTAGGATTGCTTTCCTTGGTAAATTGTTTTCAGTTTAATGTTTCTCAACTTTTGGCACAGATTCCTGTTAAAACCATTTTTTGAAAATTTCTCCATTCATCCACGCCTTTTTTTTTTTTTTTTTTTTTTTTGGTGGGTGTAGAAAAGGGGCAAATAATTTAAATCTTTAAGATTTTTAAAAGCTCTACGCTTGCGAGATTTTCCAATCAAGGTCAGTCTAAACTTATAGTTTCCGGTTGCGTTACTACAAGCTAAAACTGTAACGCGATCCTTACTTTTCTTGAACCCTGGTGAGGCCTTTTCCTGCTTAGACGGCAACGTCCGGTAATTCAACCCCGTCTCATCACAGTTATACAATTGTTCTCCGGAAATACTTTCCTTATCAAGCAAGTCAAAAAGGTGTTTTTTAAAGTCAGGGACAGCGTCACTGTTTGCAGACAAAGCATCACCGCTAATCGTCATCGTCGAACTTCCAGCGATCAAGCCACCCGTCACTGGCAGAAAATTCACCATAATCTCCTTCTATCTTTTTTTTAAACTGAATTGCTTTTTCTTGGAGCAAGTGGCCTGAAATCGGCATTCCTTTCCCCCTCACATTTTCATACCACAGATACAAAGCCTCTTCAACTTCCACGTGTTTGCCTTTTTGCATAGTTTTTCTAATTTTCACGCCGCTGCCACTTGTTTGCTTAGAACACCATTTTCAGCACGTCTTTTGTAAAAAAAGATCGTGCTTCTGTTATCGGTTTGTCATTCCGTCTGTACCCACGGTATCTCTGCAACTATTAGTCCGATTTGAAACATTTTTTTCATTCGGAAGCTTGAAATATGCGAATGGTGATCCTTTATTTCGTTGTCTTTTTACGATGTACAATTTTGCCGCTAGGAGGCGTAAATGCAGATGATGTCGAATTCAAAATTACGTTTTAATCCACATATTTGCTTCTAAACATCCGATTGAAAAAATTCTTTCACCTTTCGATTCCATTTATGTCGAAGAGTGCTTTAGATATAGTTTCCTTTTCAAATTACGCATAGATTTTCTTCTAGGGGGCGTAAAAGAAAATTACATTTTTTCTGATAACTCTTCTCCTAAAACTCCGATTTGAAATTTTTTTTTTCAGCGGATACATTTCCTAATGGAAAATCTTTTGCATATAATTTCAAATTTTTGGTAAAGAATACTTTGGCCACCAGGGGGCGTAAGTGTTAATTTTTGCTTCTGATGTATTTGCCATAAAATCTCAGCTTCTAAAATATCAATAGAAAAAATTATTTCGTGGACTGATACCACTCGCATCGATAATCCTTTTCGGAATATTTTCTTCCTAAAATTTCCCACAGTTTCTTCGCCAGGGGGCGTAGATACATATCTCTTTTTTTGTCAATATCTCTACTTCTAGGAGTCCGATTTGAAAAATTCCTTCTTTGTTGGATAGTGTTTTCCATGTGACATGTTTTTCATATAATTTAAAAATGTTCAAGTAATTTATAGACTTTCAGCTAAGGGGCGTAAAGCTAAATTGCATTTCTCCCTATATCTCTGCTTCTAAATCTCTGATTTGAAAAATTATTTCTGCCCTGGATGCAGCTCCTGATTGGAAATCATTTGCACATAATTTCCAATTTTTGTAAAAAAAAATGGTTTGGCCACCAGGGAGCGTAAACCTTAATTTTGGCTTCTGATACTTTTGCAGCAAAATATGAGCTTCTAAATTCTCGATTGAAAAAACGTCGTTTGTAGACCGATACCACTCGTGTCGACAAAGCTTTTAGAAACATTTTCTTCTTAAAATAGTGCATGGTTTCTGCGCCAGAGGGCGTAGACGTATATCTTATTTTTGTCAATATCTGGACTTCTAGGAGTCCGATTTAAAAAATTCCTTCTTTGTTGGATAGTGTTTTTAGTGTGGCATGTTTTTCATGTAATTTCAAAATTTTCAAGTAATTCATAGACTTTTCGCTAAGGGGCGTAAATGTAAATTGCGTTCCCCCCTATATCTCTGCTTCTAAATCTCCGATTTGAAAAATTCTTTCTGCACCGGATACAGCTCCTGATAGGAAATCGTTTGCACATAATTTCTAATTTTTGTAAAAAATGGTATGGCCACCAGGTGGCGTAAGTCTCAATTTCCGCTTCTGATGTACTTGCAGCAAAATATGAGCTTCTAAAATCTCGGATGAAAAAAAAGTCTTTTGTTGACCGAGGCTACTCATGTCGACAAACCTTTTAGGAACACTTTCAACTTGAAATAATGCATGGTTTCTACGCCAGGGGGCGTAAATGTATATCTTATTTTTGTCAATATCTCTAATTCTAAATGTCCAATTTGAAAAATTCCTTCGTTGTTGGATAGTGTTTCCGATGCGAAATGTTTTTCCTGTAAATTCAAAATTTTCACGTAAATCATTCAAAGCTTTCCGCAAGGGCGCATAAAGGTAAATTGCGTTTTCTGCTCCTAAAACTCCGATTTGAAAAATTCTTCCTGTATCGCATACAAGACCTGATGGAAAATATTTTTCACATAATTTCTAATGTTTTGTAAAGAATGGTTTAGCCACCAGGTGTCATAAATGTTAATTTCTGTTTCTGATGTATTTGTAGCAAAATGTGGGCTCCTGAAAACTCGACTAAATTTTTTTCTTGGACCGTTACCGCTCATATGGATAAACCTTTTGAGAATACTTTCTTCCTAAAATAATACATGGTTTTCCCACCAGGGGACGTGACGTCACATCTTATTTTTGTCGATAACTCTGTTTCTAAGAGTTCGTAAGCTCATGATTCCGTTTACACCAATATCTGAGGGATTAAAGACCCGATTAAAAAACTTCTTTCTTCCGTCAGATACTATTGTTTTCCATACCGGTTCCATTGACTTTGAATAACTTTGATAAATTTAATTTGCGTCAGAACGGATTCAAAAGACGTGCTTATTACACCCGAAAATTCGGTGTTATCTTTCTTGTTCAATCTCTGCGCGATTTCTTCGTGTAGAGATTTTTCCAACTCCTAACTCCAATGCAATTTTTTTTGCCGATTCACCAGAATCCATTCGTTTTATTGCTTGCAGTTTTTCTTCCAAAGTCACTACCACTTTCTTTCGTTTGTCACCCATATTTCACTTAAAAATAAAGGCCACCAACACTACACTTTACTGTATACACACTTTATAACATAAATTAACAATCCACGAGCAACTGGGCCGCACAGGCTGATTTCTGGATACAGACTGATGGTGCGCTTGCTACACGGTCAAGTAGGCACACGACACGTTCATTTCTTGTCGCGACATGAATCAATCGGCGTATTGGCGGCTAGTGATTCACGCCCACCTAAGCGCCTTCAAATACTTTAAGCAATAGTACCCGGCCGCGTAGTGGGAAATTGCTCGGCATGACATGTTTTTTTTTTTTTTTTTGGCGGTGTCGGATAGGCCGGAGTTCGAGTAGTTGGGAGTCGGAAAGCTGAGAGTCTACTGTATATATTTTAGGCTGTTTGTTCCCTCTAATGTAGCCTAGCTGACTCTTTCTTGTTTTGCAAAGAAGTTTTTTAACCTCGAATTTAATACATTAACCTGACATTGCGCGAGGCCAAAAGGCTAAGAAGAAAAAGAACCTGACAGAGACGATTCAATGTGTTAAACTGTTAAATTAAGATAATGTGACAGATTACAATAATCTGATAGAGATAGAATTTCCTGCTTAATATTGGAAATTATATTTTTAAACTCCACATTTCTTCACTTTCCTATTCAAATCACGTAATTATGACCATTAATGGGTCAGGTACTTTACTCAGTTCGTCCTAGAAATGCCTGAACAGTCAACGTAACTCCGAAGCTAAAGAAACTCCTATTAAAAAATTAATAGGCTTATGCAATATTAGTAACGACATTTTACTCTTCCGCTTTGTAGTGCGAAACATAAAGAAAAAATTGCCAACATTATTTTTTTACGCACGCATATTTAGAATTGCAAATGAAAACATCATCATCATTGTCAACCATTATCAATCCACTGCTGGACGAAGGTCTCCGCAAGTTTCCTCCACAATGGTCTGTCTTGGGCCAGTCTCCTCCATGTCACTATAGCATACTTTCGAATTTCATCCACCCATCTCCCATGTGGTCTTCTTCTGGGTCTTTTCCTGTCCCTTGCAATCCAATCTAACATTTCGGCTGTCCATCGATGATCTGTCCTTCTGGCAGTATGTCCAGCCCATTGCCATTTCAGGGATTTAACTCAGATCATGATGTCTTCCACTCTTGTCATTTTTCGGATCCACTAGTTCCTCTTCTTATCTCTCCTGGTTACACCAAGCATGCACCTCTCCATGCTACTTTGAGTTGTCTGCAGCCTTTGTATGTCTCTTTTAGTTAAGGAGTTCCACGTCTCTGCACCATGCGTAAGCACTGGAAGGATGCATTGATCAAACACTTTTCTTTTAAGACATAATGGCATATTGCTCTTGAAAATTATGCTAGTTTCTTCCGAAAGCTCTCCAGGCAAGTTTTGTACGCCGATTAATTTCTTCATCAATGTGACCTTCACTTGATATCTGCTGTCCAAGATAAACGTATGAGTCCGTTATCTCCAGCTTTTCTCCATCAATCGATAAATCTTCATTTCTTGTAAAAGCATTGAACATCACTTTTGTCTCCTAAAAGTTCATTTTTAATCTCACTTCTTTACTCTTGTCAGCAAGTTCCTGGATCGTAATCTGCAGCTCTGATGGGGTAGTTGCAAAAATGACTACGTTATCAGCAAAACGAAGATAATCTCACATTAATTTTTATCCCCTTGTTTTCCGAGCTCAGCGACTGAAAGAAGCCCTCCAATGTGGCATTAAAGAGCTTCGGAGATATGGTATCACCTTGTCTCACTCCGTTTCCAATTTTTATGTTTGTTGTATTTTGAAACAGCCGAATCTTTGCACTTGCATTTTCATAGATGTTATTAATAATATTAATGTATGCATCTTCAATGCCGCAGGATTTCAGAGCCATTGTAACTGCTGATGGTTTCACCGAATCAAAGGCTTTTTCATAATCGATAAAAGCCATGAACAATGGAAGTTCATATTTCCCTCGCTGTTTCAATTAGTTCTCTCAGTACGTGGATATGATCTATTGTGCTGTAGCCACTCCTGAATCCAGCTTGTTCTTTCGGTTGAGCCATGTCCAGTGTTGCCATCAAGCGGTGTGAAAGAACTTTAGTAAAGATTTTATAAACCACTGATAGGAGGCTGATAGGTCTGTAGTTCCTGAGATCCTCAATGTCACCTTTTTTATGTAGCAGGATCATTGTAGCGTTGTTCCAGTCCTCAGGAATCTTCCCTTCATTAAGGCATCGAGTGAAAATTTGGGCGAGTACTGTTTCGATTTCTCCAACTGCTTCTTGTATGATGTCTACAGTAATTCCATTTTCTCCTGGAGCTTTCCCTCGCTTCATGTTCTTGATTGCATGTGCAACTTCTGCTGGAAGGACTGGAGGAACTCTGGTACTGGTATCTTTCATGATGTCTGGAGTGCATGTATCATCCCTTTCATATAATTTGGAGTAGATATATTTCATTCTTATCAAAATTTCGCCTCTATTTCTTGTTACAGAACCATCTTCTTTTCTTAGCGCCATAATCTGTTTTCTTCCCTTACTGAGATGTCCCTTTGCTATCTTTAGGCTTTGGTTGTTTTCAATTGCTTTCCTCACTAGTTCACAGTTGAATTTTCTTGCGTCTTCAGTGATACTTTTTCGTACTGTCTTGCATAGCTCTATATATTCCACTTTGGAAGTCACATCTTCTTTAGTTGTCCTCATCTCTCTTCTTTTTTGCTTCAACATTTTGGTTTTTCCTGATAATTTGTTCACATGCAACTTGTTCTTAGACCCAGCTAATTTTGTTGCTGTTTCCATAAGAGCTTTGGTTACTTGTCTGTTAACTTCAGAAATATCCACTTCTTCCGATGTTACGCCTTCTAAAGCAGAGAATCTGTTCTTCAGTTCCAACTTGAAGGTATTATGGTGTTTTTTAAGGTTGGTTATGTCAATACATTTTGTTTGTCTTATGAGCTTGCCACGTTCAAGTTTAGTGTTGAGGTGCATCTTACATCTCACCAATCTATGGTCACTACCTGTGTTGAACTTGTTTAGCACACTGCAGTCTTCTATGACGAATCTTTTTGTTACACATAATAAAATCAATTTTACTTGTCGTTCCCATTTGGATGTCTCCATGTCCATTTCCTGTGTGGCTTTTTCTTGAAGAAGGAGTTCAAGATGAAAAACCCTTCTGCCTCTGCAAACTCAACGAGAGTATTGCCACGCTGGTTTCTGTTGCCGTGACCGAATTTACCTACTGGAGTTTCATTCTGTTGCCCTTGCTCTATTTTTGCATTGAAATCTCCTATAATTATTTTCAACTGCTGCTTACCTTTATTATTTAGATGACAAATTTCCTCATAAAATTCTTCAATTTCTTCTTCAGGATGACTTGTGGTGGGTGCATAAGTTTGAATAATCTGAGCCTGGTATCTTTTCGAGAGTTGGATAACGAGTCGTGCAGCTCTGTCAGAGGAACTTTCAACTTCTACAACTTTATCCTTCAGTTTCTTGTTTATTGTAAATCCAACACCACTAGTTCTGCCAGTATCTGTCCCACGATAGTAGAAGAGATGTCCACTTTTCAGTTCAATGAGATCTTCTCCTTTTCTCCTTACCTCACTTAGCCCAACGATGTCCCACTTGATCCTTTGTAGTTCCTCTTCCAACTCAAGAAGCCTTGAATCAGATAATAGGGAGCGTCCATTATACATAGCCAAGGTCAGCATCAGATGGCAGCCTAGTCTGGTCCTCCGGGGATTCTTAGCACCCTCTGCCTTCATGTCGCACTTGCCGCTGCCTTGGCCAGGTACATTCCAGCTGCCGGAGACTGAGGGCCAAGATTTAAGTTGTGGAGTCATTTTGGAGGGGTTTGGATATAACTCACCTCGCTGGCCAAGCGGGTTGGTGAGAGTGGGATAGCATATCCTCTAATCTGGATGGTATAGTTATACCGCTATTGGCGGTGGTCAGAGCCCCTTTTGTGGGAACAGGATGCACCACGAGAAGGCGGGGTTGACATTTGTCAAGGAGAGGCTGTGATGTTACGCATCACCTGACCTTACATGAAAACATACATGACATTATTTTACCGAAAGTGAGGTCTGCGTATTTATTGTAAGGAAATTCGCTAGTAAACACTTGTTAAAGGATTTTAGTTTTGTGTCACAGGCACATAACTTTTGCAATTTCGGTTTACTTTCGAATGACATCTTCTGTCCCGCATTTTCTTAAGCGATTCTGAGAAGTTTTACAGGCATCGGTGTTCAATTATTTTTATTTACTTATTTTTTTTTTTCGCGAAGTCGAGGTTATATCAAGACAGTTTCGCAGCTTCTACTTTCATTGTCCAATATCAACGTGATCATCGCGATTCCAGTTTTCAGCATTGTAAGAAAACGTTCTTTAGAAACCCGTACTTCTGAATTTTCAGATCGTTCGGGAGAATATGTTCTTGATAATTAATGCCTGAGTACCTGTGCACTCAGCGTAAGTTACGATAGTCAGCTAACCTCGCACACCACTCTACCGTAAAGATTATTATTACCAAACTTTCGTCCTCAGAGCATATCCATGACCATAGTGGGGAGTTTTACAGTGGATCCTAATATCTCATCGAAACTGTTAGCACACTCTGATAAAGCGAAGATGATCTTTTCTCGGTGCTTGATTGGCTAGACTAAGCTTCTTCGTATCACCATTAGAGGGAAACGTGTTCCATCTTGAACAAAGACCAGTACAGTGCTTAAGAGTACTGCTTGAGTGTTTCATAGGTGTTACCTATTAGTAAACTATTTATGAACTCATTACAATGAATTCAAGGTTAATTAGAAAGTAATCGTGAGTTGAAATTTGGCTAATTAAACCTGAGCTCAGTCAATCAATCTTTATTTCCAGGAAATATCTCATACAATATACACTGAGTGCTTGCTGAGTTACTGCCACGTAACTAATATTTTGTGGGACTTTCTTTCGCCCGAAGAACTGTCGCCAATCCATGTGACATCTACTCCGCAAGGTGTGTGTACAGTTGTATGAGGATCTACAACTAGGCTGTTTGCATCGTGTTCCGCTGTCGCGCTGAGGTGCGGGATGATGCGTCGAACATCACGACCTGATATTCCAAAACATCTGAGAAATGTTCAACTGGATTGAGATCAGCCGAGTTTGAGGGCCATTCGCGATGTCTCCTATCAGCACTGTGTTTGTCGAACCACTCCTACACGAAGCGGGCCCGGTGATATCAGGAAGTATTGTCCCAGCAGAACATATTCTTTTCTTGGTGGAAGTAAAAAATTGTTCCCCCAAAAATCCTTTGTAGTAAGGTTACATTTGTCCACACACACACACCAGAGAAACTCCCGTTCATGCTAAGGAACTATGAACTCTTATACATATTACATGGCAGCCCCGACCGGCCTGGGTTCGTCAGCGTCATGCATGAAGGATCCATAACCTCATGCTGCCGACACCAGCTGCGGACTCAGCTATACGCAGAATAGAGTGCATATTGTGATTCATTCAATCAGCACACTGCTTGTCTTCTATCGCCCTTATGCATGATGTTGTCACCAGAAGAATGCCTCGCGTTGATGGACTGTCGTTAGGAGAAGGAGAATATAGGGCTTCTGCGCTTGTAGCCCATTTTTGCTAGCCCGCGACGCATATTTTTCTGGGTGAACCATATTGTAATGCGATCAACTGCGAGACTATGTCGCGCCCACTGCGCACTACAAGGCAACGCAACCGTCGTTCACCTCTAGAATCCACCTTTAGCCTACATCTGCAGTTGTATCGCAAGATGGCTGTTTCGACCATTTTGACAATACTCCTGGTAATTTTTAACCACGAAGGATCTTGAAAGGCGTACAAGTGCCTCAGTTTCCGAACTGCAAGGACGAACCATTCGGGCGCTCACAATTTAACTTTTTCTAAAACTCCAATAAATCCTTGAGTTTACCCATCACGTCCGTGACTTCGCTCTCAAGTAAGCCAACAACCACTTACACGTATATACGCTACTTCAGCCAACAGGCCGGTTTCTACTGCTAATTATGTCAGTTTCGGAAGTAACTCACTTTGCGTAACGGTGGTCGTAATTTAGTGAACACGCAGTGTATACGGGTATATTTCACCTTACATTTACATTATACCTTTTCAGCTGTGTTTTTTAAAATTCGTCACTTAAGGAAAAATCGATTTTGTTGTGGTATAATTTAAGAAGTATTTGGTAAGATGTGGGTTATTACTTTTTGTTCCGAGAAATTAAAAAAAAATTACATTCTTATTCTTTCCAATTCACGTTACTGCCAGTACCGTCAAGATCATGGGTGCCACGTACTTAATACAGACGGCCGCGGGTGGCCTAGTGGGCAACGTTCGTGACTGCCACGGAAAAGGACCTCAGGTTCGATCCCAGTCAGGTACGAACGCTCGATCCACTAAATATCCGCCGTGCGTCGGATGGGCACGTTAAGCCGTCGGACTCCGGGTACTGGCCCCCCGATAATAAATAAAGGCGTCTTCCTACCCCTTTTTACTACTTCGCTTCCGTGCCACATTTCCTATCGGGCACTCTAGCCTAAATCTCCTAGCTTCCTATTTCTAAGGGTTGTTTAAGACCTAGGGTCAGACACTCCCTTCCTAAAATCCTCTACATATGATCATTTGATGATCACTTAATACAGACTTTATCTGTCTAATCTTATTTTTGAAGTAGTGCTTTAACAGCCGTCATAGTTTTGTTCTTGAAGAAACCTGGTGGCAGGTAAATTGAATACTTTATGGGAAAAGTATTGCAAGGGAAACTGAAGTTACAGCGCATTTTATTATAATTCTCAAGAAGTGCTTTACACCTTAGAAAAGTAAAACAACAAAATCAGACGCAGCGTTGGTTGGAAGTAGTATTCCATAGATTTAAAGTGAGTTTTGGAAACATTCAAAAGCTTTGTGTTGTTTTATGATTTGAGAAGCAACGTACGCAGCTCCGGTGGCGCAGTGGTCTAAGTGATGGCCTCTGATCATTCGCCAGAAAGGGGTCCGGGTTCGAATCCCGATGAGCCATGGATGTTGTGTTCGTCTTACGGCACTGGATTTCTCCCTTTCCTGGCACCAGTAACTCTATTAGGGACAGACGACTGCTTATAGCCCATCGAGTTGCTCGCGATGGTCATTGAACCTCCAATCAAAATAAAAAAAGGAAAGCAATGTACATAACTAAGTGTATACGTTTTTTCTTCGTTCGTTAATGATTACCGCGAAATACCCTAAGAGTAACGGTTGGGGCCGCTGTTTGAACCTGGGGACACTCCAACAAGGAATCAGAATCCAGAGCTTAGGTCAGTACGCCACCTGGTCAGTGAAATGCGTAAGTGAAGCCATTATAATTCAATTCGGGTTATAGCATTAGACAGCGGATGCTCTGGCTTTTTTAAAGTCTTGGCCAACTCATTCGCCAAATTAAATTTTTCTTTTCATCAAATGTAATCGGCAGTAGCAAATTTTTTTCTTCGACCTCCAGTGGAATTATGAAAACCATTTCACGTAATCGCCACAGAGGAGAAGATACAGATATTCAAATCTCGCTTTTTGAACGGCTCCCCAGTGGTCAGACATCAAACTACGATAGCGTCTGTCACGTGATACAGTATTAGTAGCTAAATAAGTAGCACCAAGGAAAGAGTTGCAAATTCTTGAAAAAGAAGAAAAAAAGAGAAAAGGTAGACTCTCACGGTTACGGTGTCGACGCTTTAGTTCCATGTCCATCCACTGACACTCTGTTCTACTGAGATCTTCGGGGTCAAATCGTTGCCATGAGCCTCTAGGTCTCCAATTATGTGCCAATCGCTTTCGGTCTCACACGCAATGTGAACAATGAAAAATGTAACTAACATTGGAATTTCCTTTTTCAAATACCAAACTGAATGAAAATTAAAGATTGTTTTTGCTTGGATGTCATTAAAAAAAGGTAATCGCCAATATTTTCGCCAAAACGATACTTTTTTCACAAATTGCAAAGAATGCGATCGGCAGCGCGACTCCAGGCATTAGATACAGTAATAAATTTCCAATATAAACTTCATAACTATACTTCATTGTTAAATTATTATTTTGTTTTTATGTACTGCGTGCTCTCATTTTTTTCCACGAATTGAATCATTTCTGAAAATCTTCGAGCTAAGAGCTAATAAACTTCAGTTTCACTCTGTCTTTCTCAATTCCATATGTTGCTGCAGGCGATATGCTGTTAAAACAGTTTAAATCGGAAATAATCTAATATTAGTGGAGAGCACCGATACCATAAATGTATTACACTAAATTCAGGAAATTCAAGTTCTCTCTGTGAGACTAAGTACACAGTTCAATCAAACAATTATGACTACCTGTAGGTATAAGGTGTGACCTCTTCTTATAGTCAATACCGCAGATAAACGGAGTGGTATTGATTAAATGAGGACTCTCAACATTTCTGTAGGGATGCTATACCATTTAGACACCAGAATTTCTTGCAGATCATCAAGGGTCATCAGTGATGCATCACTTAGAGTCATCAGGATGATTTCTGTCAGCAGCGTTTTACCCTACTCTTCATCGACCATCCACACGATAAAGAAGAAAACGTGATTCGTCTGAAAAGGACACTTTCTTCCATTGTTCGATCGTTCAGTGCCTCCTCTCAGATGCAAATTCAAGCCGTAATCGTCGATGTCTGGCCGTCAGCATGAAGTACCTTGAGTGGACGGAGGTTCCGCAGACCCACAGTGAGCAGAATTAGATAGGCTGTGGCCTGCGATACGCTCGTCGATATTTATGCAGTAAATGCTCCAGCCAGTTTATCCACTGTGCCACTTCTGTTGGATCGTATCAGTCAGACAGCCGTGGCTTCCCACTGTCTTCAATGCAGGTAAATGAAGCCGTGGCTTCCCACTGTCTTCAATGCAGGTAAATTACTCCCATTACCCCAGGTCTTGCCGGTTTCCTTCCGTTCGTGAGACACTTTAACAACTGCGCAGTGTGAACAGACCACATATCAGCCGTTTCTGCAATGCTACCACCTTTCAATCCGTAGCCAACAATCATTCCTTTTTCAAACTCTATTTTATAGGTCATGTTCTTTTCCCATTTTCGCGCGGAACTTCATACCGTACGCGAGATCATGTCCTTTGAAATGCCTTACATAATTTGCATATGTTGCTATGCATGCCATCTGGGTGCAGGTTACGGTTCTTTCTTACACCAGGGGTGGTCATAAATTTTTGACTGGACTCAGTATGTCTAACGCATAATTTTATTACTTAGGATGATAATAGTAGGCACAATGACGAAAGTTATATAACTTCATTTACCTGCTTATGCACAATTTTATATTGCAATCAATACATATTCTTTTTGGCATACGGTATTCATTATTAATAACAATTGCAGGCTTTTTTGTGTAATAACACTGACATTCTGAACCATACCTCATTTTAAAATCTGAGAAAGATGCAATGGTCTGTTGGCCTTATAAAACTTCAAAACTCGCATATTTGCAGTCGGAGGTCTGTTATCCAGTGTACTTGTTTGACATACAAAATTCGTGTCAATTTTTTGGAAATACGGAAACATTCTTCTTTATTACACGTTATTTACGGAATTAAATATGGCGCATTTCAGGTGAAAATGCCATGTTAATTTGTGTGAGCTACTCTTAGAAACTGAAGAAATGTGACATGAATGGTGCCTTTTTAATAGATTCTTTTAGATGGTACAAAATTATCTGTCATAAATGCTGAAATCGCGTTTTTGATGAAAACGTTTTCTTAGTGGGTCTGAAATGAATTCGATTTGTCAAATCCAGGCGCCTAGATACTCAGCAATTAATAATTTCATTTGAATTTAATTCAGCCGGGTGGCACAGTGGTCTAAACAATGTCTTATGATCATTCTTCCGGAAGGGGTCAGGGTTCGAATCTTGGTAAGGCATGGATGTTGTGTTTGTCTTACGGCACTGGCTGTCTCCTTCCCTGGAACCAATGACTCTAAATTAGGGACCGGCGACTTCTTATAGCCTGTTGAGTTACTCACGGTGGTCGTTAAACCTTCAATCACAAAAAAAAAAAAAGGAAAAAAAAAAAGATTTAATTCAACCAGTGTTGTTTTACAAATTTGGTTTGAAACATAGTTTTTTCTTTTTTCTCTGCATGCTGCATTTTTAGGAATGCATCATTAGAGACGAATCATTTTCCCCTGCATAAATTTCTAACATGAATCGAGAAAAACAAAATTGTATCCGGATTAGAAAAAAGAAAAGCATTCGATAAGTGTTTTCAGAAATGGCGAATGTATTATACAGAGGTGTAAACAGGCGCAATTTGGGAGATGGCACTAAAATCACTGCGTACGATATAATTAAAGTCGTAACTGAAACTTTTGCACTAAAGCGTCATTCCAATTTTAATCAGATCGTATTTTCTGAAGCAAAATTTACCTAAAATTTATTTTGCCAGTTGCGGTAGCTAGGAGGCAAAAGATTCGCACTTCTTTTTCAAAATGTACAGGGGATGTATGTTGCTCACAATCAGAAATTACAGCGCGGTTGTTCGTACGTTACAAAATAAGGATGTCGTTCTAATTTTTCCAGATTCTCTGGCGATAGTTCAATCATTACTGACACTACTGCAAGCTGCATTCGGTCCGCTTAATGTGGTACCAAAGGTCGAAACTCTGGAGCAGTTGGGAATCTCACCGCTCTCTTCACATTGTGTATTTTACAGCCCTACGCGCTCCACGTCCAGTTCCGCTTTTCTACCCACAACATTCTTGATGACAGTAACAGTAGGAGAAATGCACGAAACCCTTCTGCTGAGTGCTATCTTCATTTCCTAATTTTTCACGACGCAATTAATGGGGGTAAAATGCGGTTCTCATTTGGGATGAAAAAAGGTTCCTAGTTCCATGATACCCTATTTGCAATATCATAACAAAGATAAAAAATTTTAAAAGTTAAGTTGTTAAACTACAATTAAAATATAAAGAACTATATCTTCGTAAAGGTCTTCCTCTGCTCCACCGAAAAACTAGCTCGTTCTTAAATCTATTGTAGAACCGACCGTGATTATTAGTTGTCAATTCACTGGAAGAGAATGTGATAAAAACAAAGTATAAAATTCAGTGTGCAGCGAAATATCAGAAGAAAATTTCGTTTTTCTTTTATTTATTTTTTTGAAAAAATGTAATTGCATACGCGTGTGGGTACTAATTAATGCAGATTTGTGCGTAATCAATATACAAAGTCAGTTTTACTATCCCAAAAACTCATGCAACAAGCATGATTATAACATTTCAGGCAGAAACGATCATTTATCTTAACGATTTCGGTGAGGGATGGGGGGGGGGGCACACTATTTTTATGTTTGCCCCGGGCGCAAAAATGGCTAATTACGCCTCTGGTGTTATAAATTGATTTCAAAAGTAACGATCATGCTGACAATTTCGATATTATAAATTGCTTTCAAAACTAATGGTAGTTGATACAATTTTGATATTGTAAATTGATTACAGAAGTAATGATCGTGCTGACAATTTTTATATTATAAATTGCTTTCAAAACTAATGGTATTTCATACAACTTTGATATTGTAAATTGATTACAGAAGTAATGATCGTGCTGACAATTTTGATATTATAAATTGCTTCCAAAACTAATGGTAGTTGATACAATTTTGAAATTGTAAATTGATTACAGAAGTAATGATCGTGCTGACAATTTTTATATTATAAATTGCTTTCAAAACTAATGGTATTTCATACAATTTTGATATTGTAAATTGATTACAGAAGTAATGATGGTGCTGACAATTTCGATATTATAAATTGCTTCCAAAACTAATGGTATTTCATACAACTTTGATATTGTAAATTGATTACAGAAGTAATGATGGTGCTGACAATTTTGATATTATAAATTGCTTTCAAAACTAATGGTATTTCATACAACTTTGATATTGTAAATTGATTACAGAAGTAATGATGGTGCTGACAATTTTGATATTATAAATTGCTTTCAAAACTATTGGTAGTTGATACAATTTTGAAATTGTAAATTGATTTCAAAAGCAATGATAATGCTGACATACATTGCTTTTTATACTAAAATATATTTTCTTTATTTTTTATCATTGTTTTTTTAGATGCTTTGTGAATTTTCTTAGTTGCCTAAGCAAAGGATTCGGCAAAGAGTGCGATGGAAATGCGGAGTCTGTTATGAATGAATTACTGACTCCATTATCGCAAGCACTGGATGATTTGTGCAGGTCTCTGACTGGAGAGAGATGCAACGGGGCAGCCAATGTGATGGCTGGAACATGGCTTCTTATCGCGTCTTTGGTATTCCTGTGGACACAGAAGGACGAATAAATGCAATCATTTGCACCATATGTTCATCACATAAATATACTAAATTGAATAGTCTGATACTCATTAAAATAAACATAGTAAATAAAATAAACATTATGCGTGTTTAGTGAAAATTTTACCAATTAAGCGTCTTTATTCATAAAGCCATGTAAAATAATCGCTCTTTTTACATTAAAGCCAGTGTTTTCAAGTAGTAATATCACACTATTGGAATTGAGTCCTAAATCAGATTGAATACAATATCCTACTACACTAGTCCCTGATTTACTGCATAATCACATAATACTCTGCAAATCATCGCTAATCTTGATCAATCCATTCCTTAATGAAAACTTCCCAAGCTTCTTTCACAACTTTTTGTCACGAGGAATGTCACTCCAGTATCCTTTCGAATTTTACTTCCTTGTCTCTTGGAATCCAGACCAGTATTTAAGTTGTCCAACGACAGTAATGTTTTCTAGCAATATGCTTAGCCCATTGCCATTTACGAATTTTATCTTGATCTTCATGTCATCAACTTTGCTTATGTTCCTGACCAATGAGTTCCTTTCCTATATTTTTCATAACATCAAACAGGCATTTCCCTATGCTTTTGTACAGATATCCAAAGCCTATGTATGTCCTTCTTAGATAAGTTCATGCCTTTGATCCATGAGTATGAACTGGGATTAAATAATTGCAAACTGCTTGAAAATTGTTGTGTTTTTCCTAAATGTTCTCGAGCCAAGTTTTGGATGCCTATCAATTTTTTCGACGTGAACCTCGCTTCTAATGCACATGGTTATCATGGTAATTGTGGCAAATTTAGGTATATAATAAAACAATTAATTGGAACATGAATATACCTTTTGTTGAAATAACATCTTGTGCAGTAATTGATGCACTAACTCACTTCGTAAATATACAAGGAACCTGCCGTTGGCGGCGATGACAGCCTCGATCCTTGAAGCCTTCATCGCCTCCAACGCAACTTATTTATTTAATTCGGTGTTTAACGACCACCATGAGCAACCCAATGGGCTATCAGCAGCCCGTCCTTAATTTAGGGCCGCTGGTTCCAGGGAAGGGAAAGGGCCAGTGCCGTAAAACAAACACAACATCCATGCCTCACTGAGATTCGAACACGGACCGATTTCGGTCGAATGATCAGAAGCCATAGCTTAGTTTCAATATTCGCTTTTAGTCACTTAAAAGAATTACAACAGAACATCCCCAACCTCAAACGCAGTGTGATAGAAGGGGAGAAATAAAACAAAATGTAGATATTTTCAACGAAATGGTAATTGTACAAATGAGCAATGACAAGCATTGCATTATTTGCTGTAAACAGCAGTAGCTCTGGGATAATTGTTCATTGAATTCTTGGAACACCACTGGAATTAAATTTATAGAAATAATTTGCGCAGTTCTAGTGACATGGGAATCACTGGTGGCAGAGAGTCACTGTGAGCATGAAGAATACTGTGTACAAAAGGTGACATCAGCAGGAAGGAAACACAGTCCAGTTCCAGGAGGAAACTTTGCGAGGGAACAGTAAAAATGGAAAGTTCCGACGTAGTTTTAAGAGTAATAAAACAGCAGATGAACAGTCTGGGCACTAGAAAACCGAAACCAGGGACGACACGGTGGCCATGTTGTGAAGAAGGTGGGTAACCGTGCCGTATCTTTCGCCAAGGAGTATTCCAGGGTGAGTTTGGATTTAATCCTGTTGCGGTAATGTGCAACCAAGGAGGTAGAGAATGTGATAGGATCTGGATCTTGTTACTGTAGCAGGTGAGAGAAACTAATATATTTAGATATTTAGCTAGGATAAATAAATACGAACAAACTGGTAAAATAGAGGAGAAACTTGTAGAACTGTGGCCGAGGAAACAATAATCTTCTAGGGTGAGATAACTGGTTCAAGAATGATGTGCAAGTTGGAACACACTGGGAAATAGTAGGAGGACCGTCGGACAATGAACAAACATATGTAAGACGTCTCCAACGACGTTACAAAAAGGACAGAGATCTGATGATACTATATTTCTTCGGAACAAAGTTGAAGTGATGGGCAGTCGATTGTGCAAAGACCTCCAGTTCAAATTAAGTTCTGAGGAGAGAGCCGGTGAATGTTGGGCAGTAGACCAGACTGAGGTTAGTGCAAAAGAAGGAACAGAAGGGATAGAGCAAGGTACCGCAGAAGAAGAACAGGGAAAACGGTACAGGGTGCTGGTGGAAAAGCCATGGAGAGGGAGGAGGTCGCCGGAAAAGGGAAGGAAGAACGGGAAAGGGAGAGAGGCAGAAGAAACAGAAAGCAGGCCAGAGGAATCGACGAGGGAAAGAAAAAGTGATAGGAGAGCATTTTTAAGTTGGAGTAGTTATCAAAGAGTTTGGTCGGCGGGGGTGGGGGTGGGAGGTCGGAAACGGGTTTCCATGAAAAATCGGGGAGGACCAGTTGGGAAACAGAGACTACACCAACGTGTAGCCATGCGAGGAAAAGAAAGTTGGCAGTAGGGGGTTGGAGGACGTAGGATAAAAAAAGAGGCTCGGAAAGAAGATCAAGAGAGGAAGTGGGGGGTTGACGAATGAGCGGTAAAGAACGAAGGAACTGAACAGCTTCATCGTAGACTAGAGGAAAACGGGGGGGATGACAGTGTGAATTTTCATCTTGAGAAGAAGATGGACGGCGAGGCAGGGATTAAGGGGGAAGTCAGAACATTAAGCAAAAGAATGGAAGCGGAAGAGTCTGGTTGAACTGTCAAACGGAAGAAATTGAAAAATCTTACAGCTTTATAACGTAAGATAATCTCTGGCATATTGAAGTCACCACAAGTCAAAGGTAGAGATAATACTGAGGAAGATAACCAATGAGTGGATGACCAAACAATGCTGAGCATCGCTGATGTTGTTGCAGTTTGAACGTAGGCTGGTGGCGGTTGTGTAATCCAGGAATGATAAACTAACGAGAGGATGTGGGTGCCAGCAAGCCTTGCACGACTGTGGTAGGTCAAACAGCACTTGAGCTTGGACCAGTAAGCAGCGGTGTGACGTAGTTTCCTGACGAGGGGTCTCCATGTGGCAGGCGCTGCTGAGACCCGGTTGCCAATGTGCACCCCAAGTATTTTTTGACTGGTGGAAGCCCAATGAGCGCCCCACGGTGTATCGGGGCGATGTCTCCAGGAGCCATACCACTAGCCTGTAAACTTTGAAAGGTTTAACGAAGCGCCGGAAGCAGCAGCATACACTTGATACCATGCCAGAAAAATTGTGAATTGTTTCCTTCTTCTCGGATGAGAACTGTGAGATCATCGGCGTAGGCAGTAAGAACGATAAAATGGTGACTGGTGCTATGCTGAATGATGGAGGGGATAGGTTGTAGAAGAGAACGGATGGAGCAAAGAAAAGGCTCAAAGACTAGAGAGAAAAGTTGTCCGGAAAGAGGAGATCCTTGACGGATGCCCTTGCAAACCGGAATGGGGGCTGTAAGGAAGGAGGCCGTCCGGATATGGACAACTGAGTCCTGGCACAGGGAAAGGAGGGCTGTGATGAATATAGATGGGAAATCGAAGGCAGAGAGCACAGAGGCAAGCCACTGATGACGCACGTTATCAAAGGCCTGCCTCTGATCAAGATTAAGGAAGGCTAAGGGTTCGGAGGAAAGGTGGGCAAGGCAATATGAGCCACGGAGGTGATTAATATTAGTATGAATGCTTCGGCCAGGGATGGTATACGTTTGATCGGGATGTATGACAGTGGGAAGGACAGGGTTCAATCGAAGAGAGAGTATTTTAGTATAAATCTTGTAGTCAACATTAAGGGTGGATATAGGGCGCCAGTTATCCAACTCCAGCAGACACCCTTTCTTTGGAAGAAGAATGATGTGAGCTAGAGAAAACGTGGGGGAAGAACAGATACGAAAAAAGCAGCTGTAAAGCAAGGCAATAGGAGAGGGTGTAGGAAAGAGGAAAACGTGCTAAGAAAATTAACTGTCACCCCGTCAAGACCAGGTGACGAGTGACAGTTAAGTAAGGCAAGTGACTGTACTACTTCTGCTGGGGTGATAGGCATAGAAAGAGATGCAACAAGATGTGATGGAATATGTGGTAAGGCACGAAGAATCGAATCAGCATGCGGAGAACTTGACTGAAACTAACAAAACGTAACTGGAAATATGTTCTAATACCGGAGCAAATGAGAGTGGGGTAATTAGTAACAGTTCCATCAGGTAACTTCAGATTACGGAGGTGATGAACAGAACGTTTGTGGAATTCCAGGTGTTGAACCTATTCACATAGACAGTCATTTGGCTTGAGATGAAGGAGTTTGAGGCGGTGAAGAGCTTGTTGGGGACAGGAAGTAGTAAGGCACGAAGTTCAGCTTCGTAATGAGAAAACAGCGGAGAATCAAGATCTAGGGTGGAAAAAATCGAGCGTGCAGCATCAATCTTCATAGAGGCGGTAGTACGATTTTCGTGGGAATATTGTTTGGCATAAAGAAGAATCCGAGATTTGACATGTAACAAGTGTTGCAAGGGACAAGAAGCAAAAAGGAGCGTATATAAGGCTTGGTGGAGCTGCGATTTGATGGAATTGATGTAAGTTGGATAACTAAAAGATCATCATCGAGGGTCTAAGTACGGTAGTATTGCCGAGGGGATGGACCAGTGTGAAAACACATTACGACACAGCTGTGGTCGGAAAAACTGTCGGTGTGTAAGAAAGGGAGATAATTGAATGAAGAAGAATTGAAGAAACATAAAACCGTCAAGTCGGGCAGTTGCAGTGGAGTAGGAGCGCCAAGTGTACGAACGAAGAAATGGGTACAGGTGTCGAAAAGAATCTTGGAGTTGTAGCTGGTTGATGGCTGTAGAAAGTGCTTGGGTAAGAAAATACCTGGTATCCATGGAACCGTCCGATCTGTCGAGGGATGGGTCAAGGGTGCAGTTAAAATCACCACCTAAAATGATAATATCAGTGGCCGGAAGACCTTGAACACAGGAAACAAAATGCTCAAAAAGGCAATCTGCATATTGTTGATTGCCGGAAACATAGATGTTGAAGATATGGCATCGGAAGTTGTGAAGTCGGAAGAACAGAAGATAAATCGGTTTGACCGTTATATCAGGGATGAAGGATCGAAGACGAAAATGGATGGCCACCGCAAGTCCTGCGTGAAGACTACATCGATGGACACGGTAGAATTGAAATGGCCAGGTTCGCCACAGGTGGTATGGGGTGCTGGGATGACAGTTAATCTCCTGTAGTAATAATATATCCGCATCATGCGGTGTGATATCTTCAAACACCAACGCATTGGTAGGAGGGACGGAGCATCCCTTACAGTTGAAAGAAAGTAATTTCAGCGTGAAAGAGGTTATAGTGGTTAATATTACTATCAGCACTTTTGTGAAGACTGGTCACACGTTTGCGTAAGTTAGATGTCTGCACATTAGTGACTGTGTCAATTTTCGTCAAGAGAGCAAGTAGACTCTGAAGTTGGGTGATAATAGTAGGAAGCTGAGCATTACGTGATTGAACGCAGTCTAGCTTCTTGAGAGGACGTGACGGTTGATTACGTATGATGACAGCAAAATCAGACGGTGCCAACGGCCAGTCCAATGCAGGGAAAGTTTCCAGATATTCTGCGAAAGCTTTTTCATCCAACAACTTTGCAACATTTGGGGACTTAAAGACGTGGGAACTGCAGTTGGAGAGGAAGACTGTCGAATTGGCGAACGGGAACGAGAGCATTGAACCTTGTCTAGTGCGTTTCAACGTAGGAACGCCGGGAGAGGCTGGTGGGTGTATGCCAGTTAGATCGGACTCCACCGTAGGGGATCCAATGGAAGAAGATGAAGTCACACGATGGAGGGGTTGCCATTCCTTTTCGGAGTTAATACCCTCTGAAGAACGTAGAGGTACCACAGCACCAAATGGGTCCAAATATGGAGAGGTAGCCAAAGGTACCGTAGTAGAAATCGAAGATGTGGAGACTGCTGATGAATCATCATTTGCCAGGGGAGAAGCCTCTGGAATAGCAGTAGCAGGGATCAAGGACGTCTATGGAGCCGAACTTGGTGTGGCCAGAGAAAACTGGTGTTGAGAGTGGGGTGTTGATTTCGGGCGGTATGGAAATAGGTGGCTTGGCAGATGGATGTCGATAACGTGATTGTATGTGGCCATATGCCTTGCATTTAAAACAATGCAAAGCAATAACGATATCGATCCAATAAATCTGTTCCCTACAACCACAGTGAGGTCAGTAGGGCAGTCAGAAATGGAATCTTCAGTAGGGAACAGGATCCTTGCTTGGCGACGCAAACCTAAGATGTCCCTATCATTTGGGTCTGTTGGTGCGGAAGACAGATTGGAAATGGAACGAACTACCTTTCCACAACGGGAAAGGGTCGCCATTAAGTAATGGTCCTTGATTTCTAGCGGTACTGGGTAGCACGTAACAAGTACGGTGCGCTGTGTGAGCGGGACTCCCAGTAAGAGATGATCCCCAACATGCAGTCCGTCAGATAAGACGCGCTCCGCAAACTCTGGCGTCGTAAACTAGATGAGAACCGTCTTAAGTTTTCTCGCCATACGAGTAATCGCTCCCTTAAGAAGGATTTGGCGAACGAGTAAGGAGTATTTCTTAAGGCTGGTGTCTGGGAGGGCATCAAAACATATACCAAGTTTCTGTTTGCGTAAAACCTCTTGCCCAGCAGCTGAAGTTTCCGGAATTTCGATGCGTAATTTCTTGTTGTCTCTAGTGACAATCATATCAATAGGCATTGTATATGGATTCTTCGCTGTAGAGGAAGGTGAACTGGTACCCCTCACAACGGAAGAATAAGGAAGAGTTCCCGGAGGAACGGGCGGAGATGGGGAAGGTCGAGACGCAGTGCTCGCAGGAGCAAATGAAGTACCAGAGGCAACTGATACTGAAGAAGTTAATGACGTCACTGGGGTAGATAACGTCGGGAAATCAACATCCATAGAGGTGGAAGAAGAGGTGGTAACATAAGATAACGCGGCTTGGAAACCAGCTGCGTGAGGTAATGACGAAGACCAAACGTGGCCTGGTGGGTGGCGAAGCTTTGCTATCAAGCTTCAGCCTGGCCTATCAGATGCAGTCGCCGCCATTTTTAATGGCTGGCCTGCTAAACCCGACACTGGGCAAAGTCATGACGGAAAAAGAGTTAGTACAAGTAAAGGTTTACTCACAGGACGTCAAGGTTGGACTCAATCGACACAGGAGATGTTCATAATACAGGAGATACACAAAATTACGGCATACACACAAAATAACACTAACAATCGTAGGTCAAACACGGAGTACAGGTCAACACAACCTTTACAAGGCCATCGCTTAGACCACTGCGCCACCGGGGCGGCCAAAAGAAATCGGTCGCAGGCCTTGGTGACCTGGGCCCTTGTTCATGTGAATCATGATATTATCGTTGACATGCCTGACGGACGCGTGGGTGTTAATTGGGATGTTTGTTGGCCTCTCTTTCAACTACGCCGCTCATATAGTAATCGAAGGGATGCAGATCGGGATTGACATTGCGCAGTCTCGTGGACTTGGATGATACAAATCTTAAAGTAGTATACTTACCATGGTTGACAAGACTGGCTGTTGGGGTTAGACGATAACCTGATCGTCCGTGGTTGCATGAGCGTCCTCCAGGTAGATAAAACAACACATGACAAATTATCTTTACATCAATTGTCACGGTAGCTGCAGATATACAGGCTTTCAGCAAAATAAGTTAGACTTTTGGGTTTTAGAGTTAATAATACGTAAGCATCCTTCCATAAGGGAAGGTTCGAGCCTGAACCTGTTAACCTAGCTAAAGCCGTGGCAGAGGATTGACATCTGATATTGTATTTGTGTTCAGAAAGTCTAACACCCAAAAAACGAAGGGTTGAGCTGAAATACACATCGTGATCTTTTTTAACCAGCGAAAAGAGGTTGGTAGTTGTTTCTTCGAAACCTATTTCTGAGTTGCTTTGGCCTTGTGGTCAGGGTCAGAGTCCTGTTGGAAGATGTAATGCCTCCTTTACATCTTCCAACAAGACTCAAGAGAATTCGTGAAATTCTGCAATCTGCTTTGAGGGTTCTTCTGGAACTGAGAGCTGCAAGCACGGATACTCTTTTCTTTTCTTCTGTGACAGTGATGTTCATGACGACGTTACCGATCATTTACGTGGAAATATAATAAACCGAGCTTTTGAATGACGGTTTCTTAACTTTTCCAGGTTAAATAGTCATTAAGATGTAAGTATCTAACAGCATTCCTCATTTACCGCGATAACCCTGTTAACATTCTAAATTTTCAGTGCCGTACGATGCTTTTAGTTTCGTAAATTTTCCTAGTTGCTATTCGGTGACACAGGTGAACATTCATATTTGCAACACCACTTCTGGTGTATTCGTTCAATTTCTGCACAGTATGTGACTGAGGTAATGCTTTCACCAACATTCAAGAACCTGTAGTGTATGACATCGTGAACTGTACCCCACACTCTCAACAAACCTTCTTCGGCGTCAAGCTCGGTTAAAGATGTTGTTTTGGTTGTTCATCATGATTCAGTTACTGTTCAGATCGCTTACGGTTGCCATAAAACACCCACATTCCATCACAGGGGACAATGCGATCAAGTAGGTATCCTTTTCGTTCCGAAGCAAAAGGTTACTGCACAACTCAAACCGTTGTTCTTTCTGATGCTCCGTCAGTTCATGTGGAACCCACGTATTGAACTCTTGACCTTAGACGTAGACTCCTCGCCCCATGCCTCGACCCCATTACGACCCAATTTGAACTCATGAAGCAGAATCACCAGCAACACACAACTTCATAACATGTTGTACAGACCAGTCTCTCGCGAGTACCAACGACCAGCTCAACCAATTGCGGCGCGTATATGCCATCTGAGTCACCCTTCAAATCGTATGAATGGCGCTTCTAGCGAGTTGGTCGGCAAGCATTGTGAGCTAGTTGAATGGGGCACCTCAGAAAATCGACCATTATTTTCGGAACGACCTGATATAGCTTGGAGTTTATTGAAAGTAGCTCTGGGCGACAGAAAGATGGACTGAAATTTTAGTTCTTGTTTTCTAAAGAACCTCGCATTAAATGCAGGAGAACCCTCTAACAGAGATCTCGTGCTTAAATTTCAGAATTGCTGACGTGTTTCTCTTCGGCGAAAGTAACGCAAAATAAAACTTTTCGACTTAAACTGAAGTTTGTTAGATGGATATTACACCCAGCGTTTTGGTTCAACTTTAAATTTTCGTAAAGAATACTTTGCAAAGAGATGTTAGGTTTCGAAAGGGATTTTCATGTAACTTAGCCGCAAAATCTGACAGGCCTTGCTGATCTGTGCTTTTCGGATCAAAGCTATATCGTCTTTTGGGAATGAAATACGAATTAGAATTGCAGCCAGCATTAACGTGCCGGATGCTGATAAAACACTTATATTTAAACAAACAGCTTCGAGTTTATCAGCTTACCGTTTGTGTGACTTGTAAAAGGATAAAACTTAGCTCCGGATACAAATTGCTAAGTGCATATTTTCTCAAGATAAAAATGTAGCAACACGGTATGTCCATGTGCGACTTATGTGCATAAGATGTGACCTGATGTTTGCTATAATAATAGGCATTAGGAGAGGATGAGTTGGCAGCTTGTCTTCATCTGCAAGACACTTTCCAGCAAGTTTAACTCGGTGGTGATTCAGTTTTGTCATTATGATGAATACTGTGTCAGATATCCTTCTTTTATGTTACACAAAATTTACACAATAAGAAGAAGATATATATCCCCATAATTCTTACATTCGCGATTATCTATGCACTTGAAACAAAGACTGGCTACCCCGGTGGCCGGGTGTTCAGAGGAGTACGTTTCAGGCTAGTCCTCTAAGTTGGGCCGTCGTTCTAGTCTCGGATGAGGCATGGTTAGTGTGCTTGCTATACTGCGATGGATCCCTCCTTCTTCTGGAGCTGTGGTCCTAAATTAGGAACGAGCCACTTTTGATTTTTGGGGTTTAATAATCACCGTAAACAACTTGGTGAGATATAAGCAGTCGCCCATCCTCAATTTCAAACCACTGGTTCCTGTGAAGGGAGCGTGACAGTGCCATAAGAAGAGCATACCACCCATTCCTCATCCGGTGCTCGAGCGCGGGTCCAATTGGAATAACGGTCAGAAACCAGTGTTTTGATCATTTCCCTGCTGGAGTGTCGGCCGGTTGACAGTTTGTACACGATAGAGTTGCCCCTTGGTCTTGTACCAAGATCGTGCAGTCACGACACATCACAATACAGATTTCGACATAACTTGGAAGCGTGTGTGACCATTGAGACAAGATAGGCAATGCTATAGAGCTACAAAACATAAAGACGTTAGATGGTAAGTTTTGGAAGAGATTTTCTAGAAATCTGAAAACTGGAAAAACGCTACAAACATTTAACTGGCTTAACCTAATTATTCTCCAGAAATTTACATAAGATTTCTGATGCTATAAAATAAAAGTTTAAGTGCTTGTCCATAAATTACAAAAACATGAAACATTAGAGAGACGAACTATTCCTACAGTAACTGAATTTCACTGTTACATTCGTAACGGTTTGTACAAAATCACAAATATACTTGATCCGTAGGCCGCGTGCATATAAACCAACAAACGCATTTCAGTTTTTGCATGCTGTACGTGATTCAGAGCCATAATATTACTTTGTTTGCCCAGCCGATTGCAGACACGCAATCTCTACATGTATGAAACATATTCAAAAGAGACAGACACCATTCGAATGAAGTGCTCCGGCATTTTCTAATTTTTCTAAATAGCAGTTTTTGATTTATTTCGCATAAACGCATTTTTCTTAAACAGGAGTGGTCACCCGAGGATAACCACCAGGAGGCAGATCGTTACCTGACAGTACGTGCACGGAGAAGTCCTAGTATCAGGTGTAGCCAACTACTGAAATCACTTCGAACTGCTTCTGGCGTCATAGTATGCACGCAAACGGTATGAAACCGTCTTCACAAGTACAGACTCACAGCAACGGGGCCGCGGAGATTTATAGCACTGACATCAGCTCCCAGTCGTCAAAAATATACCTGGGACCAAGAGTACATGTCATAGAATAGAGAGCTGCACTATGTACTTTTCACGGACGAATTCCGTTTCGCTCTTTATCCTGATACTCGACGAAGACACGTGTGGAGGATATCCCTCACACGAATACAACCACATTATGTGCAGTCCTACCGCTCTTACTAGCGGCAATGAGTTCTGGTCTGTCCAGGAGTGTGCTTAAATGGCAGTACTTCCTTTTACGTTAGTCAAGGCAATATGAATGCCTCAGTGTACCGAAACGAGATCACTGGGCCCAGTGAGACACTGCATCATGCTACTACAGAATATGCATTCCTTTTTCTCGATGACAATGCAACCAGTTGCCGATCCCTGGAGCGTCTACAGGAGCTGGAAAATCATGATATTGAATCGTTACAGTTGCTTCCGAGGTCTCCAGACTTAGTCCTATTGATAACATCCGGGATGCTGTACAGCGTCATTTAGACAACCCCGTTCGATTACCCAATACATTGGCAGACATGTTACCTGTAATATGAGACGAGTTGCCCCAAACACTCTTTGATAATGTCACTGCAAGTATTTATTTCAAGTCGTTTTTCGACATAGAGGTATTGTTACCGTGTACTGGAATCCACAGGTATATACATTCTCCGAATTTATCGTTTTGTCTATATTGCAGTACTATTTTGTTGTGTGCAGAAATTGTACAATAAATTGGTTTTTGTAAATGCACTGTAAATCGGTTGTGTTACGTAGTCTCACTGATGGTATTTCAGTGCGTGTTACTTGAGTCAGATACATACGTCTTTCACTTGAAGCAATACAGCTAACTATTTGAAACAAGTGTATATACACCAAATAGACATTACATTATGACCACCTACCTAATAAGCTGTAGGACCCCCTTTAGCCCGAAAAACAACGGCCACTCGGCAAGGCATCGATTCGATGAGGTGGCGATAGGAATCCTGGGGTATCTGGTACCATAATGTCAACACAACAGGTCCTCCGGTCTCCGAACATTTCGGGTTGGTGGTGATTTAGCGCGAACCCGCTTTTCCAAATCTAACCACAAATGTTCGATTGGGTTAATGTCAGGTGAATTTGGAGGCCAGGGCATTAACAGAAAGTCTAGAGCATGTTCGTCGAACCACTCCTTGACGATTCTGGTAGTGTGGCATGGCGCATCATCCTGTTGATAATGGCGATCACCAGCAGGAAACACAGTTGCCATTAATGGGTGAATTTGGTCAGCAATGATATCCAGACACTTGACAGCTGTCATGGATTGTGCTATTGGGATAATGGGGCCTGAAGTGTCCCACTAAAACATCGCCCAAAGCCTAACACCGCCGCCGCCGCTAGCCTGTTTTCGCCCAAAAGTGCATTCAAGTGCCATAGCCTCCGGTGGTAATCGGCATATCCGCGCTCTGCAGTTTACGTAATGCACCAGGAATCTTGATTCGCCAGACTAGGCCACAATCTCGATGACCTTGGGCTAATTCCATGCGTTGTTGGCCATGACGTGAGGTGAGCACGGGAACCAGGCTTGGTTTCTGCTATGCTGGCCCATGCGCATAAGGCTGCGATAGACTGTGTGCTGTGACACATTGCCCTGATAACCACTGTTGTTGTTGTGGCACTGTGGCGCTGCAGTCGCTGTGAACAAAGCACGACAGTCTCCGCACTCCTCTAGCATCAATGAGCTGCGGGCGTTTGGCCGTCTGTGCACCACATTTGATGCGTACTCACTACAGCGGCACGTGAACAACCCACAAGCCGCGCTGTTTCTGAGATCGCAGTTCCGATGCGCCGTGCCATCACGATTTGTCCTTTATTGAACTACGATAAATCGGAAGCATTTCCCATTCTGACTTCAAACACTCTACTAGCCGAAATTCAGTCATCGGGTTGTACCTATAATGCTCTGTGAACTTAACCTGTGTCACTACGAGTTCATTTCTCAAGGCTTGGGGGTCGTAATGGAATGGATCATCGGTGCATACTACTATGCACTATTACTATTCGGGAACCGTTCTATTTTGTATTTATAGTGAATTAGGTCCTACGAAAACTACCTCATCAGGGACTGAACTATAAATATACTGGTAGGAAAATTTTGACAGTGGACAGAGCTCCGATCAGATACGACTGTGAATGCAAAATGCCTTGATTGGCAGTGTTAACTGACATCCAGCGCGGATTGATAATAGAGTGCCACATAAACAATCGCTCCGTAAGTGAATTTTCAACAGCATTGAAGATGTCTATGTCGTCAGGTGTTAAAGGGTTATGCAAATTGAAATAGACACTATCTCGGTCTACCGAGAAAAACTCCCCCTAACACTTGGAAGCTTATAGAGCGTGACAGGAAAGTTCTGCAGAGAATGGTCCTCTCAGAAAGCAAATCAAAGTTGTCTCAAATGACGCAAAACTTGTGTAATGCTGTTGGGATTCATATCATTTGCACAATTCGCAAGATGCGGCATAACATACATAACCACGGTCGAGTCTCCATCCACAATTCGCAAGACGCGGCATAGCAAACATAACCACGGTCGAGTCTCCATCCACAATTCACAAGACGCGGCATAACATACATAACTACGGTCGAGTCTCCATCTACAATTCACAAGACGTGGCATAACATACATAACCACGGATGAGTCTTCATTCACAATACGCAAGATGCGGCATAACATACATAACCACGATCGAGTCTCCATCCACAATTCGCAAGACGCGGCATAACATACATAACCACGATCGAGTCTCCATCCACAATTCGCAAGACGCGGCATAACATACATAACCACGATCGAGTCTCCATCCACAATTCGCAAGACGCGGCATAACATACATAACCACGGTCGAGTCTTCATTCACAATACGCAAGACGCGGCATAACATACATAACCACGATCGAGTCTCCATTTACAATTCGCAAGACGCGACATAACATACATAACCACGGCCGAGTCTCCATCCACAATTCGCAAGACGCGGCATAACATACATAACCACAGTCGAGTCTCCATCCACAATTCGCAAGACGCGGCATAACATACATAACCACGATCGAGTCTCCATCCACAATTCACAAGATGCGGCATAACATACATAACCACGATCGAGTCTCGTTCCACAATTCGCAAGAAGCGGCATAACATACATAAAAACGGTCGAGTCTCGTTCCACAATTCGCAAGACGCGGCATAACATACATAACCACGGTCGAGTCTCCATCCAAAATTCACAAGAAGCGGCGTAACATACATAACCACGATCGAGTCTCTAACCACAATTCGCAAGACGCGGCATAACATACATAACCATGGTCGAGTCTCCATCCACAATCCGCTAATTGCTTCGACTAATACCTAATGTCAGGCAGCGTGGTGTGAGGAACGTTGATGTAGGACTGCAGACCAATGGGAAGTTATAATGTGGGCTGACTTTTCACGGTACACAGTCTAGCTGCCTTACGCCCTTGGGAGTAGGTGATACCTGGCGATAGGTACCATTCGTCCACTACCGTCCTAGAAGTGAAGTTTATTGGAGGCAGCGTGATGGTATGGACCTGTTTCTGGTGGTTCGACCTATGCCATCAGTCGTTTTGTACAAAGCCATAAAAGTTGAATTCTACCTAAACGTCCTGCGCAATTATACACTATTATTTGTGATATTTGTACACCATGAAGAACTGCTGGTATTGGCTTGAAACTTACAGGATATGCACAACAGGTTTGGTCATGTAAATGATTAAAATGTCAGTGAAGATGAACGGAGCAGCGCCCTTTGAACCGTCCAGTCTTGAGTACAAAGTGCTGGCTCAAACGAAATGTTCCAATCAGAGAAGAGCCGACATAGAGTCTAAATGGTGTTTCTTATGTCTCACTATACCGGTCGCCGAAGAAGGTTGTATTATGAACAACTTGTGGACTTTGAGCGAGGAAGGAATGTCGGGACGAGAGAAGGTGGACCTTCCTACGGCGAAATTGCTACTCGTACGAGACCAAACGTCAGTATAGCGGTGCGAACGTGGCTTCAGTGGACAGATGAGGCCACATGAATCTAAGAAATATACCGCAAAAAAAAATAGCACGACTACCCGGGATGAGAAACACCTCAACCGTATGGCAATGACCGATAGCACAGAGCAGCACAGTTCGACATCGGCTGCTTAACAGAGAACTGGTCGCTAGAAACCCCTTGCTGCACATTACTCTAATCCTCAAACACAGACGCCTCAGGCTGGGAGGTGTTTTCCACCACAGACATTGACTCGCTGAATGGCAACAAGCCGTGTTTTCTGGCGAGTCACGGTTAAACGTGATGCATCATGATGGTGGCATGCATGTTCGAAGACATCGTGGTAAACGGCATTTTGCAGCTTCATACCGGCCTAGTACAGCATCATGGTCTGAGGAGCCATTGGATTCAGTTAGCGATCTCGCCTGATATGAATTGAAGGATTCCTTAACATCCAGCCAAACATTAGGGATATTTTAGAGGCAGAGGCAATACTCTTCCTTCGGAATTATCCTGGTACTATATTCCAGCAGAATAATGCTCGCCCACATGTGTCCCGGAATGTCCATGACCAAGGAAGATACATTCGTCGAATATGTCCCGGATTGTACATGTCTGGGACATGCCAGCTAAACAAATGGCCCGTCGACTGGCCAGCCTAGAATCCTGTTATGAACATTGTAGCGAGTCTCCCTGGGACGAATAGGATTCTTGGCTGCGTGGAAGAAGAAATTCCTCCGCAAAGAGTATTGTACTGATCACAGCTTTTCTAGCCCAATGGCGGAACATATTATCGGACGTTTGTAGAAACACTAGAGGATGTCCAAATACGGTTGGTGTTCCACAAAACCTAGAGGTCGTTATAAGCGCAAACGGTTTCGTAATATATTATTAAATTTTCTGTAAATGAAGATTATTTGTTGAAATTTAAGTGTCGGGATATTATTAGTAGGGAAGTGCATATATAAGAAGGAAGTGATTGATCCCCATCTTTTTAAAAATCTTGAATATGCCACTTTAGGTGGAACCCAAAAATAATTCATTGGATAACAGATGACCCACTCTTCCTCAAGGGCACGCACATTATGCTTTGAACATGAACGGTATATGGCACTCTAAAAGGCACTTTTGGAGTGTCAAAGGCACTATTGGACTCCAAGGAGGACCACAATTTTTCTTACCAGCTTTTTACAGCAAAATGTATACGCAAAGTGGACAAAATCAGGTATTAGAAGTCATCAGCTATAGCCATTCCAATTTTCTCATAGTTGTTAAACCTCGAAGAAAACAGAACACAAAAGAAATAAAGGAATACAGTTTCGTTTTAATGATCAACAAGTATTCAAAAATATCAGATGGAAATTATGTGTACCTACTGTTTCAGTGGAAAAAAGAACCTCTTTCATAGTTAAAGCACGAATGCTGACGAGAACTGTGTAATCTATCAATAGCTGTTCAGGTAAGCGAAAACGAATTTTAAAAGAACTTTACATTAATCAAACCAATTTTTGAAGGAAGCATTGCAGAGTATTGAAAGCATACTGAACTTAGTGCCCGTTTTTAATTTCTTCAAGTTCGACGGATCTCCATACAAGCAGAACGTAAGAGCACTAATGGGATCTCCACTTTAAAGTACTCCTAAGACCTATGAGAATGATGTTTTTTGTATACTTTCTCTAAAGCTACAATATGGCTCATATATATTTATGATATTTTTCTAGCACGTCTTTTGTAAAAAATGATCGTGCTTATGTTATCGGTTTATTCGTCCGTCTGTAGATCTCTGCAACTAATAGTCCGATTTGAAACATTTTTTTTTTTTTGCATTAGGAAGCTTGAAATGTGCGAATGATGACCCTTTATTTTGATTTTTTACGATGCACAATTTTACCGCTAGAGGTCGTAAATGCAGATCATATCGAATTCAGAATACATTTTATTCCATACCTATGCTTCTAAACATCTAATTTAAAAAATTATTTTGCCTTTTGATTCTACTCATGACGAAGATTATTTTAAGTATAGTAACTTTTTCAAGTAAAGCATAGATTCTCCGCTGGATGGCGTAAAAGTAAACTGCGTTTCCCCTGATATCTCTGCTTCTAAAATTACGATTTGAAAAATTCTTTCCGCAGAGGATACAGCTCCGGATGAAAAATCTTTCGCATATAATTTCTAATTTTTGATATGAAACGGTTTGGCCACCAGGGGCGAAGTGTTGATTTCTGCTTCTGAGGTATTTGCAAAAAAATCTGAGCTTCTAAAATATCGATTGAAAAATTATTTCGTGGACCAATACTACTCACGTCGACAAACCTTTTCAGAATATTTCCTTCTTAAAATAATGAATGATTTCTCCGCCAGGAGGGGTAGATATATATCGTATTTTTGTCAATATCTCTACTTCTACTGGTCCAATTTGAAAATTTTCTTCTTTGTTGGATAGTGTTTCCAGTGCGTCATGTTTTTCATATAATTTCAAAATTTTCAAGTAATTCATTAACTTTCAGCTAGGGGGAGTAAGGGTAAATGGCATTTCCCCCGATATCTCTGCTTCTAAAACTCCGATTTGAAAATTTCTTCCTGCACCGGATACAGCTCCTGGTAGGAAATGTTTTGATTGCAATTTCTAATTTTTTACAAAGTATGGTTTGGCCACCAGGGTGCGTAAAAGTTAATGTTTGCTTCATAGGTATTTCAATCAAAATCTGAGCTTCTTTTCTCGATTGAGAAACTTCTTTCGTGGACCGATATTTCTCACGTCGATAAACATTTGAGAATATTTCCTTCTTAAAATCATGTATGGTTTCTCCGCCAGGAGGCGTAGATGTATATCTGATTTCTGTCAATATATCTCCTTCTAAGGGTCAGATTTAAAATTTCCTTCTTTGTTACTTAGTGGTTCCAGTGTACAATAATCTCATATAATTTCAAATTTTTGAAGTAATACATAGAGTTTTCGCCATGGGGCGTTAAAGTAAATTGCGTTTTCCTCGATATCTCTGCTTCTAAAATTCCGATTCGAAAACTTCTTTCTGCACCGGATACAGCTGCTGATTGGAAATGCTTTATCTATAATTTCTAATATTTGATAAAGAATGGTTTAGCCACCAGGGGGGCGTAATTGTTACTTTCTGCGTCTGATGTATTTGTAGCAAACTCTGAGCTCCTGCAAACTCGATTGAAAAAATTCTTTCGTTGACCGATACCACTCACATCGAAAGACCGTTTGAGAATACTTTCTTCTTAAAATTATGCATTGTTTTTCCGCCAGGGGCGTTAACGCTTATCTTATTTTTGTCGATATCTCTGTTTCTAAGAGTCCGATTTGAAAAATTCTTTCTTTTGTTGGAGAACGTTTCCATGAGGAAATCTTTCTCATATAATTTCAAATTTTTCGTAGCACACAAGTCTGCCACCAGAGGGCGTAAGCTCACGTTTCCGTTTACAGCAATATCTGCGGGACTAAAAACCCGATTGAAAACCTCTTTCTTGCGTCAAATATTATTAACTATGCAAACTGTGATTTTCTTTTTTCCAAAATAGTGCATAATTTCGCCGCTAGGGCACATACGCTTATTCTGTTTTTCTCAATATCACTGCTTTTATGTGTGCCATTTGAAAACTTATTTCAACACCGGATGCCATTTACCTTGTAGAACACTTTAAGCTAGTATATGAGGAATTTTGTAGTTCATAGTTCTGTCGGTAGGTGGTGTTTTGGCAGTTTGGAGCTGTATCGCCGCTTCTAAAAACGCTATTGAGAAATTTCTTCTTCACTGTATGCCATTCTTTACAACAGAGATGTGGAGAAATATCCTCTTTAAGTAACGCAAAGATTTATCACTAGCTGCGTAAAGGTCAAACGGTTTTTTCATGAAGAATAAATTTCGCCTATTTTCAAATTTTCCACTATGCAAACTTCTTCCCTAGCAGACGTAAACTTGTAAAATGTTTTCTTTTTTGTATATTTCTTCTTTTAACTGTTGGATTTGAAAATCTCTTTGTCTCTGGCACCTTCCTTGTAGTATGGGAAACTTTTTGTTCGCCTTTTGTTAATTTTCTTAACATGCTTTCTAGCCGTTGGTGGAACTAAGTAGATGTTTCTATTTCTGGATGTTTTATCGATTGTTGGAACCAGCTGATTATTTTCCAAACCGGTTCCATTGATTTTCAATACCTTCGAAAAATTTGATTTGCGTCTGAACGGATTCAAAGGACGTGCTTATTACATCTGAAAATTCGCTGTCATTTTTCTTGTTTTATCTGGCCCCATGGAGAATAAAACTTGGATCTGTTTTTCACCAAACAGAGCAGTATTAAGAGCTCTCTGAAATTTGAAATGAAGCTAAATGAGAATGGTACTTTGCTATTTTTGGAGGTGATATCTTCCAGGTCTAGTAATTGTTGTATAGAAACGAAGGAACGTTACAAACCTACATCAGTATCAAACTTGATATGCCCTAACTCCTTTTCTCCTATGACATAGGATAGAAGGGCGTACACTATATGCCCAAAAGCTGAAGCAACAGAAAATGGGACTTCAAGTATTTTTCTACGCAAGGCATGTCGACAGGATGTTTGTTACGGGAGAATGATTAATATACTAAAACAAGTGATGGGTACCTTGAATAGACAGAAAACAGTGATATGGAAAAGCTGAAGTTCGTAGAAATTCCGCACATGCCAAGGTTTTCCTACTATTTCAAGAATTTGCTTAAAACTATTTATTATGATGTTCGCATTAAAACTCTCAAATCTGTTGACACGTAAAAAATGGGATGAATTACGATACTGGAGAATACGCGAGGATCCATGCCATTGCTATACTTTATCAGGATGGAACCACAAAGTTTTATGTAGGAATGACCAAAAGATCCATAGGGACTAGAATAAAAGAGCATGGTATGGACATAAAGGACGGAAGACCTATCACTGCTCTTGCTACGGATGTCTTGTTCAACGCAGACATTCCTATTTGGGAAGACTCAAAATGCATATCTAGGTACACCACTTAAAAAGGAGCTGCAGTGAGGAAGACAATTGAGATCGTGATGAAATGAAGTGAAGCTAGAGGAGAACCAGATGTCTACAAAGAAAATGCATCGCACGAACTGCCAGCTGTTTGGCGCATCTTTAGATAAATATTATGTGCGGTAAAATTTTCATTAATATTTCATTATTATCATTCATAGCTTTGAAAAACTCATCCGGTCGACGTGCGAAGCTCGGCGTGAAGTAAATTATATCGATCTACACCAATAAAATAACGGATTGAGGCTTATAGCTTCGTATGCTTTACTATGTGTTTCCGCTTTGGAGTTTAAAATTTAAGCGATCTCCTAGAAAGACTATTCGCACACGGTATTGAGTTGTTTACATTGTTCAAAATCGGGAGTGTTGCTTTTCTCAAAGCGAGCTGAGCAAATGGTTTAAAAATATCTTTGCGGAATTTCCAGGGCCATGGGTCACGACTCTGTCTTCATATTAAGTCGTTCTTTATTTAAAAGCCAGAAACTGCACGTGACCTGGTGATACGATAAGAAAATAAGAATGACACGGAATTTTCGGGTGTGATGAGCACGTATTTTGAATCCGTTCTGACGCGAATTAAATTTATCAAACCTATTCAAAGTCAATGGAACCCGTATGGAAAACAGTACTATCTGACCGAGAAAAGAAATTTTTCAATCTGGTTTTCAATCCCACAGTACTGCTGTAAACTAAATCGTAAACTTACGCACTCTGGTTGAAGACTTGCGCGCTAAGAAAAATTTGAAATTTTATGAGAAACATTTCGCAGAGGAAACGCGCTCCAACAAATAAGGAATTTTTCAAATCGGACTCTTAGCAGCAAAGATATCAACAAATATAAAATGTGCATCTACGCACTTTGGCGTGAAAAACATGCATTATTTTAAGGAGAGAATACTCTCAAAAACTTTTTTGATGTGAGCGCTATCAGTCCAAAAAAGAAAATTTTCAGTCGAGTTTTCAGGAGCTCAGATTTTGATGCAAATACACCAGAAGCAGAAATTAACACTTATGCCCCTGGTGGCCAAACTATTCTTTACCAAATATTATAAATTACATGCAAAACATTTCCCATCAGGAGTTGTATCCGGTGCTGAAAGAATTTTTCAAATCGGAGTTTTAGAAGTAGTGGTATCGGGGAAAAAGCAATTTACTTTTATGCCCCCAAGAGGAAAATCTGTTCGTCACTTGAAAAAGTGACTATACCTAAAATACTCTTCGACGTAAATGGAATCCAAAGGTAAAATAATTTTTTCAGTCGGTTGATTAGGAGCAAATATGTGGAATAAAATGTATTTTGAATTCGATGTCATGATATCATCTGCATTTACGCCCTCTAGCGATGAAATTGTTCATCGTGAAAAAAAAAACTAAATAAAGGATCATCATTCGCATATTTCAAGCTTCGTAATGCAAAAATAATTTTTCAAAGCGGACTATTAGTTGCAGAACTGTGGTGTCCAAAGACTGACGGACAAACTGAAAAAATAAAAACGATATTTTTTTTACAAAAGACGTGCTAAAAACACAAATCTTGATTTCAAAGTGATAGCTGTTGCACAATATGTTTTGCTGTGAAATATGTATAGAAATATGGCATATCACAGTCACAGGTGGAAAGTCTCCCATTCGCATTCTTTAGTTTTGGGCTACAGAAGTATAATCAATATCAAATCTCACATGAGCTCAAAATCTAATCTGTTCTTCCACCCACTATTCCAAACATATTGGATGTATCTGTACCTGTCCTATTGTTGCCTTTTCTTTAAAAGTTGCTGTGTTCGTTTGTGGCAGGGATATCATTCGGTTGTGAAATTTTCCTTTCTTATATAATTTGAAGATGAAGTACGTCTTTTTAACTTTATTCTGCTTTATGGGTGAGTTTCTCTTTCGGAAGATTTTGCCATAAACACCCAAGTTTCAATGAACCAACCTAAATTTGAATTGTGGTAAATACATGCCAAGCCTTTGGTATTACAGGTCATCCAAACAGTACTAGAATTTCAAGAAATTTATTTAAAGAAGGCAATGTTCCATCATCAAGGTTAAAGAAGCGTTCGACGTTGTTGTTTTTTGCTTACCATGTTAGTGTGGATTTTCAAATGAGTTTAACTGACGAACTGTATAAAACGGAAATATTTTTACAGTAAGCTATGGATTTCATGTACTACACCAGTGGTTCTCAAAGTGTGCGCCGCGAAACATTAAAACATTTTCATAAGTTTATTTTCATTTTCAGTTTAATGTGATAGGACGCGACTTCTAGCGGACCTGGTGCAAACCAGTAACTCACTTAGTAATAACTGTTTGCAGAAGCCTCTACAAATGGTTACTAGATGGCGCTTTACAATAACGTTACAAGCGTGAGGTAACCCCCCCCCCTCGCACGATTGCCGCCCGACGGGCGCACGTGTGTGTTCCGAGCGACTGCTACCGGAAGTAACCTGAGCTTTCAGTGCACCAGCTTCCCAGTGCTTCTGATAAACAATCCTACCTCGTTCTCCGAGCGTCTAGAAATGAGAATATCAGTCGAGATTTTTCGAGAAGGTCACTAAGTTCTTTCTTTAAATATGCTCATCCGTTGTCATTTCTGACTCATTGCGGTGATCAACATGCCCATTCATTCCACTAATTATAATTAGTTGAGTTTTTTCAATACAATTTTTTTGTGATCTTCAATATGTGCTTTATTAATTTTAACCTAGGTGTTCTTGTTAGAATTGTGTACTTGTTAGAATTTGACATAGGGCGCCTTGGGAAAACCTGGATTCAGCAAGGGCGCCGATAATCGAAAAAGTTTGGGAACCACTGTACTAGACGAAAAAATTTTAACAGTCCTCCATCACGAATTTTGGAATAGCAATTCTCTATTTTCTGTTTTTCAATGGTACTTGATAAACTGTTATGGTAAATCCTAAAACAGAATAGCTCTTTATGCAAAAATATTTTAAGTTTCCAATCACTGATTTTTCCAGAGAACTAACATCTAGAACTTCTCTTCTTCATAAATTCTGTGTAAAACGATTTAGTTGCGATGCTTTCGTTGTTTTTACTTTTTTATTAAAGCAGACGATGCGAGTTATTTGATTTATTAGCTGTTGCATTTAATCTTAATCGAGCCTCTAAAATATTATATTGTCTTATTTCTATTAAGTTTTTCGAGAAAGAGGGAGAGTTGATGTGTCTTGATCTAGTGCACTTGCGTCAAATTTCTTGGCCCTGGTATTCATTATTCTTCATAAGAAAGTAAAAGCGAAGTTTGGCTCTTTCCAGATGACATTTATGCGACAGATTTCGGGAGTTTTAATTACATAAGGCTTATGTGATTTTCCCCTTTGAGCACGAATCGGAAAAGATACCCACCCTTCTTTCAGTGTAAATTAGCAAAGAAATTCCTCTTCGAGTAAAAGAAATCACAACTACATTTCATAAAGGTGGTAGGAAATAGGATGCAATAAACTGAGCATAACACAACATGGAAAAGGAGACGAACACTTTTCTATTCATTGTAGTAAATTTTTTTAATTTTAATATTGAAGACGACAGATCGTAAAAGCACTTCGCTAATATAGCTCTTCACTCAAAGCTGTTAATTTCACTTCCACACGGAAATCTGAAAATGTTGATGCGCAAAGAAATTTAAAATGTGTTGTCCGTTCACGTGGTTTTCATCCATGTCCGTTGAAACTCGTATATACGACAGGTAGCAAATTATTTCCAGTTCTGAAATGAGTGTTCTTAAATCTGGAAACCAAAGGTACGTCAGAAAAATAAAAACATGCTATCGCCCTTTGTTCATCTGAAAGTGGCTTTTGCCCACTTTGGTGTGTCCGTTGCTTTAACTTCGTGAGATGAATGTGCTTTCTCCCAGACTTATTGTTGATACATTTTATTTCTACATTAACCCTGATGTAAACTGGACATTTATTTCTCTAACATGAAGAAGCCTAGATGGTTGAGTGGTCTGAGGTGCTGGCTTCTCACCATTATCTTGAAATCAGCCCAGGATTGAAACCCGAATGAGGCACAGGTATCGCGTTTGACCTAAGACGATGTTTTCTTCCCCTCCTTGGAGTCAGTGGCCTAAAATTTCGAACGGGCGACCGCTTACAGCACTAAGAGCTGCTCATGGTGGTTGTTGTTAACGTTCCTCGAAAAAGAAAAAAAAGAAGAAAGAAAGCTTAATGGAACTACATTTTTGCATGATTTGGAACAATCGTATAATTAAAAAAGATATGTGATTTGAAATACTCGCCAGCATTTCTTTAGTTGCTAGTCCTTCGAAATACACTATCTACCAACAAGTAATGGGAAACCTGTGATAGCAAATGAAAACGAAGTTTATTCACCTTCAATAGTTGGTGGAGCCTCCACGAGCGGCGATTACAGCTGCGACCCTCCGGGGAATACTCTCAACCAGGCATTGTACGACGGCTAGCGGTATTTTCTTCCACTCGGCTTAGAGAAGACAGGTCAGTTCTTTCACCGATTTCGGATGGTGGGGGAACCCCTTAAGTCGACGCTGCAACTCGTCACAGAGGTGCTCGATATTGTTAAGGTCCGGGCTCTGCGCAGGTCCGTCCATTTGAATAACCCCATTGTCACCATACCAAGCCATGGTGTACCTCGCAACATGACAGGTGGCATTGTCATCCTGAAAGTAACATGGGTCCACCCCGTAAAACTGCCACAACGTAGAAAGCGCATGGTCATCCAAAATGGTGCAGTATATCTCGGCGTTGAGTCTACCAGGAATTGCGACCAAGGGTCCCGTGCCATACCAGTAGAAACACCCCCATAGCATAATTCCACCGCCGCCGAACTTCAGAGTTGGCACAATACATTCCGGCAGGAGGCGTTCTCCAGGCAGACGCCAAACCCAGATCCTGCCATCCGAACGGTAGAGGGTGAACCTTGATTCGTCGCTCCAGAGAACCTGTTTCCACTGTTCAAAGGTCCACTGTCGACGTTCTTTGCACCACGTTAGCCTAGCAGCGCTATTGGACGGCAGCACGTCTATGATAACCGTGCAGATGGGCTTCCTTACGGATGGTATTCATCGAAAAAACACTCCCGGATGCATGTTGAAACTCCTCGCGGATGTGGCCCATCGATTTGGTGCGGTTTTTCCGAATTTCTCTGGCCAGCACCCGTTGGTCTTTAACTCCCAGTTTTGTGGGTCTGCCGGGTCGGGGCACATTCCGACCGTCACCTCTCATCTTCCACTTGCCAATCACGTAGGCCACTGTCGATTTTGGGTACTTCAACTAGCTGGATATGTCACGTATGGTTCGGCCATTTCTGTGATACCCGACGATTACACCTTTCTCGAAATCAGAGAGCGCCGAACTGTGTGGCATCGTGCATGCGACTGGTTGCGTTGCTCTTTCCCACACGATATTTAACGGCGGCGGCCGTGACGTGTATCAGGACCGCCGATAATCGTCGATTGCAGGGGTGTTTAATTACTTGTTGGTAGATAGTGTATAAGAAATGCCTCACAAACAGTGCATTTGTTATGTATATCATCGTTTTTCTCATGACAATGCGAGTGGAAAACCATACGCGTATGTAAATAATTTTTTGTGACATATTACCAAAACACAAACATTCAGAAATTCCTTCAATACCTCTCTAAATAGTTCTAGTGTCTAGTTTTTTAATATCATATCTTATCGTCAAAAACCAATTTGAAGTATCGAAATTGAAAAACCTTCAATCATCAAGAAAAAGTGTCGATAAAAAAATGAAGGCTAAACTGCGGGTGTGACTGCTTTTAAGATGCTTAGGTTTTTGATGGAAGACATTATGCCGTTGATGGATGAATAATAAAAAGCCTAGGTGTCTGGTTTGGCGTCCTACATGAGGCATGGATGAAGTACACGACGGTGGAGAGAACCAGCACCATGAGGTGCGGTTCTCTCCGCCGTCGTGGAATCCGTGGCAGTAAATTAAGGACGGGCGTTTGCCTACAACCACACGGTTACTCATGGTGGTCGTTAAACCCGAAACAAGAAAACAGTGTATTTGGAAAATAAAACAAACCTGTCCTGCAGTCCAGTTATCATCGAAATATTGTATCGTTTGGAGGTCGTAGACTGATATCTCGTAATAAACTCAAGGTGTTTGAGCGAATTCGAATCAGATCTATGGAAGCGGAATAATGTAAGCGACGGATTGCACCGCATTTGGTATGTGATGCGGAAGCAATTGAATCATTGAAAGGCGTTTAATCTCGTCATTCATGATCCGGTCGTTCTAGAATAACTGCTGATACGGATGTTCAATCAGGTTTGCCGGATCATTGTGAGTACCAGAAACGCTAGGAACCTACAGCTGTCAGTTGGCAGAATGACTTCTAGGGAACCTGTAGTGTCTATGAGCCCCATTCTTTGAAGCTGCATACCGCTCACCGGTATTTTCAAATTGCAGTAGTGCAATGAACGAAATGGTTTTCCAGATGTGAGAGACAGAAGGGGCGCAATGGCATGAGACAAAGTATACCAGCGAATCGGCCTTCACGTTAGGTGCTGCTGATTACCACACAGCGTCCTCTGCTGGGAATCTATACTGATGCCATTCCTTATAAAAATCTCTAATCTCTCGAAGTCTTGTGTGATAATTTTTTTTATTGCAGGTTTAACGACCACCGTGAGCAACTCAATGGGCTATAAGCAGTCGCCCGTCCTTAATTTTGCGTCACGGGCTCCAGGGAAGGGAGAGAGCCAGAGCCGTAAGACAAACACAACATCCATGCCTCACCGGGATTCGAACCCTGACCCAAACGATCAGATGCCATCGCTTAGATCACTGCGCCACCGGGGCGGAGTGTGATAATTTCACCTCCCATGGATAGTGGATATTACTATCCAGCATATTGTCTCACCAAACGCCACGTTCCACGCGACAAGTACACACCACATGTGCAGAATAGCACTCCTCTCAAGCTTTTTTTTTCTGCGAATGTGGTCAGCTTTGCACTGGATAAATATTTTATTGGGCACCATGAATACACCCCATCACGCCGGATAATCAACGAGAAATACTGAAGTTGAATTTTGCAGCGTTTGAGCAACGCAGTTCGTCACAAAGGGCCGTCACTGCATGAGAGTGTCGAGTGCAACTCCATCATGACAATGCGCCTGCCCATGCATCGCAACTTCACCATTACAATACGCCTAGCCATGCATCGCAACTCCACCATGAAAATGCGCCTGCCTATGCATCGCAACTCCACCACGACAATGCGTAGGCCCATGCGTTGCAACTTGTGCAGGGCTTGCTAAACTACGAATTGCACAGGTCCGACAGCCAACCCATTCCACAGATCTCGCTCCCTGCATTTTTTTCTCTCCCCAAAGATGTAATGCCACTTGAAAGGAAAAAGATTTCAAGATATTGGGGAGATACGAGGTTTGTACCAAAAGTAATGCAAAAGTAGGCATAACTTTTTCATTAATTGATAGATGTCGTTCAAACTGTACATGTCAATAGAGTAACTCTTTCTCTATATAAAAGCACTACAATTCATAGTCTCCATCACAAGCGATGCATTTGTGCCATCATTGAACTCAATTAGCGAATCTTCTTTGAAAGATTCAGGCGTGGACTGTGGCACCCACTTCTTCACAGCCACTTTGTCTGTGTCATCAAATTGTTGCGCCTGGAGACTGTCCTTCATTGGACCGAACAGGTAGAAGTCGGAGGGCGCAAAGTATGGGCTGTACGGGGGATTGGGCATAACCGACCAGAGTAATTTCCTGATCGCCTGATTTGTTGCCAAAGATGTGTGTAGTCCCGCATTGTCATGGTTTGTGCATCCTTTTCAGATTCTTGTTCGGTCTCTTCCTTCTTATGGCTTCTTTAAGCTTCTTGAGTGTCTAAATGTACAGCTCGCTGGTTACGGTATAGTCATGTTCCAGAAAATCAAGGAGAATGAAAAAAAAAACAGTCAACATGACATTTTGTGCTGATTGCTTGCTCTTGAACTTCTTAGGCTTTGGTGAAGAGGTGTAACGCCATTTCATGGATTGACTCTTCATCTCCGGATCGTCAAGATACGCCCACGTTTCATCCCCTGTTACCAGATCGGACAAAAATGTGTCTTCATTAGCTTCAAACGCTTCCAGCAGATCAGAGCAGACATCCACCCTTCTCTCCTTCAAATCGGGTGTCTACTGTCACTTTGCACACACTTTCCGACACCCTAAGTCTTTCAACATCTTCTGATTGGCATTGTGACCCCAGTTCAGTTGTGCAATAAACTCACGGATTGTAAATCGTCTCTCCGCTCGAATCAGTTTACCCACTTGCTCATGATTCGTGTCAGTGGTCGCAGATGATGGTCTCCCGCTGCGTCGTTTGTCTTCAAAACGGTTTTCCTCTTCTCTAAACTTCATCCATCTGTGCACATTGCTCTTGTCAATGGTGTCATCTCCGTACACATTCTGTTGCCTTCTGTGGATGTCGGACAGCCTTCACTCTTCCTTCTTCGAGAACTCAATGACGGCACGTTGCTTCTGCTTCGAGTCCATTATTTACCTGCAATGAAGAAGAAAGGTTACTATAGAGGAAGAGTTACTCTACCAACATGTGCAATTTGAACGTCCACTGTCAGTTAATAAAAACGTTATGCCCACTTTTGCATTATTTTCGCTACAACCCATGAAGCAGCTTGTCGATGCTTTAGATGACTTCATTCAAAAAATGCTTCGAGCAGTAGAAACAGCGCTACGTTAAGTGTGTGGATTTCGAGGGGAAGTACTTCGAAAGCGATTGATATTCAAATCTGTAAGTCTTGTACTATTTTTTAATAAATCCAGTCTGGAACGTTTTGAACACACCTTGTATGTCATCGTCATTACACTTTGGAGGGCGTTGTTTTGCATAGGAGTTTGATTAAGTAGGCAACGTGCAGGGGAACAGCTTCAAGTGGAAATGACGATCCACGTGGAAACAGCTTTTCACTCGGAAGTATAGATGGCGATTAAATTGAACGATATGATGCGCTGCACCGAAAGGAATATTTGCAAATGAAACACTCTGACGCAAGGCCACCAGTCTGTCTTCTTGCACCGGAGCCTCTACACACGCCATATTCCTATCTCTTAATGTTGAAAGCCTTCTACAGCGTTTTTCATCCGTCACTGCACCCGTCAGCGAATTTTGAACAACATTTTTAACAGCCCGAACACCCTTGACTTGAGGACCATAGAATCTTGCAGTTGGCAATAAATATTCGCTGTCAGATTTTCCATGCACAGAGAATGCGACGTACTTCCGAATGAAACCGTGTTTCCAAGAGGTTCGACAATTTTACTTGAATCTGTTTTAAACCGCGTTGCTCTTTTATTCAAGCTCCTGTACCAAACAACGCCATCCGTTCTGGAGAGTGTAATGACGTTGGGAGACGCTGATTTACATATCCCTAATCTGCCGTCGAAGGATACACTGGCCAACAAATCTTGACTTTCTGTGTATATCTGAGATTAAACCAAGTTACCTTTATGTTGTTTGAGCTACTGAATATGAAAATAGCCGTCAAAACACTAGATTAGCTATAATTTTTGAAATATCTATAAAACAAGTTTGTCATCTTCAAGTTTCACACATTTGCATATGCACACCCTCTAATAATCCTCATAGAGGGAATGAATCACAGAGGCGCCCTTTGCCTGTCGCTTGCAACCAATTTCTGCTCATAAGAGTCGAACAACAGTCTGCTAGCATTGCTGCATTCCATTTCCCTTGGTACCTTTTTTTTTCGAGAGTAGTAATGTCCTGGTGAACCCGTTCCCCGTGCTCGTCACTGACAGCACCGCAGTTCGCTGGGAAGAAATCCAGATAAAAGTGTAAAAATGTAATTTCAGTGATGGTTGCACCCAAATCTAGAAAGTTTGTAACCACTTGGTCGAAAGCATTCCGCCGCTCCGGTGACGCAGTGGTCTAAGCGATGGCCTCTGATTATTCGTCCGAGAGAGTTCAGGGTTCGAATCCTGGTGAGGCACGGATTTTTGTGTTTGTCTTTCGGCACTGGCTCTCTGTGTACCCTTATCATTTAGCGTACTGTAAAACCCATGTTTGATATGTACTTGTTGATGTGACACATCTGTACCCTGTCTATGTCTGCCTGTTTGTCATGTCTCTGTACTACCAGGTCCAATAAATCATTTTTCTTAAACCTCCAGTAAAAAAAAGAGAAAAAAAGAGATAATTTCAAGTTTTCATCACCTGTGAGAATAACATCAAACCGCGTATCTCGGAAAAGATGACGTATCTGTGGACTGACAAATATACTCTCCTTGATTTTGGCCTCACAAAGGTTTGAAAATTTATCACGAAGGTACGAAACTCCTGCCCCAATTCGATCCATGGCTTTTACAAAAATTTTCATTAGTCCAAGTTTGATGTGGAGAGGAGGGAGCAAGATCTTGATGGATTCTACAATTGGTTCGTTAAGTACATTCTTTCTCCCCGGTTCAAGTGATTGACTTGGGAGCTAATGTTTTCTCTTGTAGTGGGATGTCCTGGCACGGTTGTTACCTGAGACAGAGGAAACAGCAAAACGTTGTGGAACCTTTTTGTAGCCCCTTCAAAATGGCAATAAACTTCAGTTCACCACAAATCTACCACTTATATAATTCTTGCCATAGTTAAAGGTGTGTAACAATTGTATCATGTTGTTGTACGTTTCTTTCATGTGGACGGCATATCCGAGTGGAACAGCTGGTAAAACGATAGTATTATGGAGCAGCTCAGCTTAGACGAATCAATGAACAGCCTTGAATTGTCGTCTTTGTAGTCGATTTGTAGTGCTACCACCATACCCGCTATATCAACGTAAGTAATGAGGTTATCTGCCATTTTGAAAAATGGAAGTAGATTTCTTTACCGAGCACGTACACAAACACATGCACATTCTGTTCTAGAAGATTCCATTGCTGCAATGTGGACCGAAACAGCTCTGCTTTACTTTTTAGCAATTCCATATCTCTCACTAGACAATTCACTTCACTCTGGGTAACTTTATGTGGCTGTACAGACTCTCGAATGGGCGCGAAATGAGAATTTCTTGATGTAGATGTTTCAGAGATGACATGTTTACTGGCCTTACTTTCTTCTTCATCATCTGGAGTTTAAGAATCTAATGTGTCCGAAACAGGAAGTACTTTTCTGTGAGGCACTGGGTGCATAGCTGAAGAAATATTCGGATAGGTCAAAGGCAATTTTTAATACATCGATCGTCCTTTTTCGGTTCAACCAGCAGCGCAGATTCGTTGCGCAGGATTCACAACATATGTTTGGGGCACAATACCGGTTCTGTTCACCGATCTCACAACTAAAGTAAAGGCTGTAAGCTTTCTTTATCATAGGTGTAATAGGCCGCCTTTATGATAGAAAAGTAATTTGTCCCCAAATATAACAAATATTATCCGCACTGTTCACAAAATCACGAGGTATCTTGAACGAGGCGTCCACAATTACAAAATCCACAACGAAAATGATTGGCAAGAAAGAAATATGGTCGCAATAATTGCTACAGATTGGGTCATCCAATTCGCGCACAAGGTTATCTGTCTCATGGGGAGTCACACGCTCCATATATTGGACTTCCGGTACAATTCATCCATTCCCACTGAACCCCTCTCTGTATGTTGAAAATAGAGCGAATTCGCGATTTTTAAGTTCATATTCATGATCTGCATGTCCAAATTAGTTAAAAATAGCTACTTTGTCTCAGATACATTTTGACTTTTGTCCAGTGTTTTCCGAAGTTACTTGCTGATCATCCTACATATAATTCTTATCATGATATCCATGCATCCATCTAGCGAAGGATGCTCAAATATGATCGAATTTTACATCACACTACCTTTAGGACGTAAGAATGTATCGCGCATGCGATATTCTTTCTGGGTAGAGTAAAATTTTTTTATGAGGAGTATATTGCATCGTAAGATATTTGTAGTGTCCTAAAAGAAAAAAATTATACATAAAATTTCAAACTCAGAATATTTGAAGTTAACGGTTAGTTAACTGTTATATTTTTCAATTTCAGGTGTTCAGCTGATTCGTGCTGCTCATCCATGCACATTCAACGAACTTTCTAAGACGCACCCAGAGTACAGAGAACTTCAATTCCCAAGTACAAAGGAAGAACTGGAAAAATTGTGCAGGTAAGAAATTCTGATGATCCAGTAAATTCCCGAAAAATGCCATTACTTTAAAACAAGATTTAAAGCACTAGAGATCAATTATGTGGAAGCTTAAAATTCTGTGGAGCCAAAATTTAGGTCCAAAATAGGTATTTTTTATGAAATGAGCAGCACTACAAGAGATCCCTTACTTACGAAGTTTCAAGAAACGAAAAAGTCGTATTTACGAATAATACACGAACTTATAAATTGTTACTCGTATTTAATTTGACGAACACAGAAGTATAAGCTTCGGTACATTTTAGGATGTGCCACGAAAATGTACTCTTCTTGTAATTTGATAATTATCCTTTCTATAGCGTAGTGAAGCCGTATTAAATACCCAGTGCGCGAAAAGAGTACACGAATACAAGAAACAAATGCTCCCATGAAATAAACACACACACTGGGTTCATTCGAAACTTTTCCATGCCCTTTTTCTCACTTCAACAGAACGAAAATAATGTGAATCCTCCCACAAAGTTTAGAAACTTCTTTCAGATTCTTTAAATCAAACTCGGGTGAATTTTAAGGTCCTGGATAAACAAAAAGCGCTGAAAGAAGTTCTACGATCTGCAGGGGTGTTAATAAAGACTTGGTCTGCTACAAACTAATGCAGAAAGAAATTGAAATAAAAGAGCTTTGCGCAACTTTCTCTGAAGGCTTTCTTCATAAAAAGTACATCTCTAGACTTCTTCGATCTGACAATGTTCTGTGCTTCAGTTCCCATTGCGTGAATTGAATTATACTTTTTTGGAATAAATTTAATTCTTTTCAAAATATGTATCTTTTCAATAAGAATTTTTATAGAATACATAAATAGATTCCTTTTGAATAATGCATGCTTACTATGTTCATACACTCTTTGGAAAAAGCATTATGGATACCTACCTAATAGCGTATTGTTCCTTCTGTAGCGCGAATAACAACCTGTACACGCAAAGATATCGACTCCTCAAGATGCCGGAGGGTTTCAGGAATTAATGGCAGCATAGAAGCATTGTCGACAACTCAGCCCGAGACGTCTGTCTGGGAACCATAGATATGATGTCCCGCTCCACCCCATCCCAGAGAGCTTCCACATAGTTTAAAGCCGAGGACTTTGGGGAATAGTGCGTTGTTCTAAACTCAGACGAGTGTTTCTCGAGTCCTGCCTCGGTTGTTGAGGCCCCGTGGGGCGCCGAATTGTTCCACAGAAACAGACCATGTGAGGGTACGCGAAGGCCATGAACGCCTGTAGGTGAGCATCCAGCACATGTCGGTAGCGCGCGGTGTTTAAGGACCCCCAAGACACACAAAAAGGCCTAATGTGTCCAATGAGAAGGCTCCCACAACCATTACAGAGCCACCACAGTCTTCAAAAGAGCCAACCCGGCACGACTTGTATCTGCGTCCACCCCTGTAATCAGCGGCGTGGGATCGGCAACCGCTTTCCCTTCAAGCGCTGATACGTCCTTCGATGGTGTACTCGCGGTGTCCCTTGATACGGTTGCGCTAAGGTTCTTTTCACTTGGACGACAGAATAAGGTTCTTTCCACTAGGACGACAGAATAAGGTTATTTCCACTTCGACGACAGAATAAGGTTCTTTCCACTTGAACGATAGAATAACCCATAGGTTCTTTCACTTGGACGATAGAAATAGTTGTTACCCTTGGACAGCAGGTGAAATATCTTTGACTTGGACGATAGAATAACCAAGTGAAAGAAAATTCACCTGGTTATTCTATCGTCTGACATTATGATACCAGATTGAACAGGCAAAGGTCATACTATGAACAACATACGGATGTTTACACTGACGTACGGATTTTCAGACTCCAAATGAAAAAAAATAGAATTTTGTCCTGTTCAAAAAATACTCCAAGTGAAAGAATTTGTCCTGTTGAAAAAAGACCCCAAGTGAAAGAGATTTTCAGACTCCAAGTGAAAGAGATTTTCAGACTCCAAGTGAAAGAATTTGTCCTGTTGAAAAAGTCTTCAAGTGAAAGAATTTGTCCTGTTGAAAAAAGACTCCAAGTGAAAGAATTTGTCTTGTTGAAGAAGGACTTCAAGTAAAAGAGCTTTTCAGACTCCAAGTGAAAGAATTTGTCCTGTTGAAGAAAGACCCCAAGGGAAAGAGATTTTTAGACTAAAAGTGAAAGAAAATTGAACGTACGGATTTTCAGACTCCAAATAAAAGAATATAGAATTTTTTCCTGTTGAAAAAAGACTTCAAGTGAAAGAATTTGTCCTGTTGAAAAAAGATTCCAAGTGAAAGAGATTTTCAGATTCCAAGTGAAATAATTTGTCCTGTTGAAAAAAGACTTCAAGTGAAAGAATTTGTCCTGTTGAAAAGAGATTTTCAAGTGAAAGAGATTATCAGACTCCAAGTTAAAGAATTTGTCCTGTTGAAAAAAGACTTCAAGTGAAAGAATTTGTCCTGTTGAAAAAAGATTCCAAGTAAAAAAGATTTTCAGACTCCAAGCGAAAGAATTTGTCCTGTTGAAAAACGACGCCAAGTGAAAGAGATTTTCAGAATAAAAAAAGAATTTGTCCTGTTGAAAAAAGACGTCTAGTGAAAGAGATTTTCAGACTCCAAGTGAAAGAAAATAGAAAAACGTAAGGATTATATATAATTCAAGACTACACACTTGTGATGTTCATTTAGAATAAATTATCAACGTTTTTTCACAATTAAATGTTTTATTGACATCGACCATAGTTTCGCAGAACGTCTGGCTCGGCATCATCAGGACGAATGGAGAGCTTGTTAGTCGAATCAGGTTTATCAATAAGAATAGAGTTTCCAAACAAAAATTTATGGTTATTTTCGTGACAATGTTGGGCTATTGATGACTTCTTCAGTTCATAGTTCCGTACGTAAGTCTTGTGTTCCTTCACACGAAAACTTACAGCCCTGTGAGTCTGTCCTATATATGAAAGTCCACATTCACAAGGTATCTGATAAATTCCCCAGGAATTTATGTCTTGGACGTAGTCTTTTGATCCGTAAAAATTCATCTTGTTTATGGGTTTGAAAATCACTTTGAAATTAAAACTTTTGAGAATTTTTGAAATTCTAAAGCAAATCTGAGGAGCAAATGGGATAACCGCCCAATTCGTTCGTACTGGGAGGTCTACTGGCGTGAGCGAGCAGACAGGCTTCGGTTTCCTAAATTTTTGGACCGCTTTTTCTATCACGGAAGTGCTATATCCTCTGTGTACTGCAGTTCGTTTAAGAAAAGCAAGCTCTTTCTGTAAGGAATCCTCAGTTGAGCATATATGTACAGCGCGATATACGTATGTGTAGAAAGCAGACATTTTTTGTTTCCATGGGTGATTTGATTTTGCATGTGGAGGTAAGGAAACAGCAAATGGCTTTCGATAAACTGTTGTACTAAAGGATTTTTCAGAGGGTGACACCAGGAAATCTAGGAATGGTAAGCAGCCATTATTGGACTTTTGAATAACCCTAAGGTTGTTTCCACTTGGACGATAGAATAACCCCAAGGTTCTTTCCACTTGGACGATAGAATGACCCTAAGGTTCTTTCCATTTGGACCATAGAATAACCTATGGGTTTTGCGCCGACAATGCGCCCGCGAACAAAGTTACTCATATCACCACGTTTACTCATGTTCGTCAATTGCAATAGACTGCTCTTCTGTCATCATATTTATTTGCCTGCGTTTGGTTTGGCTCTGCTACACTCTGCAGAGGGGATGACAATGTCACCTACACATCACCTGTGCCTAATGTTTTATATACTGAGTGTACTTCACTTCTTTGGAGTATGTCATTTGTAAATCTCTAAACAAAGCAAAACTGCATTTTGGAAAAACTTTCATGGGAGATATCTCCCTTAATGTGGTTCCACCTAGAATATCTGCCGTATGTTTCCAATGCTAAAACTTCTTTACATAATTTTTTCGTAATTAATGTATTCCCAAGGATGAAAATTTGCACATCGATAAAACTGACTTTAAGTTGATACTTTATATTTGCTAAAACATAACCCTAATTATATTAAAAATCAATCATTTTTCTTTGAATAATGTTCAGACCTGTTAATAGATGGCGCGATCTGTACCTTGATGACGTCAGTAGACAAACAAATGTTGGATTGCTTTATTATGGTTATGTTTTAGCAAGTATTAAGTATCCCATGCTATAACTTAAAACTAATTTCATCGATGTGCAAATTTTCATCCTTGGGAATACATTAATTGCGAAAGTAATACGTAAAGAAGTTTTACCATTGGAAACATGAGGCAGAGATTTTAGGTGGAACCACCTTAAAGCATACAGTGAAACTTATATAGAAGGCTTTCAAGACTGACCCCTAAAAATGTATGAAATTTTGTGAGATATCAGCTCTGTGTCACTAGAAATATTAAAAATATTGCCAGCTTTGGGTCTTGTTTTGGAGGCTAGGCGATGCATGACTAAAATATTGATCAAAACTGCATATAATAAAATAGCAATGAAATATTATATTGCTGATTTCAGAAGGTATCAAAAGTAAAAGCAAAAATTAACAGTGGAGGCTCTGCTATTATAACAAAGTGAACATTACAACTTAGCAGTGTAAAATACCATTATTATGCCGTAGATTCAAATGCAAAAAAAGCCTAAAATTATGACCGCTATGTATTTCACTCAATAGAAGTCATCGCTCTTTCCTCGTTTTATAAGTGAGCCACGGAAAAAATTATCATCGGTCGCCACCGGGAATCGAGCCCAGGGTCTTCCAGTTACGCGCCGGATATCCTTCCACTGCATCACAGCGGCCTCGAAATTCTCCAGACTCACAAACGACAAACTGCCAAACCACATGGCAGGATTGCTTCTTTGGAGCCCCGCACAATGCTAGGGATTCACCACAGATGAACAGCAGCAACTGAACAAATAACTAGAAGGAGAATAAATGATAAATACCAAGTTGACGAGGACCAGGAACATGAAATAGAAGTCATCGCTCATTCGCCTTCTAGGTATTTGTTCAGTTGCTGCTGTTCATCTGTGGTGAATCCTCAGCATTGTACGGGACTCCAAAGAAGCAACCCTGCAATGTGGTTTGGCAGTTTGTTGTTTGTGAGTCTGGAGAATTTCCAGGCCACTGTGGTGCAGTGGAAGAACATCCGGCGCGTAACTGGAAGACCCTGGGTTCGATTCCCGGTGACGGACGATGAGAAATTTTTCCGTGACTCACTTATAAAACGTGGGAAGAGCATTGACTTCTATTTGATGCTCCTGGTCCACGTCAACTGTGTATTTATCATTCATTCTCTTTCTAGTTATTTGTTCAGTTGCTGCTGTTCATCTGTGGTGAATCCGCAGCATTGTCCAGGGCTCCAAAGAAGAAACCCTGCCATGTGGTTTGGCAGTTTGTCGTTTGTGAGTCTGAAGAATTTCTAGGCCGCTATGGTGCAGTGGAAGCAGATCCGGCGCGTAACTGAAAGACCCTGGGTTGGATTCCCGGTGGCGGACGATGAGAAATTTTTCCGTTACTCACTTATAAAACGTGGAAATAAGAGCGTTGACTTCTCTTTGATGTTCCTGGTGAACGTCAACTGTGTATTTATCATTCATTCGCCTTCTAGTTATTTGTTCAGTTGCTGCTGTTCATCTGTGGTGAATCCCCAGCATTGTCCAGGGCTCCAAAGAAGAAACCCTGCCATGTGGTTTGGCAGTTTGTCGTTTGTGAGTCTGGAGAATTTCGAGGCCGCTGTGGTGCAGTGGAAGCAGATCCGGCCCGTAACTGGAAGACCCTCGGTTCGATTCCCGGTGGCGGACGATGAGAAATTTTTTTCCGTGACTCACTTATAAACGGGGAAAGAGCGATGACTTCTACTTGATGTTCCTTGTCCACGTCAACCTGTATTTATCACTATGTATTTACTAACCTTAATTTTAAAAACAACTGAAACAGAAGAAGAAAAGAACTTGTGAAAAATCATGGTGTTAAGAATTAAATTGGATGAAAAGTATAGAAAAAAATTCGAAAAGGCATTTCAGAATAAATGCGAAAGTGCTCAGTGAAAATGTTGGATATTTTAGACACTTTAATAGCACATTAAAATGTATGTAAAATAAATAAAAGATGCTTACTATCCACTTTGCGATCTATTGAATTCGACATAGACCAAAATGCAAGCTTAAAATTTCCCCGGAAGTTCCATTTCGAATTAAAGTCATGAAAATAGTCTGAGAAAACAACCAAGAAAATATCTCGGGTATCCGTTCCGTTACAAATATTGCAGTGTTTCAAAACTGATGAGCACGTAACATTTATTTCCTTTCTGTAAGTGAAAATCACCCTATTGTTTTCAAACATTTATTTTTATTCCAATTTTTGCCACAACACATCTAAAATAATCATTCTGAACTCTTTCATCAGCCTTGTTTAAAACGCGAAGATTCAGAAATGCGGCGGGACACCCTTCACAATATTTCTTTGATCCATCCAACAGGATTCCGTGACTTCACACACCGCATGCTTCGACAGCCGGTGCAATACGGCATTTTGAGATTGTAGCCCGTCGTAGGACTGAGGCGAAAAATTGTAAGATTATCATGGTCACGGTTAAACAAGGCTGTTAATCTATGGTAACATAATGGGACACATTCCACGTTTTACTGCCGTCATTATCATGCAGGCAAATGTTTCTTTTTACACGTGGAAGTATATCAAAGAGCATGAAAGTATTAGAAACAGTATGCGTTCTGGTTTACTGCGTATTTCTGGAAATGCTGAAAGCTATGGACTTCGAGTCATGAATGGCTCATGACGTATAAACATTTCAAATTGAGGGAGATTAGTTCCGGGATGTTCAACGCGACAAATCATGAAATCTTCCGAAAAACGGGAAAAAAAAGCAAAAACAAAAGTTATTGTAAATGATTCCACGATACAAGAAATGGCAAAATCGTGATGTTTTTGAATTACTAAGCTGTTCTTCCTACAGCGATCTGAGTACATAACTTGAGCTTCAGTGATATCTATCACGCCTAATGCAAAATGTTTTGCACTTTATGATCATTATCATTTTATCTTAAATGCATTCCTGAATCTGACCCTCCCACGATTCATTTGACCTTCCTGTACTTTTCCTTATTGCTACTTGGTCTGAATGAATTTTCTAAGTAAGCACTTTATTGCTCTTTCAAAATGCCCAAACTATCATAATATACACTATCTACCAACAAGTAATTGGAAACCCCTGCAATCGACGATATCTGCAGTCCTGATACACGTCACGTCCGCCGCCGTTAAAAATCGTGTGGGAAACAACAACGCAACCAGTCGCATGCAAGATGCCACGCAGTTCGGAGCTCTCTGATTTCGAGAAAGGTGTAATCGTCGGGTATCACAGAAATGGCCGAACCATACGTGACATATCCAGCGAGTTGAAGTACCCAAAATCGACAGTGGCCTACGTTATTGGCTAGTGGAAGATGAGAGGTGACTGTCGGAATGTGCCCCGACCTGGCAGACCCACAAAACTGGGAGTTAGAGACCGACGGGTGCTGGCCACAGAAATTCGGAAAAACCACACCAAACCGATGGGCCACATCCGCGAGGAGTTTTAACAGTCATCCGGAAATGTTCTTTCGATGAATACCATCCGTAAGGAAGCCCATCTGTTCGGTTATCATGGACGTGCTGCCGCCCACAAGCCTTTGATCACCAAGTCCAATAGCGCTGCTCGGCTAACGTGGTGCAAATAACGTCGACAGTGGACCGTTGAACAGTGGAAACAGGTTCTCTGGTGCGACAAATCAAGGTTCACCCTCTAATGTTCGGATGGCAGGGTTTGAGTTTGGCGTCTGCCTGGAGAACGCCTCCTGCCGGAATGTATTGTTCCAACTGTGAAGTTCGGCGGCGGTGGAATTATGCTATGGGGGTGTTTCTATTGGTATGGCACGGGACCCTTGGTCGCAATTCGTTATAGACTCAACGCCGAGACCTACTGCACCATTTTGGATGACCATTCGCTTCCTACGTTGTGGCAGTTTTACGGAGTTTACCCATGTTACTTTCAGGATGACAATGCCACCTGTAATGTTGCGAGGTACACCATGGCTTGGTATGGTGACAATGGGGTTAATCGAATGGACTGGCCTGCGCAGAGCCCGGACCTTAACCCTATAGAGCACCTCTGGGATGAGTTGGAGCGTCAACTTAAGGGGTGCTCCCACCGTCCGAAATCGGTGAAGGAACTGACCTGTCTTCTCCAAGCCGAGTGGAAGAAAATACCGCTAGCCTTCGTACAACGCCTGGTTGAAGGTATGCCCGGAGAGTCGCAGCTGTAAGCGCCGCTCATGGAGACTCCACCAACTATTGAAAGTGAATAAACTTTGTTTTCCTTTGCTATGACAGGTGTCCAATTACTTGTTACTAGATAGTGTACTATTCTTCTTCCATTAATAACATTTTGGTTCCAGTCGCATATCTGTACCACATCTTCGTTACGCACAGGAACAGAATGAGTTGTCGCAAAACTTTCTAAGTAAGACATCGCACTAGCACACAAAAGACTGCTGTATCTTTTCCGTGGTAAAACAATTTCATTACAGTTCTTCGGAGAAAAAAATTACACACCTAAACACAACCATTCCGGAACCTTTAACTTCACTCTCTTGCTAATTCATTATCCAATCTACTTTCTCAGTCCAACATGTTTCCTAGACACACAAATTATTTCACTTGGTCTAACTTCGCCCCATTTAGACTTTTCTTCCATACAGGACTAATAATTCCTCGCGTAAGAAAATGTTTTTTGGCTTTTTTCTTCTTCATTCTCAGTTTTATTACCGAACGAACTAAGTCTATCCTACAAAACATTATCTAAAACTCACTTTTGCCCTCAGCCAAGAGACTGAGAGCAAAAGTGAGTTCCACTGAATTTTTCTGTTTCGGGAAGAGCACATATCCTGTCCAGGAACCTTGTTATAGAGACATCTTTTAATTTTGTGCTGTTCAAAAACTTGTATGCCATGTGACCGATCATTTCTTCAAAACCACTAGACTGTTACCACTAAGCCACAAAAGCAACACTGACTACATTTTGCTGCCCTTGTGGCCAACATAAATAAGCCGGAAAACGTCGTGTCCACGAAGTTACGTTTTCCAGAATTTTCTGGACGGTTACAGTCAGAGTTTAAGCGAACTTCCATCTGTAAAGCTGCATGTCATTCATAAAAATATATAGATAATGCCGACGAATATTGTTTCAACTGGTCCATTTAAGTCATGGTACAAAATACGGTTTGAAACCAGCGATGTGGTGACCGAGAGCTGTGAATTTGCAGTCAGCAACCGACTGGACTTCCACCTTCACATCAGTACCCCGTTACTATACACTGATGTTTTGCGTTTTAGGAAATATGAAAAAGGCCTTCCTTTAATTTCTTTTTATACCCAAGAAAAGGGTTACAACATGCATCATATTGCACTGTTCACTTATAATGTTAGTACTCGTGAGATTAAATACAAAAAAGATATGAAATGCGATTAATAGGTAAATCAAAAAGTAAAAGAATTTGTGCATTTAACTGATGCCACTAACGACATTAGCAGCTCAGCTAACGTCATGAAGGCCATTAGACAAGATGTCACCTGCATCCGTAACGCTACACGTTAATCTGGCTCCGGCGGTTAATGAGTAAACAAGGAGACTTTTCTTCCCTTTGGAAATACTGTTGAACAGTTTGCCAGAATAAGGTTTTCATGAGAAGAAGAAGTCTCTCGATCTTAAAACATGCTTCTTCAGTAATAATAAATTACTGTGATAAGTAGTAAACATTACCTTTCTTAATCCACGCACAAACAAGGGTTAACCAATTACTAACACGTATAATGAATATATCGCTTCTGCTACTGAATTATAATGAATTCAGTTTCTTCTAAGCTAATGCTTCTTCTAATGCTTGTTGTTTGTTAATTATATCATGAATAAACTTTCCTGCTAGTAGTGTAGTAATAATAATGAACAAGCTTTTAACTGCTAGTAATGTTGTAGTAGTAATTAAGATGAATAAAGTCTTATGCTGGTTGTTAATAATAATCAACTAATGAAATTAACCTAACAGCCAGACAGAGATCTGACAAAACTATGAACTGAGAAAGACGTACTTACTAAGACAATTCTTTATTTGGTAAACTTCTGGCTCTCACATAAACGAAGATCTCTTTACACACGAAACAAAGCTCTCACGCACATAAACAACCGCTCTCTCTATACAACAACAGCTCTCTGACACATAAACAACAGCTCACTTCGTACAACAACAGCTCTCTCCGTACAACAACAGCTCTCTCCGTACAACAACAGCTCTCCCTACGCACATCAACAAAAAGCTCTTCCTACGTATCGTTGAACGCGCCTATTTATACTGGCTACCACCACGTCATGACTAACACTCATTGCCAGATCTCATTCAGCGGGAGAAATAACATCTCGTTCAGTAAGAAGATAATTTACATAGTAAAATAAAATAACCAGAGATAGTAAAAATCAAAAGGAAAGTGAATCCAGAGTATACGTTACACACGAGCGCTTGTGTAAATCATTTGAGATCTGTGTTTTCTAAAGGATATAATTTATGTTTCTCATACGATCGCTAATATTCACAGAAGAATAGCAGTACAGTATATTAGTAAACGTACGGGCAAGAGAGAAGTTCACAAGTGTTTAGCAGTTTTAAATCTGTCAGAACAAGTGTGACTGACAAAGCTCGATCAGAGCGCCCGTCAACGTGGGGAACTCAAGACTATATCGCTCTTGTGAACTCCTTCATACAAGAAGATCAGCAGATTACCTTTTCTTCTGTGGCTGTCATTTTAAGCATAAATTTCGGTTCTCTGCTGACTGGAGACTTATGATACTGTAAAGGGTGTGTACCGGTGTTCTGGCAACAGATGAGCTATCAACATAAACAAGAGTGAGTGAAGATTTCCAGCCAGCTCCTGCAGCATTATAAAGAAAATACAGGATTTTTAGGATGCGACTCTCACCGCGGACGAGAGAGAGACATATAATTTTGTAAACCTGAAATAAAGAGACAAATTGTATAGTTGAAATATTCCCAGCAAAAAAAAGAAGTTCAAAGGTGTCATATTTATCAAACCAAATCCTGCCAACCATGCTTTGGGATAAGCTTGGTCCTGTTTTGGAACATTATCAGGAAGTCAAACAAGCTGTTAAAAGTGTAATATATTCAGAAAGTTTAAAAAAACAAAACTTGAAACTAGAAAATCCCAGGAAAATGGGATTTATTGCTGAAAATTGTTCCACAATGCTCGTCCACAATACAGAGACTGCAACCATGGTGACAATTCAAAATCTCAAGCCGAAGTTTTTCCGGATCTAAAGTTTTTCGAATCATTATCAGGAAGACAGATTAGCTGTTGACAGTGTAATATATTCCGAAATGCTTAAAATCCATTTGAAACTAGAAAGTCGTAGGAAAAGGGGATTATCGCCCACTACAGAGACTGCAACCATGATGATAATTCAAATCTCAAGCTCGAAGTTTTTCTCGATCTACCTTACAGGCCATAGATTTTCATGTACAGTTTGTACTTATTCCTCTTAAATGAGCATTACATGGTAGAAGTTTTGGTAGTGATGAAGAGGGGTTTTTTTCGGTGGGGTCAAGAAGTTTATAAGCCATTACAAAAACTGCTGCAGGGAGACAACATTGTAAAATAATGTAAAATTGCCTTTACTTTGTTGATATACACTCATATAACGTGACTAAAAAACTTCAAGCAGAGTTATTGAACTATTCAATCTAACACTTAAAATATGATTGAAATATTCAATTGTTTGAAAACAAGTACCCTGTTAGCTGTCATGCCTAATATGATTAATCTACTTAGTAAACGAATAAAATAAAACAAATGGATTTTTTTTTATTTTTCTGCTAACGTACCGTGGAATGTTCTATATTTAAATGTTTCATTTTTAAATCTTGTTTAAGAGTAAGACCGCCGCAATTTCCAAGTGCTTAAAACTTCAATCTTAAGCTGCAAGCTGTTGACTATCGGTGCCGTGTGATTTTGACTGACAAATAATTCATTCGGTGTACTTGTCCTTTTATTTAATGTGATTTCAAAAAGCATTAGTGGAAGGAAACGTTTCGATTTTTCGTAAAAACTAACAAACTGCTTTCGTGCTGAAGATACGAAAAGACTTCTTCCTTCCACAAAGTATAATAATGCTTCTGTCTTTTACTTATAGGGTCTTTCAGCCTATCGTTAACGAACTAGGTGTGTATGGCAAAGAATGTCCTCTCCATTCAGACGCTCACACGTTGGCACCCTATGCTGAGACTTTCAAGAAAACTTTGGATGAGCTTTGCAATAGTGGAGAAAAGCTAAATACAAGTAAATTTTGCTGCATTTGTTTAAGTTACAGGAATTAAAATGTGTGCTGTAAATGGAATTTTCTCAGTAGTTGAGTTTAAAATTGTTTTTAGGTATGTATAACAGCTGCTTTTATAAATTTTCATCCTTGTGGGCTGAAGTCCGACTAGTTTATGTCTGAGTTCATCCTTTTGGGCTGAAGTCCGACTAGTTTATGTCTGACTTCATCCTTTTGGGCTGAAGTCCGACTAGTTTATGTCTGACTTCATCCTTTTGGGCAGAAGTCCGACTAGTTTATGTTTGACTTCATCCTTTTGGGCTGAAGTCCGACTAGTTTATGTCTGACTTCAGGTAGAAGTCCATTACACTGTTAAAACAAATCTACTTAAAAATGAGAACCTGAAGCTATTGTTTTTTTTTAGTACAATCGTATCGTAAATGAGTACATGGGATGCTCAAATATAAGTAACCATACGTACTTACAAATAACTGTGTCAATAAATATTATCTCGTATTACTTCATTTTAGATATTATAGATTTCAAGAGAACGGGTTTAATAAATGTGTAAAGTGACACGCATAAATTATTAATAAAGCAAAGTCGCTGATCACAAGTAATTTAATTATGCATAAAGTATATTTGTGTACGTTTTTACGTTAACTATATTTGTGTCAATCTCATATATTGTCGCTTCATCACTATATTTTTCATAAAATTGTGCGGTCCATTTGCCCAGCATGTGACAACGAGTATATATATTATCCCAGATGTGCCATCGAATAATATACTTCCAGTTGATTCTATGAATAAATGAGTATGCATGGAGTACACGTATTCAAAATTTGAAATCGAGCAGCGGATGGCTTAGTGGTTAGAGGTTCAGATTGCTTATGAAGGCACCCCCAGGTTCAAACCTGGCCTGGTAGTGTGAATTTCTTACAATCATTAAATATCCGGCGTTTATCGGACGAGCACGTTAAGTGACGACCCCCAGGTAGGAGTCTCCCGGTTGAAGTTCTTAAGCCCCACCTTCCTAATTTCTCTCTGCCTTCTATGCGCAAAATCGTACGGTGGCGTCATTTAGTGTGCTCTCTCTCAGTTACAAACTATCCTGTCAGAATCGCTAGATCCGATCTAACTTGTTTCTGTGCCTTGCCCAAAGGGCGTTGAAACTGAATGAAGTTAGAGCACATATATTTGAAATATGTGAATTTTTTTTTAGTACATATATCTTGAAATATATGTACATATATTTGGAACATATGAACTCAAAAATGAGTACATATATTTCAAATTAGAAATACCAGATATAAATACAATTGATTCCCTATATGTACTCAAAAATGAGTACGTGTCTTTTTTCAAAAATGAGATAAAAGTACTCGGAGCTATTATAAGCCCAGAATGTACTCAAAAACGAGTACATCTAGCTTATTTCTAAGTACCAGTTTTTAACAGTGTAGGCATTGTCTAAATTCAATCTAAATTGTGCAAAATCAGGTACAGTGAAACTTCAGTTACGCGTTTCTCAGTTATACGTTTTTAATTTTTATATGTAATTCTGCGTTAGTACCGATATTTTACTGTAGTTCCAATCAGTTTTTAACTTGGTTGTAAGTAATTAATTTATACGCTTTTCGGGATTTTACTTTAAAATTTGAATTTCATCTTATGAAAAATACAATGCTCTTTGATTATTTTATACGTAAACCGGTAAGTAATAATTTTGAAAGAATCGAGACAACGTTGCTGTGTTCCTTCTTTGTGCAGCCAAATTGAACCTTGATTCCATCAGAGAAGGGTATGTTTTTCAATTTCTATTTGGATGAAAAAGGATCGGTTTCCCATTTCATGACTCATACAACCAGTCGCTATTTAAAAATTGATAAATCTCAGGGCTGTAACTTAGTGATTCCACTATTTCGTGGTGTAGTAAATAGAAACATAAGGGTGCCATTAATATTCAACATTCTGGTTTCAAATGAATCAACCCGGGATATCCTTGGAAAAAAGGCGTTACTTGTAATTCAAGAGTTCCGTAATGAAGCACGGGTTTCAGATGGTTGGCTGTGAGGATTTCACTAATCTAGAATCATGACTTTTATAGACAGGTAGAGTCGTCAAAGAGAAGTTTGATTTTCATAGACATTATGATTTTTGCAATACGATAAAATCGATATATATATATATATATAAGTGAAATCTTGTATATTAGTTTGTTTGTATGTTTGTTTATTTGTCCGCTATATAAATCTACAATTTTCAACTTGGAACAACCAAATTTGGTATACTATATCACGGTACTCTAACTTAGACGTTTAGGAAAGGATCGGAGCCCGGGGAGTTCAAGGGAGCCCCCACACAAAAGTTTCGTTATTTTAGTTAAAATTCCTACAGTTTTCAATTTAGAACCACCAAATTTGGTATATTATCTCATGATACTCTGACTTAGACAGTAGACATTTTTAGAAGAGGTCGGAGCTGGGGTGTCAAGCCCCCCCCATACAAAATTTTCATAAAAAAGTTCTACAGTTTTCAATTTAGAACAACCGAATTTGGTATTTTATCTCATGGTACTCTAACATAAACCGTACACGGTTTTTGGAAGAAGGTCGGAGCTCGGGGTCAAGGAGCTCCCATACAAAATTTTTATAAAAAGTTCAATTTTTCAGTTTTACGCTAGCTTTCACCACCAAAAAGCTGCTCCATCAGGCAGAAATATAATGTTATGTAAATAGAGCTTTCCAGGTATTCAAAATTCAAAACGATAAACAAAAGGATGATCAATGCCAATGTTTTTGTTCCCAAAGTAAAAACCAAAAATATTGTTTACCAAAAAGCAATAATCTAAATGAATTAAAATAAATTTACTGGAAAATTACAGGAATATATTTTTCATTCATAAAATTTCACCCGCTGAACTTCGTGATTACATGAATATTTACCCGGGAAATACCGGGTACCCCTGCTAGTATATTATAATTTGTTAATATTTTTTCTTTTGCCGTCAATTCGACTTTAAATAAATCATTATTAACACTCACTTAAAGCATAATTTTACAATGGCATTTAATACATAAATAAAAAAATGTTTATGCATTTTTCACATTTATATTTTTTTTAAGGAAATCCTCTAGAGAACTGTATAACCGAGGTTTTGCTGTATCTTCATTTTCAAAGAGACTTTTGGCCTGTCCAAGAGATTCTACGCACTGTATTAACATTTAGAAATCCTGCTTAATTACTTGTAATCATATTTCAGAAAAAATCACTAGTTGAGGATACAGGAGGTTGTGGTAGTGGATTACCCTAGATGAGGCTTTGTTGTGAGATCCATTTTAACTCACATCTACGGATGTGAGATGATGACTTCCTGTTAAGGTCACGGTTTCTCCCAGAGGTCAAATGGGCAAAGTAAGCTGGCTATTTATACTTCTGAGTTTCGGTACGAATGCATGGAAGTTGTGATCCTTCTATTATTTTGCTGGATCTAATTGCTCCAAAGAAGAGGCAGATGACAGCCTAGTTTTGAAAATATTGGAACTAGACTGTGTATAAGCTCATCTATAACTTCACTTCAGTGTTCGAAAGACCACCAGTTTCCCGCTCTTATTTTTCGCCTGGTGCGCTGGATATTAGATTTTTCTCACCATACAGCCCATATCTATAACGTTTATAGTTACTAATGCTTCTACTTGACATGACGGTAGTATTCCATGACACGGAAAATTAATTTACTCTTTAATAGTATGTTTTATCGCTTACAGTTGAAGAAGATGATATAAGGAAATAAGAATAACACTGGTCGACCTGGTCTTCAAGCGTTCTTACGTGTTCGCTTCTGACCATTCGTCCTAGATTTGCTTGGGTTTTAGCCCCAGTTGGGTGTCATGTTTGCTTGGCAGCGCTATCTCTGCCCCTTTCCTAGAACCGGTGGATCTACAGTACGGACGGGTAACTGCTGATAGCCCTGCAAGTTGCTCATGGCGGTCGTCAACCCCAGAAACATAACAAAATGAAACATAAGTAGAACAACTCTGCTCTAGTCACACCATTACTAATTTATGTAGGAATCCTTAATTCTCCTTTAGAAGCATTAACATAAAGCAGGAGCAGCGATAGTGGAGCAATAAATAAAATGAAAAATAAAGTTTCAAAAACACTTGCATATTTAGTTGCTAATCTTTTTACAGTTTGGTGATTTTCAACCTTCTTCTTTTAAGAAACACGAAGGAGGTTAAGCAGAAACAAACTGAGAATCGGATTTATAAATTGGATGATAGATTAACACAAACTACTGTACATACTTCAAATTAGTTTACTCCAAATTATAGCTATTTCCGAAATTTTCACGAAATTTACGTCTGTTGTGGTTTCATGTGCAAATACCAATTCAAAAATGATAAACTGGGTTTGAAAGTAATTCTTCAAGAGTTTTAAACGTCTCAGAGAACTAGGGGGGGGGGGCATTGGCTAGCCAACTGATAGTTAAGCTATGAGGAGATATGCCACATTTTGATATGACTGTATGATAAAAAACATAGGACGTGTGGGATAAAGAACATAAAATCCAAGAGGATTGAATTACCAACCGTCTCGGACCTTGGTGACATCGCTGCTTAGAATTAATCGTTCTAATTCTATCACTCTATAGCTGTTCCCCATAACTTCAAAAGTAGGCTGCTGAGGAAAAGGTAGGAACTGAAGGAGATTCTTTATTTTGCATGATATCTAACCTTTAGACAGAAATGCTTGAAAAAACTGACTATTTCCAAAAGGCCGTCCTTAAAACACAGCTTAGTGTAGTTAAAGAAGGCAGTATCAGTTTGCTTCGGGCCCATTGTCCAAGACAAGCTCAACTTCGAATAAACCTATGAGAAACATCCAGCAAATGTGTATGTACATCATATAATTTTTCCAGACTTTCAGGAAATGTATTATTATTTTTCTTGCATTCATGACAGTAAGCCAGTTTTACATTTAATTTCGGTTTGGTAACGCTAAAGAATCATAAAATTTCTCAGCAGTTGTTGAAAGTAATACGTTGCTTGATGATAAACAGTCTAGTTTACCGATTGCAATTTTTATCATGCATTAACGCACCCATCTCTACTTAGGGGTTGTAGTTGTAAGCGACGAACTCGCATCCCAAAATATGAAAGGAGTTTTTTACTTCTCAGGTATTTACCACACCAAGAAATTAATGCATGGTTTTTAAAAAAAATTACATTCGTGAACACCAAGAGGAAAGTTTATGTATACGTACAAGACGCTTTATTACTCTCTTTTTCACTGCAGATTCGAAACATATTTAAAATTACCATGAAACTTTCATTCTTTTTAAACTTAGTTAATTTCGGGGAATACGAGACTGACATGAAAAATATTTATTGAATCCGAAATCTTTAGCAGAAACATCTCATAGATATTACATTAGTACAATTTTGTTGCAACTAACTGTCTTTTATTTATTTATTTATTTACATTTTCTTCAAATATTTGTTCTGTAATACGATTCATACTGAACATAATTTCAGCACAAACAATAATATAACATTTGCTTATGCAGCGTCAATGCTCTTCATTTATATATCTGATTATCTTTTGTTACAGAATACCTCGAAAACCTCCCTTGCTATGGTAAATTTAATCAGAACATTGAGGTATGTGGAAGTATATTGCAGCCGAATGACCCAGAGGATTATTTTCATTGTGGGTAGGTCAAAAAATGCAGTCTCTTGTTTAATTCTCTTTTATTTCCTGTTAATATTTTAATTGCAATTAATTATATGAAACTCTCTTTGACGGCAACATCAAGCCCTTATAAATTAATTCATTATTTTAATGATTTTCTGGTGTAAACATTATGCTTAATATAGAAAAGCAATTCAAAATATCTCGAGAAAAAATCAAATGCATAAATTGCCATAATATTGCTAAGTAATCCTTCTAAATAAACCGAATTACATCGCAACCCTTTGAGTACTTTCTCTTTGAGTCACTGTGAACCATAAAAACAAAATAAAAACCTTCGCAACTCTAATTTACTAAACAGAATAAGCTCTCTACTCTTTAATTCAAAATTTCAAAATTACTTACTTTAAACTTGTGAAATAGTTGTTGATGATTTTCGATTAAGTTTTCATTGCAACATAACTTAAAATTAGAAACATTTTATTAAAAAAACATAATTTTTTTAAAAACTCATTCCAAAATATTTATATTTCTGCATCTTTCAAGCAGATTTTTCTATAGCTTTGTTGCCAACACATTTCAATCTCGCAGTAGGAAAAATTCAATACTTCGAAGTGGAGGACTCGTGAATAATATTTAGACCGATTCAGCCGGTCTAAATATTATAAGGTCAGAAGGTGTAGCTTTTGTACAAATTGAGGTGAAAGGTGTAGCTTTCGCACAAGTTGTTCGACCTGGTCCTTGTTCAAGGACTAGATGAGTCACGAAATGTGTGTTTGCCTAGAGGCACTGGCTGGCGCTCCTCGTATCATGGAACCAGTTACCCCAAATTAAGAATAAGAAAGTTATTGTATCTTTAAGCGTCATTATACTCCGGAAAAAAAAACACATTCAGACTACGTACACTGAGTGATTTTTATTTCATTTTCACGTGAAAAGAGCTAATTTAATCTACTGTGGTTCTATCAAGAGAGTAAATGTCGTACAAAAATATAATGAAATTACACGCTTCATTCTTCAGTTTGAAAGCTGCATCTCATCTTCATCTCCATACTTCATCTTAAAAATGAAATTATGCACTTCATCTTCATCTCCACGCTGAATTAGCAACATATATCAGCGTTAGCAGGAAAGAAACTGGCTTGGGAAATCAGTGTAGGCACTTCTTTATATAGGATATTCAGCTACATTTTACAAATTCTTTTAGCTTCTTTGTTTCGGTTAGGACAGGTACATTGGAAATGTTATTTTTGCATTTTCCCTGTGGCTAATAAAGTAGCATCTACAGTGCTTCACATAAAAAATGCCACTCCATGAAAGAAGACACGAAAAGGAGATGAAACTTACCACACATGGGAAAGGAAGTGATTTAATTTCTCAAGGATTACACGAACGAGATGGGCGAGGATACAGTACAATATGACTTAAGTCAGTAGGTCGTATGGCTGACGTGCTGCGCTCCATATTCGGCACTGCATAATGGCATGGAGTGGAAAAGTCCACTGCTGGTGTCCTAAGGTATAGATGGTTATGCGCCAGTTTTTAACAGATCTTATGTAAAAACGATCGTGCTCACAGTCATCGGCTCGTTATTCCGTCAGTCCGTCTGTGGACACATTATTTCTGCAACCAATAGTCAGATATAAAAAATATATTTTTTGCGTTCGAAAGCCTCAAATGTACAAATGATGATCCTTGCCTTCCCTTTTTCTTCCGATGCAAAACATCGCCGCTATAGGACGTAAATGCAGATGATATCGAATTCAAAGTTCATTTTATTGCATATATCTGCTTCTCAATACCCAATTGAAAAAAATTATTTCTTCTGTCACTACCATCTATAATGAATTCAGCTTTTTCTAACTGCTTCTTCTAATGCTTGTTGTTTGTTAATTATATCATGAATAAACTTGCCTCCTAGTAGTGTAGTAATAATAATGAACAAGCTTTTAACTGCTAGTAATGTTGTAGTAGTAATTAAGATGAATAAAGTCTTAATGCTGGTTGTTAATAATAACAACTAATGAAATAAACCTAACAGCCAGACAGAGGTCTGACAGTACTATGAACTGAGAAAAACGTACTTACTTAAAAAGCTTTTATTAGGAATACTTCTGGAATCATCCAACACACACACACTAGTCACATTAATCGTATCACAATAATGAAGAAAAAACCTAATCACATAGAACGAAGCTCTTGGCACAAAATAACGTAGCTCTACTCACATAAACGAAGCTCTCCCTACGCACATCAACAAAAAGCTCTCTTGGTATCGTTGAACGCGCCTATTTATACTAGCTACCACCACGTCATGACTTACACTCATTGCCAGATCTCATTCAGTGGGAGAAATAACATCTCGTTCAGTAAGAAGATAATTTACATAGTAAAATAAAATAACCAGAGATAGTAAAAATCAAAAGGAAAGTGAATCTAGAGTATACGTTACATCATCTATCCCTTAATTTTTTTTTTTTTCGAAAAACCTATGAATTTTGGAGTGTAAGTCTTACACTTCGTTGATTGACGTTTATCGACCTCTTTTTTGTTTTGTTGTTTTGGTGGCAGCAGTATGTACAATCTCAAACTTGGCATGACAAAATCAAGAAATCTGTATTCGTCTGTGAAACACTTTGTATACTTGAACAAAACAAACCTGCATCGGCATACCTTCCTTTTATTCTGCCTAGCAGGAATCACTTTTAATTTCCAATTACGTTCTCATATTATCGTTGAATACACACCAACTGTATCAGCAGCGAAGATTGCCTGGAGCTGCCTAACAAAAATTGTTACTGTTAAGTAACAATGTTCAGTATTTTACCCCTAAGCACATAGATATATATAAAAAAATTTGGATTAGTAGATGGACATAGAAGAAATATAAAAAAAAACACATATATACACAAAAGGAATGCATAGGCCCACACGAAAAAAGAAATTCTGACACGCCAACTGGTCGTGCAGGAAAAACAACAAACGGAGAAAAGAACCTGTCCACGAGAACTTACTTATCTCGAGGACGCATAAAAAACTCTAGTACGATAACGTTTTCCAGGCCTAATCGGATTGGTAAATTCAGGTGGCGTTGAGCGTTTCAAGGACTTGAATGGATCAGGAACATCGGTAGTCTGTCGGTCAAGAAATCCCGGCGGCTGACAGGAACGGTCAGGAACGGCTGAAATCCGTCGGTCAGGAACGGCTGAAGTCTGTCGGTCAGGAAATCCCTGCGGCTGACAGGAACGGTCAGGAACGGCTGAAATCCGTCGGTCAGGAACGGCTGGAGTCTGTCGGTCAGGAAATCCCTGCGGCTGACAGGAACGGTCAGGAACGGCGGAAGTCCGTCGGTCAGGAACGGCTGAAGTCTGTCGGTCAGGAAATCCCTGCGGCTGACAGGAACGGTCAGGAACGGCGGAAGTCCGTCGGTCAGGAACGACTGGAGTCTGTCGGTCATTAAATCCCTGCGGCTGACAGGAACGGTCAGGAACGGCTGAAGTCCGTCGGTCCGGAAATCCCTGTGGCTGACAGGAACGGTCAGAAACGGCTGAAGTCTGTCGGTCCGGAAATCCCTGCGGCTGACAGGAACGGTCAGGACCAGCTGAAGTCCGTCGATCAGGAACGGCCGAAGTCTGTCGGTCAGGAAATCCCTGTGGCTGACAGGAACGGGCTCCCCCAGGCTTTTGATATGTAGTCCCTTTGTGCTGGGGCCCGTGTTGTCCCTCCAGCATTCTTTTGGAGGGACGTGGCTCCGGCCACATCGTTTGTTTTCGCTTTCTACCTCGGGGCATGAGAGTAGAAGCAGGCATCGGCCCTGTTTGCCCTGAGCGTAAGTTTCAGGAACGAAACCCGGGCGGATGCAAGGATCTCTCCCTTCGTCGCTGTTGCGGCGAAGCAGATTGGGGAGACAAGTTACGTTTTCGACCAGCTTTTGGTGTTGCTGGACGGTTTGTAATTGGTGTTTGACATTTAGGAATCGTCCAACTATTGTCCATAACTGATAAATCAGAAATATCGGAAGACTCTGAGTCGCTGCTGTAATTTAGTGGTCGTGCAGGGCGATGTTTATTTCTGCCTATAGGAATACTCTCTGACGAGGTATTCAAGGAAGTAGGAGCTTGTGTTGATGCAGAATTATCAGGAAACGGTGCAGCAATAGTCTTAGCAATGGTTGGAGGGAAACGAACGATACTAGTATTTGGAGAACTTGATGTTGCGTGTTTGGAAGCCCGTCTTGAGAAGGGGAGGGTGCAGAAAAAATCACTGGAGATTCTTCAAAAATGTTTGTCGGTTCGTCCAAAATTTCTGGAGGTTGATCGTGAGATATAGACTCTTGAGTCTGTGGAACAGAAGGTTGAGTAGGGTTGATTATAAAATCGATATTTCGTTCATGATACTTGCGACACTGAGCAACGTGTACGTATTGAAATTGATTGTCAGGTTTTTCAAGAACAATGTTATTTTCAAACACATTTGCCACCCGATATGGACCTTCGTAGCTGGGTGCAAATTTCTTCACTAAAGTATGAGAAACAGAAGACTGGAAGTGCGTTTCCACGAGAGTGAGATCTCCAACGACAAGATCTGGTTCCCTACGCCTAGTATTATAGTATCTTGCTTGAGCCGCTTGTGCTGCTATCATTGCAACACGAGCTTTTTCAGCCATGATTCGTACCGATTGCGGAGTTGGTCGCTGGTTTAGTTCGTCGATAATCCCCGTTAAATTTTCAAAAGGGGTCTTAAATTTGCGACCCAGAAAAAGTTCTGCAGGAGCAATTTTAGTAGATTCGTGAACAGACGAGCGGAGGGCGAACGAAAAAAGCTCAAGATGTTCATCCCATCGCTCGTGATGATCCATGACAAATGTAGCAATCATTTTCACTAGCGTGCGGTTTACTCGTTCCGCAGGATTACTCTGGGGATGATATGGGGAAATGTATTTATGCTTAATGTGTAGTCTCGCACACATTCTTTCAAAAATGTCAGAAATAATTGTTTTTAACAGATAAAGGATAAGGTCGCAATAAATCTATTGAAATAATGTCAAACACATGAGAACTTGAACTAGATTTCAAGTGACGGGCCGGTCTTACATTACGGTAATTATTAATCTGACACAAGTGACATGATTGAACGTATGCGAGCACACTTTGGTACATGCCAGGCCAATAGGCAACATCCCGCAATTTACAACGGGTCTTGCGAATACCTAAATGGCCTGCAAGAGGTTTGTCATGAAATTCGTTTAAAAGGGCCATTCTAAGGGTTCGCGGAATACATGGGCAAAACTCTGCCCTAGTAATCCTAGATTTCGTATAGTAAAGAAGACCCTCCATGACTTCAAAATGCTGTGACCTCCCAGCCAGAGAAGGGTCACTGTGTAGGAGCGAACCCGCAAGCAAAAAATTATAGATATCCCCAAAATCAGGATCATTTACTAATTCTGCCATTATCTGCCGTCTGGATGTTATATCAGCTATTGGAAGTAAAGGCAGACATCCAGGAGTAGTTTCTGTGTGGACCCAACTAATCAGAACGCGAGACAATGCGTCCGGTAATTGATTCTTATGACCTGGCTGATACGAAATTTTGATATTGCTCTCTTGTAACTTCAGAGCCCACTTCATAAGTCTTTGAGTTAGGTGCTTAGCAGAATTCAAATACTGAAGGGCAGAATGATCCGTAATTATGTTAACTGTCAATTCGTTAAGATAACATTGAAATTTGTCAAGAGCATACACTACAGCAAGACATTCACGTTCCGTAGCTGAATAATTGCGTTCAGCTTTGGCTAAAGTACGAGACGCAAAAGCTATTGGATGCCCAGCTTGTGACAAAACGCAACCAAGACCAACTCCGGATGCGTCAGTATAAATATCAAATTCCTTATTATGATCCGGGAAAGCCAACACAGGAGGCTGAGTCAACGCAGACTTCAGTGCTTCAAATGCAGCGTTAGCCTCAGGTGTCCAAACAAACTTCTTGTATTTACGTTTCAAAGCATACAATGGCTCACAGATTGTAGCATAAGCGGGGACGAACTGCTGATACCATCCGGTCATTCCCAGAAAGCGTGATAGTTCTTTTGCTGTTTTAGGCCGAGGAAAGTCAACAATAGGCCTAATTTTTTCATTATCCGTAAATAAGCCGTGGGGAGTGATTTTCAACCCCAGATATACAATCTCGTCCCTCGCTATCTGGCATTTACTAGGTTTTAACGTCAAGCCAGCATTGTATATGAGTTGGAACACCTGTTTGAGCAGAGAAAGGTGCTCGTCAAAAGTCTCGGATGTAATAATAATGTCATCCAAATATACATGCACATGGGGACCCAGAACAGGTCTGAGAACCGTATCCATAAGCTTTTGGAAAGTAGCAGGTGCAGAAGCTAGTCCAAAGGGCATACGCAGGTATTCATAAGCCCCAAAAGGAGTCACAAACCTGTTTTATCGACGGAGTCTGGATGTACCGCCACCTGCCAATATCCACTCGCCAAATCCAAAGTTGACATCCATTTAGTTGATGACAGGTCATGCAAAATATGCGACATGACAGGTAGTGGATAATTGATCGTTCTCGTGACTTGGTTGAGCTTGCGGAAATCTGTCACGAAACGAAATTCATTGGGTTGTTCCTTTGAAACCAAAAAGGCAGGAGCAGCCCAGGCGCTTGTTGATTCCCTTATTATGCCCTGTTTAATCATCTAGCAAATTTTACGTTGCATTTCCTGTTTCTTATGGGGAGCACAAGGGTAAGGTTTCGTCGCTATCGGTTTCGAACCCTCAGTGTCAATGGCATGATAAACCACCTGTGTGAAACCAGGTTGATCAGAAAATAAACCAGGGCTTTCCTGCAAAAGTAGAGAAAGCTGGTTTCGTTGCCTCTCATTCAATTGGTTACTCAATACCAAACTCGTCATATCTATAGGAACCGTAGGAATCACTTCGATAGGTTCCGGAAAGGAAATCACATGTTGTACGAAATTCAGAGTAACTTGAAAAGTATTGATAAAGTCCATTCCCATTAGACATTTAACAGGTAGTTCGTCTATAAGCAGGAAAGAATGCGTAAAACGAGCCTTTCCCAGCCCTAGAGATAATGTGACAGTTCCTGTGATACTGAAGATTTCGTTATTTGCACCTCGCAGATACTGCGTCGCAGGCTGAACGTGTATTGCAGGAAAATTGTCAGTGCAAAACTTCGTATTTAGGGCTGATATTTCAGAACCAGTGTCGAACTTTGTCTCGACAATAATATCTTCAATTGTCAAGAACACATCAGGCAACTGAGGAGTTTGGACAGTCACTAATACTGTTTTAGGGTCAGAATGCTTGGTATCAGGAAGCAGGACCGACCCTTGGTCTACTTCCTTTGGAAGTTTAAAGGATTCCTGGTTGGATTATCATGCGGTCTGAAACCTCGGCCCTGCCGGGTATCGGGAAAATTTTCACGATGAGGAAAACTGCGTGAAAACTGTTTCGGGAACTCCGCATGTCTGTTGACATTTTCATATCTATTACTTCTTCCCTCAGCACGGGCAGAAAAATCATCATTGCCCTGAGCATGAAAAGGTTCCGAATGCTGCGGATTGGAACGGGGTCGAGCATACTGTCCATTTGTACGATATCCAGAAAATTGTTCAGAAATAAGCGGTTGGTGTACTCCTCTTCTATGCGGTGGAACGTATGAAGCTTAGGCGTGCACTTGTGTACGCTCGCGTTGAAAGTTATTAGGCCTATTATGCCGCTGAGGATATTCGTAATAAGCCTCGCGGGGTGCCCGAGCATGGTGAGTTGAATCATGTTTGCCGTGTCGCTCTTCATACGTTCGTATGAGGCGAAGGCATTCATGAATTGTAGCAGGGTGTCGAACCTCAAGAAAATCCTGTAGAAATGGATCGAGCTACTGCAATAGGGTGTCCAACATGTCGACATGACTGGCATGTGGATCCCATAAGTTATACCAGCGTGTTGTTTCCAACGCAAATGCAACAGGGCTATGGTTGGGTCCTTGCTGACGAGAAAAAAGTTGTTGTGCAAGGCTAGCTCGACTGAGGCCGAAAGGAAAGACCTCCAAAAATTCTGCTCGGAAATTCTCATAATGAGAATCCGGGTTCGACACTCTCCACTGCCGATACCAGGTCTTAGCGGTTTCCTTCAAGCAAGTGCCTGCTATTTGTACTTTGCAGTCTTGAGGAATATTGTAGAGATCAAAATGATCTTCCAAATCTTCGAGAAACTTTAAGGATCCCTCCAAACCATTGAAATTAATTGTTCCTGCATGCGGCACGAAATGAGCAAGCATTCTGCTTCGCTGAGAGGATTGAACTCCCTCAGGTACGACCCGCGACTCAGAGTAACAGGAAGCTGGTGAATTACGAAATTGTGAAGAATGCCTGGGCAGTTGGAAATCATTATCAGTAAAGTGAGCCTAACAGGCCTCTTGCAGATTGTCAAAAAAAAAACACCATCACCATCGAAATTTGATTTAGGGTGAAAAATGGAGGTTGTCTCAGGTAAGGAAGACATGGGTAATAATTGTCAACACCTCGTGTTCGAGAAAAGTTCGGGCGCCAATTATAGTGAATTCAGCTTTTTCTAACTGCTTCTTCTAATGCTTGTTGTTTGTTAATTATATCATGAATAAACTTGCCTGCTAGTAGTGTAGTAATAATAATGAACAAGCTTTTTAACTGCTAGTAATGTTGTAGTAGTAATTAAGATGAATAAAGTCTTAATGCTGGTTGTTAATAATAACAACTAATGAAATAAACCTAACAACCAGACAGATGTCTGACAGTACTATGAACTGAGAAAAACGTACTTACTTAAAAAGCTTTTATTAGGAATACTTCTGGAATCATCCAATACACACACACTAGTCACATTCATCGTATCACAATAATGAAGAAAAAACCTAATCACATAGAACGAAGCTCTTGGCACAAAATAACGTAGCTCTACTCACATAAACGAAGCTCTCCCTACGCACATCAACAAAAAGCTCTCTCGCACATAAACAACAGCTCTCCCTACGCACATCAACAAAAAGCTCTCTTGGTATCGTTGAACGCGCCTATTTATACTGGCTACCACCACGTCATGACTTACACTCATTGCCAGATCTCATTCAGCGGGAGAAAAAACATCTCGTTCAGTAAGAAGATAATTTACATAGTAAAATAAAATAACCAGAGATAGTAAAAATCAAAAGGAAAGTGAATCTAGAGTATACGTTACACATCTATAGCGAAAGCTACTTTCCCCAGAGTTTCTTTCTCAAGCAAAGCATAGATTTTCCGCTTGGGGGCGTAAGGGAAATGGCGTTTCCCCGATATATCTGCTTCTAAATGTTCGATTTTTTTTATTTTTATTTTTTTTATTGAAGGTTTAACGACCACCGTGAGCAAATCAATGGGCTATAAGCAGTCGCCCGTCCCTAATTTAGGTTCACTGGTTCTAGGGAAGGGAGAGAGCCAGTGCCGTAAGACAAACACAACATCCATGCCTCACCGGGATTCGAACCCGGACCCCGTTCAGACGAATTATCAGAGGCCATCGCTTAGACCACTGCGCCACCGGGGCGGCAAATGCTCGATTTGCAAAATTCTTTCTGTATCGGAAACAGTTCCTCATGGGAAATGTTTTGCATATATTTTCTAATTTTTGGTAAGAATTTCTTTGCCACCAGGGTGCGTAAGTGTTTATTTCTGCTTCTGAAGAATCTAAGTTTCTGAAAACTCCATTGAAAAAATACCTTCGCTGACTGATACAGCACAACTCGAAAAGCCTTTCGAGAATTCCTCCTGCTTAAAATATCGCGTAGTTTTGTCGCCAGGGGACCTAGACATATTCCATATTTTTGTCGACACCTCTGCTTCTAAGAGCTGGACTTGAAAATTTCTTTCTTTGTTGGACAGCGTTTCGTGTGCGAAGTATTTGCCATATAGTTTCAAAATTCCCAAGTAATGCGTAGATTTTCTGTTAAGGGGCGAAATGGTAAATTCGGTGTTTTCCAATATCTCTGTTTCTAAAACTCCAATTTGAAAAATTCTTCACGCAGCCTATACAGCTCCTGGTGTTTTGAATATAATTTTGGATTTTTGATAAATAATGGTTTGGCCTCTAGGCGGCGCAAGTGTTTATTGCTGCTTCTGAAGAATTTACAGCAAAACATAAGCTTCTGCAAACTCGAATGAAAAAATTATTGCGTAGGCCGTTACCGCTTACCTCGGAGAACCTTTTCAAAATACTTCCTTCTTAAAATAATGCACAGTTTTTCTTCCTGGAGGCGTAGGTGTCTTTCATATTTTTGTCGATATCTCTGCTTCGAAGAGTTCTATTTGAGAAATTCTTTCTTTGTTGAAGAGCGTTTCGACTGCGAAATGTTTCTCATATAATTTATTATTTTCTTAGCGCACAAGTTTGCCACTGGAGGACGTAAGTTCAAGTTTATGTTTACTGCAACATTTGTTAGACTGAAAACCCGGTTAAAAGTACTTTTCCCGTCAGGTACTTCTAACAATGAAAACTCTTTTTGTGTATTTTCTTCCCAAAATAATGCCAACTTTAGCCGCTAAGGGGCGCCAATATTAATCTGTTTGCTCTTTGCTAAATTTCTCTATTTCTACATGTGCGATTTAAAACATTCTTTCAATACCGGATGCCATTTACCTTGTAAAACACTTAAGATTGGCATATGAGGAGTTTTATAGTCCACAGTTCTGTCACTAGGTGGTGCTTATGTACTTCTGTTTGCAGCTGTATCTCCGCTTCTAAAACCCCTATTGAGAAATTACTTTTTACTGTATTCTGTTCGCTAAAATAGAGAAGTGGAGGTACAGGTTTCCTGCTAGCGAGCGTAAAGGTCAAAACCTTTTTGTGGCTGTATCTGCTTTCGGGAGATGTATTTAAAAAGTCTTATTTTTCTTTAGGGTATCTTTTCCCATGAAGAACATTTTTCGCATTTTTTCGACTTTCCCATTATGCAAATTTCCTCAGCTAAAAGGCGTACAATTATACCATTTTTCTTTCTATATGTTTTCTTTTAACCTTTCGATTTGAAAATAATTTTGTTTCCGATACCTTTCTTCTATAAGAATCTTTTGTGGGTCATCTGTTAATTTACGTAACCTACTTTCAGCCGCTGTTGTAAGTAAGTAGCTGTTTGTACTTCGGGATGTTTAATCTATTGTAGAAATCCGGTTGAGTTTTTTCTAACCGGTTGCATTGACTTTGAATGACTGATGAATTTAATTCGCGACTGGAGGGACTCAAAAGACGTGCGCATTACAACCGAAAATTCGGTATCACCACAACCGAAAATTCGGTATCACCTTTCTTGTTTCTTTACAATTAGGAATACCGAGAGCAAATCAATGGGTTATAAGCATTAACCTGCCATTAATTTGGAGTGACTGGCTCCTGGAGGGAAGGGAAACAGCAAGAGACGTAAAACAATGCATCAGTCATGCTTCACTCGGAACTCAAACCCAGACACATCTCGGACTGATGGTCAAAAGCCAGCGCTTAGACCACTGCGCCAACGGTGCGACTATGCGCATACATCACCTGTGTAAACAATTTATCGACATTGCGATGGGCGATTAGTCATCTGCCAATGATGTCTCACACGCTCTCAGTTGATAAGTCTGGAATAAGCGTCTCAGTTGATAAGCGCACAGGCGACTAGTCATCTTTTGGTAAGACGACTAGTCATCTTTTGGTAAGACGACTAGTCATCTGCTGATAAGGTGACTAGTCTCGCAAAGGCGACTACTCTCAGTTGATAAGCGCAAAGGGCCGCCCCGGTGGCGCAGTGGTCTAAGGCGCTGGCCTCTGATCGTTCGTCCGTAAGGGCTCCGGGTTCGAATCCCGGTGAGGCATGGATGTTGTGTTTGTCTTACGGCACTGGCTCTCTCCCTTCCCTGGAACCAGTGACCCTAAATTAGGGACGGGCGACTGCTTATAGCCCATTGAGTTGCTCACGGTGGTCGTTAAACCTCCAATCAAAAAAAAAAAAAAATAAAAAAAAAAAAAAAAAAAAAAATAAGCGCAAAGGCGACTGGTCATCTGCCAATGATATCTCACACGCTCTCAGTTGATACGTCTGGGGATCACGCTGGCCAGGAAAGCACTTGGACACCTTATAGACACTGTCTGTTGATGTTGGCAGTGTTCGAGAGGGCATTATCTTGCTGAAATTGGGCATCAGAGATACCACGGACTTGCAGCATCAAGACAGGCGGTAACACTTTATTGCCGTACCGTCAGCTGTCATTGTACCCATTATGTGTACGAGCGATGAGCACGAGAACTGAGCGCCCCAAACTATGACATCAGGTTGAGGAACAGCATTACGCTTTCGGTTGACAGCAAGAACAGCCGAGTGACCACGTTGTGACCAGGCTCTCAATGGAAAGCAGGCACAATGGTTGGCAAGATCGCCAATCTGCATTTCATAGTCCCTGTCGATACGGGAATGTGCATAGATGCTTGTACACCTCGTCGTCGCCTGCTGCGGATTTTGGGGCTGTTACGGCTTGCCATCGAATGCCACGACCGAGGCGTTTTGATGTCCGAGTAGACGTAGCAGTCTCACTATGGTGACGAACATTATTTTACCTTTACCAACAACTCTTGCTACATTTCCTGTTGCATTCCGGTGCAATTCCTCCGTGTGCGGCGCTGGTACCAACTTAAAGTACGTAGCCACGTGGGGAAGACTGATAAAAATGTCCACGTTATGGAAGAAATCCTGATGACGTCGCACAGGTATCGCCCCGATACGTTTATCTACATTCTCAGGTAATCAGACCGAACATTTCTACAGCAAGCCGTTTTGCTTTCTATGTCCCTCAGCTCCCATGTGATTGGTTCACTACTGCAATCAGGTACACCATCCAACTGTCGGCACATACCCAACAATTTGCATGGCTGTCCGAAAAATACTTCCTGGCGCGGCATTATATTTGTCGAGCTGTGTTAGTTTATAGTATGCATCTTTTTATTTCAAAGTTTCAAATTTCTGAGTTAACCCTGTATTCAAAAAGTGATACCATTATAATCAGTTTTGTGTCATCTACGAAATTAAAGAGATCTGCCGCTGTTTCTTCTTGATAAGATATGGAAAATATTACCAGTTAGGTATCCTGTTATTTTTAAACTGATGTACTTACTTTTACGAATTTGCTCGTATGTAGGTTGATATTTCACAATCAATTCAGGGACGAAAAAATATAAGTAAATGGTATGACAATTATACGAAGAATTTCTTGGCGACCCAAACATTGCATTTTGAAATCGGCGGACATGTGATATCAAGAAAATATCAGTAAAATACTGTTGACAATGTGAAAACAGGAATTTGTCGGTGCCGAAGATCGAATGCTTTTCTCTTCGCTCCGGAGTGAGTTGCTCAAACCGACTAAGCAACACCAACGGAATGTATCGCTGCAAATTTGTCGTCTTGACACGTGCTTCATCTCTGTTGTGCGTCACAACTCTTTGCTCCGGAGTGAGTTGCTCTAACCGACTAAGCTACACCGACGGAATGTATAGCAGCAGATTTGTCGTCTTGACACGTGCTTCATCTCTGTTGTGCGTCACAACTCTTTGCTCCGGAGTGAGTTGCTCTAACCGACTAAGCTACACCGACGGAATGTATAGCAGCAGATTTGTCGTCTTGACACGTGCTTCTCCTCTGAGGTACGTCACAATCCTTTGCTCCGGAGTTAGTTGCTCTAACCAACTAAGATACACCGACGGAATGTATAGCCGACGGAACACGTGCTTCACCTCCGTAGTACGTCACAACCAAATCACTTCGAACTCATTTCCCAGTGTAAACGTAAAAAAAATTCAAAAAATTCAAAAAACGGAATCAAGATTAATAACTCGAAAAGATAATACACATGTAGAACAACCTCAGGAAAAAGAAACCAAGATAAACTAAATAGCTGCCACTTGTGAGGCTCGTAGCCAACAAGCGCAATATTATGAATGACACCCGAGAACAAGAGGAATAACAATTATTACTAAATTACAAGTTGACTCCTATATAATGCAGCAATAAAGTAATGAGGCTGAATTTGTTTTAAATAGAAAAGCACGAACACTGAACGTATTTCACTCAAAGTACGTTCTTTCTGCGTTAATGCAAGAAGTGGCACCATGAGTCAACAAAAGGAAGGACTTGCAGAGAGGTCAACTGTTGGTATGAAGTGAAGTGCTGATGTCACACTTCTTTGTATGTCTTCAATGTCTAGAAAAACTTTTCCTTTTAAAGGCAATTTTAATTTAGGGAATAGAAAGCAGTCATACGGCGACAAATATAGACACGAAAGATGACACCGAATTTTCGGGTGTAATAAGCACGTCTTTTGAATCCGTTCTGACGCAAATTAAATTTATCAAAGCTATTCAAAGTCAATGGAACCGGCATGGAAAACAATAGATCTGACGAAAGAAAGATTTTCCATCGGGTTTTTAACACCTCAGATATTGTTGTAAACGGAATCGTGAGCTTACGAACTCTTAGAAACAGAGATATCGACAAAAATAAGATGTGACTTTACGTTCCCTGGAGGGAAAACCATGCATTATTTCAGGAGGAAAGTATTCTCAAAAGGTTTATCCATATAAGCGGTATCGGTCCAAGAAAAAAAAAATTAGTCGAGTTTTCAGGAGCCCAGATTTTGCTACAAATACATCAGAAGCAGGAATTAAAACTTATGGCTCCTGGTGGTCAAACCATTCTTTACCAAACATTAAAAATTATGTGAAAAATATTTTCCATCAGGTCTTGTATGCAACGCGGGAAGAATTTTTCAAATCGGAGCTACAGGAGCAGAAATAACGCAGAAAACGCCATATACATTTACGCCTCCTAGCGGAAAGTCTATGAATTACTTGAACATTTCGAAATTATATGAACCACATGTCACACTAGAAACACTATCCAACAAAGAAGGAATTTTTGAAATCGGACTTCTAGAAGCAGAGATATCGACAAAAATAAGATGTGACTTTACGTCCACTGGAGGGAAAAACATGCATTATTTTAGGAAGAAAGAATTCTCAAAAGGTTTATCCATATAAGCGGTATCGGTCCAAGAAAAAAAAAATAGTGGAGTTTTTAGGAGCCCAGATTTTGCTACAAATACATCAGAAGCAGAAATTAACCCTTATGACCCCTGGTGGTCAAACCATTCTTTACAAAACATTAGAAATTGTGTGAAAAATATTTTCCATCAGGTCTTGTACGCGATGCGCGAAGAATTTTTCATATCGGAGCTTTAAGAGCAGAAATAACGCAGAAAACGCAATATGCATTTACGCCCCTTAGCGGAAAGTCTATGAATTACTTGAACATTTTGAAATTATATGAACCACATGTCACACTAGAAACACTATCCAACAAAGAAGGAATTTCTCAAATCGGACTTCTAGAAGCAGGGATATTGACAAAAATAAGATATACATCTATGCCTCCTGGCGTAGAAACCACGCATTATTTCAAGAAGAAAATATTCCTAAAAGGTTTGTTTTCATGAGTAGTATCAGTCCACAAACGACTTTTTTTTTCAATCGAAATTTTAGAAGCTCATATTTTGCTGCAAATACATCAGAAGCGGAAATTAAGACTTACGCCACCTGGTGACCAAACCATGTTTTTACAAAAATTAGAAATTATGTGCAAACGATTTCCCATCTGGAGCCGTATCCGATGCAGAAAGAATTTTTGAAATCGGAGATTTAGAAGCAGAGATACAGGGGGAAACGCAATTTACATTTACGCCTCCTTGCGGAAAGTCTATGAATTACTTGAAAATTTTGAAATTATATGAAACACATGTCACACTGGAAACTCTATCCAACAAAGAAGGAATTTTTCTAATCGGACTCGTAGAAGTAGAGATATTGACAAAAATAAGATAGACATCTACGCCTCCTGGCGTAGAAACCATGCACTATTTTAGGAAGAAATGTTTCTAAAGGGTTTGTCGACATAAGTAGTATCGGTCAAGAAACAACGTTTTCTTCAATCGAGAATTTAGAAACTCATATTTTGCTGCAAATACATCAGAAGCGGAAATTGAGATTTACGCCCCCTGGTGGCCAAACCATTTTTTTACAAAATTACAAATTATGTGCGAACGATTCCCATCAGGCGCTGTATCCGGTGCAGAAAGAATTTTTCAAATCCGAGATTCAGAAGCAGAGATATAGGGCGAAACGCAATTTACCGTTACGTCCCCTAGCGGAAACTCTATGAATCACTTGAAAATTTTTAAATTACATGAAAAATATGTTACACACAAATTACTATCCAGCAAAGCAGGAATTTTTCAAATCGGACATTTAGAAGTAGAGATATTGACAAAAATATGATGTACATTTACGCCCCTGGCGGAGAAACTGTGAAATATTTTAGGAAAAAAATATTCCGAAAAAATTTATCGATGTGAGTGCAATCAGTCCACGAAAGAATTTTCCAATCGATATTTCAGAAGCTCAAATTTTATGGCAAATACATCAGAAGCAAAAATTAACACTTACGCTCCCTGGTGGCCAAAGTATTCTTTACCAAAAATTTTAAATTATATGCAAAAGATTTTTTATCAGAAGGTGTATCCGCTGAATGTAATTTACTTTTACGCCCCCTAGCGGAAAATCTAGGCGTAATTTGAAAAAGTAACTATATCTAAAATATTCTTCGACGTAAATGGAATCGAATTATAAAAGAATTTTTTCAATCGGACGTTTAGAAGCAAAAATGTGGAATAAAACGTATTTTTGAATTAGACATCATCTGCATTTACTCCCTCTAGCGGCGAAATTGTACATCGTAAAAAAATGAAATGAAGGATCATCATTTGCATATTTCAAGCTTCCGAATGCAAAAAGAATTTTTAAAATCGGACTAATATTTGCAGAGATATCGTGGGTACAGACGGAAGGACGGACGGACTGACGGACGGAAAAACCGATAACAGGAGCATGATCTTTTTTTACAAAAGACGTGCTAAAAATAGGAGGAATGTTTGAGTACACACACCCAGACTTGCTTTCGTGTCATGACACGTACAATCCTCTTCCACAATCATTCCAAAATGGATGTGTAAGCATTACCAGTGACAGTTATACCTTCAGGAATAAAGTCATGACGCATACTTCCCTTGCTATCGTAAAAATACACAAGCATTATTTTCATTTTGGACTTCTGTAAGCTGCTCTTCTTTCCTTTGGGTGAATGTGTCAACGTCCACTGAGCATTCTGAGGCTTCGTTTCAGGTTCATGAAGAAAACATCATCCTGTCACTATGCTTTGAAGAAATTTCTGCACTGTTTTTGCAGTATCCAAGACGGTTTTTTACGCTTTCCAACCGTAGGTTGAAGAAGCGTATATGCTCCAGCTTTTTCCGTCCGTCTGTCGGCACGATAACTCACGTACAAATGGTTCGATTTCGATGAAATTTTAGTATATGGTAGGGGACCGCCAGGGCACGAACCCTATTGAAAATGGGTGAAGTGGGGTCAAAGGTCACGACGTAAGAGCGCAATTCATTCAATTGTCCTTATGCGTCATAACTCACGTACAAACGGTTCGATTTCGATGAAATTTTAATATGTGGTAGGAGACCGCAAGGGGACGAACCCTATTGAAAATAGGTGAAGTGGGGTCAACGGTCACGACATAAGAGCGGAATTCCTTCAATTGTCCTTATGCGTCATAACTTGCGTAAATATGGTTCAATTTCAATGAAATTTTAGTATGTGGTAGGAGACCACCTGGGGACGAACCATATGGAAAATGGGTGAAGTGGGATCAAAGGTCAGGACATAGGAGTGGGATGTATTCCATTGCCCTTATGCGGCATCATCATCATCATCATCATTGTCAACCATTATCAATCCACTGCTGGACGAAAGTCTCCCCAAGTTTCCTCCACAACGGTCTGTCTTGTGCCAGTCTCCTCCATGTCACTCCCGCATATTTACGAATTTCATCCACCCATCTCCCATGTGGTCTTTTTCTGGGTCTTTTCCTGTCCCTTGGAATCCAATCTAAAATTTCGGCTGTCCATCTATGGTCTGTCCTTCTGGCAGTATGTCCAGCCCATTGCCATTTCAGGGATTTAACTCTGATCATGATGTCTTCCACTCTCGTCATTTTTCGGATCCACGTGTTCCTCTTCTTATCTCTCCTGGTTATACCAAGCATGCACCTCTCCATACTTCTTTGAGTTGTCTGCAGCCTTTGTATGTCTCTTTTAGTTAAGGTCCACGTCTCTGCACCATACGTAAGCACTGGAAGGATGCATTGAACAAACACTTTTCTTTTAAGACATAACGGCATATTGCTCTTGAAAATTATGCTGTTTCTTCCAAAAGCTCTCCAGGCAAGTTTTGTACGCCGATTAATTTCTTCATCAATGTGACCCTCACTTGATATCTGCTGTCCAAGATAAACATACGTATCTGTTATCTCCAGTTTTTCTCCATCAATCGATAAATCTTCATTTCTTGTAAAAGCATTGAACATCACTTTTGTCTTCTGAAAGTTCATTTTTAATCCCACTTCTTTACTCTTGTCAGCAAGTTCCTGGATCATACTCTGCAGCTCTGATGGGGTAGTTGCAAAAATGACTACGTCATCAGCAAAACGAAGGTGGGTTAGATAATCTCCATTAATCTTTATCCCTTTGTTTTCCCGGTTCAGTGATTGAAAGACATTTTCCAATGTGGCATTAAAGAGCTTCGGAGATATGGTGTCACCTTGTCTCACTCCCTTTCCAATTTTTATGTGTGTTGTATTTTCAAACAGCCGAATCTTTGCACTTGCATTTTCATAGATGTTATTAATAATATTAATGTATGCATCTTCAATACCGCAGGATTTCAGAGCCGTGGTAACTGCTGATGGTTTCACCGAATCAAAGGCTTTCTCATAATCGATAAAAGCCATGCACAATGGAAGTTCATATTCCCTCGCTCTTTCAATTAGTTCTCTCAGTACGTGGATATGATCTATTGTGCTGTAGCCACTCCTGAATCCAGCTTGTTCTCTCGGTTGAGCCATGTCCAGTGTTACCTTCAAGCGGTGTGAAAGAACTTTAGTGAAGATTTTATAAACCACTGATAGGAGGCTGATAGGTCCGTAGTTCCTGAGATCCTCAATGTCACCTTTTTTTATGTAGCAGGATCATTGTAGCATTATTCCAATCCTCAGGAATCTTCCCTTCATTAAGGCATCGAGTGAAAATTTGGGCGAGTACTGTTTCAATTTCTCCACTTGCTTCTTGTATGATGTCTATAGTAATTCCATCTTCTCCTGGAGCTTTCCCCCGCTTCATGTTCTTGATTGCATGAGCAACTTCTGCTGGGAGGACTGGAAGAACTCTGGTACCTTTCATGATGTCTGGAGTACATGTATCATCCCTTTCATATAGTTTGGAGTAGAAATCTTTCACTCTTGTCAAAATTTCGCCTCTATTTCTTGTTATAGAACCATCTTCTTTTCTCAGTGCCATAATCTGTTTTCTTCCCTTACTGAGATGTCCCTTTGCTATCTTTAGGCTTTGGTTGTTTTCAATTGCTTTCCTCACTAGCTCACAGTTGAATTTCCTTACGTCTTCAGTGATACTTTTTCGTGCTGTCTTGCATAGCTCTATATATTCCACTTTGGAAGTCACATCTTCTTTAGTTGTCCTCATCTCTCTTCTTTTTTGCATCAACATTTTGGTTTTTCCTGATAATTTGTTTACATGCAACTTGTTCTTAGACCCAGCTAATTTTGTTGCTGTTTCCATAAGAGCTTTGGTTACTTTTCTGTTAACTTCAGAAATATCCACTTCTTCCGATGTTAGGCCTTCTAAAGCAGAGAATCTGTTCTTCAGTTCCAACTTGAAAGTATTATGGTGTTTTTTAAGGTTGGTTATGTCAATACATTTTGTTTGTCTTATGAGCTTGCCACATTCCAGTTTAGTGTTGAGGTGCATCTTACATCTCACCAATCTATGGTCACTACCTGTGTTGAACTTGTTTAGCACACTGCAGTCTTCGATGACGAATTTTTTGTTACACATAATAAAATCAATTTCACTTGTCGTCCCAATTGGATGTCTCCATGTCCATTTCATGTGTGGCTTTTTCTTGAAAAAGGAATTCAAGATGAAAAATCCTTCTGCCTCTGCAAACTCAACGAGAGTATTTCCACGCTGGTTTCTGTTGCCGTGACCAAATTTACCTACTGAAGTTTCATTCTGTTGCCGGTGCCCTATTTTTGCATTGAAATCTCCCATAATTATCTTCAAGTGCTGCTTACCTTTATTATTTAGATGACGAATTTCCTCATAAAATTCTTCAATTTCTTCTTCAGGATGACTTGTGGTGGGTGCATAAGTTTGAATAATCTGAGCCTGGTATCTTCTCGATAGTTGGATAACGAGTCGTGCAGCTCTGTCAGAGGAACTTTCAACTTCTACCACTTTATCCTTCAGTTTCTTGTTTATTATAAATCCAACACCACTAGTTCTGCCAGTATCTGTCCCACGATAATAGAAGAGATGTCCACTTTTCAGTTCAATGAGATCTTCTCCTTTTCTCCTTACCTCACTCAGCCCGACGATGTCCCACTTGATCCTTTGTAGTTCCTCTTCCAATTCAAGAAGCCTTGAATTAGAAGATAGGGAGCGTCCGTTGTAGGTAGCCAAGGTCAGCGGCATAAGGTGCGTTAAAATGGTTCGATTTCGATGAAATTTTAGTATGTGGTAGGGGACAACATGGAGAGTAACCCTATTGAAAATTGGACAAATGGAATCAAAGGTCAGGACATAGGATCGGGATCCACTCCATCGCCCTTATCCCACACTATTAAGGTGGACGTCAAGTACATTTGCTTTATGTATTTCCAATGGAAAACCTTTTGCACACATTTCCTTCACAATTAGTGTGTTCCCAAGGATGGAAATTTGAACATCGATTAAAATAATTTCATATCATAACTTGGAATACTTAACATTTTGTAAAACATAAGTATAATTATATTAAAAAACAATAACGTTTCCTTTAGTGGTGTTGAAACCAGAAAAAAGATGGCGCGATCTGTGCTTTGATGACGTCAGTGGACAAATAAATGTTGGATTGCATAATTACGGTTATGGTTTAGAAAATATTAAGTATTCCAAGTTATGAAATGAAGCTATTTTAATGGATGTTCAAATTTTCATCCTTGGGAACGCATTGTTTGTGAACAAAATGTGTACAGAAGTTTTTCCATTGGAACTATAGGAAGCAAAATTACTTGACGTCCACCTTAAAGTAGCAATTTTTGTATGTATGTATGTACATTTTATTTTGAAAACGGCTCTAAGAATTTGGATGAAAGTCGTTAACCTACAGTTTTCTGGCACTAGAAATCGATTTAGTTTGATCTCGACTTTAGAAGAATTAGTTTAGTGGGTTAAATACCCACCCCGAATTTTAACGATTTTATTGGCATGGCGTCGTTACATTAAGGTTACCAATGCTTAGAAATCTTATGACATCACAATCTCGCGTTTGAAAATATTGGCGCGCGGTGACGCCATCGGTCTCATTACGTCACGCGTTGTGTGTGGATCCTTTTAAAGTTTTATGACGTCACACTCTTGCGGCGAGCAGATGGTCGCGATTCCCATCTGCCTCATTACGTCACGCGTTGTGTGCGTATGTCCGTCTGCACGACAACTCGCGTAACAATCGTTCGATTTCGATGAAATTTTAGTATCTGGTAGGGGATCACCGGGGAAGGAACCCTATTTAAAGTGAACGAAATGGGGTCAAAGGTCAGTACATAAGAGCGGGATCCATTCCACTGCTGTTATGATCCATAACTAACGTAAAGAAGGATCGATTTCCATGAAATTTTAGTATGTGGTAGGGGACCACCTGGCGACACACGCTATTGAAAATGGACGAAATGGGGTCAAAGGTCACGACATAGGAGCGGAATCACTTCCATCGCCATTATGCGTCATAACGTACGTAAAAATGCTTCGATTTGGATAAAATGTTAGTATGTTGTAGGGGCCTGCCTGGGGACGTATTCTGTTGAAAATGGGCGAAATGGGGTCAAAGGTTAGGACACAGGAGCGGGATCTATTCCATAGCCCTTATGCATCATTAGTTACGTAAAAATGCGTCGATTGCGACAAAACGTTATCATGTTATTTCGGAGGTATACCTAACCGGTTCTGTTGAATATCATCGAAATGGGATCAAAGGTCAGGGCACAGGACCTAGATTCATTCCACAGCCATAATTCTCATAACTTGAGTGATAACTTGAGTAATGATTTCTGGTATGTTGGATCACCTGAATTCACTAGAAATTCAGACAGCTCAAGACATAGGTAGCATCTAATTCAACACTAAATCTAAAACAATGGACTGTCTCCACACATTTTTAAAATGAGGTATATTTGAGAGGAGGATTTTCATGTAAAACATTTTTTCCTGCATTAAAAGATTTCAGGAGAGCAATAACTTGGGAAGCAACTTGAAAATCTCGATGAGAGAAAAATCTTGAACATACGCATTCACGAATTCCAAGTGAATAAAAAATCACAACTTGTTCATGAGAGTAAAATCTTGAACATACGTATTCACGAATTCCAACAGGAAAAGGTTTCATGAATAAAAATCTTGGGAAGCATCTTGAAATCTTCATGAGAGAAAATTAAAAATTTTGAGACGGTGCATTCTTCACGTGAGCAAAACAATAATTTTGATTAAATTTTCTTCGAAAAGTTTTTCTAGAAATCCAAGCGAGCAGCAAAATGACGGAGACATAGCATAGAGCAGATAATTTTTTTTTCTTGAGGGAAATCTTCTCGAACAATGAGTTAAAGACTTGAAACATTATGGAATTTTTCCTGAACAATCTATGCCGTGTGGACCCCTTCATGGCAAGCAGTTTATTAGCATGGAGTGGTTCGAATACAGGCAGCTATTTTATTTTTTATTTTTTTCTTGGGGTTTCTCCAGAATTTAATGAAAAATGACGGTAGGAGCAAAGAATGAATATTGTCTGAGGATACGATATGAAAACAGGCAACTGGTCTGAGAGCAATGCTTTACAGTATTGAGTCGATACCAAGACAAAAGGCTAAATTTAGGGGAGTTTGAAATTTTTTTTTCAAACTGACTACACTTCATTCTCTTAGTTTGAAAAGAGAATAAGTGCTCTCACTGAAGACAACTCTAGCTATACGAAAATAAACAGTCTAGGATTCTTAAAAATATCTTTCCAATTTTCTACCTAAACTATTTTTACTTCTTTCAGAAACGTACGTTAGGAAAAACGAAGTGATTCGTTTTGATCTTAGGAAATAATGAACTGTTCTGAAACACACCCTGTCTGTTTTTAACTGATTCGAAAAAACACTCTTTAAAATATTTTACTTGAACGAAAACGCGCTTCTTAAATTTCACAGTTTCCCATGTTATTCAATGGGAATTTCACTGTATTTTCTATCATAAGAAATCCGAAATCTGTCATCTTAGTAAAATCATCAAAATCGTTTTTTGACCCCATGCACTTTTATAAGATTCCAAAGCGTATCTTAGAATGAACTTTTCTGAAATTAACTTTGTAAAATTCTTTCAAACCAAATTTCTCCCTCTTCTTAAAAAGAACTTAAAAAAGAAAAACTAAAAAAAAAAAAGAAAAAAATTAGCCCTCTCCCTTAACAAATTATTTTCATGAAATAAAATTGAGTTGGGAAATTACTGAATTCTCACATAGGGAATAAACTTTTTAATTGTTTTTAAAGCTAAGGGGAGCTATCGTAAAAGAATGTATTTCTAAAAGCTTTCTAAAAAAGAATCATGTTTTTCCGTCAAAAGAATAAACGATTCCACTGACATGAAATTCTAACAACATCCTAATTCAAACAACTTGGGGCACCTATCAATAAATAATTGCATGCAAGGAAATGCGAACTTAGCTCTTCCATTACAGAAACGGTTGAAAATCCAGCAGACATTTTCCAAAAATCCAGAGAGCAAGAGAGGTACAACAGCACACGTGTCGACAACTGAACCAGAAAAAACAAGTGATGCAGTAGAAATGGCAAACGTTTTAAAGGAAGCAGAATGCACTTTGACCCCAAGCAGTTTCGGTAACGTCACGAGGGCATTTCTAACGGACATCTCAACTACAAAAATTCCGGAATTCACACATGACAAACGTGAACGAATCGAGCTGTCATCGCATGGGGAGGAAATTGGACTACATTCCTATGCGTTTTCTAAGTATTTCGAAGGTTCTAAGTTTAATCAGTTTTCGAAATTCTGCTGTTCACAAAGAAACAACACATGACCCTTATCACAACGCGTGTTGGTGTGTCACCATGCGTCAGCGCTTCACGGTGACTATACCCTTATCTTGTCATCTAGCAACGGACACGATGCTTATGAATCATCATGCGTCAGTACTTGGGACGTTTCAAAACACTGGTGGCTGTTTCCTTATCTGTTCATCTCTCAACGAACATGTTATCGACTCTAATCAGACAAAGTTTATTTTCAGGTAAATTCTTAGAGAAAAACGAAAGGACTTCATTATAATTAATTTTCATATCCTGAGAAAATAAAACTAAAATGTATTCGGTAAGAAATTCTTCGTGGTTGAATTTTCAACAAAATGAGAGAGGAATGCGGAAAGCGAAAGAATTTAATCGGACACCTTGAAAGAATTCATCTCAGAATTATAACCGCTTTTGAAAACTATGAAATACTTTGTTCTTCACATAAAGAAAACACAGCGTACGATTTCAATAATTCCTTTTTGAAAAAACTGGGTGGTCCTGAAAAGGACCGTTAAGAATTTATTTTTTTACCAATAATAAAATTCATCTAAATCTCGTAAAATTTCTCCAACGTAATGACTTAGTTCAAATGAGTCCAGAAATGATTCGTCCACTTTAGTATATCACTTCCGCTGGAGTTCTTTCAGATACTGTTCAGCTATTTTCTCAAAATTCAGTTGTAAAATAATTTTGCTCATGTTTATTTGATTGTCGTTGTCGTAGGAGAATTCCATTCCGTTCATATCCGCTGTGTCATACATTGTGTCCACGAGAGTTTCTTCAAGCAGAAAAGAACCATCTTCATATTGTCGAAATCCTTCTTTTGAGGACTGTAATGTTTCCAAAGTCAAATTATTTTTTCCAATGCTTTCTTAATTAAAGCTGAAAACGAAATGGAACGAAGAAACGTCTGTTGTATGACTCTTAACATAGTAGATTTCTTATCAGTCACTTTAGTCCAATGTTCTCCGCACAGAGAAATTTCAGTTTTCAAAATTTCACCATCCTGACCCACTTTTTCCTGAGTGAAATCCAATACGTGGTGAAAATCTCGACTTGTGCATTCCACAGAGTGGGAATTCATTCTCATAAAATGAGTCAACGGTTCTAAACGATGAGCCACTGTATTATTTCCACTGAAAACGTAATAATATTTCGTAGGCTCACGACTTTTAACAACATCACGCAGAAAGACAAAGCTGTCTAGAAGTTCAAACCATTCAACACCCTTCAAAGCGATTCCCATTGCTGTAGGAACGTATAAGTCACCGATGCAAATATATTTTCGGACATGAATCTCTAATCTCCATCAAAACAAAATATTCGAATGAATCGATCGTCTCCTAAAGGAAAGCAATTTTCAGGCATTTCATTCTTCCCAAAGATGATGCGATTTTCATCGTATAATGCTATGGACGATTCCATTATAAATTTTTCAAGAAACACAAAAGGCGACCACTCTCCTCGACCGATCGAGTTCAACTGAAAGAATCTTAAACCCCTACGTTAATCAACAACCTTGTTAGGAATGGACCATAACAGTAGTATAAGACCGCGCTTGATAACCCTTTTCGGTGGCAACACTTCCGGTCACGTGACGGGTGAGCGGATCGTGCGCGACGTCACTTCCGGGCTCCTCTCGGCGCGAGGGAGAAATACGATGGCAGCGCCCTCTGGTGGTGGTTCGCGAAAATTTGCAGCCCCATCTGTCGGCACTTTTTGAAATTAATTTTCCAAAGGGGTAGTAACCTTTTTTCGATGGCAACACTTCTGGTCACGTGATGGGTGGGCGTGGCGTGTGACCTCAGTTCCGTTGGGCGCGAGGGAGCAAGGCGATGGCATCGCCCTCTGTAGGATTGGGGGGGGGGCGGAGTGGTGGAGAAAACTTTCTATTTCTTTTCGCTTATTGGCAACGGAGGTCTGTTGACGTCATCATCTTAGGAAATATTCTTGTCGAAAAAACCGTACAGGGCGTGTTTGTGCTTGAATTCCGAAAGTTATGTGCTTTCACAGCGTGGTGAGAGAGTCACTCCTGTGTGTGTTGTCGACTGTGTCGGTTGTGTGGTTGTGTCCGTAAGTTTTTTGACTCCAGGATGAAACGCAGTAACGATGGCATTTGTGAACAAGTGGATTATCATGAAAGGCCCTTTACTTCTCGGACTAAAACTTCGAAAGGATTCACATTGGATAATATACCAAGTCATCATTTTCATCTTGGTGGCGATGCGTTTGCTGTTGTCAGCGATTTTAAGGATCGTGTAAAAGTTCACCTTCGGATGTATAAGTACGTCGACTTGCATTTTTACCCGACCAGTCACGGGCTAGTGATGACGCCATTTTTATGGGAGGAATTCATCGAGGCTATGATGTTCACGGGTCCGTTTGACACCGCCCTAACCGACCTAACCCAATGTATAGCAAGGAAACTGTTTCTGACAATGCATAAGGAAAACGACAGGAATTATCTGCATATTCAAAGCATTGGTGTGAACAATGGATTCTTATCAGCATATCGTAATCGGATATCTCTAACTGAAGACCAATGGGAAAAACTTAATGAATGTAGTGATGATATTAGGGCAAGCATTCACCAAACAATGTTTGGATCGTCCTTTAAGAAGCTCGTTCTCGACGAGGCTGAAAAAACTGGACATAGCAGTGTTGACTCCATAGATGGTGAATTTGCGTTAAAAAAGACATTTTGCCACGTGATAAAAAAGAACATTACTTCAGCCATCGATGGACTGATCGACTGTCTGATGTGCAAAATTGAAGATCGCTATGGATTAGGACATGCCTGTGAATTTTCAACTCGAAAAGGTAAAGTGCATGCATTGTTCAAAAAGGCCGTAGCCAATTTGGATCTAAAATTGATCGCCCATGAATTTGTGAACGACTCGTTTTTCATGTCGGAAAACACTTATTTGATTTTTTTTAATCACTTGAATATTTGCGATGTATTAGAAAGTGCTAAAAATCTGTACATTTTGGAAGACCCTATGCATCAATAAAATCCCATGTAAGTACCCTTTTGTGTCATTTCTGTTGTCTGTGTTTTAGTGTAAGCATGAGTTTTACTGTTTCTGTTGATAGTATTCAAATCAGTTGTTGTAATGGAGAATCACGACCTCTTGAAAAAGACTTATCTAGATCCAGCTCACCCCGGAAGTTTCGGTGGAGTAAATGCTTTGTACCATGCTGTAAACGGAAAAATAAAGAAAAAAGGAAATCGAGGAATGGCTGAGGGGGAGAAAACTTACACCCTTCATAAACCTGCGAGGAGACATTTTCAGAGAAATCGAGTCATTGTGATGGGAATCGATGAACAGTGGCAGGCTGATTTAGTTAACTTGACCAGTCTGAAACAACATAATAACGGATATAAATATTTATTAACATGCATTGACGTGTTTTCAAAATTTGCATGGTGTGTTCCTATGATACAAAAGACTGGGTCATCCATGATCAAAGTGTTTCAGAAAATATTTAAAGAACGCAAACCGTTAAACCTACAAACTGACCAAGGTTCTGAATTTAAAAATCGAGAATTCCAGAATTTCCTGAAACAAAACAACGTCCATTTCTTTACTACCAGAAATGAGACAAAAGCGAGTGTAATAGAAAGGTTTAATCGAACTCTAAAAACAAAAATGTGGAAGTACTTTACTAGTCGAAACACATACACATATATTAACATCTTGCAGAAATTGATACATAGTTACAATGCAACGCATCATCGAAGTATTAAGATGGAACCAGTAAATGTCAGTCTAGAAAACCAAGAGGTTGTGTGGAATAACTTATATGGCGATATATCTGAATCTCATCCAGTTTATAAATTCTATATAGGTGATACTGTGAGGTTATCTAAAATCAAATTACAATTCGAAAAGGGGTACGAAGCGAATTGGTCAGAGGAGTTATTTAATGTTTCCCAACGCTTCGCTAGATCACCTCCAGTGTATAAAGTTAAAGATTTACTAGGAGAAGACATTGGTGGTACCTTCTACGCCGAAGAACTGCAAAAAGTAAAAAAAATGACCACTACCCAATCGAAATGGTTCTGAAGAAACGTAAACGGAAAGACAAATATGAATATTTTGTTAAATTTAAAGGCTACCCTGATAAGTTTAATTCATGGATACCATCGAACGATTTAGTGAACATATAAAAGTTTAAGTACTTACCTGAGACGTTCAGTATGAAAAATGAGTTTCTATCTGACGTTACCGAGCGATAGCTCTCTCGGCTACTTTTTGGACAACAAAATATCTCATTTCATAACGCATCTTCCTTCCTCAATCGAACTGAATGGAGATTGGGAAGTGGGGCTCGTCGAACTGATCTACCCCCATTCGTGGTATAATATCACGAAAAATTCCAATCATTTCGAATACGATTTAGGAACGGGTCAGTTTAAGACGGGAAGAATATCTCCAGGCCATTACGAGTCTGTAGCGGACATTGTTTAATCCATGAGCAATCACTTGGCCAATAAAATCTTTTTGAATTATAATAAAGCGACTCAAAAGGTCAAGTCAACTCTTCTTAAAGGTACTCGCTTGGTTTTGCCCCCAGGGATTGCAGAAATCTTAGGATACCAACCCATGCAACTTTCGGCTGTGAATGGAGCTCTCTCTGTAAATGGTGAATTTATCGCAGATCTAAACGGTCGGTTTTCTCTGTTGTATGTGTACAGCGATATTGTGGAACCGCAACCGGTGGGGGACATGGTTGCTCCTCTCCTTCGCATCGTTAAAGTGAGTGGTGTGGATGGAGAGATGGTCAGCGCTTTGTTCGATCGACCTCATTATTTGCCTCTTGCAAGAAAAAATTTCCAAACCATCGAAATTGTTATAAGGAATCACACAGGTCAATTAGTGCCATTTGAACGGGGGAGAGCAATCGTGAAACTTCATTTTCGTCTCAAACATCTGTAATCATGTATGAACCCTACCACTGCTGTACGAAATCCTTTGAGGATTATTACATCAGCCAAACTGGAAAAGGATTATTCTATTATAAAGGAGTACCACTGCAAAAAGGTTATGGACTTGGAGGACTCTTTCGTTCGTTATTTAGAACGGCGGTACCATTATTCAAACAAGGTGCTAAAACACTCGGAAAACAAGTCTTACGAACGGGGATGGATCTCGTCACGGATGTTATTCAAGGAAAAGATGTGAAGATAGCAGCCAAACAACGAGCTAAAGAAGCAGGACAACTGCTCACCGACAAAGTCGCTAACAAAGTAAAGAAAATGATGGGTGGAAGTGTTAAAAGGAAGAGAAAGACGAAGAAATATATCATTTCTTCAAAGAAAGCCAAGAGAGTAACACGTGACATTTTTGATCTGTAAAACCATGGCTCTGATTCACAGTAATTCTTCCGTATGCCTCAAGTCGGAACTGGATTTATTTGCTTTACCGCCCACACAAACAAGCATAGAAAAAGGACAATGGATTGAATACCACCCCTTAGCCAATATTCGAGATGGAGGCCCTTTGGAATTTAATATTTCGCGGAGTGGAGAAGAATACATGGACTTATCTTCCAGCCAACTTTACGTTAAAGTCAAAATCGTGAAATCCGACAATTCGGTCCTGCCCGACAAAGAGCCCGTGGGTCCCATTAACTGCTTCCTTCATTCTCTGTTTTCGCAAGTCGACATCAGTTTAAACGAAAGAGTGATTTCGTCGTCAAGCAACACGTATCCATACAGAGCTTATATTGAAACTCTGCTGAATTATGGAGAAGAAGCAAAGAAAACATATTTAGCATGTGAAGGTTTTTACAAGGATACATCCGGACATCTACATGAAATTAACCCCACGAATGCTACAACGAACAAGGGATTGTATCAACGCTACGAACTCGTAAAGGATAGCAAGACGTTGGACATGATTGGAACCTTGCATTGTGATTTATTTTTCAAAATAGACTGTTGCTAAATTTAGTGGATGTGAAAATCAAACTGATTCGTAGCAAACCGGATTTCTGTCTCGTTTCCTCCTTCGGGACACCCAATTACAGAGTTCTCATCGAACATGCATCAATTTTTGTGAGAAAAGTCAAAGTCAACCCAGGAGTTGCCATAGGTCATGCAAAAGCTTTAGAAAAATCTCCTGCCAAATATCCCATTGATCGTGTTTTATGTAAAGTGTATTCCATTTCTCAAGGAAGTATGTCCTTCGTGCAAGACAACGTATTCCTTGGTCAAATGCCAAAGAGATTGGTCATTGGGTGTGTGGACAACGATGCCTTTAATGGTACATATAAGTCAAACCCCTTCGAATTCAAACATTATGACGTCAACTTTATCGCCGTGTACGTTGACGGTCAACCCGTTCCCCATAAACCACTAGAGCCCAACTTCGAAACGGAAAATACAGTTCGTTCTTACCATAGCCTATTTCAAGGAACCGAGAAATTGGGGCAAGACATAGGAATTTTCATCGGCCGTGAAGAATTTTCCAAGGGTTATACGCTGTATGCTTTTGATCTTAGTCCCGATTTATGTGATGGTGGGCATATGAACTTGGTCCAGCAAGGAAATTTGAGAGTGGAAATCAAATTTAGAAAAGCTTTGTCAAAAACAATTTCTGTGTTGATCTACGCAGAGTTCCAGAATATTATCGAAATTTCCAAGTCCAGAAGCATTCTTTGTGATTTTGCTAATTAAAAGGAATGAACAGTGTGCAAATAACTAGGATTCTAACGCAAGATCCTGTGACGCATCGTTCATTTCTCGGTGTGTTTGCATGCAACCGACTTCCTAAGAGAATTTCCAAGTTCCCAGCCTGCCTCATTGTGAGCACGGATCAGTATGGGAGTCCCGGGAAACACTGGCTGGCCATGTTTATGCCAAATCCAATAACTGTGGAATTTTTCGATTCCTATGGACATCTCCCAGAATATTTTGAAGGACCTATTCTCCGATTTGTTTCTAAGTTTACCTACGTGAATTTTAATGACATGTCTCTCCAAAGTTCGTTTACGGCCGTGTGTGGCCAATTTTGTATTTTTTACTTATATTCTAGATGTCGCGGAAAAAGCTTATATTCCATTGTAAAACTATTTAATTATAAAAGTGAAACAAACGATGTACGTGTTTTTCGTTTCGTTAAAAAAAAATTTGGAATTGTATCAAAATTTAGAATGTGAATAATAATAAAAATTGATTTATCACTATTTTATGTGTCATGTCTTTAAATTGGGCTGACTCTTGTTATTTCATTCAGTTGTCAATATGGAAGTGCCTAAGCTGCATCATCCTTTCACAGCTCTAATAGCGGGTCCTACGGGTTGTGGTAAAACTCACTTTGTGAAACGTTTACTTCAACATCAGGTGGAAATCATCTACCCATCACCGCAACATGTGGTTTGGTTCTACGGCGTTCATCAACCATTATATGATGAAATACCTGATGTTACTTTTGTCGACGGTATTCCTCCAAATTTCAAGGATTATTTGGAAGGAAACACGCTTTTCATTATAGATGATTTGATGGTAGAATGTGGGAATGATAAAAGACTAACCCATTTATTTACAAGGGGTAGTCATCATTATAATGTATCCGTTGTTTTTATTACCCAAAATATTTTCCATAAAGGCAAAGAAATGAGAGAAATTTCCCTTAATGCTCATTATTTGTTTTTGTTTAAGTCACGTAGAGATGTGAATCAGGTCACTCATTTGGGGAGACAGTTGTACCCTAACAAAGTGAAATTTTTTCACGAGGTGTATCTGGATGCTACGAAATTTCCGTTCAGCTACTTAATGATAGACATCAAACCAAACACACCGGAAGAAATGCGCTTGCGCACCAGTATACTCCCAGGAGAAACTCAATATGTTTACCAACCACGGCATTAGCTCCCCATTTACCATGAAAACGGTCGTCGTCGACGTAGAAGGATTTCTCCTTCAGAACAGAAAATTCATAGTGAAAGATCTCGTTGCATGTTATTTGCAGACGGGGGAGGGGGGATGTTTGCCCTTTGCCACCGTTCCCCTTCTGCGAACTGCATCCAAGAAGAGAAAAAGCTCAGTGCCTTTGGACTGCCCGAAATATACACAACATTCCATGGGATAGCAGAAACGAAGAGTAGAATGTCCTTTTAAAGATATTCCACTCCTTCTGTACTGAAACTGATATTTTCGAGGCCAAAGGACTAAATAAATGCAAGTACGTGGAAAAGTTAACAGGTACTATCTTTAAGGACTTTGATGCTCTGTGTTGTCCTAATGTGGAATACCTCACTGATGTCCAAGTGCAGTGCCTAGTTCATCATCGAACTGATAAAAACCATTGTGGTCCCCAAAAAGCAGTCACATACGCGGAGTGGTTAAAAACTTAAGTGTGTTATAAAGTTCGTTATTCTTCGCCATGACATTATCGGAGCAACACATTCAGCAGCTGCGTCTGATGAAGATTTGTCCTAAAAAACACTTGAAAGATTTTTTAAGGAAACTGCCAAACAGTGGAATCAAAGTCATATGTGAATGTGTTTTGAACACTTTAAAAGGCAATGTTCCCCTTTCACCTCCGCAGAAGGGAAAATTGCGTGGACATAAACACACACTACGGAAGTTAGCTGATAAAAAAGTCCCCTTGTTCAAGAAAAGAAGAATTTTGGTTCAGAAAAGTGGATTCTTAGGTGTGTTGATACCTGCGGCTCTGAGTGTTTTAACAACTCTGTTAAACAAATAAGATGGAATACGCCAGGAAAATGGTGCTCGTCCCAGAGGAGAGAGTTTCAAGACATGTACCTACGGAAGAAGTTTTATCTGACCTCGATAAAGAAATGATGAAAATCTTACTGAGTAAAGAACCTGTTGATGTTAAAATTAAATTATATAACCAAGTGCTTAATAAAAGAATTCAAGTGCCCCTCTTAAATCCGCCTATGTCAAACTTTTCAACGAAAGATCATTTAGCTGAAGAACTCTTAGATGTATCGGCTGATATAAGGGAACCCCCTGAAAAAGTTAAAACTGATGTTTCAACAGCAAAAAATAGTGATGTTGAAGATATGGTGTTGCAGACTGTACCTAAAAATTTAAGAAGATATGCACGTAATATTTTAGACGTTTTCAAAAAGAATTCAAAAATTATTTCATGGACACCTAATGGAGAATTTGTGTATAAAGACAAAGTTCTTCCTGACTCGAATATTGTTGATCTGGTTGACAATTTACTGAGAAATAAAAAAATTCAAAGACCCATTCCGGCAGCTCTTGAATTTAGGCATGCTATAAAAGAAGTTAACTTACCTTTAAAATATGTAAAAAATAAACAATTTCTTATCAAAAGCGAAAAATATCAAGTTGGTAAATCTCTGTCAAAACCAAAAGAATGTAATCATTGGATTTCTTATTAAACATCCATTGCTTTTTTTTGGAAATTTGTGTTTGTTTCAGTAATTCTATATAAACAAAATACACAAGTATTTCAAAGAAAACTGATTTTATTAAATCTTATAAATTATTCCCAACAGGGGAAAATTATAAAAAATAGTCAATTATCATTTGAAGACATCGATCACATTTAGAAAAACATTGTTCATTCAAAGTCATCTACTTCTCTGAGTTCATAAATTATCTGAGATAGTATTGAATTCAAGTTGATTGAGCGTATGAAATTGCTTTCTACGGATGTACATTTGCCAGAAAATTTACTTATCATATCATACATTTCTATGCCTAATATTGCACAGTTCACATAGAAATCATTCGCCACTATATCGTACATATCCTTTCCTTCATCACGAACACTTTCTGTTAAATTCTGGACTAATTGTGTTTTCAGGATATTGTACAATAAATTATTCAAGCCACTGTGATCACAGGGAGTAATACATTCTTTGATTTCCTCCCCAGTTACTTCGTTAAACATAGCTCTTAGCGGAAATGATTTTAAAAAACTGAATATGACGCATTTTTGTAGCTTTGTGCTTGATCCGATACAGAAATTTCCACTGCTGATAGTTGAGTTTCACATACCCCTGGCTAGATTTTCCACTTTTCGCTGTGGGGTGTTTTTTTTGTAGTTGTACATTTCGAATAGCGGGAAATACAGTGATCACTAGCTCCCCGCCAAAATACAGCACACGGATTTGAGGGCTATCTGAATGAAAATATTCCTCTATTATATCGAGCATTCTGTACATACGTATCCATTCTTCCTGTAATAAAGAAATTCCCCCTTCTGCTGGACGCCACTCTTCACCGTGCACAGTAAAACGACGATATATATTAACTTGAACTTCGTCATGAATCGTTTCAATACTGATGAAAATACCACCGCCCAAGTACCAGCAGCTTTTGGGCTATAAAAAAAAATCATAAAATTTAAAAAACTCATTAGAATTTTTGTAAAGAACATGCTTTTTTTTATTGCAATTATTTTTAGCATTACACCGCCATACAATATACTTAAAGTATACGACAACAACATTTATTATACCACATTTTTTTTTGAAGCATACAAAAATTAGATAGTTGGGGTTGAACTCCACGAAGGGGTTATCATTGATGATGGTAAGACCCACAATCGGTCATTTAGATCCGCCAAAATAGTAGACGGCAGAGAGTCAGAATCCCTTCCAGCTTCGGAACCCTGGTTTTCTACCTCAGAGCCCGAAACGATGTCGATAATCTCGGGGTCGGAGTCCGGTTCCATTATTTCCGACTCCGAAATTAAATCCACTGTCCCAGGTTCGGAAGATGTCAGATTTATCGTCTCTGGCTTCGAAATGAAATCTATTACATCGGGTTCACAGGTTAGATCAATGCATATGGGGATAGATTGAAATGATCCATCATCTAGTTCAGCCGGATTTACATAGTTTTGGGAGGTAATTGGCAACGCCATTACGCCATTACCTCAGAGCCCGAAACGATGTCGATAATCTCGGGGTCGGAGTCCGGTTCCATTATTTCCGACTCTGAAATTAAATCCACTGTCCCAGGTTCGGAAGATGTCAGATTTATCGTCTCTGGCTTCGAAATGAAATCTATTACATCGGGTTCACAGGTTAGATCAATGCATATGGGGATAGATTGAAATGATCCATCATCTAGTTCAGCCGGATTTACATAGTTTTGGGAGGTAATTGGCAACGCCATTACCCATTTTAGAACATATGTTCTTCGGTTTTCTAGAAATATATCCCTAACAACCTTGGGATGAGAAATAAAACAAGGACGATGCTTAAAAACAAAATTCTGGTACTTTAGAAATACTAGAAGTACAGTTTTTATTTAATACTGCAGGAAACTCAGTAAACAAATGTGAATGAACCAAATGCTTAAAAACAGAAAAAAAAATCGTACAAATACACAGAAACACAGGTAGGCACAGAAACTTTATTACTTCTCATACCCATATGGGAAAGACACATATGAATCATCACTTAATAATCTTTTTTCAAATACCATTTTAAATCCTTTTTCGGAAGGTATATTTGTTAAAGTTCCTAAAAACTTGTTTCTGACAATATTAAATGGTTTTTGGAATTTAATTTCCGTGCCACCTTTGTTCATAATCATGCTTTTTAATAAGCCAACAGTAAACTTTTTCTTGTTGGGCCAGTTCAAGGTTATTCCCTTGCAACGCTGAATAGTTTCACCGTTTGAAAGTCTCAGGTTGTATACTTTGGGCCCCGTTGAAACAAATTCTTCTATAGAAATTCCTTCCGAGTATTTGCTGGAGATTTCGTCCACTAACTCACCAAGGTAATTTCCACATGGAGGATGATATTTGTCATCAGGCTTTGATATATAGATGACAGAGTCCGTGTCCATATATAATATAAAATAATAAATATAGTGTACAATTTAAGGCGAGCAGTTGATGTGACAAAGGATGCTATTACGATATTGCCTTTCTTATTATCAGGAAGAAACGTTTTAATATGTTTAAAAACTACCATCATGTTTTCTTCACTGACTTCACATATGTCAGTGACTTCCTTTGTTTTATCGTTTAATATTTCAAGATAATGCATTATATTATCGACAATTATATTCTGTGGTTTATCGGGATTTTGCGCGAACTTACCCCACAATGAATTTAAAGGAAGTTTCGCAGTGAGCCTCCTAACTGAATTAGCCGAAACTTCATGAGGAGCAATTCTTACACCTTCTGCAGTAAAAAAATCATCACAGAACTTTCTTTTTTCTTCGTCAGAAGAAATTTTTTTGGGGATATCCTGAATATTTTTGCTTTGCTGCTAAAAAAGTGTCTATATATTCAGAAAATATTCCTTTATGGGATCCTTTTACATATTGGGAGGACTCTTCATAGTGCCAGACATCATGGAATGCAATGATTTTGTATCCCATGGCCACAGCCTTGTAAAACTCGTTACTGGGCCAAGATCCTGTGATGAAACGTTCTTTGTCAACATGGCAACACACATCACGATTAAGATCTTTAGCACAATGAGGACATAGAGTGAAAATCAGCCTTCCTTGAATTTTTAATGGAAGGACAGGGAAAAACAATTTCTTTGGTGGCAGTACAGTTGCTTTTATGATGCCGAAATAGGCTTCGGGGTCGTGACAGAAATTTTCTGTGATTCTTCGGGGATGACCTATAGGAAATCTGCCGTACTTGCAGACATATGGGTAGAGACTACAGAAATCCACATATTTTATAGTTTTCCCTCCATCGGCGTTAGCGTAAAGGGTAATGGTTTCTGTTCTTCCTCCATATAAAAACTCTCGGGGTTCTATACAGATCCTCTCAGGTAATGAGCTTAATATGGATGATACCAAGATATCACCTTTAACCATACGATCGAATTCGTGCTCCCATATGATTTTCAGCTGAAAACTAGGCATAGTAGCTAACAGATAGCTCTGTTTATCAATGTCTCGGAACCTCACTTGCCTCATCGGGACTTTAAAAAATGGGTGTACAGTGTTTCCGTCGGGGTGGCACGTAGAACATCCATGGAAAAAACATCCGTTAAACTCATAAATAGTACTGGTATCATGACAAATACCATCTAATTTGTATGATCCAATTTTATGTTCTCCAGATGCTGAAGATGCCGACTGTATATTCTCTCCGGTGGTTTCTTCGATGTACTTCAACCATGCCCTACATTTCCTACTAGATACGTCACATGAGGAGTATCCAAGGGCAGGAACAACGCCTATCGTTTTCGATTTTAAGAAATTGGATCTAAAGACACGGAGACAAGCGCCTGCAATGGTGACGTCTTCCTCAAAGGGGTCTATACCGGTGAGGTTCAAAAATTCCGTACGAAACGTTTCGGCTCCTATGCGGAGAACTCTTACATCATCTGTGCAATAGCTTTTCATCTCCTGATACAAATTATATTCTTTTATTTTTGCTTTTTCATCATACCATGAGTTAAATTCTTTGATCTCTTTTGTTGTGAGGTTTTCAGGTACAAAAAACTCTTTTGATGGAATGGGGCCGATGTAATCGAGATTTTCCGCAGTTGCAAAGTTATAAGGGAAAAATCCTTTTTTCGCATTTTCAATGCCAAATGTTGAAGGAAACTGCCTCAGAGAACAAGGGATGAAGGACAGAGTGTCAATGAATCTAATTTTTAAAGCCGAAAGAAAAATACCCATCACCTTCCCACCCTGAAAGACTATCTCTGGCTTCAAACTCTTTTTGTAAAGAGCGTTAAGGATGGGCATACCATCGAATCCCTTCAGATTATGTGCTAAAACTGTCATGTGTCGAAAGCGGGGTCTGATGTACTTCTGACGCCAACGGACACCGTTGTTATACACTTCTGTACCTAGCAGCCAATCAACGAAAGCGTCAACATTTTGAAAGGTGACAAATTTCCAATTGCCTTCTTCGAGAAAAGTAGCTATCAGTAATACTGGGGTCAAAATACCATTGGGGCCCTCCACTGTTTCAATATCAAAATACATGTAAGAAATACCACCCTTTTTCTCTTTCTTGGGGCCCTCGACAAACAGGTCAGTATTTAGCTGGCATACGTGGTAACCTCTGGATGGATTAAAATGTGATAAACACTTTATACATCTATGATGTGTATTACAAGTACTGTTTGCTTTATGTGTATCTAAGCATATTTGACCCCGAAAATAATTCGAACAATCTGGACATATGATGTAGTCACCTGACTGGGGGCATTTTTTTCCTTTACACGAAAGGCACATGTTTGTGCATACATGAATATTAGAATTATAAATAAATTTTAGACAATCAGTACACTGAGATTTGGCACTAAAATACCCAACAGGATTAGAAATTACGTCAAAATGCTCGTTGTTTAGAAGAAGGAATAACTTAATTTCAGCATCTGGACCCTTAAAAACAATGGAAAAGTCATCTTCAACAGAATACACAATAATTTGATATTTTGAGGAGAGGTACTCCTGGAACTTATGAAGTTCGGGGATCCCACAACTTCCTTCAGGTACTCCCGCGGTAGTGTGTAGCAGCCGTGCAAGGTTAAGTTGGCGAACTTTCGCAGGATTTTGCAGGGCTTTGAACTCCGATTCAGAAATTTCCCCATAATTTTTCTGCGCAAGTCCACGGGCCACAACAAGCGATCGGGCTAAACATAGGTTATCGTGATTTGAAATGGTTATAAGAGATTTTTTTGTTTTATTATATAACTTCAAATCAGCAATTTTTCGTTTTCTTGGGCCCTCTGTTCTTGCTCCTCCAACTCTGTTTATATTCACAAATACTAAATCAAATTCGAGTTCTCCATCGGTCAAAATTTCAGTGTTTGATTGAATGACTTTTTCTAGAGCCTGAAAAAATCGTTCCACCGTTAACTGGCTAACCTCGATGAGTGGTAAGTTCACGGGATTATCAAGGTATCTCGACCGCATGACTAGTCGAACATGAGAATATGGAGAACTTCGTGTAAACTCTTCAAAGGCCGCGGTGAGTACTTGTCGGAGATAAGGCATAAAATCTTCAGGATCTTCTATGTGTTCGGTATCTATTCTGAGAGTGTAAGTAGTGAACTGTGTACGGTATCTCCTGCTAAGTCGGGTCAATCTGCGAAGAATACGATAACCCGCATGACCACGGTCCGTTACAGGTGGATTAATTGCTTCATCCTCGATAGGCGTCGGAACAATCACGGGCCCTCCCTCGAGGGTCCTGGTTCTCCAGCCGGCCGAAGATTCAAATGATTTTGGGGTGCTAATGGAACTTCGTTGTAACCATTAGTGCTTCCTTCCCCAGCTGCCATCTTGTTATGTTCATTATTGAAATCCAGGGCGTGTGGGGAAAGGTCGTCCCATGCGGCGGTAAATTCTTCTGTCGCTGGTGCTACGGCATCGTGTTCCGCGAATGCATCCAAATCGCCCCAGGAGTCATCATTCTAGAAAAATTTTGAACAATTCCTGAGTTATTTTTAAAAAATAAAAAAAAACGGATGGCTGACTCAGCATATTTCTGGAGTTTCCTTTGTCGTTTAACGAAAAAACGTTTGTAGCAAAAAACGCTCATACAACCCCATATGATAGATTTTTGTAGAGTATTTTAGGAAGGAACTGTCTGACCCCCCCCCCCCCAGGTCTTAAACAACCCTTAGAAGTAGGAAGCAAGAAGATTAGGGATAGAGTTCCCGACAGGAAAGCCACACGAAGAGAGAAAGAAAGCCGTCGTTATTTATAGCCGTGGACAACCCCGTATGGAAAAGTGCTACGCGGTTAATAACCCCCCCCCCCCATGGAAAAATGTTTTAACCTTTAGAGATCATTCCACCAGCGTAACTCGAAGGTAAACTTGAAAAATATACCGAGTATTGCCATCGAATGTAACATTACAAATAATGAAACTCCTTTCAAAAACATTTTCAAAAACAGAAACGTGACATAGTTATGGTAATTATGATGTCAATGACTTCGAAAAAAACAGATTTTGATCTATACCATTTGTTAAATTTTGCTCTATACCATTTGTTAAATTTTGCTCTATACCATTTGTTAAATGTTCTACTACATCAAACCACTTAGAATTACAAACTTAAATTTTGAGGACGAAAACTTTAGAATCCCCATAGACAATGACAATACGTGCCACGTGTTAACACGAAGTTAATTTCAGCTAAAGACATGTATACACTTCAAACTAAGATCACTTTTTATAAATCACAAGAATAAAGTACTATATATGTCCCTGAAAATACATGGGAATCCCCGTAGAAAATTGCAATACGTGCCGCGTGTTTTACGCGGAGTTAATTTCAGCTAAAGACATGTATACACTTCAAACTAAGATTTTTTTTATAAATCACAAGAATAAAGTACTATATGTGTCCCTGAAAATACATGGGAATCCCCGTAGAAAATTGCAATACGTGCCACGTGTTTACGCGAAGTTAATTTCAGCTAAACACAATGATAAAGACATGATTAGACATTTTCGTAATTGACTTTTAGAAACATTAATCTGCTAACATGGTGCCCTCACACTAAGAAAACAGCACGTGCTAAAAATGAACAAACAATAAAAATACGTGCCACGTGTTCACGCAAAGCTAATTTCAGCTAACACAATTATAAAGACATGTTAAAGCTTCAAGCTAAGATCACTTTTTATAAATCACATGAATAAAGTACTATATGTGTCCCTGAAAATACATGGGAATCCTCATAGAAAATGGCAATACGTGCCACGTGTTTTACGCGAAGTTAATTTCAGCTAAAGACATGTATACACTTCAAACTAAGATCACTTTTTTTAAATCACAAGAATAAAGTACTATATGTGTCCCTGAAAATACATGGGAATCCCCGTAGAAAATTGCAATACGTGTCACGTGTTTACGCTAAGTTAATTTCAGCTAAACACAATGATAAAGATATGACTAGACATTTTCGTAATTGACTTTTAGAAACATTAATCTGCTAACATGGTGCCCTCACACTAAGAAAACAGCACGTGCTAAAAATGAACAAACAATAAAAATACGTGCCACGTGTTCACGCAAAAGTTAATTTCAGCTAACACAATTATAAAGACATGTTAAAGCTTCAAGCTAAGATCACTTTTTATAAATCACAAGAATAAAGTACTATATGTGTCCCTGAAAATACATGGGAATCCTCATAGAAAATGGCAATACGGGCCACGTGTTTTACGCGAAGTTAATTTCAGCTAAAGACATGTATACACTTCAAACTAAGATCACTTTTTATAAATCACAAGAATAAAGTACTATATGTGTCCCTGGAAATACATGGGAATCCCCGTAGAAAATTGCAATACGTGCCACGTGTTTACGCGAAGTTAATTTCAGCTAAACACAATGATAAAGACATGACTAGACATTTTCGTAATTGACTTTTAGAAACATTAATCTGCTAACATGGTACCCTCACACTAAGAAAACAGCACGTGCTAAAAATGAACAAACAATAAAAATACGTGCCACGTGTTCACGCAAAGTTAATTTCAGCTAACCCAATTATAAAGACATGTTAAAGCTTCAAGCTAAGATCACTTTTTATAAATCACAAGAATAAAGTACTATATGTGTCCCTGAAAATACATGGGAATCCCCGCAGACAATGAAAATACGTGCCACGTGTTTACGCGAAGTTAATTTCAGCTAACACATCCCTGAAAATACACGGGAATCCCCGCAGACAATGAAAATACGCGCCACATGTTAGCGTGAAGGAAATTTTCAGCTAACACAATGATAAAGACATCGCTTCAGTGATAAAGACATGACTAGACATTTTCGTAATTGACTTTTAGGAACATTAATCTGCTAACATGGCCCCTCACATTAAGAAAACAGCACGTGCTAAAAATGAACAAACACTTCAAAAAAAAAAAGAATGAATGAAATGAAGTTACACATACCTCCTTATCATCAGTGGTAGAACTTGAGGCCTCCATGCTGTCCAAATGTTGTATATCACCCAAATGTAGACCACACGTCTTTTTGTCGCTTCCAGACCTGCTTCTCACAATACAGAAGGTTTTAATACTTTATCTTACAGTTCAACACCTCAACCCTGCACGAGCTGCTATACACTCCGAAAGCAAAAACCGTCTCCCCTCTTATACCCGAAAACAGACACGTGACCGGAAGTGTTGCCATCGAAAAAAGGTTACTACCCCTTTGGAAAATTAATTTCAAAAAGTGCCGACAGATGGGGCTGCAAATTTTCGCGAACCACCACCAGAGGGCGCTGCCATCGTATTTCTCCCTCGCGCCGAGAGGAGACCGGAAGTGACGTCGCGCACGATCCGCTCACCCGTCACGTGACCGGAAGTGTTGCCACCGAAAAGGGTTATCAAGCGCGGTCTTATACTACTCATAACGATAATGTGACCAGGGAAGAGAACCAGTCCTTTGACGAGATCCATTCCTGAAGCGGAACATGATCATGAAGAAATAAAAAAATACGGAAAAATAAAAAAATAAACATTTTAACTATGCATAAAAAATTGTTGCTTTGTACGTTGGAAAAAGGTACAACGTTAAAAAATGTAACAGAAAATGTCATGAACACGTAAATACGTTAATAAACAATCGTGTTTTAAGATTATGTCTGCAGCACAAAACTTTGGAAAACGTCTTTATGTTGGAACGTCCGTTGAAAATGCGTGAAATCTCCTCAAAGAAAATAAAAAAAATCGTTACGTTGAAAAATTATGAATATAAAATGGGAAATTATGAGGAAAAAATAAAGAATAAATTCGTTGCAAAAGGATCAAGTTATTGAAAAAAATCAGTCTTGGAACTTAAAGTGTCTACAGAATCTCAAATGACGTCAACCGCCGTCCCTGCTGAGGAGAAAACGACGTTGGCTGATGTCATGTCTGCTATCACGAATGCGTCACCCATCATAATGACTCATCCCAAAACACGTGTCATACAAAATTTTCTGAGTCAAAGATAAAATGGTGAGTCATCCCAAAACACATGGCTCACAAAATGACAACGTGGTGAAACTAAAATGGCGGAACATGAATCAACGGGAACGAAATCTTTTCAAACAAAGCCTTTCCTCGTCTAAATTAAAATTGTAGGGAAGAAAAATATAAGAATTAAAAAAATAATGCAACGTCTATAAAAATTATAACACCTCACGGAAGTTCTAAAAATATAAGTTTAATAAAATAAATTAGAGAGAAAAAATAGGACAAAAAAATACGAGTAAAAAAAATTGGAAACGACAAAAAACTTCTTTCAAAAATTTGACAAAATCTAATAAATCTCCCGAGAAAATTAAAAAAATAATGCAACGTCTATAAAAATTCCTAACACCTCAGGGAATTCCTGAAAATATAAATTTAATAAAAAAAAACATATTGGAAACGACAAAAAAACTTCCTTCAAAAATTTGACAAAGTCAAGTAAATCTCCCGAGAAAATAAAAAAAAAAAAAATATTGGAAAGACTTCAGAAAAATTTGTCAACGTCCAATAAATCTCCCGAGAAAAGTTCGACAAAGCACCGCTATTGGGGCAACGTACACATCCCCTTTCCCCCACTCGGTCGTTGCCATCTCTCAAAGATCCATCGAAAATTCCAAAAAGCACCGCTAGGGGGTAGCACATCGACTTAACACACTAGCGTCATCTGCCACGCCCTTTCTCCCACTCGGTCGTTGCCATCCTTCAATAATCCATCGAAAGTTCCAAGAAGAACCGCTAGGGGGCAGCATCGACCCTACACACTAGCGCCACCTGTCGCGCCCCCACATCTTTCGGTCACACGCCATGCCCCCATCCTTCTGCCGGAAGCCACGCCCCTTGCTCCTTCTGTAGAAGGAGCTGCTCTTTGAGGCAGAACCCGCCCTTTTTTTATACTACTGACGGAAAACCGATAACATAAGCACGATCTTATTTTTTTACAAAAGACGCGCTAAAAACAACAGGAAGCAAATTTCAAGCTAGAGAGGACTTTTTTTGTGTTTGTTTTTTATAGTTCAAAAGCAAATCTTATATTTTCTTAAGAAGGAGTATTTTTTTTAATATCTAAATGGACAAAGTGCCAAGTACCATAATTACGAAGATGATAAATCGTTCTTATTTAGTACAGAAAGCATTAAAAAAATAAACTCGAGTGTTAAAGATATGTATAATATACCGGTTTAATAGGTAGGGAAGGAATCGTATAAAATACTGCCCAGCTTTCTCTCGCACACGGGCGGCCTCGTCAAGGCACAAACAATGTAAAGCTTGTTTAAGTTGCATAAGTTACAATAAACATTTGTTCCGACAATATTATTACACAGTAGTTTAGAATTTAGCTGATTCTATAGAAAGATGGGGCATACGTGCTGCATTGAGTAGTTTGTGCAGCGTTCAGTCTGTTTGCATTCAGCTGTTTCTCGCAACTTTCTCAAAGAGGAGCTCAGAAAACAAAGAAACTGCCTGTTACCCGTTGATGCGATAAGAAAAAAATAAGAATTTAGATTTCATGAGAAAATACCTGTTGCACGATATTTTCCAGTGAAATCCATAAAGGCATATGGCGGATTACAGCCACAGCTGGGAAGGTTCCCTTTCGTGTTCTTTATTTTTGGGCTATGAAAGTGCAATCGACATCAAAAGTCTCACGTGATCTCAAAATCTAATCTTTTCTTCCACCCACTATTCCGAAGATAATGGATGATCCTGCACCTATCTTCCTATTGCCATTTCTTTAAAAGCTAATTCTTAGTTTTTTCCAAGAGTATAATTTAATTTGCTGCAGAGATTTTGTTCTCTTTCCTTCTCTATTTCGTTTAAAGATGAAGTGCATCTTTTTAGCTTTATTCTGCTTTGCGGCTGAGTTATTCTTCCGAAACTGTTGCTACAAAGCCCAAAGTTTCAATGAACTAACCTAAATATTAATTACTGTAAATAGAGGTCAAATATAAGATTTTCCTAAAAAATTAATTAAAGAAGGCTATTTTACAATAAAAAGCTTCAGCAGGCTTTAGACATTACGGCTTTCTGTTTGCTGTGTTATTATGTATGGTGAAGCTAGTTTAATTGGCGAATGGTTCAAGATCAAAATTTTGATTTTTACAGTAAGCTGTAGACTTAATGTCTTACATAAAAAACCTTCACCAGACTTGAAACATTATCTACAACTAATTTTGAATAGTAATTCCTTTTCCACATTTCAACGGTAACTGGTAAACCATAGTAGTTAATCATAAAACAGAATAGCTCTTTACGATTTGTTTATAGAGAAATACTTAATGTTCCAATCTGTGGTGTTTGCAATGAACTAATCCCGTCCAGGTGGCGCAGTTGCCTAAGCGATGGCACCTAACCATTTGTCCGAGATGTGTTCAAGGCATGGATGTTGTTTTTGTCTTACGGTGCTAGTTTTCTCCCTTCCCTGGAGCCAATGATCCCAAATTAGGGACGAAAACTGCTGATACCTCACTGAATTTCTCACGATTGTCGTTAAACTCCCAATACAAAAAATGAATTAACAAAACTGAAATTTTATTTAAAGTCGCTTTTCTTTCGTTTTTATGAATTTCTTTATAAATCCTATATGTAAAGCAATTTAGTTACGATTTTTCAGTGTTTCTCTTTTCTTTTTAAAGAAGACACCCACCATATATTGGTTTATTAGCTGTCGCATTTAATTTTAATGGATTCTCTGAAGGATTGTTTTGTACGATTTCCGCTGATCGTTTGGAGAATTCGGGAGAGATGATGGGGGATTTCCATCAAATGCACTTTTCTTGGCAGAGTATTCGATATTCTATGGAAGAAGGCGAAATCGAAACTCCACATTTAACAAAAGGATATTTATGGGTAAGATTTCGGGAATTTTTATCGCGCTATGGACTTAGGTGTATACCTATCCATTCATCGTGTGAATTGAAAAAGATACCCGCCTTCCGTTAAACGAAATTTCAAAAAAATTCATCGTTTCGTAAGGAATCATTAATAAGTTTTATAAAGGTGATAGGAAATAAGGTACAAAAGTATTGTGCACCATGCACCACGGGAAATCATTCTATTCATTTTGGTACACTTTATTATCGCTCGGGTTCCTAATTGGGTTCACCCGGTGTAATATTGGGAGCCAAGGGGGTGTCGAGTGGATTGTGATTCTGCGATTCCCTGATTTAGGGCAGACGCAGCTTCAGAATCCACTGACGGGGCGTTGTGTCTCACACAGTAGATTTTCCTTTGGGAGTCAAAGGGTCCGCTGTGTGCCGCAATATTTTTGTGAACGTCTAGATTTAAAATTAAAAGCATAAGTGAAGTGATTTTCTAAGTTCCGGTTCCAAAAGATATATATATATATATTCTCCAAATAATCTAGAGTTGAGCACACATATTGTAGTTAACGATACACTCATCATGGAACTGAGACAAAATTAACAACAAAAACAATTTATTGGTTATGATTTGGCATAATAATAAATATACGCTCATGATACTAGCAAAAATGATTTAAGACTCTCTGACAGGAACCTGTACTAAAGTGAGTATTTGTTAAAAAAATTATTTACTCTATGTGTGGACTGCTCCGATAAAGATTTTATGAGGGGACACCAAAAAAAAAAGAATAGGATGGATTTCCTACCTTAACCTCCGAATCTGGCCTAGATATCGCGCTGCTGACCACTCCTGAGCCGGGAGAATTCTCGTCCGCCAAACACTTATCGTGGTTCCTCCACATAGGGTATACTGGTCTGCGATGTCTGCCCCGGTCCGTTAAACTTGGTGCGGGCCCTCGTCATCCTTTGCCGGGTTCCTTTCCGTAGCACCTCGGTTTGGATCCTCCATCCATGTCGGGACACGGTACGTAGTTGCGGATGTCCTGCTGCAATATTTGGCAGCGATTAAGCTGCCAGTCTCTGATACCTCATGGCTGTGTCCACGTTTTGGACCACCAAAAAAAAAAAAACCCGACAAGTCACCAGTAATAAAGAAAAAAAAGTGCAAGTCAAGCACCTCGACTTAGAAGAACAAGTGAAAAGATGAAAGTGACGAAGTTCTTCTCTTCCCTGGTAAAAATTTCGACGACCCCCAAGAAGTCCCACACTACCTCAAAATATCCCATCATCCAATCACTAGCTGGCAAACGCAAGCCTCCCTGAATTAAATTCCCCAGTGTAGATCTTACTGGTCAGAGAATTAACATTTTGATCTTCCATTCGTTAGGGGGCCAAGATTCCTACCCGTTCCAGTGAAATTCTGAGAACCCCTGAAGTTACGTTTGCCGCGTGATACAACCACCGGCCATAAATCCTTACCCTAATTAAACTGTTAGGCCCGGTTCCAACAAGTCTCCAGTCGGGCTAACACGCATTGTTGATCCTATAGACGGTGGACACTTCTATTGCCCCAATAAAACATACTTCAAAGCCAGCTCGCCGATGGCTGTCGCCAGCGTTTACTCCTTACAGTGTCGGTCTGTCCTGTGACGCCTTGTGCTGTCTAGCTAGTCTTACGCCTTGTGCTGGGAGAGGGGGGACGGAGAGGAAAAAAAAAGAAAAGATTCACCCGAAAGTATATGGCAAAATAAAACCTACTCCTTCTTCAAAAAAATACATGAATTAATAAAAATGAATAAATAAATAAATAAATGAATAAATAAATGAATTAATAAATAAATGAATAAATAAAATAATAATTAAATAAATAAATAAACTAGGGAATGGGTTTTCGACCTAAATGTGCAGCGCTCAGTTTGGGCGCTGTCACAACTTTCTTTCTTTTGATACTGAAGATGGAGGAGCATAAACATCGCAAAAAAATCTCTTCACACAATTCTGACAATTTAATTCCGATATTTATATCTTAGAAATATTGATGTGCTCCAGTTTAAAATGTGTAGTTCTATCACTTGCATTTCGTCTATCGGTGATACCCGTTGAATCTCATGCACAAGACAGGTGACAAATTACTTCAAATTCCGATATAAAATAGGCAAATAATGAAAAAAAAAGTAAGTACCGTATGTCGTGAAAGAACCTTTCTCTTGCTCTTTGTTCACCTCAGAATAGTTTTCTTCCGCCTTGGTGCATCCGTTGCATAAAGGATCTCTATCCACTTCCGAGATGAATGAATTATCTCTCAGCCTGATTCTTCATTTATTTTATTAATGCCAGCATCATCGGTAGAACATGGATATTTATTTTTCTTACATAAATAACCAAAGTTTCACAGGCCGCTCAAATAGCCGAGTTATTTATGGGACTGGCTTTTTGCCTTTCGCTCGAGATGGGCCTGGACTTGATGTTCGGATGAGACATTGCTCCCTCTCTTAGGAAACCCAGTGTGTGTGTGTGTGTGTGTGTGTCACTTATTCCTCCCTGGAAGCAGAGGCCGCAACAAAGTATGTACGGGTGACAGCTTATTACTCTAAGAGATGCCTTTGTTGTTTATTAATCATCCTTCTAAAAGAAAAAAAAGCCTAGTGGAATAATATTGTTGTATGATTTGGAACAGTCGTGTATTTAATAAAGACATATGTGTTTTGTAATTTACGGCTGCATATGTATGTTTTGTGAGATTTGTCGCATTTCTCTAGTACTATATTCCTTCATCATGTAAGAAACACCTCATATACAATGCATGTCTTTATGCTTGTTTTTCTTCCCCCTCACTACGAAGCATGTAGAAAACCATATCTGAACAAATTTTCTGTAATGTCTTTATTACCAATGATCAAACATAAATGTTTGGGATCCTGTCAACGACGGTATACACAGCTCTAGTTCCTTAAAGGCATATTTTAACGCCCAACCCTATTTCGTGGTTTTCTATTGCGTATTACCAAGGTCAAACACTTAGGAATCCTGTCAAAGACAGTATACATAGCTCTATTTTTTAAAGGCATATTTTGTCTCCAAATGCTATTTCGAGATCTTCTGTTATGTATTTTGAAGGCTCAAATATTTAGGGATCCTAGCAACGATCTGTAACAGGTCTAGTTCCTGAAAATCAAATTTTAACGCCAAACACTACTTCGAAATTTTATGTGATGTATTACCAAGGGTCAAATATGTAGCGATCCTATAAACAACTGTATAAACAGCTCTAGTGCCTTAAAATCAAATTTTAACGCCAAAAACTACTTCGAGGTTTTCTCTGATGTATTATTACCAAGGCTCCAACGTTTAGGGATTCTGTCAACAGCCGTAGAAACAGCTCTAGTTCCTTCAAGTGATATTTCTACGCCAACCACACTATTTCGAGGTATCAAAATTGCTGTAAACTTCAAAGAAGAAACATTTTATAGTATGCACTTTGAAGGAGTGGTAACATTTTTTGATTGACGAGTGCTTCGGAAACTTAAATCCTTCATCTAAATGTACGAAAAGTGTTTGTCTTGTTATGACATATAGCAGAAGTAAAAAATAATTTCATTCAGCTAAAACGGAAACTCTTATTATGCTGTTTTACTATATAAAATAAAAAACACTGCCTTCAAATGCCCGAAAAAACAAGAGATGAAATTCGTATTCATAAAATTCTCCAACCTGTTACGTTCCGCTCTCAAGTGAAAGCTGCTTTACATTTAATTATCTGAAAAGAACTTGTTAATATTTATCAGACTGACTAGGCAGTTAACCTGATATCAAACTTGAAATTAAAACAAGTTAGTAAAATCATGTAATGCATTGATTATGATACCCTTTCCAACATACTAGAAATCATTACTCAAGTTATTACTCAAGTTATGAGGAAAATGGCTGTGGAATAAATCTCCCTCCGGTGCCCTGACCTTAGACCCCATTTCGATGATATTCAACAGAACTGGTTCAGTGTACCTCTGAAATAACATGATAAAGTTTTGTCGCAATCGAAGCAATTTTACGTAAGTTATGATGCATATGGGATATGGAATAGATCCCGCTTCTGTGTCCGAACCTTTGACCCCATTTAGCCCATTTTCAAGAGTATTCGTCCCCAGGAAGGTCCCTACAACATACTATCATTTCATCCAAATCGAAAAAATTTTACGTAAGTTATGACGCATAAGGGCTATAGAATAGATCCCGCTCCTGTGTCCTAAACTTTGACCCCATTTCGCCCATTTTCAATGGAAATCGTCCCCTGGCTAGACCCTACAACATACTAACATTTCATCCAAATCGAAACATTTTTTACGTAAGTTATGACGCATAATGGCGATGGAAGTAATTCCGCTCCTATGTCCAAACCTTTGACCCTCATTTCGCCAATTTTCAATAGGGTTTGTCCCTAGGTGGTCTCCTACCACATACCAAAATTGTATCGAAATCGAACCTTTTTTACGTTAGTTATGGCGCATAAGAGCAGTGGAATGGATCCCGCTCCTATGTCCTGAACTTAGACCCCATTTCGCTCACTTTCAATAGGGTTCCTTCCCAGGTACTCCCCTACCACATACTAAAAGTTCATCGAAATCGAACGATATTTACGCGAGTTATCGTGCTGACGGACATACGCACGCAACGCGTGACGTAATGAGGCAGATGGGAATCGCGACCACCTGCTCGCAAGAGTGTGACGTCATAAAACTTTAATAGGTTCCACACACAACGCGTGACGTAATGAGAGATGGCGTGACCGCGCGCCAGCATCTGAATTGCGAGAGTATGACGTCGTAAGATTTCTAAGCATGGATAACATTAATGGGACGACACCATGACAATAAAAACTTGGTAATTCGGGGTGGCTATTTAACCCACTAAACGAATTTTCCTAAAGTCGAGATCAAGTTAACTCGATCTAGTACCAGAAAACGGTAAATTAACGACTTTCATCAAAATCCTTAGAGCCGTTTTCAAAATAAAATTTACATACATACAAGAATTGCTTCTTTAAGGTGAACGTCAAGTAATTTTGCTTCCTGTACTTCAAATGGAAAAATTTCTGTACACATTTTCTTCCAAATTAAGGCGCTCCCAAGGATGAAAATTTGAACATCGATTAAAATACCTTCATTTTATAACTCGCAATACTTAACATTTTCTAAAACATAACCATAATTATGCAATCCAACATTTGTTTGTCTACTGAGGTCATGAAAATGCAGGTCGCGCCATCTTTTTTCTGTACAATTAATGCGTTCACAAGGATGAAAATTTGAACATCGATTAAACTAACTTCATTTTATAACTTGGATTACCTAATATTTTCTAAAATATAACCATAATTATGCAATCCAACATTTGATTGTCTACTGACGTCATCAAAGTACAGGTCGCGCCATCCTTTTTCTGGTTTCAATAACACCAAAGGAAACGTTATTGATTTTTAATATAATTATGGTTATGTTTTAGAAAATATTAAGTATTCCAAGTTATAATTTGAAGTTAATTTAATCGATGTTCAAATTTTCATTCTGGGGAAAACAATAATTGTGAAGGAAATGTGTACAAAAGTTTTTCCATTGGAAGTAAAGGAAGCAAAATAACTTGACGTCCACCTTAATAATATGGGATAAGGGCGATGGAATGGATCGCAATCCTATGTCCTGACCTTTGACCCCAATTCACCCATTTTGAATAGGGTCCGTCCCCAGGCGGTCCCCTACCACATAGTAAAATTTCATTGAAATCAAACCATATTAACGCAAGTTATGACGCATAAGTGCAATGGAATGGATCCTGCCTCCTACGTCGTGACCTTTGACCCCATTTGTCCCATTTTCAATAGGGTTCGTCCCGGAGTGGTCCCCTACCAGATACTAAATTTTCATCGAAATCGAACCATTTTTACGCCAGTTATCGTGCGGACGGACGGACGGACAAAGCTGGAGCATATACGCTTCTTCAACCTACGGTTGGAAAGCTTAAGAAAGAAAGAAATTAGTTGTTTGTACCAACTTCGAATGAAAACTTAGCAGCGTATGGCATCGTACTGTGAGGGACTTACAATAAAGATGATTACGAAATCATGTCACAAGTACGAATTATGTTTATCGTGTTATCTCATGAAGATTTCTTCAAAATATTATTCGGCTGATCTGCATTGATAAACAAAAAGGTCGATTCTCTGAGACTCCATAGGTCTTAACTGCACGCGTATATGTATATAGTATTTGTAAAGTTTCCTCAGTCGAAATATAACATCATCATTGTCAACTATTATCAATCCACTGCTGGACGAAGGTCTCCCCAAGTTTCCTCCACAACGGCCTGTCTTGTGCCAGTCTCCTTTATGTCACTCCCGCATTCTTTCGAATTTCATCCACCCATCACCCATGTAGTCTTCTTCTGGGTCTTTTCCTGTCCCTTGGAATCCAATCTAAAATTTCGGCTGTCCATTAATGGTCTGTCCTTCTGGCAGTATGTCCGGCCCATTGCCATTTCAGGGATTTAATTCTGATCGTGATTTCTTACACTCTTGTCCTTTTTCGGATCCAAGAGTTCCTCTTCTTATCTCTCGTGGTTACACCAAGCATGCACCTCTCCATGCCGCTTTGAGTTGTCTGCAGCCTTTGTACGTCTCTTTTAGTTAAGGTCCACGTCTCTGCACCATACGTAAGCACTGGAAGGATGCATTGATCAAACACTTTTCTTTAAACACAGAATGGCATATTGCTCTTGAAAATGATGCTGTTTCTTCCAAAAGCTCTCCAGGCAAGTTTCATACGCCGATTAATTTCTTCATCAATGTGACCCTCACTTTATATCTGCTGTCCAAGATAAAAGTACGTGTCTGTTATCTCTAGCTTTTCTCCATCAATCGATAAATCTTCAGTTCTAGTAAAAGCATTGAACATCACTTTTGTCTTCTCAAAGTTCATTTTTAATCCCACTTCTTTACTTTTGTCAGCATGTTCCTTGGATCATACTCTGCAGCTCTGATGGGGAAGTTGCAAAAATGACTAGGTCATCAGCAAAACGAAGGTGGGTTAGATAATCTCCATTAATCTTTATCCTTTTGTTTTCCCAGTTCAGTGATTGAAAGACATTTTCCAATGTGGCATTAAAGAGCTTGGGAGAAATGGTGTCACTTTGTCTCACTCCCTTTCCAATTTTTATGTGTGTTGTATTTTCAAACAGCCGAATCTTTGCACTTGCATTTTCATAGATGTTATTAATAATATTAATGTATGCATCTTCAATACCGCAGGATTTCAGAGCCATTGTAACTGCTGATGGTTTCACCGAATCAAAGGCTTTCTCATAATCGATAAAAGCCATGCACAATGGAAGTTCATATTCCCTCGCTTTTTCAACTAGTTTTCTCAGTACGTGGATATGATCTATTGTGCTCTAGCCACTCCTGAATCCAGCTTGTTCTCTCGGTTGAGCCATGTTCAGTGTTACCTTCAAGCGGTGTGAAAGAACTTTAGTGAAGATTTTATAAACTACTGATAGGAGGCTGATAAGTCTGTAGTTCCTGAGATCCTCAATGTCACCTTTTTATGTAGCAGGATCATTGTAGCGTTGTTCCAATCCTCAGGAATCTTCCCTTCATTAAGGCATCGAGTGAAAACTTGGGCGAGTACTGTTTCAATTTCTCCACTTGCTTCTTGTATGATGTCTACAGTAATTCCATCTTCTCCTGGAGCTTTCCCCCGCTTCATGTTCTTGATTGCATGTGCAACTTCTGATGGGAGGACTGGAAGAACTCTGGTACTGGAACCTTTCATGATGTCTGGAGTACATGTATCATCCCTTTCATATAATTTGGAGTAGAAATCTTTCACTCTTGTCAAACTTTCGCCTCTATTTCTTGTAACAGAACCGTCTTCTTTTCTCAGTGCCATAATCTGTTTTCTTCCCTTATTGAGATGTCCCTTTGCTATCTTTAGGCTTTGGTTGTTTTCAATTGCTTTCCTCACTAGTTCACAGTTGAATTTCCTTACGTCTTTAGTGATACTTTTTCGCACTGTCTTGCATAGCTCTATATATTCCACTTTGGAAGTCACATCTTCTTTAGTTGTCCTCATCTCTCTTTTTTTTGCATCAACATTTTGGTCTTTCCTGATAATTTGCTCAGCTAATTTTGTTGCTGTTTCCATAAGAGCTTTGGTTACTTTTCTGTTAACTTCAGAAATACCCACTTCTTCCAATGTTAGGCCTTTTAAATCAGAGAATCTGTTCTTCAGTTCCAACTTGAAGGTATTATGGTGTTTTTTAAGGTTGGTTATGTCAATACATTTTGTTTGTCTTATGAGCTTGCCACGTTCAAGTTTAGTGTTGAGGTGCATCTTACATCTCACCAATCTATGGTCACAACTTGTGTTGAACTTGTTTAGCACATTGCAGTCTTCTATGACGAAATTTTTGTTATACATAATAAAATCAATTTCACTTGTCGTCCCATTTGGATGTCTCCATGTCCATTTCCTGTGTGATTTTTTCTTGAAAAAGGAGTTCAAGATGAAAAACCCTTCTGCCTCTGAAAACTCAACGAGAGTATTTCCACGCTGGTTTCTGTTGCCGTGACCGAATTTACCTACTGAAGTTTCATTCTGTTGCCGTTGCCCTTATTTTTGCATTGAAATCTCCCATAATTATCTTCAAGTGCTGCTTACCTTTATTATTTAGATGACGAATTTCCTCATAAAATTCTTCAATTTCTTCTTCAGGATGACTTGTGGTGGGCGCATAAGTTTGAATAATCTGAGCCTTGTATTTTCTCGAGAGTTGGATAACGAGTTGTGCAGCTCTGTCAGAGGAACTTTCAACTTCTACAATTTTATCCTTCAGTTTCTTGTTTGTTATAAAACCAACACCACTAGTTCTGCCAGTATCTGTCCCACGATATTAAAAGAGATGTCCACTTTTCAGTTCAATGAGATCTTCTCCTTTTCTCCTTGCCTCACTTAGCCCGACGATGTCCCACTTGATCCTTTGTAGTTCCTCTTCCAATTCAAGAAGCCTTGAATCAGTAGATAGGGAGCGTCCATTATACGTAGCCAAAGTCTGCGTCAGGTGGCAGCCTAGTCCGGTCCTCTGGGGATTTTTAGCACCCTCTGCCTTCATGTCGCACTGGCCGCTGCCTTGGCTAGGTACATTTCAGCTACCGGAGACTGAGGGCCAAGATTTAAGTTGTGGAGTCATTTTTGAGGGGTTTGGCCATAACTCAACACGCTGGCCAAGCGGGTTGGTGAGTGTGGGTTAGCATTTCCTCTAATCCCGACGGTATAGTTATACCGCTATTCGCGGTCGTCAGAGCCCCTTTTGTGGGAACAGGATGCACCACGAGAAGGCGGGGTTGACATTTGTTAAGGAGAGGCTCTGATGTTACGCATAACCTGACCTTACATCCCGTCGAAATATATACTACCTCCTAATTCATCCTCGCAATTACCGTTTTGAAATACTTCTGTCTTTTATTTTGTGATGTCTAACAACACAGGATGCATTAAATGTTGCTGAAATGCATTAAATCAGCAGATAAAAGCAAACAAGCTAGTCTGTTTAGTATAAAGTAAACATAAACAAAGTCCAAGTGTTCTTCGTGTATAGACAGCTATTACAAAATCTAAAAAAGAATGGAAAGGGTTATCCTTGAATTTAAATGATAAATTTGACTGGACTTAAGATTCAGGAAAGAAGAAAGAGAATGGAAAGACAAAAATATGAACAATATGTACCCAGGTGACGAAACTCACGTGAAGTTTAATTCATATTATCTATCCTGATAAATTAATTTGCATGTTTGATTTTTTGGGTACAGGGTTCATGCATATTTATGTGCAGTTTAAGACTTGGCGTTATAATATAGATGTTATACACTGAGTGGCCACTTTATTATGACCACCTGATAGTTTTTAGCAAATGAGCTATAGCTGCACGCTGTTGCCACCAGAGGCCGTAGTTAGATAAAAAAAAAGGGAAAGCTTAGGGCTTGCGACAGTAGTACAAATGATTTTTGGGTGACGAGATGGGTAAAAAATGCGATTTAACGGACTCTCAACGTTTGATGATTGTAGGAGCTCGGAGCCATGGAGCGAGTATCACCGAAACCGCCGCATTCGTGAAATGTTCCAGAGATGCTGTTGTTAAAGTTTTTAAAGACTGGACTGTCAGCCAAGAAACTGGGTCTCTCGTGCAACGTGTGATCGTCATCGACTGGTGAATACTCGGGCGGAACGGAGAGTGACCAGACTGGTAACAGACAACAGAAAGGCAACAGTGCAGCAAATTACAGACAATCTTAAGGATCCCCTCAAATGATCTCTTCACGCAATGTTCGCCGTACACTGCATCGGATGGGATATGGCAGCCGAAGGCCTGTTCGAACACCTTTGCTGTCTGCAGTTAACAAGAGAAAACGTCGACAGTTCGCACAGTAGCACAAGGATTGGGCATTCGATAATTGGAAACAAATTATGTGGTCCGATGAATCACGTTTTCAGAAACAGCACGAAAGCATGGACCCCAAATGCATTGCTACAACCCTTCAAGCTGGTGGAGGCGACGTTATGGTTTGGGGAATGTTTTCCTGGCATGCTTTGGGCCCTTTAATTCGTGTTGATCAACGTCTGACTGGCACATTATATCTAAACATCGTTGCGGACCAAGTGCATCCTGTCATGTGGATGGTTTATCCCAGTGGCGATGCTACTTTCAACAAGATAATGCGTCCTGCCATAGTGCTCGTATTGTACAGGATTGGTTTCAGGATCATGCCGGTGAGTTTACTTTGCTTAGGTGCCCCATACAACCTCCAGATCTCAACCCTATTGAGAATTTGAAGGATGAAGTTGAACAAGCCATCAGACAGCTGGATCCACAACCCAGCAATCTCACACTCCTGGAAAGTGCTATTCATCAAGCATGGTCTCAGATTCCTCAAACCACCTGTCAACATTTCGTGGAGTCCATGCCACGAAGAATCAACGCAGTATTAAAAACAAAAGGTGGCCCAACGAAGTACTGAGGGTGTGGTCATAATAAAGTGGCCACTCAGTCTATACGTAGGTGAAAAAGTGACGAACATCATTATACCACTAAACTATATACTGCAAAAAAATGACGAACATCCATTACTCTACTAAACTAGAGAGAACAACCATTAATTGATAAAAAAAATGCTAAATACACTGCAAAAAAATGACGAACATCCATTACTCTACTAAACTAGAGAGAACAACCATTAATTGATAAAAAAAAATGCTAAATACACTGCAAATAAATTAATTTTTGCAGTGTACTTTTGCATGATTTCATTTGAACTGGTCTATGTAGTGTGTGCGTCATCCTTTTTTCCTCTATCTCCTCTGAAGCTTGAAAATCGGTTCGGTTGGTATTTTAAGGTTGCCGGGCATCCTCAGATCTGCGAACGGGTTTCTTTGTTCAAATAACCACGTTTTTTAGTTTTAAGTATGTTCATGCTCTCTTGGTTTAAGACTGTCTCTCAACCTAGAGACTGACTCGAACAATTAATCGTAAATATGTAAAAGGTTTTTACAGCAATGCTCTACGAATTTTTATCATTTAATGGTTGTTATTTTTAATTTTATGGTATAATGGGTGTTCGTTATTTTCTGTATTGCATTTAGCATGACTTCCCTTCAACTGGGCATTGTTGAGTGCGCGTCGGGCAATGGTTATTCGGTTCGCTGGGAGGGGTATTCGTCCCGGTTTTGTTCATTGAGTATTTCCTTATTTTCATTTTGTCCTTTACAGCAAGCTGAATAGGCTGAAACCCACACTTTTCTGGTTTATGTAGTAATGTGAGAAATTTTCTTCGTGATTGCCTCTGACGAAGCCATGAAAAATTACCGCCACATGATCTGCAATCACTGTTTTTCTCCAGTTTGAAATTTCGTTTTGTTTGCTTGCACTGACACATGTTTGCTTTGCAAATTCTATTTTTTTATTTTTTATTCATTATTTTTTATTTTTATTTATATGGTCTGTTTTTCTGGCAGTATGTCCAGCCCATTGCCATTTCAGGGATTTAACTCTGATCATGATGTCTTCCACTCTTGTCATTTTTCGGATCCACGTGTTCCTCTTCTTATCTCTCCTGGTTACACCAAGTATGCACCTCTCCATGCTTCTTTGAGTTGTCTGCAGCCTTTGTATGTCTCTTTTAGCTAAGGTCCAAGTCTCTGCACCATACGTAAGCACTGGAAGGATGCAGTGTTTGATCAATGCATCCTTCCAGTGCTTACGTATGGTGCAGAGACGTGGACCTTAGCTAAAAGAGACATACAAAGGCTGCAGACAACTCAAAGCAGCATGGAGAGGTGCATGTTTGGTGTAACCAGGAGAGATAAGAAGAGGAACACGTGGATCCGAAAATGACAAGAGTGGAAGACATCATGATCAGAGTTAAATCCCTGAAATGGCAATGGGCTGGACATACTGCCAGAAGAACAGACCATCGATGGACAGCCTAAATTTTAGATTGGATTCCAAGGGACAGGAAAAGACCCAGAAGAAGACCACATAGAAGATGGGTGGATGAAATTCGAAAGCATGCGGGAGTGACATGGAGGAGACTGGCACAAGACAGACCGTTGTGGAGGAAACTTGGGGAGACCTTCGTCCAGCAGTGGATTGATAATGGTTGACAATGATGATGCTGATGATATATTTCTTTAAATATTTTTAGCTTGCTTATCTCCTGTTGTCCTTGTGTGTTTTGATTTTTCTTTTACGCAGCCTTAAGAACTTTAGAATTGCAAAGTAATTTGTTCTCGCTCTCTCTCTCTCTCTCTCTCTCTCTCTCTCTCTCTCTCTCTCTCGGGTATAAAGAACACGGGCGGTGTACGCTCAGCAATTCGGTAAAAGCCATTGCACAAACGCCGCCCCGGTGGCGCAGTGGTCTAAGGTGCTGGCCTCTGACCATTCGTCCGTAAGGGTCCGGGTTCGAATCCCGGTCAGGCATGGATGTTGTGTTTGTCTTACGGCACTGGCTCTCTCTCTTCTCTCGAACCAGTGACATTAAATTAGGGACGGGCGACTGCTTATAGCCCATTGAGTTGCTCACGGTGGTCGTTAAACCTCCAATAAAAAAAAGAAAAAAAAAGCTATTGCAGGGTGTACATCGGTTCGAACGACGTCGAGTTGCTGCCACCGTGTGATATGGCAAACAAGCAATCTAGTAGACGACATCTGGATGACTTTACCCGAGATCGCGTCATTGGGAAGTTGGAAGAAGGTCGAAGTGTGACTAGTGTGGCTGAGGAGTTCGGGATCGCTCACAGCATCGTTTCACGAGCTTGGAGAGCATTTCAAGCGACAGGGACAGCTGTCCGAGAGTTTAGCAGTTGTCGTCCACGAGCAACCACGGCGGCGGACGACCGGTGTGTTATCCTACAGGCGAGAAGAGACAGACGGCAGACAGCGGGAGAAATCACAAGGCACATGCAACAGACAACTGGATGTCCGTTATCGCGTTTTACCGTGGCTAGGAGGTTGCAACAAATGTGGTTTATTCGCACGACAACCAGTACGGTGTGTACCATTAAAGCCTGCTCATCGGAGACGGCGGCTTCTGTGGTGCCAGGAACACAAGAACTGGACACATCAGCAATGGGGTCGAGTTCTCTTTACGGATGAGAGCCGATTTAGTGTGACGAGCGATTCTGGACGTATACACATCTGGAGAGAGCAGGGAACACGCAATCACACCTCCAACATCATCGAAAGGGACTGGTTTGGAGGTGGCGGAGTTCTCGTTTGGGGCGGTATCATGCTTGGTAGTCGTACTGATGTCCACATCTTCCAAAGAGGTTCAGTCTCTGGTGTCCGCTATTCTACCGAGGTTCTCCTGCCTCACGTGCGTCTGTTTAGAGGTCTTGTGGATCCTGAGTTCCTCTTCATGGACGACAACGCTACACCTCATCGTACAGGGACTGTCGCAGAGCTGTTGGAGAGTGAAAATATTCAACGCATGGATTGGCCTTGACCTAAATCCAATCCGGGGACCTTGACCTAAATCCAATCGAACACGTGTGGGATCTTCTCGGGAGACGCTTTGCAGCACGTCACCAGCCGCCAGGAACGATTCCGCAGCTGCGATTGGCGCTATAAGAGGAATGGGCCGCGATGCCTCAACAGGTGCTTGACAACCTCGTCCTCAGCATGGACAGACGTTGTAAATCATTCAACGCAGTCAGGGGGGATCATATCCCCTACTAAAGACTGGATTTTTCTTGGCATCCGCCTATCTTATGGACGTTTCTGCCTTCTGTCCAGTTGTGCTCGAAGCTACTTTTTCAATAAAGTGCCTTTGTATCCTTTGGGTTCCTTGTTTGGACGGTTTTGCTCACTTGTACCGTAGTTTAACATTTTGGGGGTCTTATGGTATGATTTGAGTCGATGTGGATCACTTCTGCACGAAGTTTCATTCCAAGAACCGTCTCGTCCTTAATTTTTGCACGCCAGTGTATGTCTTGAGCCTGTCTCCTCCATGTCACTCCGGCATGTTTTCGAATTTCATCCATCCATCTCCCATGGGGTCTTCTTCAGGGTCTTTTTCTGTCCTTCGGGATTTAGTCGAAAATTGCAGTTGTCCGTAGGTGGCCCGTTCTTCTAGCAACATGTCCAGCACCCCGCTGTTTCAGTGATTTAACTCTGGTCATAACGTCGTCCACTCTTGTCATTTTCTTTCTCCACAAGTTCCTCTTCTTATCTTTCCTAGTTACACCAAGCATGCATCTCTCCATACTTCTCTGAGTTGCCTGCAGTCTTTGCATATCTTTATTAGTTAAAGTCCATCTCTCTGCTCCGTACACAAGCACTGGCAGGAACGCATTAACTAAACACTTTCGTTTTAAAACATACTGGCATACTGCTCTTAAAAATTGTACTGTTTCTTCCAAAAGCTCTTCATCCAAGTTTTATACGCCGATTAATTTCTTCATCAATGTGACCCTCACTTGATATTTGCTGCCCAATATAAATGTAGGTATCGGTTGTTTCAAACTTTTCTCCATCAATCAATAGATCTTCCTTTCTTGTAAAAGCATTGAAAAATCACTTTTGTCTTCTGAAAGTTCATTTTTAATCCTACTTCTTTATTCTCGTCTAAAAGTTCTTGGATCATACTCTGAAGATCTGAAGGTGTAGTTGCAAAAAATACTACGTTATCAGCAAAACATAGGTGAGTTGAATAATATTCGTTAATCTTTATCCGTTTATTTACCCAGTTCAATAATTGAAAGATATTTTGCAATATGGCATTAAAGAGTTCGGGAGATATAGTGTCACCTTGTCTGACTACCTTTCCAATTTTTATTTGTGATGTATCCTGAAATAGTCAAACATTTGCACTTGCATTTTCATAGATGTTATTAATAATGTTGATGTACGCATCTTCAATACCGCAGGGTTTCAAAACCGTTGTAACTGCTGATGGTTTCACGGAATCGAAGTCCTTTCACAATCAAGGAAAGCCATGCATAATGGGAGTTCATATCCTCATGTTTTTTCAATTAGTTCTCTCAGTACATGGATATGATCGACCTGCAGTTCTGTACACTCCTGAATCCAGCTTGCTGTCTTGGTTTAGCCATGTCTAGTGTTACTTTTGAGCGATGTGAAAGAACTTTAGTGAAGACTATAAATCAGTGATAGGAGGATGAGCGACCTGTAGTTTCTGAGACCCTCAACGTCACCTTTTACATGTACCAGGATTATTTTCGCATTGTTCCAATCAATATATACACTATATTGACAAAAGTCACCGGACACCCTTCAAAAGCAAATGAACGGATCTGCTGCGTCGTTAAGCTGTGCAGTACAGCTGAAAACGGTATAAAAACAAACCTTCCGCTGACCGCGATCTTATCGCACTGTGAGGTTGAGTGAAAACGTTGCGGCCGGTGAGTACTGACTTTGAGAAAGGAAAGATTGTTGGGTGTTATACTAGCGGGTTGTCCATGAGAGAAGCCGAAAGACGTTTAAACACACCCAAGTCAACTGTTTTGGATGTACTGAATAAGTGAAAGACTCATGGCGGGCCTGATTGAGACATTCCCAGAAACACTACTGATTTGAAACACTCCCAGAGGAAGGAATCAGAGGGCGTTAGCTCAGGAGATCGAGGTGGCCACATTCCTTTGGAAATCACGCGATCTCCGAAGAATAATTCAATTTCAACGATACTTAAATGTGTTGTATGGCAAGTTGCCCCATCTTGTTGAAAATAGCCAGTGGTCAGTTCTCTAGGTTGTAGCTGATAAACGAATGCGTGAAAATATTCCATGTAGACGGTTGTTGTGACTGTATTCAGAAAGTAGATGGGCCCAACGATCCACTGACGTAACAGTGCGAACCACACTCCAATATTTTGTGCGTGAAGTGATTACTCCGTAAAGGAGTGAGGATTTACCTCTGCTCACACACGCGTGTTTTGAGCATTTATTTATCCCGATAAGTCAATCCAAACTTCGTCGGGGGAAAAATGGTGTAGTCCAAGATGTCGGGTGGTTCAGCAAAAAATGCCGGAAACACCTGACTACCTGATTTCTTTCTCTTGGTCTAGCGCTTTCAGTTCGTGAACAGCAGACAAACAGTACGGATAAATTGCCGCCATCGTCGCTGCTCTATGACACGTCCCCTGTTACCAACTGGTTTCCTCGGCAAGACTACGCAAATATTTCCATGGAGAAGCAAGTAGTCTTTGCAGGACGTCCTGCACTAATTTTTCCGAGATTTCGGGACGGGCTCCTCCACGCAAATCATGTGATGTTCCATGGGGCTCCAGCTTATTAACATGTTGCAGAATACACGATTTACTTGGAGCTGTCCGGCATCCGAATTTACTACGAAATTCACACTCACACTTCTTTATCGATTTAATCACCAAGTAAGTACCGAAGAGCTATGGTTAACCGGCTGTGGTAAACCGGGAGGACATCGTTAACGCATACAATCAGCCTCGCGACAAAGAAGTGAACTAACCCCGGAGAATCACGAACCTGCCATGCGTGACTTCCAAGGTCACAACGAAGGCGCCAACAGGCATTAAAGAACAACATCTGCGAGGCAGTGGCAGCAATTACGCCGGTGCAATTAGCGCGAGCTTTCCGAAATATGGAGTCTCGTGTTCAAGCCTATCTGTATGCAAAGAGAAGACACTTAAAACATCTCTTATTATATGGTTCTGTTTTCCAATAATGAAGGTATGTTCTTAAATATCATTCAATTACTGTAATTATTCACGATGTTATTAATGAAAACTTGGGTAAAGAAGAGGGTGGGACACCCTCGTTACTTTCCCAAGTTACAACAAAAATAATCCATAATAACATAAGTAATCCATACTGTCCCAATCCTGCCACGCTGCAAAAATTGAACAGAGCATGTAAATGTACACACAATTAATTCAAGACATATGTCGCTTCATGACCACATACCATGACACCAAAAGCAATAAAACACGGATAATTATTTCATAGGTCAACAGCCGGGAACATCTCTTCAGAAAAGAAGAGTGGTTCCCTGCAGATTACACCCTCCCTTATCAGGTTTCACGTGGGTGCACCTCAAATTCAAAAGGCCGAAGAGCGACATCTCTGAAAATTCAGTGATATAGCATCCAGTCTTTCCTACCTGAAACAAGGGGAAAGCCAATATTATAACAAGAGTCAAGTAAACCGTTCAGGGCCTACCTTGAAGGGAGATGCATCACACTAAAGTGTAACTTGTTGCACTCAATACGGGCGGTCAACAGCATTGCTGGAGCAAGGAGAGATTACTACCTGTATACTGCAATTATGGCTTCGGTTAATTTTCTGAACGTACGAGCTGTCAACTGTATTGCTGGAGCCAGTATATTGCAACTGAGTGTAAGAAGTTGTTTACACCTTAGTGTTATGTATCTTCCTTCAATGTAGGTGTTGAATGGTTTACTTGACTCCCCTGTTATTATGTTGGCTTTCACTTCGTTTTCGGTAGGAAAGACTGGGTGCGTATATTAAGTACTAAATTGCTACATTTTTAGAGACGATACATTTTGCCTTTTAGAATTTGAGGTGCCCTCTCATGAAACCTGATAATTAAGGGTGTGGTCACCGGCCGAGGAAGTCTTCTGAAGAGTGGTTCCCGGCTGCTGACCTATGAAGCAATTATCCATGCTGTATTGTTTTTGGTGTAACCAGGGGAGATAAGAAGAAGAACTCGTGGATAAGAACAATGACAAGAGTGGAAGACATCATGAACAGAGTAAAAATCGCTGAAATGGCAATGGGCTGGACATATTGCCAGAAGAACGGACCACTAATGGACAATCGGAATTTTTGATTGGATTCCCAGGGACACAAAAAGACTCAGCAAGAAACAGCAGGCATTGAAGTCTTGAAATTCAGGAAAAAAGATCACCGTGTAATCCGTACCCGCCATGTTGATCCCTAACAGTTATGACGTAGAGGAAACTCGCGATTCACGGGATGAGTCAACAGTCCAAAGAAATTGTGTATGAGGAAACGCTTTTCTTATTTAAACAAAATTTCATTTAAATATTTTTCTGTTGCTTTCGAGTGAAGAAAGGGCGAACATTTTAATTTTCATATTTAGATTCCGTAGTGCGCAGTTTCGTAGTCAGAGGTGCGGCACCCACACGTGAGTGAAGCTTCACACAGCACATGTTCGTCCGCAAGGGAAAATATATAGCCTTCGTTGCATCGTATTTTAAGTCAAAATGCTCCTAAGTAAAGAAAAACAAACTTCTCCACTCTGTACGGACCTTCGTTTTCGTATTTCGTTATGTGTTCCTGTTATTAACCCATATTTTATAATTTTCCAAATATACGATCTTTCCTTGCAATTACAAGGTGGATTTTTCAAAGAATCGTAGTTCCTGAAAAATGCCTTTTTTTTTTTCAGTTTTTTGAAAGCGGTGTTATTATGTTTGTTTATTCAGTACAGCATGAATATGTATTTGTATATATCAATCCACGGCCTGGACGAAAACCTTCCGATCTTTCATCCATACCGGTCTTTCTTGAGCCAGTTTTCTCCATGTCACTCCAGCATGCTTTCGAATTTCTTCCACTTGACCTTCTTCTCAGTCTTTTCCTGTCCCTTGGAATCCAGTCTGAAATTTCGGTTGTCCTTCGGTTTTCCGTTCTCTTGGCAACATGTCCAGCCCACTGCCATTTCAGGGATTTTATTCTTATCGTGATGTGTTTCACTCTTATCATCTTCTTTATCCATGAGTTCCTCTTCTTACCTTTCTTGGTTACACCAAGTATGCACCTCTCCATGCTTCTTTACGTTGTCTGCAGCCTTTGTATATCTTTTTTAGTTATGGGCCATGTCTCTGATCCGTACGTAAGAACTGTAAGGATGCAATAATTAAACACATTTCTTTTAAGAAATAATGATATATTGCTTTTGAAAGTTATACTGTTTTTCCAAAAGCTCTCCAACGAAGTTTTATTGGCCTAATAATTTCTTCATAAATGTGAGCCTCGCTTGATCTCTGCTGCCGAAGGTATCGGTAATATCCCAAAGGTGTCGAAATGTAGGTATCGATTAACTCCAAATTTTTCCTATATATTGATAAATATTCATTTTTTGTAAAAGTATTTTACGTTACTTAAAGTTCATATTTTCTGAAAGTTCATATTTAATATATTAGATTTTATTTTTTTTCTCTGAAAGTTCATATTTAATCTCACTTCTTTACTCTTGCCAGCAAATTCTTGGATCATACTCTGCAGCTCTGAGAGGTAGTTGCCAAAATGACTATGATGATTTTAATAATCTCCATGAACATATTAGCTAGATAAAGATGATTAACATAATGTCGACGAACATTTATCCTCCTAATTTCCAATTCAATGATTAAAATATATTTTGCAATGTGGCATTGAAGAGTTGGGGATATAAGGTATCACCTTGTCTCACTCCGTTTCCAATGTTTATTGATGTATGTACACTGAAGTGCCAGAAAAACTGGTACAAACGAGCTTATGCAAAATACATAGCAACGTCACCTATGCGCGTACGTTGTTGCGTCCGCCAGTGCGTGCATAAAGCGATAACCATCCTTGCCAGCTGTCAGAGCTGTTTTCGGCATGAGAATGGCAATTAATAACGATTTAAACGATTTTTAACGCGCTGTCATAGTTGGCGCTCGTGAGATGGGCCATAGTATTTCAGAGGTAGAAACGAAGTTCGGACTTTCAAGGACGACCATTGCAAGGGTGTGCCGTGACTACAAGAATTCCGGCAAGACCTCCAACCTACGATACCAGTGTGGCCGTAAAAAGACATTGGCTGAATATGACCATCGTCGGCTGTCAAGAATCGTTTCACGTGATAGGCGTGCAACACTCTCGCAGGTATCATCGGAATTCAATGCTGGAGCCTCAACAAGCGTCAGTGTCCGGACTGTGCAACGTACCCTGCACGATATGAGCTTTTTGAGCTGACGCCCAACTCGAGTCCCTTTTATGGGTGCACGACACAGAGCCATGCGTCTTGCTTGAGCACGGCAACACCGCCACTGGACACTTCATGACTGGAAGCAAGTAGCCTGGTCTGACGAGTCACGTTTCCAACTGTATTGGGCAGATAGAAGGATTCGTGTGCGGCGCAAACTCCATGAAGCCATGGACCCCACCTGCCAACAGGGAACTGGTGTGTGTGTGTGTGGAGGGGGTCCGTAATAGTATGAGGTGTGTTTAGCTGGACTTCTCTGAGACCGCTGGCACGTCTACAAACGTCTGTGACCGGCCAACGCTATGTGTGCATCCTTTCTGACGAGGTACACCCGTTCATGGCCTGCATTCATGCTAATGGGTTGGGCCTGTTCCAACAGGACAATGCACCTCCACAAAAGTATCGGGACGCCACATTATGGCTAGAGGAGCATTCATCTGAGTTTGGGGTATCACCATTCCCACGCAAGTCCCTAGACCTGAACGTGATAGAACACATTTGGGATGCCATGGAACGCGCTATCGAACACAGGAATCCGAGACCTCGGAATACACCCGAATTGTGGAATGCACTGCTGGAAGTATGGTGTGCATTGCCTACAGCATATTTCCAGAAGCTAGTGGAGTCCATGTCCCGTCGTATTTCTGCAGTCCTGAGCTCCCGTGGGGGACCTACCAAGTATTGGACTGGTGTACAAGTTTTTCTGGCACTTCAGTGTATATTCCACACAACAGGATTTCAAAGCCATCGTAACTTCAGGTATCTTGCTGTACCTCTTCTCTCTTTCTTTTTTTCTAGAAAAGTGTGCTGAAGGATAAATCATTGTCCCATAAAACGCTGTGTGTCTTATTTCAAAATGAAAGATTTAATTCTTAGATTAAATATGGCTTGCACTAAAGAACTTTCCAATGAAACACGGACAATATTTTCTCATCAAGTTTCCTTTCAGTAACAAAATTGGGTAAAATTACTCTCACTGCCCGAGAAACAACGACGACAGGAATTGCACAATGAGAGAAAGGTATTTACAAGTTGGAAGATGCAAAAAGTTTTGACACAATGCTAATAAGTCCGGTCGAGTTACATCAAGAAATGAAAGTAAGAATACGTAACAATCAGAAATAGTAGTCGCACTTGTAACATACTGTAATGCTATATATGTGATTCCATTGTTGAAGTAGTTCGGGGCTTAATAAATGGATAAAGGATTATCCCCAATGTAAGAAACATCTGTGCTAAAAAACGCCCTCTATTGTGAAAAATGTAATGATTTGGGATACACTGCTTTATATATCTCAAGTCCACCTCAAACGGTCATCGGAAATTACCTATTTATCATCCGGTGTACTAATATTACCGTGGTATCCATATATCCGTCTAACTAGGCAGGATCAAATGGGATAATTTCTTACTTACATTATTACGTAAGTTTGTATCGTGCAAGCGATATTCCTTCAGGATGAGATGATATTTTTGATCAGGAGTACATTGCACAACAGCATCGTAAGATACTTGCAGTGTCCTAAGAACAAAAATTATATCCTTAAATTTTGGAGTTACCATATCAGAAAAATTTAGCATTGTGATTAATTGCTGGTAAACTGCTGTATTTTTCAATTTCAGGTGTTAAGCTTATTCACGCTGCTCATCCGTGCACATTTGAAGAACTTTCTCAAACACACCCAGAGCACAGAGAACTTCAGTTTCCAAGTACAAAGGAAGAACTGGAGAAATTGTGCAAGTAAGAATTTCTCATGATCCAGTATATTCCCTAGAAATATTTCATTATTTTAAATTAAGATTTGGAACACCACAATCTAGTCATGTGGGAGCATGAATATTTGAAGGGGCCTACATAATATTCTTTACGAAAAATAAATATTCTTTACGAAAATTTCCTTAGAACGGACTGACCCCCTACTAACGAACTTTCAAAATAAGAACAATTCCTATTTACTAATGATGCAGAGACTAATAAATTTTTCCTTCTAGTTACCTTAAAGAACACCGAAACCCGAGCTTAACAACATTTTACGATGTATAACTGAAAATTTTTAGTCTGAGTCTTGTTGAATTTGAATAGTATTATGTACCTGCTTGTAAGTAATTATCCTTTCTCTACTGTATTGAAATGGTATTGAATACACAGTGCGGTAAATAAATACACTGATGTCAAAAAAACATAATGCTCCATGAAATAAAAATACACAAGGGGTTCATTTGAAAAGTATTCGTGGACTTTTCGTCCTGTTGAACACATAGAAAATAATATGAATCCCCTCACAGCAAACGGAGATTCATCCACGAAGCAGGAAACGGAGATTCATCCATAGAAAATAATATGAATCCAAACAGCAAACGGAGATTCATCCATAGAAAATAATATGAATTCAAACAGCAAACGGAGATTCATCCACGAAGCAGCAAACGGAGATTCATTCATAGAAAATAATATGAATCCAAACAGCAAACGGAGATTCATCCATAGAAAATAATATGAATCCAAACAGCAAACGGAGATTCATCCATAGAAAATAATATGAATCCAAACAGCAAACGGCGATTCATCCACGAGCAGAGATTCATTTACGAATGAATCTCCGCTCGTGGCGAGCGATTCGAGAGCTTCATTTTAATGAATGACATCCACGTGTTATTCCCATTCTTGAGTTTCACCATTATTTCCCAGTTGCCTACTGTTTGCTCACTCACATAACAACTGACAGTTATTGATTCTCGACATTACCATTTTTACTGGGAAATTGGGGCGGAATAAAGTCAAAATGCTGTGACTTCAATGTGTGTCGTACTAAAGGAGGATTGAATGATCATTTACAGCGGCGAGAGCGAACAATTTACAATTCAAAGTAATTTCGTGAATGATTCGTTGTAACCGAATCATTTACGAATTGGCCATCCCTATTCTAAAGGCAGTAGAGGATAATGATCCAAATGCCAAAATAAGTTCAACAGTCTGCAAAAGGCTAATTAAAACTTGGTCTTCTGCAAAAAGTGAACGAAGAAATGGAAAAAGTGCTCAGTACATATTTTCTTTACGAATTTCTTCAAATATTCTTCAAAAGCAGAGAAAATTCTTCAATGAATTTCTTCAAAGGCAGAAAAATTTAGCCTTCTTGGATATGATATTCCGGGTCCCATTTCTGCGCTGTAGTACTTAATGTATGATTTAAACCATAGTATTTTAGAATAAATTTAATTCTTTTCAAAATATGTATTTTACAATGAAGAATTTTGTAGAGTAGATAAATAAATTATTTTCGGATTATGTATTTTTAGTGTACTTGTGTAAAGCTAATTTATTTCTGCAAAGCATTAAAAAATTTGGCAATGTTTTTTATGAAAACAATAAATTGAATTTATAAACATTTAAAGAATTCTTTCTTTTTAAAAAAAACGTTGTGCTTGTAAGTTGAGGTTCACCTGCGCACAGATGTATGCCACTAGATGGTCTTGTGTCAGTTTGATCGCACTGTGCATCCAAGACACAAGAAAAACAGCCAATGGTGAAATCGTGAACTTTTTGGGTCAATGAAATTAGGTTAGCTCCTCGAAGCAAGGTCACCTATCAAATCAACGTTACTGGTATTGCTAATTTGTGATGTATAAAACGTGCCCTTTCTACAGTGATCTTGGCACCCAACTCGAGCTTCACTGACTTCGATTTTACAGTCATGCTCATTGTCATTTTCTCTTGTAAGCATTCTCGTACTATCATTCCATGATAAATTAGATCTACGTATACATTTCTTTTTTCCTGTCTTGTCTAAACGAGTTTTCTAAGTTAACACCTCTTCGCTCTTTCACAAAATAGTTGTCTTACCCTTTTGTTATGTTCTTAATAGCTGAACGTTGTGGGTCAATTATGAACGAAGTAACTAATATCCTCATCTGTAAACACGGTAAACATTGAACCACGACGTACACAACAGATTAGAAATAAACGGTCATAGTGAAGAGATTACTGGTCTTTATTTAGTAGTATTTACTGGTCTTATTTTCCACTAAGCGGTAACGCACAGAACCTTTCAGTCACCAGTATGCTTCAATCGACAATTATCAAGTCACAAGTCATCAAATGACATCTCATATACGCAGATGAGTCACATTATTGTGACCACCTCCTACTTTTGACCTCAACAGCGCTTTGCTAATGAAAGGGGGCACGTGTCGTGAGCTGGCTTTGACGGTATATAAGATGTGCAGTAGGCAATCTGAAAACATATCACTTGTTGCTCCCATGAATAAAAGGAGCGATTCATCAGATTTGCAAAAAGGGATGATTATCGGCTTTCGAGACAAGTGGGGCAGTATTTCTGAAACAGCGCAGTTTGTGTGTGAACTGTTCGCGTGCTGATGTGGTTAAAGTGTATCATGATTGGAGAAATGGCACCATTGCGAATAAGCGAAGTAGAAACTGTGGAGCACAGCGTGCCATTGATGTGAGAGGTGAACGTCGGCTTCGAAGTTGTGTAAGGCCGATCGGCGATCTACTGTGGAGCAACTCATTGGCCGAATGATCCAGGGAGCTACCGGACGTGCGTCTAAAACGACAGCACAGCGATCCCAGCTGCGTATGGGAGTCCCATGCCGACGGATGGTCACTGCACCTATGCTAATGAAGGTGCATCGGCAGAAAAGGCTCACATTTCCGCGGCAGTATCGGAATTGGAGCTCTACTGATTGGCAAAGGATTGCCTTCTCCGATGAGTCACGTTTCCTGCTTCATCGAACGTATGGACGTTGGCGTATAAGGCGAGAAACATCGGAGAACAAACGCTCTTCAACCACTGCTGGAAGAACACAGGCTGGTGGGGGCAGCGTTATGGTCTGGGGAATGTTTTCGTCGCATTTCTTGGGTCCACTCATACTGTGGAAGGCACTATTGACCGAATTTGATATGAATCCAAACTTGTAGACCACGTACACCCATACATGCTGATTGTCTTCCCTGGGGCGGATGGTATGTTCCAGAACGACAATGCGGCGTGCCACAAAGCTAGAATTGTCCGAGAGTGGCTGAAAGAGCACGATGAAGATTTCAAAGTACTTCCCTGGCCTCCTAATTCTTCAGACTTAAACCTAATTGAGCATCTGTGGGACCACCTCGATCGTGTTGTTCGCTCTATGGATCCTATAGGACGCAGCCTCCAGCAGCTATCATCATGGCTTCACCTACCTGTGAACACCTTCCAGCACATTATTGAGTCACTCCCAGCCCGTCTTGCTGCTGTCTGCGCTGCATACGGCGGTTACTATGGATATTAACTGGTGGTCACAATTATGTGACTCGACCGAGTATAAACATAGAAATCTCAATCATATAACAATTATACGTTATTCATCTATCGACATCTATCCTTTTAGCATTCGTCGTAGACTGTTTATTTACTTATTACTCACTGTCAGCGATGCCAAGACGTACAAGCTGCTCGGGGAGGTGATGTGTCATTCAGTAGGAAAACTTTTAACCGAGAAGTAACAGAATTTACATAAGAAGCATAAACTCAAAAGGAAGGATAAATTAGAGCTACTGGTCACACTCTGTTAATATTTTGTTTCACGTTACATATTTACAGCACATCTTTGTTGCGCATAGGAACAGAACGGTTGTTACCCAACTTTCTTAAATAGCATATTTGTCTAGGATATCTCGGTTGTCTCTTGTGTAGTATCCAGATTTCGTTACAGTACTTCAGAGTAGGATCATCTACACTTTCAAACACAGCCATTCGGGATTTTTCTGGCAACGCATGTGTCCTATAAAATTCTGGAAAAGCAGCTACGGCTTTCAAAGCTGAACGCAGTCTCTTGCTCATTTTTCCATCTAATCTGTTTCCTCAGTCAAACGTGCCTCCTAGACAGACTCATTCAGCTAGTTCAACTCTGTGCCATTTAGACTGATCTTACACACAGTACTAAACATTTCTCGCTCAAGAACCGTGTTTTTGACTTTCCCGTTATTTATACTGAGTTTCATTTTCAATCAAGCTTCATTTATCCTCGATAACACGATCTACGGATCACTTTTTCTTCTTCTTCTCCTTTTTCTCCGATGCAATGACTCCACAGCGCTGTGTGAGCCCTGGCCCTTCTCAAATAATTTTTTTGTAAGATTTCGTAACGAGACATTTTGGACGAGGTGAGATCGTTAGCCCCACGGCGAACCCCCAACCTGAAAGACAAAGGAACAAAGTGCGTGCAGGGCCGATTTCACAGGGAACAATCCAGGCATTCGCGTCCCCAAACACAGGGAGCCTGCAGAAAATAGCGGAGAAACGGGAAACCAGATTGCCGGCAGGACAGGGATTCCAGCACCCGTCAGAAAACGGATCACTTTTGCTCTCAGGAAACTGGACTGACAGCGAAGGTGAGTCCTGTGAAACTTTTGCTTTCGAAAGTTGCACCAATCGTGCCTATCGAGCTTTTGACAGCAACATCGTTCAAGCTTCTGCTAACCAAAAAATGGAAAGTCGTGTGACCAAGTATTTCCCCAAAGTCGCTTGAAGGTTGGCATTACGCTACGAAAGAAACACGGATTCCATTTTGCTGTCCATATGACCAACAGAAATAAGGCTGGAAAAGTCGTGACCCAAACGGTAATTTCTCTACCGTACCTGGTCTATGACACTCGGATCGTAAACGAACTGCCTTAAAGCTACCTGTGTACAATAAATTCAGTGGAGAGAGATGTGAATTCCCAAACCGCAACCGACTGGTCTTCCGGTGCCGTTCAGAGCATTCCCATTTATTTCCGAAATATCTTTCCGCCCTTCACAAAATATAAAATGTTCTCCTGCAAATTTGTATTCCATGAGCAAGTAATTATAACATGTATCATATTACTGAAGTTTTCACTTATATCTCTTAGTATTAATGAAAATAACTACGACGTTAAATCGGGAAGCGCCGCCTTGGTGGCGCAGTGATCTAAGCGCTACCTTATATCTGTTCGTCCAAGTGGGTCCGGGTTCGAATCCTTGTGAGGCATGCATGTGTGTTTGTCTTTCGACACTGGCTCTCTCCCTTCCTTGGAACCAGTGGCCTTAATTAGGGACGGGACGACTGCTTATAGCCCATTGAGTTGTTCACGGTGGCCGTTAAACCCTTGAGAAAAATCAGAAAGCAAGGAAGACTTGTACATTTAACTCATACCGCAAGACACATCTGCCAATCAACATCAACACGTCATAACAGCAGTTAGACAAGGTGGCACCTGCATCCGGCAGCTCCACCCGTCATTCTGGCTGAATCGGTCAGTATGTAAACATGTAAACTCCTCTTTCCTATTTCACCGCTGTAGAACAACGCACAACAACAATGTTTCTCTATTCAGGAGGGGTGACGTCGCTGAAATGAACAAAAGAATGATATTATGTTAATAAGTATATGGCCAAGAAAAAGGTTTGCGAATGCATAGAGAGGTTTAAATCTGGCAAAACAATGAAAAGCTCGAGATCAGGAGGTCCGTCAGCATCACGAACTTACGACCAGGTCGATCTTGTGAATCCTCTCATTAAAGAAGACCGACGGATTACTTGGTCTGCTGTGGCGGATATGTTGAACATAAGTTATGATTCTCCGATGCATTGTAACTTAGAATACCGGAACATATATACCGATAAGCCATTACGTTATAACCACCCCAAGTCTAGAGAAATGGGCGCGCCAGGAGACCGAACGGTGGCGCAGGTAAAGTTTACAGAGCAGTATAAACAACGTTGATAAAAGTCACTGGACACCTGAAGAGAAACACAACATAGTATTTATTAACATACATTAGCACGGTGGAGGCCCATTTCTGGCTTTAATTCATGCACTGACCCTTTATTTCCAGACATGCTTTTGACAAGATTTTGAAACACAGCGATAGGTATGCGCTTCCATTCAGTACATAATGCTGACCCTAATTGTTGCTTAGTAGTAGGCCTTGGTTCCAAACTTCTTATGCAGCGCTCTAATTCATCCGATAGGTGTTTTATGAGATTAAGATCAGGGCTCTGTGCCTGCCAGTCCACACACGAAACGGAATTATTGTCAAACCACGCAGTAACAGTCCTTGCTTTATGGCTCGGTAAATTATCTTTCTGGTACCAACAAGGCCCGGTTCCATAGTATTGTCACAGAGTTAGTAGGGCATAATTACCTAGAATATCGAGGTAGACGTGCTGGTTAACAGGTTTGTCCACGATAACCAATGGGAATGGACCACAATACGAAAAGCACCCCCACACGAGTACACTGACAGCTCCAAACTTAATCGTAGGAACAGTACACTGTGGTAAATAGCGTTTCCCCGGCTACCGCCATACCCACACACGGCCATCAGACTGATGGATCGTGTATCTGGATTCATCAGTCCATAGGACACGTTTCCATTGATCAATGGTCCACGATAAATGTTCTTTACACCATGCTAAACGACGAGTAGCATTCCGAGTGGAGATGAAAGGCTTATGAGTAGCCGCACGACTGCGGTAACCCATGGAATGAAGTTCTGTGCGAAGGGTACGTGTACATGCCGAGGTTCCAGCATTTTTACTCACCTGTACACTGAGGTCTTGTGCAGTACTCCGTCGATTAGCAGTAACGACTCTCCTGAGGCTTCGACGTCCTCTATCGCTGATTTTCTTCGGTCTTCCTGAACGTTTTCCTGCTTCAGGCACGCCATGTGTCTTCCACTTATTCAGTACGTCCAAAATAGTTGACTTGGGTATGTTTAAACGCGTCTCGGTTATTCTTATGCACAGTCCACTAATATAGCACCCAACAATCTTTCCTTTTTCAAACTCAGTTCTCTCAGGCCGCTAGATTTTCACTCAACCTCATAGTGAGATATGATCGCAGTCAGCTGCAGGCTTGTTTTTAAACCCCTGCAGCTGTACCGCGCATCTTAACAACGCAGCGGATGAGTTCATTTGTCTTTGAAGGGGTGTCCGGTGGCTTTCGTCAATATAGTGTATATACAACATGAGAACCGGCTCTCCGTTAGTAGAGTGCTCGGAGTCAGAATGGGAAAAGCTGCCGATATATTTCGCAGTTTGATAAATAACAATTTGCGATGACACACCGCTTCGGAACTACGATCTCGGAAACGATACGGCTTGTGGGTTGTTCGCGTGCTGCTGTAGAGTGGGATTTTCAAAAGTGGTGCACAGATGGCTAAACGACAAACCGTCGTCCACCTTTGTGTCGTCCGCAGCTCATTGATGCCAGAGGGAAGCGGAGACTGTCGCGCATTGTTCACAGCGACCGAAGGACAACCGTGCGACAAATCAACCGCAGCTACAACAGTGTTGATCAGGGCAATGTGTCAGAGCACACAGTTCATTGCAGCCTTTTGCGCGTGGGCCTGCGTAGCCGAAAACCCAGCCGGGTCCCCATGCTCACTGCACGTCATCGTCAACAAAGCATGAAATAGGCCCAAGATAATCGAGATTGGACAGTGGATGATTGGAAGAAATTGGCCTGGTCGGACGAACAAAGATTACTGGTGCATCACGTAGACGGCCGAGCATAGATACCCTGATTAGCAACGGAAGCTATGGCACCTCGAAGCACTGTTAGGCGGAAACAGGCCGGTGGTGGCGGTTTTATACTGTGGACGATGTTTTCTTGGAACACCTTAGGCCCCATTATCCCAATAGCACAATCCCTGACAGCTGTCATGTTCCTGAACATCGTTGCGGACCGAGTTCACCCGCCCGTTCATGGCAACTGTGTTCCCTGCTGGTGATGGCCATTTCCAAGAGGATAATGCGCCATGTCACACTGCCACAATCGTCAAGGAGTAGTTCGAGGAACATACTGGTGATTTTTTGTCAATGCTCTGGCCCCACCAAATTCACCTGACATGAACCCTATCGAACATTTGTGGTTCTATTTCGAAAAGTGGGTTCTCGCTAAATCGCCCTCCCCCCCCCGAAACGTAAGGGAACTGGAGGACCTGCTGTTGACATTATGGTACTTAGTTACCCCGATATTCCTATCGCCATCTGATCGAATCGATGCTTCGCAGAGAGGCCGCTGTTTTGCGGGCAAACGAGGGTCCTGCTGTTTATTATGTACGTAGTCATAATGTGATGGCTCATTAGTGTATATGACCAATGGGTTCCAAAGCACTTGATCTACCGAAATAAACAACAGTGTATTGAAAATTTCAAGCCAGCTTTTACAGCTTTACGAAAAATATACAGTTTTACTTGAAAGAAGTGTCACACAGTACACCACATGTATGTTCACCATTTACACTGAGTGGCCACTTTATTATGACCACCTGACAGTTTTAAGCAAATGAGCTATGGCTGCACGCTGTTGCCGCTATAGGGCGAGGCTAGTATACAAAAGGGGAAAGCTTAGTGCTTGCGACAGTAGTAGAAGTGATTTTTGGATGACGAGATGGGTAAAAAATGCGATTTGACGGACTTTCAACGTGAGATGATTGTAGAGCTCCGAGCCATGGAGCGAGTAGCACCGAAACCGCCGCATTCGTGAAATGTTCCAGAGCAGCTGTTGTTAAAGTGTTTAAAGACTGGACTGTCAGCCAAAAAAGTCGGTCTCTGCGTGCAACGTGTAGTCGTCATCGACTAGTGACATCTCGGATGGAACGGAGATTGTCCAGACTGGTCACAGACAACTGAAGGGCAACAGTGCAGTAAATTATAGACCATCTTAATCAAGGATTCCCTCAAATGATCTCTGCACGCACTGTTCGCCGTACACTGCATCGGATGGGATATGACAGCCGAAGGCCTGTTCGAACACATTTGCTGTCTGCGGTTAACAAGAGAAAACGTCTCCAGTTCGCACAAGGATTGGACAGTCAATAATTGCAAACAAATTATGTGGTCCGATGAATCACATTTTCAGTTGCACCATGCCGATGGCAGAGTGAGAATTTGGCGGAAACAGCACAAAAGCATGGACCCCAAATGCATTGCGACAATCATTCAAGCTGGTGGAGGCAACGTTATGGTTTGGGGAATGTTTTCCTGGCATGCTTTGCGCCCTTTAATTCGTGTTGATCAACGTCTGACTGGCACATCATATCTAAACATCGATGCGGACCAAGTGCATTCTGTGATGTGCATGGTTTATCCCAATGGCGATGGCTACTTTCAACAAGATGATGCGTCCTGCTATAGTGCTCGTACGGTATTGTACAGGATTGGTTTCATGAACATGCCGGTGAGTTTAGTTTGCTTAGGAGGCCCCCACAATCTCCAGATCTCAACCCCATTGAGAATTTGTGGGATGAAGTTGAACGAGCTATCAGACAGCTGGATTTACAACTCTGCAATCTCACACTCCTGGAAAGTGCTATTTATCAAGCATGGTCTCAGATTCCACAAACCACCTATCAACATCTCGTGGAGTCCATGCCACGAAGAATCGACGCAGTATTAAAGGCAAAAGGTGGACCAAGGAAGTACTGAGGGGGATGGTCATAATAAAGTGGCCACTCAGTGTATACCATGAAATCAAGAAACAAAGTGTGAAGTTGAAAAATACGGAGCAAAAAAGAGCAGGTCAGAAGTGTACCCTCTGTCAAAAACCTCTGGGAGACACCTTGCTTTGGGCTTCGTTTGGGCTCATTTTTGGAACATTATCAGGAGCACAGACAAACTGTTAACAGTGTAACATATTCAGAAGTGTTTAAAACCTAGCTGAAACCTCCAACTTCCAGCAAATGCGAATTGTACTCGAAAACTGTCCTTTGACACCACGATATTGTTCGCCCATCAAACAGCTGATGCAACCATGGAAACAGTTTAAAAACTCAAGCTTGAATACCTTCCATAAGCACCTTACAGAACGGAACTCACATCAAGATATTTTCAGGATTTTGGTCCTGGTTAATGAGCATTACATTGTCGAAGGTTTGGTAGTGATGAAGAGATGAAAAGAGTGGTGCAGACATGATTTCAGGAACAACCGGAAACCTTCTACAATGGAATGAAGACGCTTGTGAGCCATTATAAAAAAGTGTCTGGAATGAGAGGAAGACAACATTAGAAAATATTGCTAGAGTTATGCATGTTTCCCTTTGTTTTTGTTACATTCAACGAAATTGTTTTTACGTTTTGATTTACCCTCGTGCAACGTGGCTCAAAACCTTCTGGTTGCGGAACTCAACGATACAACCACCAATTCAAATACAATTGAAAAAGTTTATTTTTTAAAACCATGTTTATCACGTGTTGTCATGTAAAAATGTAAATTTTATCAACTTTGTAAACGAATAACTTGAAACTTTTCCAAACGTAACATATAATGTCATATGTCTATGTGTGCCTTTTTTTTTCTCTTGTTTTAGATTAAAACCGCATTTTTCAAAAGATAAAATTTCAACCTTAAGCTTCAGTCTTTTGAAAATCGGTTTCACATGATCTTGGTTGACAAAGCATTTATTTGGTATATTCATTCATTGATTTAATGTCATTTCCGAAAGATTTTATTGAAAAGAAACGTTCTTTTTTTTTTACGTGTGTGTGTGTGAAAATATGAAAACACTTCTTGCTTCCTGAAGGAATAATGCCTCTTTTTGTTTTGTATATTTAGGGTCTTTCAGCCTATCGTTGATGAACTTCATGTATACGGCAAAGAATGCCCAATGCATACAGTGGCTCACATACTGGCACCTTATTCTGTGACTTTAAAAAAATCTTTGGATGAACTCTGCACTACTGGAGAAACGTTAAATACAAGTAAAGATTGCCGCAAATTGATTTTTTCAATAGTTGAGTCTTTTCGGTTTGTATGGCAGTATTTTATCATTCTTCAGAGTTTTCGCAAGTGGAGCTGAATCTCGTCGAAAGCATTAGATATTTTGTGAATATAATCTGTTTAACAAAATCAGATTTATTGATTTTCAGCTATGTTACTTTACATTCTCCAGGAGATTCTACGCATCATTATTAATCTTCAGCATCCCTGTATATCAGCAATTCATCATACATATTTCTGAACAATCACTAGTTGATAGTTTATGGGTTATTTAAGTTTATGAGTAATCACAGGAGGTTTCTGTGTTATCTCAATCTCGGATGAAATTTTATCGTGAGATACGTCGCATCTACTGATGTGAGATGATGACTTCCTGTTGAGGTTACGGTTTTTGCCTGGGGTTCAAATGGTCAAACGGCGATTGCTATTTTTACATCCCAGTCTCTGCTCGAATACATTAATGTTGTGGTCGTTGTCTCCTAGCCCTTTTTCCAGTTACCCTAAAGAAGGAGCAGGCAAAATTCTAGTATTGAAAGCATTGGAACTTGATTACACAATCGTTTTTGCGCTGCCACCAGTCCAGAAAAGCTAATCCATATATAGCTTGATTTCAATGAACCAAATACCACCAATTCCCCACTCTTATTGTTTTTCTAGTTTGCATGGGCACAACAATGTTCTCGATGTATGGCCCATAACTCAGGCCCGTACCAAACTGATGCAGTATTGGTATTTGTTGGGGGGTAACTTAATTCAGGCAGATTTGAAATGATTCCCACACTCATATTTATGTCGTAAAAGTGAGACACCGAAGGGAAAAAAGATCGTTGTTGTATTTTTCAGTTTATTTATTTCGTGTGCGATAGTGGGAGGTATTGCATGGTGAATGTTATTGCATTTTATTTCACTGCAATACTGTTGCCATCAAAGTGCACTTACTTTTTCTCGCTGCCACCAGTCTAGATTGGAGGAAGTGTCTAGACACCTTATCCAGATCCGCTTTATTAGAGAGAGGCGTGGTGGAAGACTTCCAAGCTGGTGTTGAAATGAGCTCAAGATATTTAAAAAATAATAACGAACTTTTTTATTTCCCACTTAGGGTAGGATGAAGGCTGGTTTTTACACGCTTGCAATATAGATAAGATATTTGACTGTAAAAACATAGCTTGAGCTTAATATGTAGTTATACGGTGCTTCCTTGATAGTACCTTTCAATTTCACAAGAGCTCAGTGATATAAGGTTAAGTTCTTGTTTGAGTTCATCCGGTAACAGTATTCAGCACACATGGTACTTATAATCACTTTCCATCTCATGCAGACAATGCTGACACTAGACTTGAGATTGTCCTATCTCAGGTATCATGGATGTAAACCGCAGCCCTTGGAACAAAATATAGATATTTATGAAAAACCTTAGTTGGTCGAAATCTACCCCTAACTATAACTCGACCGTATCCGAACGCTTTACTTAAGTCAAAATCATTCCACGCGGTGACCTGACGTCGTTTTCCTGTGGAAGCTATACAAGAAGAGAGCTCGCCAAAAAAAAATTACTTCCCGAGTCATCCCAAACTTTTATGAGCCCCAGCAAAAGCTCAGCCAATGACGACGACGCCTTCGACTCCTTTGCTGGGCATCTCTCGCTCTCCGTATCCTAAGTTTTGTCGGTTAAATCCGCCAGTTGGCCGCTCCCTCGGAGAGCTGCGGCATGTCTCGTCGAAGACAACGGCAGCCCCATTAGTAGGTTTCCGACTTCGATCGTGGAAGAATTGTAGCCTGTCGGGATGGCGGATTATGACTCCGATATATCGATGTTCGTATGGGACAGCACGCTGCCACGATGTGGCAAATACGGAGTCAGTGGGTAGCTGTGGAACGAACATACCGGCTTGCGGGATCCCAACGGCCCCGTCACACCATCGAACTAAAGGACCGACATCTAACGAGCATGGCTTTGACGGATCCCTCAGCCACATCGACCAGCGTAGCCCAACAGTTCGGTGTGTGGCACAACACCCCGTCGTCGCACGGACAGTTAAACGTCGTCTTCAGAAATTGGGCATTTTTGCACGGCACTCGTTGCTTCGGCTATCTTTGACAGTACAACACCGGCGTCCGCGAATAAAATGGTGCCACAAACGTCTTCCGTGGAGGAGATAATGCAAAGGCATCGTGTTTTCCGACTAATCCCGCTTCAGTTTGCCCCAACGTGATGGATGAATCCGTGCCTGGCAGTACCGCGGCGACCGGCTGAGTGAGTCTTGTGCCATACAGGTCCGACACTCAACGTTATGTTATGGGTCGCCATAAAATTTCCCTCCTGCACGTGCCTCGTCCGCATTACTGGTACGTTGAACAGCCATCGTGACATCGCTGATGTTTTGGAGAATGTTGTCCCATATCTTCATGGACTATCTGGTGCTATTTTGCTATTTAACAGCAGGATAATGCCCGACCGCATGTGGCAAGCAACGGCCAAGACTTCTTGGATCGCCAACAAGTGCCACGTCTTTCTTGGGCCGCGCGGTTCAAGGATACGTTGCCCACTGAGCACATGTGGTCGATGATTGGCTGAGGACTGGAACACCAGCGACCATCCCAAGCTACATCGGAGGAACTGTGGTATCATATCGAAGCTGCGTGCACGGACATTCCCCAAAACACATCCAACTTCTCTTCCTCTCGATGCCGAACCGTGTAGCAGCTGTAATTGCCGCGCATGGTGGCTTCACCAGATACTGATTGTTACGTATTTCTCTCGTCTCATCGTGCTGTATTTGTAATCGATTCACCCTTGTATCATCTGCTTTCTTTACAATAAATATGGCTTTGATATATGTTGTCTTACGTGGCATTGCAATATTAATGGCCAGCAGTGTACTTCGAATTTTACAGCAGATACTTCCCACTTGATTTCGAAATTTAGGTCTACGATAGTTTCATGTACGAATAAACAGAATCAATTTAGAAATGCAAAGTCTTTTACTTTGTAATCTTTTGCTGTCTTTTATCTTTTGCTATCTTAATCTTTTATCTATCGTTTGTTTTGTAATCATTTGTAATCATTAACCTTTTGCAGGTAAATTGTGAATAAAAAAAAGCATACTGATACCTTAATTTCCAAAATAAATATAAAATAACTAGACAGTGTACATTGTCTCCCGGGGTATTCGCATAGCAAAATGGTAAAAGAACAGTGTAGAAAATTATACCCACTCTGCTATTGAACGACGGAAATTCAAAACTTTGAACACCAACTTCATAAAGGATTTCCGAATTGCTGTGCAGCAATATTCATAATCAGTGCGTCTTAGACAAAAATATAACATGAGAATTTCTGAAATTCAATGACACTTTTTCGTACATAAAAATGTCGCTCAAATAGACTGTTATATCAGAAGACACATATCTCATGGAATCTGTTGCGCAAGGTTTTTCATAAATATCTATATTTTGTTCCAAGGGCTGCGGTTTAGATCCATGATACCTGAGATAGGACAATCTCAAGTCTAGTGTCAGCATTGTCTGCATAGAGAAAACTAGGGAAAAGAAAAAACTAGGGAAAAACTAGGGAAAATGTTTATGCGGTTACGGAGCGGCACCCACTGAACAGTCCGGTCCAAAGTAAGAAACGTTATCTCAAATGAGATGTTGCAATCAGTGAAGAGCCGATATTGAAAGGAAAGAGTGTTTCTAGTGTCTCACTATGCCCGGTCGCAGAAGAAGGTCGCATTATGAATACCTGACGAACTTTGAGTGAGGAAGAAATGTTGCGATGATAGAAGCTGAATTTTCCTACAGCGAAATTGCCACACGCACGGCACGAAGCGTTAGTACAGTGTTCAGTTAGAACGTGGTGTCAGTAAACTGATGAGGCTCGGACTCACAGAAATCCGGGAAATGGACCGCAAAATCGCACAACTGTACGGGATGACAGACACCTTTACGGCATAATTGTGTTCAATGGCACAGCGACATCAAGGGACACTGTCACAGGTTACGCAGGCTTTGTCTCTCCAGCACAGCTCGACTTCGTCTTCTTAACAGAGGACTGCTCGGTAGTAGCCCATTTCTGCTCATTCCTTTGACACTTAACTACAGACGTCTCATTCTGCAATGAGGTCTTGAACAAAGACATTGGCGATCTGATTGGTAACAGATCGTGTTTTTTGACGAGTCATGATTCAACTTTATGCACCATGATGGCCGCATACGTGTTCGAAGACATCGTGGCGAACGACACCTTGCAGCATACATTTCGCAGCGTCATACTGGCCCAAAGTCAAGTGTCACAATTTGGGGGAGCCATTGAGTTCAATTGGCGATCTCGCCTGGCACGAATTGAGGGAAACCTCACAGACAGCGATGTTTCAGAGTTATATATCAGAAATGTTTTAGAGGTAGAGGTGTACCCCCTCCTACAAAGTTATTCCAGAAGGACAATGCTCGGCCACATGTGACCAGGAATGTCCAGACCTCTTCCATGCACTGCAGATATCGCTTCTTACCTGAACATGTCTGGGACATGGTGGCTAAACACCTGGCCCAGTAAGCACCTCCGCCAGTCACCACAAATGAGCTCTGGTGTCGCATAGAAGCAGCATGGCAGGCTATTCCCCAGGGCGATATCAGAAACCTCGTCCATTTAATGCCATGTCGTGTAGAGACTGTTACTGTTGGTTCAGGTGCGTTCACACGATACTGAGTTTTGAAGCGAAAAAGTATTGTATAACTCTACAAATGTAATCAGTTTTCTCCAGTAATTAAAATATATATGCCGTGCACACTGTTGTAAATAATACCCTAAAGGTGTAAGCATAAACCATTTTTAGCACGATAACAAACTGTTATTCAACCTCATTGAAAAACTGTCTTTAAAATGCATTAAAAACTTTAAATACAATAAAAGGTTAAAAACACATGCGAGACCTTTTGCGGTCACTCTGACCAAATCATCAGGCGTCGGTATGTATTGAGCAGGTAATACAATTTTATACAACACACAGTCTCAAATACTTATGCAAACAAGTTACTGATCGTTGCCAGTTCCGATAATATAATTATCTGAAGAGACTCCAACATCGACTCGAGACTGATGTAAAATTAAAGTTCGCCAGGGTGAAGGGATAATCGATGGGATATCTTCATTACAGCAGTTCACCTCATATTTAATAATGAATAAGCTTTCCATCATGCGCAAAGCGGGTCTAGACCCCGAAAACCCCAAAATAGAAGCATTGTCCCAATCTGGAATGTAAGAGCCTGAATGAACTGTCTTTACTAGTGCAGAGAAGAGGGTTTAAAGTTCATAATGAATATTTGTGTTCCGCAAACGCTCACACCAAGACTACGCAGGGTAGAACCCAGGAAACAGAGGTCCATCGTTTCCCCGAGATTGGTCAGGAACGAAATCTTGTACACTTCACGTCGACACATTAAAGGAGCGGAGTCTCTGTCTCTCCTGATTAACGAGAATAGGTTACGTTATAACGAAGTGAATTCCTCCGTCATTTTTATCCGCGCCGGGGTTCGAACCCAGGTCCACTCATTCCGGAATAAGTTGCTCTACCAATTAAGCTACTCGGACATTTGTTCTGATTCCTATCTGCCTTTATGTCGTGTGCGTCCTGCTGGCAGGTACGTCACATCTCCTCTCCTGGTACGTTACAACGTGTTCGAACCCCAAATCCCACATCATATGTTTTACAAACTTTTTAAGAAAGTCAGTAATCGGTGGATAATAGTCCAATGATCCGACATAACGACATGAGGTAGATTCCACTTTGAGTGTTGAATATTATCCTTGAAGTTGTTTATTAATCAGGGCATCGACAACAGAAAGCTGATATCCATGTTGACAGGCAATACCCTGGATTCGTACCATTTCTTTCGTACGACCTGTAATAGTAGAAGAAAGGGTAAATGCTTTTTTACAAGGAACCGCTGGGCAGCGTGTTTATACTTAGTAGGGCGTGAAGAGGAAGCAGGAATAATATTAGGAATGAAGGTAGGTTTACGGTAAACGGAGATACTAGGAATATAATTCGCGGAATTCCTCCTAATTAAAATATGGAAGAAAGGGAGCGAGCCTTCATTTTCTAATTCAATAGTGAACTTAACAGAGGGATAACAAGATGAAAAAACCTCAGCAAACTGCTGTAATTGTTCGATTGAGTGGGGCCAAAAAAATTAAAATATCGTCAACATACCTACAAAACAAACGGGGTTTGTACTGGCATGTGGACAGAACCTCTTCCTCAACATCTTTTCCATTCGACCTTCACCAGTAACATGAGGAATCTGCGATATAAATTTCACTTGAATAGCGCGATTCTTTCTTGGTGCTGCAATTTTCACAATCAGTAGTGTATATGATCATAATTATATGACGCATGAGATGAGGAGTTTAAAACCACGAAATTTGAGTTACCAATAGCCATGGACCTTGCGGAGGTCACAGCGTAAAATAAATCCCGCTAATTTTATCACTTTATCAGCGTTTCTCGTAATTACGGAAGTTGAATGATGAAGAAACGGTAAAAACTCAAGGTGCTTTATATTTGTAAGATATCTGAACTTCAGATAGAAATGCCTAAAGAAACTGAGCAATTCCAAAATGCTCTCCTTAAGACAGAGCTCATCACATTTATAGAAGGTATTATCATTTTTAATCGGGTCTATTGTCTGGCGTATGACACAAGCGCGGCGTCAAGTAAACACAATATGGACATTCATCTAAATTATACATGGTACACATTTTCCAAATTGTCATGAAATCTTTCGTTATTTCTCTTGAAATTGCTTTTAGTACAAGCAATCTATTGGTCGTCACAGCTTGACAGCCAATCAGTTTCCCATTGGATCTTGGTTTTAAAACCATGAAAGATCACATATTTTTTCAGCAGTTGTTGAATGTTGAAAGTAAAATTAAATGTTTTTTTTTATCGACTGAATTTTTGTATCATTCTTTAATCTTCCCTTAGTTTCCGCAACCCAAAACTATCAATTCATTTTCGAAAACATGAAAATGGTTATTATATCGTTGCTTCCGCAGATCTTTAATTCTGGTTCACAAAATGTTTATCGTCCGTGAAGACCAAGGCCGTGTCTTTATGTACATGAAACGCTTTATTACATTCTTTTTCTCAGTGGGTATGAAGCATATCTCGATTTCTTTTAAAATAAATAAATTTAGTGCATTTCGGAAAAAAACAATATCTCCATAGAAAAAAAAATATTGAATCCGGAAAATTTGTAAGGAAATTCTCATACGTATTAAAATGGTTTAATCACGTTTATAACTAAATTGCTAAATTGTTCTTTTTCTTACATTCTCTTTTTCTTTGAATGGTTGCCCTGCAATGAGGTTCATACTGAATATGATTACGGCACTAACAATCGCAAGAAATGTGATTTGCTTTGTCTAAACGTTTATCCTACTTTGGTAAAGTAGTGGAAAGAGTCATCACCATAGCAACAAACGAAAAAGAAATATTCGTGACGTAATGGTAAAAATTTCCTTGTTTTCGTGCAGGTGTTCAGTGAATGGAAACTGCTTTCCGGATATGAGACGTCATCACCAAGCAACAACTGAGAAAGACATATATTTGTGACGTCCAGCCTAGCTCTTCGTGTTTTCACGCAGGTGTTCCGTGACTGGAAATTGCGAATTATGTCAGCGTGTGACGTAACAACATATGTCGTTGTACTTGTTTTTTTCTTTTTGTTATGTTCAGGAAACATGCTTTCACATTTGCACATTAGAAACAAACAGAACGCCTAGTGATTAAAAAATTATTCTACATATCTTATTTTGACGTAGAATTACGTCTATCCCCGCGCTGTAGAGAAGGTAACATTGGGGAGCACGGATGAAAAGAAAAAACATGGCACACTTTGAACGCTTATATCTACGAAGCTGATAATCGTAGAGAAATGAATGATATATCATTAGATGGTTTATAGAGTCCCTCTTATAACAAAATAAGTTTCAACAATCTACCGCTTAACTTTTCAATAGAGTAGCGTTGGAATATTTAGCTAAATTTTGCGTGATTTTCTTCCGCGGCACGCCTTTTTAAGGTTGATAACTAGTGAATAAAGAATAATAGCGATTACCTCATCCCCGTATTCCGTAGATGAAGGTTAGAACTAAGTTACCAGAAATCATTACTCTAGTTATAACGCAAGTTATGAGGATAATGGATGTGGAATACATCTCGCTCTTGTGCCTTGACCTTTGACCCCATTTCGGTGATGTTCAACAGAACCGGTTCTGTGTACCTCCGAAGCAATATGGTCAAGTTTCGTCGCAATCGAAGCATTTTTACGTAAGTTATGACGAATAAGGGCGATGGAATGGATCCCACTCCTATGTCCTGACCTTTGATCCCATTTCGATGATATTAAACAGAATTGGTTCAGTATACCTCCGGATCAGCATACCAAAGTTTTGTCACAATAGAAGCATTTTTAGTTAAGTTATGAGGATAGCGGCTGTGAAATAAATCTCGCTCCTGTGCCCTGACCTTTGACCCCATTTCGATTATATTAAACATAATTGTTTGGGTTCATCTCCGAAACAACATACTAACAACGTTTTACCGCAATACAAGCATTTTTCGTCAAGTTATGAGGATAATGGCTATTGAATAAATCTCGCTCCTGTGTCCTGACCTTTTACCTCATTTCGATGATATTCAACAGGACCGGTTCCGTATATATTCGGAACATCATACTAAAGTTTTGTCGTAATAGAAGCATTTTTAATCAAGTTATGAGGATAATAACAGTGGAATAAATCTCGCTCCTGTGTCCTGATGTTTGACTCCATTTTGATAATACTCAACAGAACCGGTTTAGTATGCTTCCGGAACAACATTTTAAAGTTTTGTCGCAATCGAAGCATTTTTACGTAAGTTATGACGCCTAAGGTAGATGGAATGGATCCCGCTCCTATGTTCTGACCTTTGATCCCATTTCATCCATTTTCAATAGGTTTCATCCACATGTGGTCCCCTACCACATACTGAAATTTCATCAAAATCAAACCATTTTTAAGCGAGTTATCATGCGGACGGACAGGCAGACAGACAGACGGGCAAACTTGTAGCATATAAGCTTCTTCAACCTATGGTTGGCAAGTGTAAATAAACCGAAACAAAACGGATTTAAAATTTATTTATTTTTCAGAAAAAAAAAATTTGTGACAAAAATTCCGAAATGCAGCGAAAAACCACGGAAAATTATTATAAGAACCGACGAAAGTTGAAGAAATAGCAAGAGGAGAGCGCAAGGGATCCGAAAAGTCTTGGGCTAAGTCATCAACCGAAAGGGCACGAGAAAGTAGGGAGTGTCAAAAGTCCGCTCGCCAGGATGCGTTTCACCCGAGTTCGACTCTAGAGCCACAACCTTCCACTTCAACTGCACAAACTGAGCCTGAACAGCAAAAACAGGTGGAGATTTATGTCATAAATCCAAGTTTTCACACCGAGCAAGGAATACCGGAATGCCAATGCAATACCTCGCTAGTCTTCACAACTTCGCTGTATATTGAATGTATTACGTCTAAAACTTTTACACTCCCGATGCATTCTTTATCTAGACTAGAACAAGAGCAAGAAGAAGAAGAGTACATTAGGCCCGAGACGTATCTCCAAATTTATAACAAGGCAACTAAGGAATGTGAAAAATTGTTTGTGAAGAATGATTTCTTCAGAAACAATTTTCTCAATAACTACTGACAAGGATGATACTACGCCTTTTACTTCTACTAATATTAATTTATAATCAGCATACGTTACTATGAATTGTATATAGTAGAAGTTGCCTTTAAGTAAGTAAGGTAAAACATTTCTCTCGTTTCATTTCTTAAACATTTTATATCTGAAGAAATCAAAGGGGCGTAGTAGCTACTGTGCCGCAACTTTCAAAGTAGGACTACATCAACTGTCCTTCGCTGAATTCGTTTAGGACACAGAACTAGTGAGTTAGTGCCATGAAATAGTGTCTGTTGAGGAAGTTCTGCGTTGTAGGTTGAGGAAGAGTTGCTAGTATGCCCCTTTGAATGTTCCCCGTCATTATTAACGTGCTTCCACCTAATAAAAACAGAATGGAAGTAGTAGTGTAATTTTTGCTTGTCCAATTTTTAATGTCCTATATTGATTATTTTTTGTTTCAGAATACATCGAACACATTAGTTGTTACGGTAAATTTAATCAGAACATCATGATATGTGGAAGTATATTGCAGCCGAATGACCCAAAGGATTATTTTGATTGTGGGTAGGTCAAAACATACTTTCTGCTATTTATTCCCTTTTATTTTCTGTTACTTTGATTGTTGCAGATGATTATGTGGAATTATCTTCTACTACTGAATATTTTTTTGAAATACACTAATGCTCATAAAATAACAGAACACCTAAAAGGTGTCGAGATACAAAATATGCCAATCACGCAATATAGCAGAAATGATTAGCATTTCGACGTCGTAGGTGCATGCGTACCGTGTTTGGGCAAATCAACGTCACAGAAAGGAAACCAGCCGTTTTTCTGTAATAAGCACCGCGTGGCTCGATTGGCACGTTAGTGCTTGGTTAGCAGTGATAGATAAGAATGCCTCGTCGTGTAAGACAGTCGTGGCAAGGTTGTGCAAGGAATGGTACGATGAAGGGCGTAAGGCACGAAGAGTAGGTTTTGGACGTCGTACAGAAACAACGCCGAGGTACATCCGTCATCTCATGATCATGTTTTTCAGTGACCATTCTGCATCGTCAACGGCGTTGGCACAGTACTGATGAACATTGGCGGATTCTTCCATGTCACTTGTAACAATACGTCTACGGTTAATACAGTTCGAACTGCAGAATCATCTACCTCTTTTAAGGCTGCATTTCACACCCCAGCAATGCTGCCTCTCTAGCGCATTGGTCCAAGCGATGGCTTCTGATCATTCGTCCAAAAGGGGTGCGCGTTCGAATCCCGTTCAGGCATGGATGTTGCGTTTGTCTTATGGCACTGGCGCTCTCCTTTCCCTGTAACCAGTGGCTATAAATTAGGGACGGGCGACTGCTTATAGCCCATTGAGTTTCTCACGGTTGTCGTTAAACCTCTTATCAAGAAAACAAGTTAGTAAAATCATGCAATGCATTGATTATGATACGCTTTCCAACATACCAGAAATGATTACTCAAGTTATGAGGATAATGGCTGTGGAATAAATATCGCTCCTGTGTCCTGACCTTTGACCCCATTTCGATGATATTAAACAGAATTGGTTCACCACCGGAAAAGCATACTAAATCTTTGTCGCAATAGAAGCATGTTTAATCAAGTTATGGGGATAAGGGCTGTGGAATACATCTCGCTCTTGTGCCCTGACCTTTGACCCCATTTCAATGATATTCAACAGAACCGGTTCAGTATAACTCCGGAACATCATGTTTTTTCAACAGAACAGGTTCAGTATAACTCCGGAACAACATGTTTTGTTGCAATCGAAGCATTTTTACGTAAGTTATGACGCATAAGGGCAATGGAATGGATCCCGCTCCTATGTCCTGACCTTTGACCCCATTTCACCCATTTTCAATAGGGTTCGCTCCCAGGTGGTTTCTTACCACATACTAAAATTTCATCGAAATCGAACTATTTTAACGAGAGTTATCGTGCGGGAGGGCGGACGGACAGACAGACAGACGGACAGCACTGGAGCATGTACGGTACTTCAACCTACGGTTGGAAAGCATTAAGAAAAAACAAAAAAAAAACACCGCAGCGAAAGACTGCCAGGCTGCAGTGGTGCATCGAACGAAGGAAGTTGCTTGAGGAATGGCACAATATCGTGTTCTCGGACGACACGCGCTTCAGTTTAGGTAAAAATGGTGGCCAGCGTCTGTCTCAGCCGACGACAGCGGGAGAGTGTTCGGGAAGAGTATGTTTGCACCAGGAATAATGCATCAATTCAAGGCATTATGACCTGGGATGCTATAGGTTACGAAAGGAAATCACTTCTCGTGAGAGTCTGTACCACCATAACGAGTGTGCGTTACGTTAAAGGCATTCTACGGCCGGTCGCCCTTCAGTATCTGTAGGACTTTCCGGGGGCAATGTTTCAAACGGATAATGCCACACCGCATGTTGCAGCACCAGCATGTACATTCTTCACGAATAACAACTTCCCATTTCAGCCGTGGCCTGCTAGATCGCCGGATTTATGACCCATGGAAAATCTCTGGCACATGCTCAGACCACTGATGCAACGGTACGACCCCACCAGCAGCTCTTGAATTGTGGACGCGGGTCAATACAATTTGGATGGCTATTCCACACGACACCATTCACAGATAAATGGATTCAATGCTTCACCGCGTAAAGCAGGTGATACAAGCCAGACGTGGCCACACACATTTATTATAGATACATCGACGCGCCTGGTACATATGACACCGAGTTGTTAATTATTTGTTCTGTATTGCGTAACAAGCACATTCTACAAAAATCGAAGCAGTCGCTCGACTCCCTTCAAGAACATCAGTGTAAAAAGTTTCAGCTTTCAATTCAAGTCCTGCATTCGAGTAATGAACTTCTGGTTCATAAAAGTACGACTTTGTTTAAAAAAACTGTTCAAAATACCTGGAAAGAGAGATCAAAAGCATAAACTAGCATCGTGAGAAATTGTGTTCTGCTGATCTACTCGTTCTATGACTATTTTATTACTAGATGGCATGCGTATAGGTTGCATTCGCCGCCTCCGTTGCTGAGTGGTAAGAAGCGTGTGTTTCTGGCTAGTACTCCGTGTTCCACTCACAGTTGAAGCATGGGTGGTATGTTTATTTTACGCTGTCAAGCTATTCTTTTCCTAGAACCAGAGCCCCGAATTAGAAACTGGCAACAGCTAATAGCCTTTATATTTGCTTATAGTGGTTGCTGAACCCCTAAATAAATAAATATAACGCATTTCTGGTGGCTTATGGAGCAATTAAGAGCGGATATCTACATAATTGCATTCTTAGAATTCACTATTTCATATTTTCATGAAGATAGATATGATGTTCTGCTATTTCTTACAAACGTTTTTTCGCTTCATTGTTTCCCTTATTAACCCTTTAACGACCATGACTCTAAAATCTAGTATCACTCTAAATACCATAACGCCCGAAACTGTCTGTTGTTTCACTTCTTTGTTTAATAGCAATAGTGACTGACGGTGACTCCTGCTGATCCCTTATAGGTTTTGTAAATTTAAAGAACACGTAAGAGTAGGAAATCTGACTCACTCTAGACAGGTGTTTCGGGCGGCTATGGTCCTTTGTATGTACGGGCGTTTTGGGCGTTATGGTCGTTAAAAGGTTAAAGGTTTATTCACCGTGCCACTTGTTCCTATGGGAGATGGGAGATTTATTTTCAAGAAAGCCATCTTATATTTCGAAGCTTCAATTTTTTGAGTGAATCCTGTATTCAAAGAGAGCTAGCACCCCCTCCCCTTCTCTAGATTTATTTAATCTATAGAATATTGATTCTGGATTACATGTGGAAAATGCTACGAATTAGACATCCAGCCATGACAAAACTAATTTACTTTTACGCGCTTATGCGCGTGTAGGTTGATATCTCAAACTTTCAATGTCGGTTTAGTGACGAAAATAAATAAACAAATAAATTGCATGGCAGTTATATTAGAAATTTATCTACATTATTAACGCAGAAATCAGATATGAGTTCCGTGTATTTTACTGTTTCCCAGTGAAATTAATCATATCAGAAAGCTTGAAAATTACATCTCCCTGGACGGAAATAGAACCGGCAACTCCCGATTTCCGTTCGAATATGCTATCCGTTATACCACCCAGGACGATGAACTCTCAAGTAACTGAGGGTGAAGAACAGGAATGGTCTTTGATCTTTGCCAGTCAAAGCAAATTCCGATTCATCGTGGCGTAGTTACGTAAATCTTCAATCACTCAGGCAAATAGTGAGAAAGAAATTTTCTTCACACAATACGTGAGGAAAGATAATGAAATTTCTCGACAACATAAGTATCACACGTTGAAATCGATGACCTACGACACACATGTCAGGGAAATACCGGTCAAACGCTGTTCACTAAGTTTATTCGCACGCATTTCTCATTGTAAATGAAAACAATCGAAATATTCTTGAAACAATTCATAAAACACAAGCTAAATTTGCACTCCAAGAGGTAATGAAACAGATACGGGAATATGAAGATGTGGCAAACCAAAAAGCTGCCACTTGTTTACATCGTTTCTAAAAGAGCGCAAAATTACCGATCACATCTGAGGAGAAGAAGAAAAACAATCACTACTAAATGATATTTTGACTCCTATTGTGGTACGATTCACAAAGATGAGATCAAAGAAGTTTTTCCCAGTTACCTAGAGATCAGGTGCTAATGTTTATGACCAGTCTTTGAGGCTGGTCTCAGGCCAACACTCCAAGTGGTGCGTACATAGATAGATTACCTAACAATAATAAAATATGTCACCGACACATTTAAATTTTAATGACACGGAAACTAGTCCAGACCCGCACCCGGAACCAAAGGCCACGAATATGGACGAACGATTGATTAATTCATACACTCGGCGTGGATCAGGAACACTAAACGGAAGTCATCGCTCTTTCCACGTTAATGAGTGAGTCATGAAAAAATTATCATCGGCCGCCATCGAGAATCGAACCCAGTTCTTCCAGTTACGCGCCGGATATGCTACCACTGCAGCACAGCGGCCTCGAATTCTCCAGACTCACATACGACTAACTGCCAAACCTGTGAGTCTGGAAAATTCGAGGTCGCTGTGGTCCGGTGGTAGCATGTCCGGCGCGTAACTGGAAGACCCTGGGTTCGATTCCCAGTGGCGGCCGATGGTGAAATTTCCGTGACTCACTTATTAACGTGGAAAGAGCGATGACTTATGTTTGGAACTATTGATTATAAGCCTTAGAGCAGCTCGGGTGTCAATTACGTGAACACAAAAAAAAAATCCACATGCACTCATATGTGGTTTTGCTCAGTCAAAACTGGTCTCTCCGCCTTGCTCATATTGAATGAATTCAGAAACACCTATTTCTACCAAACAAACAAACAAACAAAATATTCCACGTTTGTTCACACAGAAATGTTATTTTGTTTTTGTCTGTATGACTTGTGTAGATTATGCGTAACCAAAGATATTTCTGCTTTTTATGTCTGTGTCGAAGAGTGTTGCCATTAAAAATGCTGGGATCTGAGCTCTCGAAATAAGATTTATTTCCTATTTCCTCCAGCTGGAGATTTATGTACAATGGATGCATGTACAACGCTATAAACCAAAAATGCGGAACCGATGCAGTTTATATTTTGAAAAATTTGATGAAGCCATTGCTGCAATTAGAAAAAGATCAGTGCTGTTTCGATATGGGCGTCCGGAATGAAGCATCAGAAGCCAGTTCCTCCTATTTTGAAAATTGAGAGCATATTATAAAAAGATAAATCATCAATCTAATAACTACTTTGTCAAGCAATAAAATTATTATGACGACTGATTCGTTTTTTTTTCTTGCATGACAGACATAAAGAAAAAGGAGCCACCCCTCTTAACTTTGGAACCGTTTGCTGCATGTAAAATAACAATTTTTTGCTTGCTGTATTTTGGTAAAACGTGGAAAGAGCGATGTCTTTGTTTATTCACTGGCGCCGTATTTGGAGGATTTTCACATTGGCTCTCGCCCTTTGGATTTAACTATTATAATTAATTTATAGCCGGTGCCGTTAATGCCCACCAGACGGAGACGCTTCAGTAGCTGAGCCCATCTTACCGATTTATGATGTTAGATGCTGACAGAAAAACACACATAGCGCCGTGGATTGTTGGCCACCGTGGTGTAAGGCTAACCCGCTCGGCTAGATATTGAGAGATCTGGGATTTGATTCTCCAGCAGTGGCCAAATAACAATTTTTCGGTTGCTGTGTGTTGGTAAAACGTGGAAAGAGCGACGTCTTTGCTTATTCAGTGACGCCCCATATTTGGAGGATTTTCAAGTAAGGTTCCTTTGGAAAGGACTCGCTGGGAACTATCACGTGATGCGAAGAAATCTGCTAATTGAGCTAATTAATTATGCCCAACAGATGGAGACGTCTTAATAGCTGAGTCCATCGTTAATTGTTAATGCCCACCAGATGGAGACGTCTCAGTAGCTGAGCTCATCTTACGGATTTATGATGTCAGATGCTGACAGAAAAACACATATGGCGCCGTGGATTGTTAGCCACCGTGGTGTAAGGCTGACGCACTCGGCTAGATATCGAGAGATCTGCAATTTAATTCCCCAGCAGTGGCCAAATAACAATTTGTCGGTTGCTGTGTGTTGGTAAAACGTGGAAAGAGCGATGTATGTGTTTATTTACTGACGCCACGTATTTGTAGGACTTTCAAGTAAGGTACTGTTGGAAAGGACTCGCAGGGAACTATCACGTGATGTGAAGAAACATGCTAATTAAAGGAACAGTAAAATTAAAAAAAGTCCTCGAAAACACGAATTTTTGCTGTCATGTTATGTGGGTGACAGGGTGATGCTCATAGAGCCGAAATTTTTCTCCTTACGACCATTGGGAGCTAAGTAAACAGTTGACAAAGTTTCTGGTGAAGACGTCTCACTAGACAAGCGATCAGTCAGACCACTTCTCGCACCAGCGTCATCTGTGTACTCGGTGCGGTAGGGGTTGTGAGGGAAAGTACAAGGTAATTAGTGCCAGGGATTTCTCTCCTTGTGTTGCACGTGTCCTGTTCATTACTCATCAAACTTTCTACTGCAATTTACACAACTCGAATGAATTTTAAGCAGTTTACGGATTTCGCTGAAACCCTTGGTTTACAAACACTCAGTAACTACCTTTTACAAAGTGGTGAAATTTTTAGTTGGGCCAATAATCAAATTTACATGGCACAGTATGAAAAACAAATCACTGATGATTTAAATTTATGCGATTCCGAAATTTGGGTAAGCGGAGATGGACAGTTTGATTTGCCAGGTTTTTGTGCCAAACACTGTTCGTATTCCATTATGGATATTCGCAAGGGAAATGTAGATTTTATTGTCGTCCAAAAAGGTGTTTTTGACGTGGACTTAGACAATAATGCGTGCGATTTGTTACTCTCAGGTCTCAATGAAGAAATAAAGATATCAGTTTTTTTATCAGATAGACATAGAAGCATTCGTTCCCTCATGAAGAAAAAAACATCCCAAATTGATCATCACATGGCCAAAAGTCTGACTAAAAATCTAAAAGCTGCTGTAAATAAAGCTCCTTTACTAGAAGCACGGCGGTCCAGTATAACTAACCATTTATGGTGGTCAGATCAAATGTGTAATGGAGATGCTGAACTGTAGAAATAACAGTTTCATAAACTGCCTTTTTATCTAACTCTTATTTCTAGTTCATATTTTTCTTCTTGTTTTCCATATCACGTTCAACTATTGCGGTATTTTGATTTTCCTGGAGCGCGTGGTCATTAAGGACTTCGCACTTGGGCTACAAGAAAAACTCATAAAGTTGTTTCTCCCATCACAATAGGAGAAACTTAAAAAAAGTATATGCACTTAGTTCAATGAAAATTACCTTTATATACTCGTCTATAGATAGTAGCTGACAAATCTATAGTGACATGGGAGTTAATCGAAATAGTCTGTGTCATTTCCAGGGCAACAAACAAAACGCGAATACTGTTGTTCATTAGATTCAGGAAAACATTCTAACAACACAAGAAGGGATTACTTTTCTGATTTTTCGCCCTACAGGTATCCAGGCATTCACCCAATATATAAATTGTTTGTACGCAACGTGTCTCCATAATTTGCTACATACAAGTTCATATTTTTTTTATCGTTTTTTCCAGCGCGAAGAATTGTTTCATAACGACTTGCCTGTAAGGTGTGGATGTTTAAAACAACACTGTCGAATGGTTCGTGGTTTATAATACATTGGGCACTACCTTTTATTTTCAGCATCTGATCACTCTCGTTTCAACACAAACACTCAGCGTCTGTTGACATTCTCTCGCAGTTACAACATTGGCACCAGTCAAGATTACCTCTTCTACCCTCGAATTTGTTTTCACATTTCTTGTTAAATATTCGTACTGTACCGTCAGAGTATCGTGGTTCAAATAAATAAGGATTTACACTAGCCATTTTACAGATTGATGGGATCGACTATGCTGCATAGAACGGTAAAGAGCACCGACTGGAGTCCTACGCACGCTTAGCGTCCGGTCTCTTGTCTAGTGTGACGTCACCACTGATTTTAAAAAACGCTGTAGCGGGAGAACTACTTACGATAAAGCATTTCTGATTGCGTCAGTTTTCATGTCTCTTTCGACATAACATTTTCGCGTGGAGAAAAAAATGCCCGTAATGAGTTTACTGTTTCTTTAAGCTAATTATGCTGCTAATTATCTCTCTATCTCCGAATGTGTTCATGTAAGGGATATTTTATTCGCACTTTATTAGCACATGAAAAAACTCCTCAATCTTAAATATCGTTCAAATCGTATGATTGACAGCGAAGATTTGAAAACAAAGTTGAAAGGCTCACCCATATACATATTATATTTACATCTGGAATATGCACCTGGAATGAATTCTACCCTGCAAGAAAATCGATAATGCTTGGGAAAGTCTGCATCTTGCCCGAACCTCCGACAAATTGAATACAGAGTACAGATGAGCACAGGACCCTGACCATGATCTGTACAATAACTTGGGCACATCCCATCCAGGGACAGGGTTCATGTACTCTTGTTGTTTTCTTTATAACAACTTCATTGATTCGAGCTAATGACTTGAATTAGTGTTAGAATAAGCAGCTTGAATTTTTCTAAGTGTAGAAACGACGAATTTGTGAAAGCTGAAATTTATTTCGAACATTCTTGTTTCCGATCATTACATTTTCTCGAGACACTGAGTATTCGCTTATTAAAGGTTGTTTCGCAATAGAAAATTGCAGCAGAACGCCGAAATCCGATTTTTTAGCGTCTTTTGTAAAGAAGCTTGCTTTTGTTCCCAGTTTGTCCATCCGTCCGACTGTGGACATATCTCGGCAAATATTTATCCCATTAAAAAAAATTATATTTGCATTAGGAAGCTTAAAATGTGCGAATGGTGATCCTTTATTTCGTTTTTTTATGATGCACAATTTACCCGCTAGAGGGCGTAAGTGCAAATGATGTTGAATTCAGAAAGTCTTTTATTCCATATACTGTATTTGCTTCTAAACATCCGATTGAAAAAAATATTTTACCTTTAAATTTTATTTATGCCGAAGACTATTTCAGGTATAGTTGTTTCAAGTTGCGCATAGATTTTCCGCTAGGGCGCGTAAAACTAAACTGCGTTCCCCCCTATGTCTGTGCTTCGAAAACTTCGATTTGAAATTTTTTTTCTGCCGCGGATACAGCTTTTGATGGGAAATCTTTTGCATTTAACTTCTAATTTTTGGTAAAACATGGTTTGGCCACCGAGGGGCCTAAGGTTTAATTTCCGCTTCTGATGTATTTACCATAAAACCTGAGCTTCTGAAATTTCAGCTGAAAAAATTCGTTCGTGGACCAATCACGTTAATAAACCTTTTCGGAATACTTTCTTATTAAATTAGTGCATGGTTTCTACACCAGGTGAAGTAGGTGTACGTCATATTTTTGTCAATACCTCTGCTTCTAAAAGTCCGATATGCAAAATTCCTCCTTTCTTGGATAGTGTTTCCGGTGTGAATTGTTTTTCATATAATTTCAAAATTTTCAAGTAATTCATAGACCTCCCGCTAGGTGGCGATAAGGTAAATTGCGTTTTCACGATATCTCTGCTTCTAACTCTCCGATTTGAAAAATTCTTCCTGTATCGAATACAGCTATCGATTGAAATTTTGCCCCGAACACACTTCTACGGGATGACGTAAAGGCAATCTTCATACAAAAACGTGTACAAGTCCAGTTAGAAAAGTTGTATGCTCATCTGAAAGTTGAAATTGCGATAATATTCCTTCCCAGATTTTCAATAATCTTAACGAAAAATATGATGCTACTTTTGGCCCAAGCAAAACTTTTTAATTTGATAATATTTCGATTTCTTCAGACACGATTAGAAATGTTGTACATCGGATAGTTTCAGCCATGATCAATATACTACAATCTTTATATTATGTGCTTTATTTACGTTATCCAATTTCATTACTTGGGAGCTTGACGGTACTGTCACTTTTAAAAGTCCCATTTTTCATATACTTTTGCATCCAATTATTTTTGTTATGAAGGAAATTCCACATGCATTTTCCAGCTTTTTAATTCAAAGCTTTTCAGCAAGCAGGTATAATTTTAGATTTTTCTTTCAATACTTAAGCTTGGACATATAGAATTGAATATTTGTTTTTGATAGTTCTCAATTGGGTCTAAGATTTTCCCAATATCTTCTCATTTTCCCTCTGTACATTTCCTATCAGCAGACATAGCAGTATAGTTGTATTCGGTTATATATCTGTGCTTTTGGAAGATCTATTTAAAAAAATTCTTTTTGTATCCTAATTCCAAGTATTCTTGATATTTTCATACACCAGATTAATCGCTGCATGAGTATCCAATACACTTCAAAAATACCTTGAAATGCCCTCAGCACGATAAATAATTTTAGACCAATGTTAAAGCACATGCTGATTAGATTCACGAATGAATTCAGCAACCTCATTCGCATTAGACGTAGGCGTAGCGTGACGAAACATTTTTTTTTGGGGGGGGGGTACAAATAAGTGAAATAATAGAATTTTTTTCTTCGAGGTGTGCGAGGTTTCTGTTGATCCACCTCAATGAGGATGAAAAATATATGCCATTCAAAGCACTTCCAGCAGTTATCTGATGATGAAAATTATCATCCGATGATTGCATGCTATTGTGCATGGAATGACTGCTGAAAAGCAGTCATATAAATGTTCGCTATTGCGTAGCGTTGTTCCCTTGGCTGTATGTGTATGTCACACTTTATAACATTTAAAAGACGAACGACCAGTTATTATTTTTCTACTTTTTAAGTTGGGGGGCACCCCCTGCGCCACGCCTATAGCATTAGATATCCTCTTTTGTCTAAAAATTCTTTAGACAAGCACTAGTCTGATATCTAACTTGTGCTTTATGTATCAAACTGAACTTAATACACAGTTCCAGCCAAAAAATTATGACCACCTGATAGTATTTACCCGATTGCTGCTGGTCTTGCCGGTTTCCTTCCATTCCTGACACTTTAACAAGAGCACCAAGTGAACAGCCAGCAAAATCGACTGTTTATGTAATGCTATCACCCTTCAGTTGGTAGCCAAAAATCATTCCTTTTATAAACTCCGTTAGATCACATCCTTTTCCCCATTTACACGCGAAACTGCATACCGTTCGCGAGTTCATGTCCTTTTTAATGCCTTACATACCATCTGGCTGCTGGTTACGGTTGCATCTTACTTCAGGAGGTAGTCATAATTTTTTGACTGGACTGTTTATATCATGAACGAGATGAGACATTTGCCAGAAACAATGACAGATATCATCGCTGATGATTATTGGTGAAGAATACACATCACCATATGTCTTGAACAACCTGAGTTACGTCGACAGCTAAACTACTACAGTTGGAAAAATTCCAATATTATCCTAATCTACAACAGTGATTTATAAACAAAACAGTGTTAATATCCTAACTTCACACTTTCAAAATCAAAATATAGTTAACTGCTTAACAATTCTACTGCTCAAATATAGGGTTCTTCGATTATACATACGGATATCAGTATGCATATCCATTGCCATTATATTATGCTGGTTACGCATATGCAGTAGCGCACCCAGGATTTATGGGGGTGGCCCAAAATATTGAAGATGACAATAAAAATGCCCCGGACAAAATATCTCCCAAAATTTTGAGAAGCGATACAAATATCTTCGCCACATTAAAGTGCGTTTCCAATCTAATATATAAAACATGAAACGTCTGTTTGTTTGTCTGAAGCAGCAAAAACTCTCCAACGCCGAACAGTGGCATCGTGAAATTTGCATGGCTTATTAATACTGGAATTTCTAGGTCAACGCAACTATTTTAATATCTCTAAGTCACTCCGTTCGCAAGTTATGAATTAATTAATAAGCTAATCAACGAAGTCAGCGTCGTTTGCAACGTCATCGTTATCTGTTCCAAATCTGAAGGCACATGACTGCATTCATCGCTGTGGCACATCCACGGGTGTTTGTGTTCTTTGAGAACTTGTGCATAAAAAATGCAAAAACGAACTTTGCGAAATTTTAACGAAAGAGGCTGAAATTATTTTCAACATTACGAATGGGTAATAAGAGGAGTCCCTCAAAATTTCTCCGAAATCCAGTCAGAACTTTTTAAAATAGGCATGGAATTTTTAATTCATCGGTAAACAGAAATATATACGTAGAAACGGTTAATAAAACTTTGCCGGCTAATTTAAAAAGTTATTTACCGATTCAGGCGAAATTTCGAGGTCATGTTCTTATTAACGATTTAGGGTGCTCATAAAATTTCAGCCAGTTTCATAAAATATTCGCAAAGATACGTTTTCAACTTTTTCCCCAGAGATTCGACCCTCAAAGACGTCTGAAACTGAAAGCACATGTTGCATTTGATCGTCGATAACAAATTGTTAACGAATTTTGTTCAGTCAGTGTTCTAACGCTGTGTGTCCTGGACGCGTGTTAAATAATTCCTAACGCTTTTAGTCTGTTTGATTCTACAGCTGTATGTTGGATTGCCAAGAGCAAAGGATCCAACAAAATTTTATATTGTCGTCGATGAAGGAGGAGCCAAAAATGTTGTGTACGGCCAAGTGCTGAAGTAATCACACTATGAATAAATAATTTGTAATGACCGAATTTGGGAAATAGCTTTTTTTTCTTGCAAGCATCAATTCCCCCCCCCCCCCCCCGATTTTTTCAGTGGCATATAAGGGAATATTAATAATAAGCCTAAATCCCGGGCAAAGCCGGGTGGTAAAGCTAGTCTAATTTATAAAACACAAAACGTCTGTTTGTTTGTCTGAAGCAGCAAAAACTCTCGAACGCCGAACTGTGGCATCGTAAAATTTGCATAGCTTATTGATACTGGAATTTATTAGTCAACGCAACTATTTTACAATCTCTAAGTTATTCCGCTCGCAAGTTATGTATTAATTAATAAGCTAATCAACGAAGTCAGAGTCGTTTGCTACGTCATCGTTATCTGTTCCAAATCTGAAAACTCGTGACTGCATTCATCGCCGCGGCACATCCACGGGTGCTTGTGTTCTTTGAGAACTGTGCATCGAAAAATGCAAAAACGAACTTTTGCGAAATCTCAACGAAACGGGCTGAAATGTTTATCAACGCCATGAACCGGTAATAAGAGGAGTCCCTCAAATTTTCACCGGAATCCGGTCAAAACTTTTTAAAATAGGCATGGAAATTTTAATTCATCGGTAAACAGAAATATAAACGCAGAAACGGTTAATAAAATGTTGACGGCTAATTTAAAAAGTTATTTACCGATTGAGTCGAAATTTGGAGGTTATGTTCCTATTAACGATTTATGGTGTTCATTAAAATTTCAGCCAGTTTCATAAAATATTCACAAAGATACGTTTTTAACTTTTTCATTACAGAGATTCGCCCCTAGAAGGCAACTGAAAGCACGTGATGCATTTGATCGTCGAAAACAAATTGTTAACGAATTTTGTTGTCAGTGTTCTAATGCTGTGTCTCCTGGACGCGAGTTAAATAATTCGTAATGCTTTTGGTCCGTTTGATTATCCAAATTGCATACGTACCGGGCAAAGCCGGGTAGTAAAGCTAGTAATTCATTAAATATATGCATATTTTAAAAGGCATGAACTGGTATATTTAAAAATAAGCAGATAATAAGAAAAATCAAGGACCAAATGACACCTCATCGGGAGAGCCCTGTTCATTGGGCCACCCACACTGAGTGCCCCATTGCGCACATGTAGTAAAATTCATAAAATTTTATATATTTGCTAATATCTAACACAGAACACTGGATTTTAATTATGCTAGTGTCCATATATTTCTTGTTGATAGTCAGTAATACAGTAGCATTTTAAATTCTAGTGTACTAATAAATCTTGTCGCAAAATCATTCTTATTAATGCTCACTGTTAACTACAAACAAGAAAGATAACACCGAATTTTCGGTTGTAATGAGCGCGTCTTTTGAGTGCTTTCCGACGCGGACAAAATTGATCAATGATTTTCATATGCAATGAAAGCGGTTAGAAAAACCAAGCGGATTTCTACAACAGATGAAGCATCCACAAAAAGAAGCAGCTATATACTTCCACCAGCGGCTAAAACGTGCGTTAAGATTTGCAAATGACGTGCACTAAGTTTCTCACACCAGAAAGAAGGTATCAGAGACAAAGAGATTTTTAAATCGAACAATTAGTGGAATTAATATAGAAGGAAGCAATATAACTCTATTCCTTCTAGCGGAAGAATTACCATAACTTAAATGTTGAAAATAGGTGAAACGTGTTTTTCATGACAAAAACTTATGCTAAAGAAAAAGAACTTTTCAAATGCACTGGCGAAAGTGAAAAAATAACACCAAGAAGGAGACGTCTGATACCAACGAAATTTATACAGCATAATAACGGAATACAGAAGATAACGTGATCAAAACATTATGGCAAAATACAGCTGTATTTGCTGGTAAACTGAAAAATAACATTTCCATGTAACATGGTTAGTACGAGGTTGAACCGCCATGAACTGCGTCACACTGTGCAATTCTAGCAGGGAGTCTGTCGTACAGATTTTGGATGTAAGTTTGGGGTATTGAGTTCCAAGCATCCTCAAACTGGACGCGTAAATCGGTGATGGTCGTCGCTGGCCATGGAGACCAGATAAGTCGTTGTCCCGTAAAATCCCACACGTGCTCAATGGGGGACAAATCCTGTGAACGTGCAGGCCATGGAAGTTGTCTCACACCCTGAAGTGCTTGTTGCGTTGCACGTGCCGTGTGTGGGCGTGCGTTATCTTGCTGTAAAACACCACGATGGACCGACCTTACAAATGGCACAACAACGGGCTGAATGATGTTGTTGATGTAGGAGGTGCTGTTTAACGTACCTGGTACAAACACTAGTTGTGTACGGGAGTGATAGCTGATCGCTCCCCACACCAGGAGACCAGGTGTAGGCCCTGTGTGTCGCTGGCGGATGCAAGAAGGGTGGAAACGGTCCCCTGTGCGTCTGCGAACACGAATACGGCCATCGGAGGCTACCAAGCAGAATCTGCTTTCATCGCTGAACACGACAGATCGCCATTGCGTTCTCTAGTGCAGACGTTGTCGACACCACTACAGCCGTTCCTGACGGTTGGCTGGAGTCAGTGGTACACGTGCACGTAGTCACCTCAGGTGCAACGGCAGCTCAAATTTGCGTCGCAGTGGATGTTCTGCTTGACAACGCCGCTCTTCTTATGCGTCGATCGGTCCGCTCATCAGTCCGTCTGTGACTCCCGGGTCCACCTCTTCTCGTGTGGGAATGTTCCTCGGACCATCTACGTCTCCTTCGTACCACCACCGATACTTCCAGTCCAATTCGCTCCGCAATACGACGACAAGACCACCCGGCCTCGCGGAGTCCGACTAGACGACCTCGCTCAAAGTCCGATAACTGCTGAAATCGTACACGTCTTCCATGTCCAGGCATTGCAGCTTCTTCAGGGTCTTTGCACGTGTCCGTACGCCGACAACTGATTACATTCATTTCGACGTATTCCTTAAACACCACCGACGATAATTTGCATATTATGCCGTGCTGTGGCGTAAGCGCTCACCGGTTGGTCCCGAAATTAACATCACACCTACGTAAACTCGACCCATTAACATATGTAAATTTCATGATCGTCCGCCAATTTCTTCTTGGTGTTCTTTTTTCAATTTCCGCCAGTGTACGTTTTCCAGAAGCATAGATAGCCAAAGAAAAAAAAAAGTATTTGACCCTTACGTTCCCTAGCGGGATATATGTGCACCACTTAATGGGGATAATGCTCCATACATATACTGTACTTCGCCTAAATTGTACATTTATTCAGTCTCAATTATATATTTTCCATTATCACACCCTGCACTGTTGAATTTATGTTGTATCATCGCTCATCTATATCACTAGCACTGTATTATACACTGAGTGGCCACTTTATTATGACCACCCCATCAGTACTTCATTGGGCCACCTTTTGCCTTTAATACTGCGTCGATTCTTCGAGGCATGGACTACACGAGATGTTGACAGGTGGTTTGTTGAATCTGAGACCATGCTTGATGAATAGCACTTTCCAGGAGTGTGAGATTGCAGGGTTGTGGATCCAGCTGACTGATGGCTCGTTCAACTTCATCCCACAAATTCTCAATGGGGTTGAGATTTGGAGATTGTGGGGACCACCTAAGCAAAGTAAGCTCACCGGCATGTTCCTGAAACCAATCATGTACAATATGGCAGGACGCATTATCTTGTTGAAAGTAGCCATTGCCATTGGGATATAAACCATCCACATGACAGGATGCACTTGGTTCACAACGATGTTTAGATATGATGTGCCAGTCAGACGTTGATCAACATGAATTAAAGGGCCCAAAGCATGCCAGAAAGATATTCCCCAAACCATAACGTTGCCTCCACATGCTTGAAGGGTTGCAGCAATGCATTTTACAGAAGCCATCGTCCTACGAGGGTACCGCTGCTGCCCGCACATCACAGGGTTCAAAGATTAGCATGGGTGCGGGAACATCACCACTGGACCCTAGACATGTGGGAAAATGTTGCCTCGACTGATGAGTCGAGATTCACGTTTGTACATGCGGATGGCAGGATACGAGTATGGCGCAAACCACATGAAGCGACGGATCCTCCTTGCCAACAGGGTACTGTTCAAGCTGGTGGGGGTGGCATTCTCGTCTGGGGACTGTTTACGTGGACTGAAATGAGACCCCTGGTACGTGTGACATCGTCCCGCACAGGCCAATGTTACCGGGATATCCTGGACGACCATTTGCTCCCATTTGTGTGTCTTCAACATCCCACTGGGGACCTCATCCTGCAACAAGACAATGCAGCTCCCGAATTGTATCCGAATGGTTGGATGAACCCTCCACCGACGTGACCTCGCTGACCTCAATCCCATCGAGCACATCTGGGAAACCATCGAGAGAGATGTTTGAGGCTCTGACCCTCCTCCATCAAATCTTCGTGAACTGTGGGAGCTTGTTCAGGGGTCGTGGATCCGTATGGTTTCCCAACGCTTCCGGTGTCTTGTCGAGTCAATGCCGAGACGAATCGCCGCCGTCATTAGGGCGAAAGGTGGTGCTACACGTTACTACACAGGTATCTCTAATTCAATTACTCTTCAGTGTATGTTCTAACGCAGAAAATATGTTCTAACATAGAAAAAACATATGTTCTAACATAGAAAATACATATGTTCTGACATAGAAAATATATATGTTCTAACATAGAAATGTTTAGAGAAAATAACATCCTAGTCAATAAATTTAAATCTAATAATATTTAATCTAGTTTCTCAGACATTACTTTAATCAATTAATCATTAATTTTAATTCAACCTCCCCCACAGGACCTTACAATTTTAATTTCAACAGGAAATAGCAAGTGCCACTTGGTAGGTCCCCTGTGGCAGAAGAACATCTACATACACCAAATTATGTTATTCCTTATTGTTTAATTTTGATTTACGCCAGTTCAATGTTACGTATTTCGTGTTCCTTCTGTTCGTATTTCAGTCTGACGATTTATAGTAGCCTTACTCAGTCCGGCTGCAGAATTCACTCCGTCTTCGGGTAAATTATAATTCCCTAACTTAATTACAGTTTTGTAATTTTGGGAAGGTTTCTTATTCCATTTTTTGGATTTCGGTGGCTTCGGGAGCATGGCCAGTCTACTATTGTTTTTTTCCTAGTCGTTTACTGATACAAGAAAAGACACTCCCCAGGTTGATGCTCTCCTGATGAAAGCAGCCTGGATTTCTAATTTATGATTTCTACGTTCATCATTTCACCATTCATGGAAATGTTCGTACTTTGAATAATTATATGCGATAATCTTTTGTCTCCTTGTTAGTTTTTCACTATTCCATGTTATATACATATATGCACGGTCGAGTCACATTATTGTGACCACCTCCTACTTTTGACTTAAACAGCGCGTAGCCAATGAAAGAAAGCACGTGTCATGAGCTTCCTCGGAGGGTATATAAGGTGTGCTGTAGGCATTCTGAAAACATATCACTCGTTGCTGTCATGGAAAAAAGGAGCAATTTATCAGATTTGCAATTATCGGCTTTCGGGCCAAAGGTGGAAGTATTTTTGAAATAGCGCAGTTTGTGAACTGTTCGCGTGCTGTGGTTAAAGTGTACTGTGATTGGAGAAATGGCACCATTGCTAATAAGCGAGGTGGAAACTGCGGGGCACCACGTGTCATTGTCGTGGAAGGTGAACGTCGACTTCGAAGGTGCGCGAGAGCCGATCGACACGCTACAGTGGAGCAACTCGCTGGCCGAATGAACCAGGGGGCTACCAGAGGTGTGTTTAAAACGACAATTCAGCGAACCCTGCTGCGTATGGGGCTCCGATGCAGACGGATTGTCTTTGCACCTATGCTAACGAAGGTGCATCGGCAAAAAAGGCTTACATTTCCATGTCAGTATCAACATCGGACCTCCGCTGATTGGCAAAGGATTGCCTTCTCCGATAAGTCACGTTTTCTGCTTCATTGAACGGATGGACGTTGGAGTATAAGGCGAGAAACATCGGAGACCAACACACTCTTCAACCATTGCTGGAAGAACACGAGCTGAGGATGCAGCGTTATGATCTGGGAAATGTTTTCGTGGCATTCTCTGGGTCTACTAATACCTGTGGAAGGCACTGTGGACCGAATTCTTTATGAATCCATCCTTTTTTTTTTTTTTTTTTTTTTTGATTGGAGGTTTAACGGCCACCGTGAGCAACTCAATGGGCTATAAGCAGTCGCCCGTCCCTAATTTAGGGTCACTGGTTCCAGGGAAGGGAGAGAGCCAGTGCCGCAAGACAAACACAACATCCATGCCTCACCGGGATTTGAACCCGGACCCCGTTCGGACGAATGATCGGAAGCCATCGCTTAGACCACTGCGCCACCGGGGCGGCAAATCCATCCTTGTAGACCACTTACATTCATACATAGTAATGGTTTTCTCTGGGACAGATGGGATCTTCCAGCACGACAATGCGACGTTAAAACCGCTTGAAATGTCCCGGAGTGGTTGGAAGAGCACGATGGAGGTTTCATAGTACTACCCTGGCCCCCTAATGTCCCAGACGTGAAACCATTTCAGCATCTGTGGGACCACCTCGATCATGTTGCTCGCTCTATGGATCCTCCACCACTCACCCCCCAGCTGCTGTCAGAAGCACTGCAGTCAGCATGGCTCCACATACCTATGAACAACTTGCAGCTTCTAACTGAGTCACTCCCAGCCCGTCTAGCTGCTGTCCGCGCTGCACACGGCGGTTACTCTGGATATTAGCTGGTGGTCACAATAATATGACTCCACCGTGTGTATGTTTGCAGTCAAAAGTTTTGAATTAAGTAACTTGTTGACTGTGGAATTTCGGTTTTTGCTGTTTTCTTGACATCATATCTTCAGGATATGTATCACAGCGACAACAATTTGTACAAGATTATGATGAGTTTTAAGTATCCAAAATATGGATGTTGTTTTATTCATTGCCCCTCAGAAGGAAGGGCCACCCTTCCCTTCGTATTGCATGATAAATCATTTTTCCGTCCGCGGGCGCTAGTATCGAACACAAAATTCCAGAGTACGCATTTTTCTTTGAATTTTTTTTTGTGCTTTTCAAAAATAATACAAATAAAACGTAAATAAAACCGGATCGAAATCAGGTCAGGACACCTTAAGCCGACCCGTTTGACCCACAAGAAATTGTCGACCCGTTGACCAGCTGACCCGTAGACCCATGAACTGTGACCCGTTTACACCTCTGGTTCCGCCTATATGGGCGCCCATGGTCGCCGTGGAGTTGTTCCACCTCGTGGAACGACGATATGTCATTTGTAGGGTAGAGTTCGACTTTGTCTAGAGGAAAATAGTTAGTGTGTGCATTTTCGGAGTAAGCAGGGTAAACTTTTAGATCCAGATGGCAGTATCGAATGACAAACTGCAAGAGCAGAAGGTGTTACGATATGAAACGAGACAATTTTTGAGATATATTGCATACCTGGTGAGAGCGCAGAGATAGTTTTACCGGGCGACGTCATACTGTTGCGCACTTGAACCTACAAGTTTTCCGTGCATTGTAGGGGGCTTGGCAGCATACACTAAAACTACAGGCCTTGAACCAAGCGGGCGAGTGGTCAAAGGTGCAGGTTTCTGTCAAGTTGTCAGAGCTGGGTTTGCGTCCCGAATGGGACATGGATGCTGCACTTGCATTAGGTGGTCTTATAATCCCTATGCAAAAAGTAAAGAAAGAAAGGAAGAAAGAAACAAAGAAACTTCCCTGGTGCCATCATCTCTGTCTTTTGTGGCACAGATTTGACAATTTAAGCACACCGGACAAAAAATTACGAAATGCTTATTTTATTGGTTATTATGGGGTTACATCACCACGAACTCGAAACACAGCCTTGATTTTCTTTGGCATGCTGTCAACATGGGAGCGGATGATATTAATGTCCAGTTTGCCCAAGGCCGTGAACAACTGGTCCCGCAGAGCATTCAAACTGGGAGGGTGTTGTTGTCTCTTCTTAACGGCCCGTTCAAGTACGTCCCAAATTTTCTCTATAACATTGAGATCAGGCAAATTGGCAGGCCAGGTGAGATGTGGGACGTGGACCTCATGTTCTGCAAACCAATTCTGCACAATGACAGCTCGGTGGACAGTGCAGTTGTCGTCTTGATAACGTGGATCTGGAATGGCGGCATCTTGGAGGAACTGAACATATGGTAACACCTCGTTATCCAACAGTTTCACGTAGTCCACCGCTTTCATGCCATTAGACACGTGAACTAAGGGACCCACCCCAGCACTGGATATACATCCCCAAAGCATGACACTTCCACCCCTCTTCTGTACAGCCCTTTTCACACACTCTGCGGTGAAAGCTTCTCCGGGCCTTTCGCATGACCCTGGATCGACCATCATTGGAATACAGGCAGAACCTGGCTTCGTCCGACCGGATAATGCGTCGCCACTGTTCTGTTGTGCAGTGTCGTTGTTCCCTCGCGCATTCCAGCCGCATTTTGTTTGTGTATGGAAGACAGCTTTGTGCGTACCCTAGCTACACGACTGAATATTCCTACAACATGCAGTTCTTGTCGAAGCTTTCGTTCGGAAACAGGCAGAGTGGGTCCCGCATTGTCCTCTTGCAGCAATTCCTGCCTGGTTTGAAACCGTTTTGTGGTTGATAATTACCCCAGACGTCGACGATTACGGTTGCTCAAGATGGCTTTTCTGCCGCAGCTGCTCCAACGGGAATTGTCTCTGGCCGACTCCGTCCACGCTAAATGAACACTACTGGCTGTGGACTTGGACACGCCAACGAACTCCGCCACCTCCCTCAGCGAATGACCATGTTCACGACAAAGACGACAACTCCCTTTTGCCACTGTTACGTCACCCTTTCTACCCATGGTACTACCTGTAAGCAAGAATAAAACTGATTAGGCATGCACGTCTTACAAGGCTGAAAAAGTAACAAGTAACATACAATACTTTCCATTCCATTATATACACGCATTTTTCTCTGCCTGACCAGTTTCCAACTGTTCCTCCGGATGACAGCACTCCGTAATTTTTTGTCCACGGTGCTTATGTAGAATTTTATTTTTATATCGCACTCACGATGCGCTTATTTCCAGACTTAGTTGCGTTTCTTTATCATTTTATTTCACGTGCTTACGTACAATCTGAGTCACACTTCTTGTAGAATAATTACCAGCAGGTAAGGCTTGAACATCTCTTATGGAAAATGAAGGTACTGTTGCTTTGAAAAAAATTAAAATTTTCTCTTTCAAAAGTTAAAAATGTAGTCCAGGAAAAATTAGCATGATATTAGACCGAATCGGGAACTACTCTGGATCAAAACTATTTTTAGTACAAATTTTCCACTTGAGGTTGTGATTCACATACAAAAAGTGCGACGTGATCCGAGTTGTGATACCGCCGCCATCTGGAAAACATGGGCGGACGGGCCACAGTTTTGCTCGATTTTTTGCATTTTTCTCTAAATCCGTTCATCCTACATAAATAATGCAATAGACTTTTACGTAGAACCTGGCATTTCGCATAAAATGACACTAGGATCGTTAAATTGATGCTATAATAATGCAAGGAAGGCTGATTATCCAAAAACAGAATAAAACGGAAATTCAGTCTTTTTTTCAGTTTTTCCATATTTTGTTTGGTGTCAGTCTCTCCGATGCAAAGTTTCCACATGACCGTTACAAAATTATGAATGTATTAGAAAGTTGGTTTAAAATGGGACCAAGAACTGACTGACTGGTAAAAACGTAACGCTGGTGACTTGATTTTCTACATGGCGTTAATGTGCACGATAAGAAGATTTGTTCGCATTTCTTGCAGCTTTGACGTAGAATGCTAAACCTGTGTAAAGATATGGTACGTAAAAAAAACTAGGTATTTCAACACCGTTCAGGAGGTGCAGTGCACGGTGCGCTCTCTTTTTTTAATGTTATGCTCGTTCAGGCCTAAACTACGATGTTTCATCTTCGTTATCTTTTTTCCGAGAGAAATAATTTGTCTTTTATTTTCTGTAGTCTGTTAAAATTGAAGTCTGTGTACAGCTCTGCTAGTGCTAAGGCCGTCACCAAAAGAGAAAACCCCGTCTATATCTTCTGTAATTGGCAGAAGAGCTGTGAACATGAGCACTGTCAGCATCGGAATTGCACAAAGGATCTAGTTATCGTCATTATACACTGCTGGCCACCCAAAATGCAACACCAAGAAGGACACGAGATAGCAAAGCCAGATTTACTGGACACATAACAACAGATACAAAGATGAAACGATTGAGCTTACAGGCCCGTGCGACTTGCGGAATACGCAGACATCAATAGTTCGTGTGGCCACCATGGCTGACAATAACGGCCGCTACACGCCGCGGCATCAAACGAAAGAGGCTTTGGATGTGGGCTTGGGGTATGTCGGTCCAGACTGCTTCCACACGTTGCTACAGTTCATCAGGCGTAGCCGCGGGTGATGCTTGCCGGGCCACTCGGTTGCCGATCAGCGACCAGACGTGTTCGATAGGCGACATATCGGGAGAACATGCGGGCCACGGCAGCTGTGAGACCTAGTGGGCCGTGAAGAATTGTTGCACGATGCGTGCCACGTGCGGGCGTGCATTGTCCTGTTGAAACGTGGCCGCTGGCAGGTCCTGCAGGTAAGAGAGGACTACAGGCTCCAAAACATCGAAGATGTAGCGGTGGCTGTTGAGTGTACCGGCGATGCTTACCAGAGGGGTGGGGGTGTCATATCCAATTGCGCCCCAAACCATAACGCCAGGCGACGGACCGGTATGGCGATGCACAATGCAGGTGTCATACAGTCTCATCACGATGGTCGGATCCGCCACACGCGGATCCGACCATCGTGATGTTGCAGGCAGAAGTGGGATACGTCGGAGAAGACAATGTCGTGCCATTCCCTAGTCCAGGTGCAGCGTTCAACGGCCCACTTCAGCCGCACTTGCCTTTGGTGTAACGTCAATGGTAATCGGAGCAACGAGCGCCGTGCGACAAGTCCCCGCTCCTGCATACGACGTCGAACGGTACGTGCTGACACAGGTTGTTGCGCAACACACCATAATTCCTGCGCTAACGTTCGTGATGTGGCGGTGTGAGCCGTCAATGCCCGGCACACAACATGCAGGTCGTAACGTTCGGTGGTGTGCCGCGGTTGCGGCTATCGCTCACGTCGGTCCGTCCGTCCCTCCTGCAACCACCGAATCCATAAGCGCCTCACTGTAGCTGGATGTCGTCCCACACGGGCGCCGATGTCTCGGTACGATAAACCGTTGTCGCGATAAGCCACTATTCGCCCTCTGTCGAACTCCGAAACGTGCTGGAATGACTACCGTATTCTGCGACGAGGCATCAGGAAGCTTCCCACGCACAGGTCTGGCAGCACAACACACTTCCACTACTTACACCCCGCCTTCTGTGCACCCTTCTTATAGTGCTTCTTGGTGGCGTGCCGGGCGCACATGATTTGCATATGCCCTGAAAAGCTAATCGTTTGCATGTCTTCTCACGGGAGACGCATGCTGCAAATTTCAGGCCAATCGGATGCTCCCTTCTTGGTGTTGCATTTTGGGTGGCCAGCAGTGTAGATAACAAATGTCACATAATCTTCTGTTTCACTCTCACTGTCGTCTTAAAAATCGCATTCACAGACTGAATTTCCAGAGCACGCTTTAATTCGACATTTAATATCATCTAGTAGTAGAAGACGTAACTCTCTTAAGAAATCATCATCAGGATCGTCGATTTCATCAAAATTTGCGTCGTTAGTGAACTCACTTGTTGGAGTAAATGGGTTGAAATATTGGATCTACAATTTGGCAGTATCACTTCTTTTCTCGATCTCGTGCATACTAATATTAATTTTAATAATGAGTTTTTGAAGAACTTGAGACGTATTTATATGCTAAATAAAAGGAGGATTAGCATCAAAACCTTCTGCTAGGTTCTCTGTTTCTTCATGTTTAGCGTGTGATAGGTGCAGATTTGGAGGGTGTAACACACCTGATACCTCCTATACAGCGGAATGTGTTGTAACCATGGTTAGTGAGGAGCTAATCATGGTTGCAACACAATGGTTAGCTATAAACACAAACTAGGGAAAGGCATTTGATAAGTCCGTTTCTTTGCTTTTCGTGACGGTAGGTGCTTCATACATCTTGACCTTGCTGTACGATTTTACTGAAACTAAAAAAAGTCTACAAGAAACCATGATCCGTACTTTATATGAACATAACCCTCGAACCCTAGATATACAGGCGAAATTAATGATCTAGGTCAAATAGTCAAAATAATTGATGAGCAAAGGAGTCGCACGTAATCCTTTCTAAAACTGACTTCCTGTCTTTCACAATAAGATCTAGTCGAAGAGCTATACCAGGATTTATTTACCCGAAGACTGCAAAACCTTTGTAAATATTTTTTTGTTTATATATGACATAAGTGTCTTAGAAAAGTGAGTCTTGCAAAATTCCAGTGCTGCGTTGCTGCGTGATGACGTCATCAATATGGCTGCAGACTATTACGTAGTTGCCACATTTAAATATGCATAACGTGTCACCCGTTTATGTCACAGGGATGAATTTTTTTTCTGAAATGTTTCAAATTTAATGACAAGTATTTTTTGTAACCACGCATTTTTGTTCACTTCATTAGTTTTTGAGATAATTGCATTTGAACGTGTAAAATCAGTGTTCACATTGGCTATGTGTGACATTTAACCATGATTTACTCAAAAACTATGCTGCTTTCGAAAAAAATACTCCGGAACAAAAAAGTTGCATTTTTTAATGATGATTCCGAAAATGTGTAAAAAGGGCGCTTAAAGAATTGTGAGTTATAACTCGTTATAAGTGCACTTTCTCCTCAATACGGCTCTCGCTCTATTATGTAGTTGCCCCATTTAAATATGCAAATCTTCTCATCCGTTTATGCTACGGAGATAATATTTTTTACTGAAATGTATCAGATTTAATGACAAATATTTTTTTGAGCTAGTAATTACACATTTTTGTTAACTCCATTAGTTTTTGAAATGTTTCTTCAGGGTTTCTGCAATGGGCTCGTTTCCACAGCCATGCCACTGAATTGCTTCTTTTAATCTATAACGAAGTAAATTTCTCCGCCATTTTTGGTCTACGCCGGGAATCGAACCCGAGGCCGCTTATTCCGGAACAAGTCGCTCTACCAACTGAGCTACGCAGACATTTATTCTGATTCCTATCTGCCTTTATGTCGTGTGCGTCCTACTGGTAGGTACGTCACCCCCCCCCCCCGAAAGAGGGCCGGGGGCATGGCCCACGGGTCAGCCGTGACCATGAATCGTTGCAGGCAGCCATCCACTGTAGAACGTGCACTTGAGAACTCCCAGTCAATCTGCTGTGTGGAATGCAACATCACACATTTTTATTTTTCGAAGCGCTGGAGAAGGAATTCCCTGATTTTTCCTGTCTCGCGGTGTGGAAATAACATCACACCAATGCGAGATTTTGAACGGCCGGGTCATAGTTCGGCCGCCATTATAACGAAGTAAATTTCTCCGTCATTTTTGGTCTACGCCGGGATTCGAACCCGAGGCCGCTTATTCCGGAACAAGTCGCTCTACCAACTGAGCTACGCAGACATTTATTCTGATTCTTATCTGCCTTTATGTCGTGTGCGTCCTACTGGCAGGTACGTCACAAATCTTTTGGATCAGAGTAGGTTTAGGTGGTGGCAGGATTGTTGGATCAATCATTTTAACTTTGGAGAATGCCTTAGATTGGATCTTAGGTGTTGTTTTCTTCACAAATAGACTGTATCTTACTTCACTCACAGAGGAGTATCAAATGTGTCCGTACATGGCACAGACAAGAGAGAATGGCACGGATGTTAGAGGATACTCCATGACTTTTTTCACATCACATTTTTGGACAGCAGCCATATGAATTACTTTACAGAAAGCATCTAAAGTGCATTTGGCAACCTCTAGTTTCTTTCGTTCTGTTTCAGGTTACTTGGTGCAACAGAAGATGCACATTTAGCTACCAAATTCCGGGGTATAGGCTTTTCAATATTCTTTGGATCCAGCAAGTATATTTTTATAACTTTTCAGCAGCTTCTTGCCCTTTAGAAGAGAATGAAAGAAGATCCAATGTGACCTTTTCATTGATTGTCTGTCCAGTTGAAATGTTCCTTAGAGGTGCCTGTGGATTCAAGTCTTGAAATGGGTTTGGAAAACCATCTAAGTTTGGAATTATTTTTTTCAATATCTCTGTGATCTTTTTCAATGCATCTTTTTTGAAAATCATACTTCCTATCAGCGGCTTTTGTAATTCCACTGCTTTCAAGTAACATGTTCAATATCTCACTTTTCAAAAGCCTTGTGATCATCCATCGAGCTCTAGTGGATTCTGAGTTTGAAAATGCCGTGATGCCAGTGAATCTTCAAGAGCCATCAGCATTTACAGTCAGCTCTAGTACCATGTCAACTGGTACCCCAGAAAATGTGTTACTAATCACCTTGCGTTTGTGCATACATGACTTCAGGGCATTGGGTTCCAAGGATCAGAAGTTTTAGGAGGTACACAGTCATCCATCACGCATAGTTCAGTCACATGCCTGAGAAAAAAGCTGGAATCATTTTCTCTAGGGCATTCATATATATTTCAAGGTTACTTGTCCTATAGGCTTTGCTTAAGAATTTGTAGATGTTAACGAAATCAATGTATTATTGATAGATCGGAGCTATTTTTCTGTGAAATCCAGTTCTTGTTTTAGCTTTGAATTCGTTGAACACATCATACACTTGCTTTATATTTGAGCTCTCAATTAACTTGTCCAAAGTATCTTGAGAAAAATCATCATTTAGTTTTTACACCTGATGTTGAAGTTCTTCTAATATTGTACTGTTTTTTAGTTGTTCTATAAACTTCTGGAAAAGACATCTTTTGAGAGACAGATAAAGTAAGATGTGTACTCGCTTGCATCTTCTGGAATTCTTTCCTTCGAGAAATCCATGTATTGGACCAGATGCCAGAATTTTGGTCTCTGAAAGAATATGTTTAGTCCCTGAACTATCGAGATAGTATCCAAGAGCTTCAAAGTAGGCTAACTATGTGGAATGATCCAAAGCAAATGAAGAGATGATTGTCAAAGCGATGGCTTTCTCTATTTTGGATCATGATTGCAAGTTTAGACAGAGCAAGACAATAATGAACCAAAATTGAAGACTCTCAACACTCAGCAGCTACTTCCTGTGATACCTTCATAGTTTACAGCACCACTTTATTCTGTGTAGGGGAAAAGGGATATTTTTCATGTAACCAATCTACTGTTTCACAGATGTATCTTCTACAACTTTGGAATTCCACCTAGCCCACATTGTTATTGTTTCAGCCCATTTTACAAAAGCCATCCAAGTAAAATCTGTCAGCATGGAGTCTTCGAAATGTTTTATAACCGGACACTTAATCACCAAAGAACACAATGGCTTGGCTAATTTTCGTTTCTCAAGATCTTTTAAATCAATCTGAAGTTGTGACGTACCTGCCAGAAGGACACACACGACATAAAGGCAGATAGGAATCAGAATAAATCGTCCGCGTAGCTTAATTGGTAGAGCAACTTATTCCGGAATGAGTGGACCCGTGTTCGAATCCCGGCGTAGACCGAAAATGACGGAGAAATTCACTTCGTTATAATGGCGCCCGAACTACCCGGATGACCCGACCGTTCAAAATCTCGCATTGGTGTGATGTTATTTCCACACCGCGAGATAGGAAAAATCAGAGAATCCCTTCTCCAGTGCTTCGAAAAATAAATGTGTGTGACGTTGCATTCCACACACCAGATTGACTGGGAGTTCTCAAGTGCACGTTCTACAGTGGTTGTCTGCCTGCAGCGATTCATGGTCACGGCTGATCCGTGGGCCATGCCCCCGGCCCTCTTTCGGGGGGGGGGGAGATGTGACGTACCTGCCAGAAGGACACACACGACATAAAGGCAGATAGGAATCAGAATAAATCGTCCGCGTAGCTTAATTGGTAGAGCAACTTATTCCGGAATGAGTGGACCCGTGTTCGAATCCCGGCGTAGACCAAAAATGACGGAGAAATTTACTTCGTTATAAAGTGATCTCATCTTTCTAAATGGCTTACAAGATCCCGTGGGATTATCTATGAAAATAGTGGACTCTTCTCAGTTATCGGCAAATTTTATCTCACTTTCTGTTTACATAGTTTGATTTCCAGGCTGTTCAGTTTCCAAGTTTTGGTAGAAAATGCTGAGCGTGTTATGAAACTCCCTTTTCCTGACAATGTCTCCAAGCTGGAGTCGAAGTTGTCCCAGGCTATCCCCGTACAAAGCCTAGGTCTTCTACATATGTTATCTGGTGTGATTCCTGCTTACTTCATTGGAGACATAGATAAATCTGCCTCAAGTTCCTCAATGGTGTGACAACTGAGACAGTGACCCAAATGGTTGAGAATTTTTTGCATTTTTCTGCTTCCTGTCATACTCTTCATGCCTAAATTCAACAGAAGATGTTTTGTTGGTTTCAATTTTCCGCTACTTGCAACAAATATTGCACCTTGTAAAGATGAAGTAACTCGACGCTCCAATTTTTCACTTGTTGGTTTAGAGATGCCACTGTATAAAGCTCTAAAAATACTTCAAGAAGGTTCGAGATTTTATTTTCTCCTGAAATGATATCGTCAGCATTAAGAAATTGATCAAATTTTCGACGCACTTAATGTTTAAAAATCTCTCTGTGCAAATATAAAACCACTTCTTCAATCTGTGCCTCAATTTGAGATGCATAATCATTGGCTATGCTTCAGCTTCAACTGATGAAATAAGGTTCGAATATAGTATTATTCCCTGTTTGTTGCTCGATTGTGTTGATTTTAAGGCAGGACCAAAGTGACTCATCAGTTTGTCGACTAACATTTGAGTCGAATACATAGGACCCTCGATTCCTTCTTCAGAAAGGTATACACAATGTCGGGAATAAACCAAAGTCAGTTTTTGGACCTTATTTCATATATTTGTGTATTCATTGATATAATCTACTATTTTACTAAATGCTGTGTCGTGTTTTACTTGATAAAATTTTCTAGATGTTTCAGTGGTCGTTTCTCTTTTATTCTCTGTCTCTCGAAACAATGAAGTCTTAAGGTACTGTTTGCGGCATGAGTAGTGGTACCATCCTCCTTTGGTATGGAATTTTCGTCACCAAGTTTTAACAATAAATTCTGATCTTGAATAAATTTTGCTGCATCTTTGGTACCCTTCTAGGCGTCCTTGGTTTGACATTTGCCCAGCACTTCTTTTTTCTCTTCAATTTTTTTTACTGTTAATTCCACAAAAAATACAAATTTTTTCAACAACACCTGTTTTTGTTGCTATTTTCACAAAAACGTCAATTGGATCGTTTGATCACAAAGGGTATCCTGAAGTTTTTGCTTGGGGGAGTTTCAGTATCTCCTGTCTTCTGGACTGCGGTGAAATTTTTGTAGCAAGCTCGGTGATAGCCATGTTTGCTTACATCAAACTTTTTTGGGAGGAATTTACAAATATTATTGTACTTGGAGTCTCTATAAGTTCTTAATCTTGCAGAAGATGCATCTAATATTTTCTTCCATGTCGGATCAGTTAATCCAAAGATGGGTCCTTGAATATTTCCTGTGTGGATGATACAAGACTTTTCCTCCGCAGTCATTTTGAATTTCAACTACAAATACCCTATTTTGAAACAAAACAGAAAAAACCGTGTAATTACAGAAAGTATTTGTCATTAAATATGAAACATTTCGTTAAAAAATATCATTTCTGTCGTATAAAGGGGTGAGGAGATTTGCATATTTAAATGGCGCAACTGCATAATAGCGTAGGAGCCGTATTGATTAGAAAGTGGACTTATAACGAGTTACCACTCATAATTCTCTAAGCACCCCATGTTTTTATACATTTTCGGAATCATCATTAAAAAATGCAACGTTTTTGTTCCGGAGTATTTTTTCGAAAGTCGTATAGTTTTTGAGTAAATCATGGTTAAATGTCACACATAGCCAATGTGAACACTGATTTTACACGTTCAATTGCAATTATCACAAAAACTAATGGAGTAAGCATATGTGTAATTACAAAAATTACTTGTTATTAAATTTGAAATATTTCAGAAAAAAATCATTTCTGTGACATAAACGAGTGAAAAGTTATGCTCATTTAAATGTGGCGACTACGTACTAGCCAGCAGCCATATTGATGACGTCATCACGCAGCAACCCACCACTGGCATTTTGCAAGACTCACTTTTCTGAGACACTTATGTCATATATAAACAAAAAATATTCACAAAGCTTTTGCACTCGCTGGGGTAAATAAATCCTTCCTTGCTCTCGGAATAATCTTGCAAAGACACCTGTAGGTTTTGAGGAATAACAGATTTCACGTAAAGAATCGTCAAGCACAAGGAATCTGCAAGTCATATGAACTGGAGATCTTATATCCGCCTTAACAATGGCGGCTGTTGTAGCAACTACTTTCAGCTGCACTTCCTCGGCATTATTTTCTTTTGCACTGCACCAGGAGTAGGTTGGAATTTCACGTCCTTCTCCTCGAAAGTATGGAACAGTGTATTTCGCGTAGGCATTAATAATTATATCATCGCTATATTTATCAATCAGCTTTTTTAAGCCATTTTTCATATGGGACGTCCTTATCTAATAATTCTAGGAGGGCACTGAAGAGATATTAGCACTCATTAGATTCTTCCATGTGAGAACCACAGATATCGTATAAGGGACTAGATTGGCTGTCTGCTCTGTTGAGCATGGGCTTGCGCTGTGAGAAGCATGGAGCCACATTGAGCGGGTCAAGATGTAGGAGCATGGCACGTTACGCAGGGTACTTTGGACTTGGTTATTGTATAAATCATGGTGAAAGCTTCCTCAGATAAAAATCTTACGCAGAGAGACGAAAATATAATTGCTGTTACTTATTTGCCTCTTGCCCAATGCTGAAAACAATATATATATATTAATATTTAAAGCTGGTATTGTATGCAAATATAGAAAATGATTGGAAAACATTTTTAAGAACGTAATGCGGCAGCGATTTAAAATAATGGAAAAGCAAATAATTTATTTAAAATCAATAAGTGGCTCTAAAATCCAGCAAACTATGATTTAAACCCGAAAAAAAAAACGCTTCCACATACTTTACATAGAAAAGCTGAAATAATGTGAGTCTTGTTCTTTGTTGCTATTACCTCTGTCATTCTGATTTATTTATTATGTTTGCTCAAAAAGTTTTGAATTTCACCAAAAATTTTTATATTTCGTTTTGTTATGCACTAAGGAAATTTCAGTTTTTAACATTTCAAATTATTTATTTGGGCAATATAGCAACGAAATGGCGTATAAAATGAAAGCATTCATTAACAAGAAACGTCAAAATCATATCTCTCAGCAAATTAAAACCAGCGTGATATTTTTTATATCGCAGATGCCGGAATGTCTTCTCTTGAATTTAAGCCCTGGCCGAATCTGAAATAATTCAATATTTTGCAAGACCCTTGGCATTCTAGTTAGCACTAAGGAATATTAGTTATTTACTTAAATTTCATAACTTCCGCCGCTAAATGGATACTGACTGCTTTGAATCTCAATATAAATAGAAAATCACAGTACCAAACTCGTATTCCTTTTACTTAATGCAAAGTAGCCTTGTTTAAATGGATCGTGATGACCCGCTGAAAATGGCGCCCACCTTCTCACGCCTCATGGGCTGGGTGTCCAATCTAGCTTCTTGTATATGATATCTGTGGTGAGAACACACGCGTTCAAATGCTGAACTTAATTCAGGCACCTTCTTCTTTCTGGACTTGACTGGTCTGCAAAAATCCCTTAAATAATCTTGGTAATAAACCACAGACTCCAGATTTCGCCAACCATCTTTCATTTCTTAGGACTTTTTTCAACGTGCGCGCTATATCAATTTCCCTCCTCCTTTCGGTATTTCATTTTTTCTGTTTCTTTCCTGACTGACTGACTGAGTATTCTGATGATTGCATTTTAGGAAGGGGTATCATAATATACATTTGCAAGCTCATTATATCTCCTGTCTGAAAATAGAAAACCAGAGTGCGAAGGCACAAGACGTCCCCACGAAAAAAAGGATCAGAATGAGAAAACTAGAATAACCCTTTTCATCAGACACTCCTGGATGCCATTAAAAAGTTCCCTAGCTAGCAGAAAGTAGTCAAGTCCACAGTCGAATCCACAAGACCGTGTGAGTTTATAATAGAGCATCAAGAAATTTGTTACTTAATGATCGCTCAAACTGTTTTAAATCTTTTGAATGAATTTGTTTATTTATTTAAGGTTAAGCGATTTTAACTTTTGGAATAATGTTTGATATTCCACACCTATCCCTAACCGACGGACTGTTTCTTTCCTAACTCCAATATCTAATATATCCATTACCTTTGAAATTATTGACTGGAAACTTTTCGTAGGAGAAACTGAAGCCATGCAATATGTAAAACATTGTGAAAAAAATTGAGATTTCGTTTTATCCTGGTTTAGGAAAACCGCCCCTAATCGAGTTGTCATTGTAGCAATCTTAACGTTCTTGGCGCCATATTGCACGAAATTTCAGGTTCTACACAAACTTCTCGTGTTTCCTATGCGTAGGACGAACGTTTTCAGAAAAAAATAGGTAACACCGTGCAAATGCATAGCCTGTCAACCATATTTCCAAGATGGCGACCGTAGCACAACTCGGATCACTTCGGATTTTTTGTATGTTAATCAGGGCCTCAAATAAAATACTGGTACCAAAAAAAATTTATTTTATTCCGAAATACTTCCCGATTCAAGTCTAATTTTCCTACACTAATTTAATCAGTTAATTTAGCTTAAGAATTAATGCATTCACAACGCTATATTATGTAGCTATCCGTACTTGTAACTGTGATGACTTAATAAACATCAATTTCTGTTTCACACGTTTTAAAGATATTTAATTTCAATCAGCTTGATCGCGTAGCTGATTTGTAAAGAAGTTTTCATACATAGTTATGATAACATGTTGCTGACATAGCATTCACGTTGATCGGAATCAAAAGTGTCAGATTTACTATGCACAAAAATTTGATGCCCAGAAACTCTTTTTACAATAAATAGAAGACTTCATGAATTCCATTGCCATGAGCCGCGTGTGAAATTTCTTATGTGAAGGAAGGAAGCTGAGCATCCTAATGATAAGATAAGAAAACAAAAATTTCCATTGCAAAGAATCATCGTTTTGAATGAAATCTATAAAACCTGGCGAATTACAGTGACAGCAGCTAAGGTTCCCTTCGGCGTTACTTATGTATGAGTAACTAACAATGGAAGAATTATCAAAAATCTCACATGACCTTATGCTGTAATCTGATCTTCCTCCTACAATGCCAAAAATGCTGGAGATAACTGCACCGCTCGTATTGTTACCCTTTCTATAAAAGCTCATTCCACGCTTTTCTAAATGCAGAAGTTAATTTGCGGCAGGAAATCAACCCTTTTATTTTCAAGGTTTTGTTCCTTATTTCAATCAAGGATGAATTGCATGATTCTTGCTTTATTGGGCTTTGCGGGTAAGTTGTTCTTTCAAGAAATTCAAATCGCAGTGTTACGAACAACGCATGTTTCCTGCACTTATCATGCTTTCGTCAAAAATCTCAGATTTCCATCAACAATCGTAAATATTTATTTATTATCATAAATATTTATTGTAAATTTCATTCATCGTAAATATTAATTGCCATAAATAACTGCCAAGCTGGTCATTGTTCTAATACTTAGGTTAAACAAGCTGTAAATGTTATTGTTTTTCCGCCCCCCCCCTCATTGATTTATTTCTGGTTACTTAAATGAGTTTAACAGACAATCTGTGCTAAACGAGGATCAATATTTTAAAATTTTCCCTGGATTTTATGCACTAGGCTGAAATTTTGAACAGAATTACCGCGTTCCTTAAAAGCAGTTTTAATCGATAATGAATTTGTTTTTCCTTTGTTTTGAGTGGTACGTGTGTCTTAATAAGTCGTCCAGATCAGTGGCAGGAGTTCACATTTCTTGTCATGGATCTACACATTCTTTGAGTTTTATCCCTTTCAGATAAAATTCTAAGAATGTGTAGATCCATGGATAATTGATAATACACTGCCGGAAAGTGAAAAAAGAACACCAAGAAAGAGACGTCTGGTACCAACAAAATTTATACAGCATAATAACGGAATACAGAGGATACCATGATCAAAACATTATGGCAAAATACAGCTGTATTTACTGGTAAACTGAAAAATAACAATTCCATGTAACATGGTTAGTACAAGGTTGAACCGCCATGAACTGCGTCACACTGTGCAATTCTGGAATAGAGTCTGTCATACAGATGTTGGATGAAAGTTTGGGGTATTGAGTTCCAAACATCCTCAACCTGGACGCGTAAATGGGGGATGGTCGTGGCTGGCCGTGGAGACCGGATAAGTCGTTGTACCATAAAATCCCACACGTGCTCAATGGGGGACAAATCCTGTGAACGTGCAGGCCATGGAAGTTGTCTCACACCCTGAAGTGCATGTTGCGTTGCACGTGCCGTGTGTGTGCGTGCGTTATCTTGCTGTAAAACACCACGATGGACCGACCTTACAAATGGCACAACAACGGGCTGAATGATGTAGTTGATGTAGGAGGTGCTGTTTAACGTACCCGGTACAAACACTAGTTGTGTACGGGAGTGATAGCTGATCGCTCCCCACACCAGGAGACCAGGTGTAGGCCCTGTGTGTCTCTGGCGGAAGCAAGAAGGGTGGAGACGCTCCCCTGTGCGTCTGCGAACACGCATACTGCCATCGGAGGCTCCGAAGCAGAATATGCTTTCATCGCTGAACACGACAGCTCGCCATTGCGTTCTGCAGTGCAGACGTTGGCGAGACTACTGCAGCCGTTCCTGACGATGGGCTGGAGTCAGAGGCACACGTGCACGTAGTCCTGCATACAGTAGACGGTTGCGGATTGTTCGCACAGTCACCTCGGAAGCAACGGCAGCTCGGATTTGCGTCGCAGTGGTTGTTCTGCTTGACAACGCCGCTCTTCTCATGCGTTGATCGGTCCGCTGATCAGTCCGTCTGTGACTCCCGGTTCCACGTCGTCTCGTGTGGGAATGTTCTTCGGACCATCTACGCCACCATCGTACCACCACCGATACTTCCCGTCCAATTCGCTCTGCAATACGACGATACGACCACCAGGCCTCGCGGAGTCCGACTAGACGACCTCGCTCAAAGTCTGATAACTGCTGAAATCGTACACGTCTTCTATATCCAGGCATTGCAGCTTCTTCAGGGTCTTCGCACGTGTCTGTACGCCGACAACTGATTACATTCACTTCGCCGTACTCCTTAAATACCACTGACGATAATTTGCATATTATGCCGTGCTGTGGCGTAAGCGCTCACCGGTTGTTCCCGAAATTAACATCACTCCTACGTAAACTTGACCCAATTAACATATGTAAATTTCATGATCGTCCGCCAATTCCTTCTTGGTGTTCTTTTTTTACTTTCCGCCAGTGTATTATTCAAACATTGCGGACACAATTCTTTTTATGATTTTACCAATTTGCTTTCATTTTGTGGAAATGTGTTCTTCCAAGTGAAAGACTTCAATACTTTACCTGTAAAGCTAAATGCGAACTTCTCTGTTATGTATAATTCCGCATTTAATCTTGGAATAATAGGATAAAAGATATGAAGCTCAAAAGACACAGAACAAAAAAAAATTGGGGGGCATCATTTATTGGAAAATTATTTTTAATTCCAATGCCTGAATTCTGTTAAGAACAAATAATGCAACGGTATTATTTAAGAACCGCTTTGCTCAGGTTTTGTACTTCATAATATTTGCACGTACAACGATTTAGTTATGAGTGTTTTTATTTTGCTTTAAGTAAAATAATGAAAATCTGGTTTATAAGCTGCTGTTTTAAATCTATAGCGACTGTATGACATATGGCTTGGAAAGGGTTCCAATAAGTTTGGGCAGAGAGAGTGAGAGAGATGCGAAAAGCAACATCTCCAACTTTTCAAACTAAAAATGCTTATTTGACCTGAAGAGGTATGTTATTCTTCAAGGGACTCAATAGTCGAAGTACGCATCTTTGTACATTATTAATTGAAAAATTTTGATAGTCTGAGTAATGCTGATTTTTTCCCTTTATGGCACGAAGCTGAGAGGAAATTCGCTCTTCTCACGGTTAACAGCCAATAAACTTTCAATTCATATAAAGAATCGTTCTTAAGCTTGAGAGGCGACAGAGAAAACAGTTCTCCACGGGAAAGGATAATGAAAGTAAATCTGATATCCTGATGAAATTTCTTTATTTAATTACAAAAGATAATGGAACTTAAATAATTTCATTGATTTACACAACCTGAGAATTTCAGTTCAAGACTGAAGCTTGGTAATTAGCGACATATTTTAGATTTCAAAATTAATTTTCTGTAGTGTCTTCCATTTCATCACTTAATTTTAGGAACGCGTATTGTCATATCGTACAAGTAATTATGATATATATATATATATATATATATATATTAACTGTACGATATGAAAATACGAATATAATAATATTTACAGGTAATATAATTTATTACAGGTAATTTGTATGAAAACGTTACAATCAAGGTAATTATCTGCTTCCAGTATTTGTACTATATGAATAGGTGAGCTCTAGAAAAAAAAAATGCACAGCTTTATTCCCTCATCTTTTTATCTTATTTTATGAAAGTTAGCACCATGAGCGCCTCAATGAGGTATAAGCAGTCGCCGTCCCTAATTTATGGGCACTGATTCCAGGGAAGGGAGAGAACCAGTGCCGTAAGACAAATAAAACATCCATGCTTCACGGGGATTTGAACCCGGACCCATCTCGGACGAATGGTCAGAAGCCGGTGCTTTGACCACTGCGCCACCAAGGTGGCACACACTCTCTTTCTCTCTCTCTCATTGTTCGTCAGAAGACAGACTTTAACATTTTTGTATTGTTGTTTTTTTGTGCAACTCAATACGCTATGAACAGTCGCTCGTCCCTAGTATAAGGTCACTGGTTTCAGGGAAGATAAGAGATCTAGTGCCGTAAGGCAAACATAGAATCCATGCCTCATCGGGATTCGAACCCGGACCTACTTGGATGAACAGCCATAAGCCCGCGCTTAGACCATTGCGGCACCGGGCGACATCAGCGATGCTCCAATTTTGTCAACCAAATTCAGTTTCCGTCAGCATGACCTCTCCTCCATTTCATTTCGGCAAAAATCACACGTATAAGTCGGATATGTAACAGAAAGAAGCAACACATGATGGGCTTTTTATTATTCGGTGTTTAGCAACCACCATGAGCAACTCTTAGTACATCAAGCAGTCGCCATTTTCTAATTTGGGGCTACTGGTACCATGGAAGAAATAGGAACAGCCCAATTTCGACAAACATACCACCCGTGCCTCATCAAGAGCTTGATCCCAGCCCCATCTCGTATGAATGGTTCGAAGCCAGCACTCCACACCACTCGGCAAACCGGGTAGCCATAATTTGGAAAAATCGTGTCACCTGTAAAATAATATAAGTCGTAACATTCGCCCGTTAAATTGTCTTCTTCCTGAATGTAAAAATTGCCACTACCACAAAATTCAAACGTATCTTCCCCTCGTCACGTTCATGCTTAAAAAAATCGCACCTGAGAATAAAAACTCCATCAAATCAGAAACTCGGAAATGTAAGAATTATGTTAACGCATGAATAAACAGCTGCATTTTCTTAAAGTAATATTTTACTGTCATACTCGCTTGCAAGAACCAAAATTTATCTCACGCTTGCAATAAGAACCAAAATTTCTCTCACGCTTGCAATATAAAAAGGAAAGAATCTCCGTATAGTCCACATTGAAGGAATGAGTGATTTTTGATTCACCAGGTTGTTGCTAAATTTAGATATTTCAGATTAATGCACAAAATTAATGACCTCATTACATGCAGTGAGAGACAAAAAAAAAAAAAAAAGGTCTCTTCTCCGAAAGCGGAAGTTTTCTTTTCTGCCGAACAGTTTTTCTTCTCCGAAGGCGGCATTGTTTTTATAAGTCCCCGGATTTGAATAAATAATAATATGACAGTGAATACATATCAAACGAAGAACACCGCGATTAATTTCCTCAAAAAACAGAGCATATAAATTGCACCACCGGCGCCAAAACACCTTGTTATTATGCCAAGGAATACTGAACAAAAATATACTACAAAATAATCGGCTGTGAAAAAAAAAAGAACATACAACTACCGTTCCATAAAAACAGAGTAAAAACACACAAAACGAAGAAATGAAGAAATATATGCAACGGTCACACAAATGAAGAAATATATGCAACGGTCCCCTTATTCAGTCCGATTTTCAAAACATGTGGCGAAGGCTTTTTGTGGAAGCTACTTTAGCGACCCCTGTACAGCTTGAATAACGTCAGTATCTGTGCTGAATTTTATGCCACGGAACTTCTCCTTCATGGTTGGAAACAACCAGAAATCGCACGGGGCGAGGTCAGGACTGTAGGCATCCTGTGCCATGATTTCAATACTGCATTTCGTAAGAAACTATTGAACACAAGCAGCCACATGTGGGTGGGCGTTATCATGGTGTAGGGTCCACTTGCCCAACAGTTCCGGTCGCTTAATCGATATCTGTCGTCGCAGACGCTTCGAGATTGAAATGTAATACTCAGCATTGACAGTAACTTGTGGAGGAATGGCGTGCTGGTAGACTACACTTTTATGATCAAAGAAAATTATCATCATCACCTTCCCAGCTGATTTGGTTTGGCGGAGTTTTTTCGGAGGAGGCGAACCTGTGTGTTTCCAGTCACTCGCTGCGCGCTTTGCGAGGGGGTCGGAATAGTGGATCCATGTTTCATAGGCAGTTATTACTGTGTTTAAAAAGTTTGGATCCTTTGCAATCATTTATTTTCACTCATGACACACTTGAACTCTGGCTAACAATTGTTCTCTCGTCAGGTGATGAGGTACCCATCTCGATCACACACGATGCAGCAGTAATTTGTCGCATAGAATTCGGAATGCCGACGTTTTTTGAAATATTAGTTGACGCCGCTATGTCTTCACACGTCATTCGCCGATCTTCTTGCAGGATTGCCCAAATAGTGTTAACAATACGCTTCTTAACAACACTTTCAGGTCGACCAGGCCTAGGAGCGAATTCTGCCGACAACGCCCTTTTTTCTAAATCATGGGGCCATCTAAAAATGGTTGACTCACCCAAACATTTATCTTTGTAAGCTTTTTTCATTAAATCAACTGTTTCTGGAACCATTTTACCCAAACGATAGGAAAATTTGATCGCACAACTCATTTCACTTCTTAACTCTGAATCACTCACCTCCATAGCTTGATGGCGAAATGCAGACGTACCTTAAACAACTGCGCAATAACAAGGCCAGAATCGTTTGCCACTCCTAATAGCTGTTGCCATAGATACCTCGTTAGTTCAGTCAGTCGTCTGCGCGGTTATTTGTCCCCTTCGCACTGTTGCTAACTCAAAAAAAATTACTCTCAGTTTTTATGGAACGGGCTTTATACATTCCCAAATACCTCATACGTTATCGACGGCACTTATGATGTACCCATTCTTCAAACATTTAGCATCACATTCATTCGTTTTTTTTTTATTTGGAGTCAGTTCTTTTATATGCAAAAACTTACAGTATCAGGTACATGCACGTGAGTTCAGTTTCAAATTTGGCGCTTCTGCAACAAAACTTCTAATTAATGTTTTTCGGAAACAAAAACCAGAAAAGTAGTCAGTGTCATATAAACTTAGATGCTACAGACATTAAAAAAAAAAAAAGAATTCGAAAGAAATGAACTCATGATTTCCCTTTACTCTCTCTCTCTCTCTTTCTGTCTGCCTGTCTCTCACTATCCATAACTCTCATTGTCTATCTCCCTCTTTCCCTTTCTCTCTCTCTTTCTCTCTTCGTCGTTCTTTATACGTAACTTTATATATCACTTGACCTCATTCTATCTCAAGTCTTTTTTCCCTTCCTATTTTTTTATTCTTATTTTTACGTCTTCTCTGTATTTTTTTCTATGATATATACATTTTCTCTGTTCTTCTCTATCTGAAATTTATTTTTCTCTATCGTATCTACATATCTCCCGTTCCGCGCAGAATAAATCTTTGTTTCACGAAAAATATTTTATCCTCTTTATAACTGAATGATTTTATAGTAAATGAATTACAATTGTTACTACTTCATGAAGTACTTCGAAAGGAATCACGAAAACCTTTTTTTTCACGAGTTTCCATTCATTAAAAAGACAGTTGAGCAACTAAGGGTAAAATGATTCTCACTAGAAAAGAAACAACGACAAGAAGAATTCCATCATGGCAGTATGTACATGTAGAAGCTCAGAAATACAAAAAGTGGGAGACATACGATTATCTTAAATAGTAGGGCTATGAAATTATTAAAATCAAGGTAATTGTTACCGTGGTAGTGTACTGTGATGCTATGTGTATGACTGCACCTGTTGAAGCAGTTCGAGCAGCGAACGAACGGGTACGCTGGGCTTTTCTAAAATTCTGAACTGGAGACAAATCGGGTTTCCCGAAACGTTTTGTGCGATCATAATGACTCATATATGTGCTTGGTGACGTCGAAGTAAATAGACCTTATCTTACTGAGGACATAAATTTACCGTCTTATGCACGGTAGGTTGAAAACTTTAATTAAAATATTTACAGGTTAAAGGTACTTCATTAAATTACTAATTAAAAGCATTCCGGAACAGTTAAAAAACACAACGTTAAACCTTTCGGGCCTACTTTAGGCCCTTTCTCAGACTTAGTTCAGTAAAATGTTGACTGACTTAAGTGTTACAAAACTTATAAAATACGCAGAGTATTACGATGATTTAGGTTTTACGCATTTGCGCATGTGTCAAAAAAATTGTGAAGACTAATAGGTTAAGCAGGTGGCGTTTCATTATCCAACAACTGTTTCCATGGTTCCGCAGTGACTACGGGTAGTCCTCATATAACGAAGTAAATTTCTCCGTCATTTCTGTCCACGCCAGGATTCGAACCCGGATCCTCTCATTCCGGAATAAGTCACTCTACCAATTGAGCTACGCGGACGTTTGTTCTGACTACTATCTGCCTTTATGTCGTGTGCGTCCTGCTGGCAGGTACGTCACATCTCCCCCCCCACCCGAAAGAGGGCCGGGGGCATGGCCCACGGGTCAGCCGTGACCATGAATCGTTGCAGGCAGCCATCCACTGTAGAACGTGCAGTCAATCTAGTGTGTGGAATACAACGTCACACACATTTATTTTTCGAAGCGCTGGAGAAGGGATTCTCTGATTTTTCCTATCTCGCGGTGTGGAAAGAACATCACACCAATGCGAGATTTTGAACGGTCAGGTCATCCGGAAAGTTCGGGCGCCATTATAACGAAGTAAATTTCTCCGTCATTTCTGTCCACGCCAGGATTCGAACTCGGATCCCCTCATTCCGGAATAAGTCACTCTACCAATTGAGCTACGCGGACGTTTGTTCTGACTACTATCTGCCTTTATGTCGTGTGCGTCCTGCTGGCAGGTACGTCACACTCATTACAAGTTTGATATCATAATTTGTATATATATACATAATTTCAATTAATAATACGTTTGATTTTCTTCTTGGTGTACTAAGGATAATCACTTCATCCCACTGTGGTGTGTACGCACCTTGTACACACAGTCTTGGCATTGCTGTAGATCCCGAAGATGTCCAGAGGCTATATTTGAGGAGCGCGCAAGCAAAACCAAACATGTACATCAGATCTCGATTTCCAGTAGGCAGAAAAAATGTTCATTGAGTTATGCGCAATGAATTTCGTACTGTTCAACTCTCAGCCACTTTCCTTTTGATGCTCTAAACACGTCTATGGATATGATTCAGATCAAAAATGTTTTAAAATCAAAATATTAAACTTTTTTTGGTTGACATGTTTATTTTTGTTCGGAATTCAAGTGAGATGTTTGTTTTTGATCAGATGCCCTAGTGACTTGTTGGAGTATGCTTGAACATATTCTGAATTTAATATACGAATCTGTTCAATGATCAACCAGCTTTTAATAGAATACCTATTCTCTAACAAAAATCTCAAGGTCTGAAGGAAAAATCTGATGGAGAAACAGAAGGATTTTCACTTTAAAGTTGAAGTTTTTTTTTATATAATTTTTGTTCATTATTTACTAAAGTTGCTGTCACATGTAGGTATATCTTTATTTGGCTCAATTTATTACACATTAGCAAAAATAATAATAGGTGGTATAAACAATTGCTTGACCGAGAAGAACGGGTTTTCATGAAAATTAGAAAACAAGTACATTAATAACAAAAAAGATGACACCGAATTTTTGGGTGTAATAAGCACTTCTTTTGAATCCGTTCTGACGCAAATTAAATTTATCAAAGCTATTCAAAGTCAATGGAACCGGTATGGAAAACAATAGTATCTGACGGAAGAAAGAAGTTTTTCAATCGGGTCTTTAACCCTCAGATATTGCTGTAAACGGAATTGTGAGCTTACGAACTCTTAGAAACAGAGATATCGACAAAAATAAGATGTGACATTACGTCCTCTGGTGGGAAAACTATGCATTATTTTAGGAAGAAAGTATTCTTAAAAGTATTATCCATATGAGCGGTATCGGTCCAAGAAAAAAACATTTAGTCGAGATTTCAGGAGCCCAGATTTTGCTACAAATACATCAAAAGCAAAAATGAACACTTATGGCCCCTGTTGGCCAAACCATTCTTTACCAAACATTAGAAATTATGTGAAAAATATTTCCCATCAGGTCTTGTATGAGATACGGGAAGAACTTTCCAAATCGGAGTTTTAGGAGCAAAAAATAGACTTTCCCTAGCTGAAAGTCTATGAATTACTTGAAAATTTTGAAATTATATGAAAACCATGTCACGCGGAACACACTATCCAACCAAGAAGGAATTTTCAAATCGGACTCATAGAAGTAGAGATATTGACAAAAATAAGATATATATCTAAGCCCCCTGGCGTAGAAACTGTGGAATATTTTAGGAAGAAAATATTCCTAAAAGGTTTATCGATGTGCGTGGCATCAGTCCACGAAATAATTTTTTCAATCGATATTTTAGAAGCTCAGATTTTATGGCAAATACATTAGAAGCGAAAATTAACACTTACGTCCCCTGGTGGCCAAAGTATTTTTTTACCAAAAATTCAAAATTATATGCAAAAGATTTTCCATCAGGAGATGTATCTCAGCTGAAGAAAAAAATTTCAAATCAGAGTTTTAGAAGAAGAGTTATCGGGAAAAATGTAATTTATTTTACGCCCCCTAGCGGAAAATCTATGCGTAATTTGAAAAAGAAACTATATCTAAAATACTCTTCGACATAAATGGAATCGAAAGATAAAATAATTTTTTCAATAGGATGTTAAGAACCAAATATTTGAAATAAAACGTAATTTTGAATTCGACATCATCTGCATTTACGCCCTCTAGCGGCGAAATTGTGCATCGTAAAAAAAACGAAATGAAGGAACATCATTCGCATATTTCAAGCTTCCAGCTTCCGAATGCAAAAAGCATTTTTCAAATTGGACTAATAGTTGCAGAGATACCGTGGGTACAGATGGACGGACAAACCGATAACATCAGCACGATCTTTTTTTACAAAAGACGTGCTAAAAATCAAATATGTAGACCACAGTCGTCCTCCAGGCAGTCACATTGTTCCTGATGTTCACATGGACGAATAATGCATCACATGGACGAATTTTATAGTACAAGAACCGAGTGTTCTGGTGTTTGCAACCCTTGAAAACTTTGGAAACATCTGGTGCACCATAGCGTTCTTTCTAAGCTTTTTCTCGCACACTTTCTCTTTTGGTTCTTTTCCTTTGCCCTTTTGAGCCTTTCTTTACCATTGATAAACCATTTCCGACCTCTTCCATATCTCTAAAACTATGACAAACGCGCGTAAATGATTACCACGTTTGAACAGAACACGTCGACTGTCTGAAAATGTGAATACCACTGCTCTCTTATCGGCTTCGTCACGTGACCAAATTTCGGAGCTCTGATTGGTTCAATCGACATGTTTGATTTTGCTTGAATTGCGCATTTTCGGAATATAAAATGAGTAGGAGCTGTTTGGTTTGGGTCGGCTTATGATGCAGAAATGGAATCAGACCATCATCCTTTATCATATCCAATGCTTGCTTGATAATTCACATTTTTGTGACATGTTTGGTTTTGCTTGCGCGCTCCTCATTTATGTTCTGCCAATCGGCATTTAAGAATTTTGGATATTGAGCCCACATAGATTTTATTTTGTTTTCTCAGTTTTTAAGGGTATTGAATATACTCCGATTTTATTGTCAGGGTCCACTGTATATCTGTCTTTCTTAATCAAAGATGATATATTTCGAGACTTTATACCCAGATATTAAACTATATTTCCGGCACACTGTTCGTAATGGATTCAAAATTCTAGGTACGTATGGGAGATATTTGCTGTTGCATCGCGAGAAACAACGCAAAGATCCTCCGCTCCTGGTCAATGAACTCGGTTTGTTCACAAGGGAATGATACAGTTCACTCCATCCAAAATTCGCGGTGGAAGAAACTGAAATCCATGCAAGGAACCACCGTTTTCCAAGCCAGCGGGACGCTTTGTGAAATGTGTGTGTAACTTGTAACCTTTTGATCTTTCTGTTTCCCACGTGTTTTCTTTTGGAGGGTACATCTACTTTTATAACGAAGTGAATTTCTCCGTCTTTTCTGTCCACGCCAGGATTCGAACCCGGATCCTCTCATTCCGGAATAAGTCACTCTACCAATTGAGCTACGCGGACGTTTTATTCTGATTCCTATCTGCCTTTATGTTGTGTGCGTCCTTCTGGCAGGTACGTTACATCTCCTGTACGTTACACTTTAAACTCAGAACTGTCAAAGACTGTGTGAATATTTACGACGTACATGTAACAATGTCCGATAGAAGTTTACCTGCTCACTCGTTATTGAACTGTGAGGTTTGATAAAAAAAACATCCACAAACTATACCGGAAATGAAATCGAAGAACGGAAAGGATTTGATACCTCTATTCGTTTAAAGTGTATCAGCAAGCGACGCTTTCATTATTTATTTCTTCATTAACTCAAAAATATGAATACGTGTGTATTATACCAGAACTCTTCATTGTCTGTCCATTAGAATTTAAATTCTGCATGTTTAATGCAAATCAGGCTCATTAGAGTCAGCATGCAGTAAGGCCTTTAAATTTCAGTCTCTACAAGACGATGCGAAGTTGATCGACAGAATACCCTCGAAGGGTATCAACATGGCATCCGCCGTTGAAGTCTGACGAAGCAACAGTTTCTAAAATTTACGGATTTAAACATCTTTTGCACAGACTGGTCTTGGTAAAACTATTTCCTACTATTAAATATGAATAATGAAGATAATCGGAATGGCGTTATATCAAAACCAAAATTTTCAAGTTGTATGCTCAAGAATTTATGTATTCACTGAGAATAATTTTTGAATAATGTGCTTTCAATTTATATTTCCGTTTACCGACATATTTTTCGATTTCAGGTGTGCAGCTTATTAGTGCATCCCGGCCATGCTCGCTTGACGACATTTCTAAATATTTTCCAGATGAAAAGACTTTTAAATTTCCAAGTAACAAAGAAGAACTGGGAGAACATTGCAAGTAAGAATCTCTCAAAATCCCTCGAATTCCCGAGAAATCTCGCAAATTGCAATTTAGAATTGAAACAATACAGGTCAATTATCTGGCAGTTAGAACTTTATCGACCAAAATTAGATTGAAAGGAAGTAATTCTAATGTCATCACCATCCGTAGGGAATAAATATACGTGGAATCTGATTTTATAACACTACCCAGCAAAATCACAAGTGTTGGGAAACTGCTGGGCACCAGCTGGCAGTGATGGGTCACTGCTGGCTAAAATCTGCAGCTCACGGCACGGTAAATAGTCTATTACTCTCGTGTATTTATAGAAACGCATTTCGTAGCAAAATTCTTGCACTGACACACAAAAAAATCGAAAATACAGACAGCCATGAAATACACCCAATCCATTCCCATGAATAACAAGAAACAATTTCTGTGTTATCTTTCGTTTTAACATTCATTTCACCGCTTAAAAAAACGGAAAAACATTAAAAAATCGTTATGTTGAAAAAAAAATAAGAACTATACGCGTACAAAATTTATCATTTGTTTGAAAAAACAAACAAACGCTATGTGGATATAATGTACTCATCCATGGGTTGAATACACAAGACTGGAGGAATTCGCTGCTAAAAATAACGTCAAGTAAAATAAAAACATCTTTCCTCTTTAGAACAAACATAGCTTCGGACCGCGGAAAGAAAAGACACAATGTTAAAAATGTAACAGAATGTGACATGAACGAGTAAATATATTAATTAAACGATCGCATTTGAAGGCCACTAGGACAACACAAAACTTTGGAAAGCGCCTTTAATTTGGTACACTCGTTGAAAATGAGTGAAGTTCCCTTAAGGAAAATAAAAACAATCGTTACGTTGAAAAATAGTGAAGTTCCCTTAAGGTAAATAAAAACAATCGTTACGTTGAAAAAAATAATTTATATTATTTGAAACGGACATTTAGGAAAAATACTTCGCAATATTGTAAAATTAAAAAAGAGAACCACTAGTTTCCCATTAAGCAGGAAAGAGACTCAGCTTCAAGCAACAGCTAGTGCGTGGCAAACCAGTCTAGTTGCTAGAAATGGTTAATATATATCAAATACGTGGAGATAGTGTAAATGGACGATGTCATCGCTCTTTCCACGTTATTTTTTAAACAACGCTTAGCGACTGAAAATTGTATACCGGCACCGCTGGGATCGAACCCCAGAACTCTCGAAAACTAGTCGAGTGAGTTCCAATTTACGCTACGGCGCCAACAATTCTCAGCGCCATGCGTGGTTTATCAGTCAGCATCTGACTACAATTTTACGTATTGATGGTCTCAGCAACTGAGATGGCGTCATCTGGTGGCATTTAACGCAACAGCTATTTAATTATAGCTGATAAATTGAAAGGGCGATAGATATGGTTAATATATATCAAATACGTGGAGATAATGTAAATGGACGATGTCATCGCTCTTTCCACGTTATTTTTTAAACAACGCATAGCGACTGAAAATTGTATACCAGCACCGCTGGGATCGAACCCCAGAACTCTCGATAACTAGTCGAGTGCGTTCGAATTTACGCTACGGCGCCAACAATTCTCAGCGCCATGCGTGGTTTATCAGTCAGCATCTGACTACACTAATACGTATTGATGGTCTCAGCAACTGAGATGGCGTCATCTGGTGGCATTTAACGCAACAGCTATTTAATTATAGCTGATAAATTCAAAGGGCGATAGAAATGGTTAATATATATCAAATACGTGGAGATAATGTAAATGGACGATGTCATCGCTCTTTCCACGTTATTTTTTAAACAACGCATAGCGACTGAAAATTGTATACCAGCACCGCTGGGATCGAACCCCAGAACTCTCGATAACTAGTCGAGTGCGTTCGAATTTACGCTACGGCGCCAACAATTCTCAGCGCCATGCGTGGTTTATCAGTCAGCATCTGACTACACTAATACGTATTGATGGTCTCAGCAACTGAGATGGCGTCATCTGGTGGCATTTAACGCAGCAGCTATTTGGTGCAGTTCTTCCGAATTTCTCTGGCCAGCACTTGTAGGTCTCTAACTCCCAGTTTTGTGGGTCTGCCGGGTCGGGGCATATTCCGACATAGTCACCTCTCATCTTCCACTTGCCAATCACGTAGGCCACTGTCGATTTTGGGTACTTCAACTATGCTGGATATGTCACGTATGGATCGGCCATTTCTGTGATACCCGGCGATTACACCTTTCTCGAAATGAGAGAGCTCCGTGCCGCGTGGCATCTTGCATGCGACTGGTTGCGTTGTTGTTTCCCGTACTATGTTTAACCGCGGCGGCAGTGACGTGTATCAGAACCGCAGATATCGTCGATTGCAGGGGTGTCCAATTACTTGTTGGTAGATAGTGTATTTTCTTTTCAGCCTAAAAATCAGATTTTCAGAAATCATCTGGACACTCGCCACAATGTTTCTCATGACGGGATTTTCTGATGTCATATACTTCTCTATTAACAACGTGGTATCTCTAGCTTTTAATTCGTAGTAAGACTGAGAAGCATAATATGTAAAACGGTCACCCCAAACATGGATGAGCAATGCTGTCCTTATAGTAACTGAGTATAAAAGAATGTGCGCTTCGCTATCATTACGTGATAAGCAAGATAACAGTGAAGACGTACTAGACATTGTGTCTTGTTCTTTTATATAGCAAAATATTTCGGAAAGAATGCAAGTATCACAATATCACTGGATTATTTATTACATGTACAATTTGACTCGAAGTTTCACGGGGTATCGAGTTTTCAAAATCTCGAGACGTAGTATTGGACTTTTCCGTTCAGCAAATCATGCCATTATCTATAAACACAACAGTTAAATAATATTCGTGCGATGGTTCCACAGGAGCTGACAATGCTGAAAATCACTGATTCTTTGCTTCAGGGAAAAGCATGGAAAGTTTTATGTGAACTCATGACATTAACATCTTTCAAGTTTTAGTTCTCCGTAGAATGTTGCATTGTGTGATCGAAGATTACTACGTCAAAGACACTCGGTTCTGACCAGTGAAGTACAGAGAAGATTTGACTCTGTTTTACCATTTTACTGCCCACATAAATACATGCGATGTCACCAAATATTATTTCGCAGTTACGGTTGAACTCAACGTCACGGGGGAAAAGGAGCACACAGCTGAACAAAATGTGTGTCGGGTTCCACAACACCTGAGTCGGGTGCCACAGCACCTGAACAGAACAGAAGAAAGTCATACCCTTGTTTTTCTCCTCAAAACTACTGACCTCGTATAAAAGATCTCTAATCTTTTCTTAAGGGTAATGTTATGTCCTAGAAAGTGATTTAGTCAAGAATATTGGACTGCTTCCATTACTTGTGAGAGGTACACTGAAGTAAGTGGATGAAGTGTAGGTCAAACATTCGAATGTCCTAATCAGCAACGGACGATATGCCGGATGCAAAAAGTTCTCTTATCTGGGATTTACATAAGTAAGCAAGAGTTCATCGAAATGCTACACATGTTGCATTACCTTTTAAAAATATTTCATAATTTACAATTTCTCCGAAAAGCTTCAGGCTGCGGTAGTGAATGCCGCAATCTAACGATTTACATATCAATGAAAAATTTGCTATTTTCCAAAACAAGTGCCTCGTAAGAAAATTTCGTACAAAACGTTGTTTACCTACTAACTAAATATATAAAATCGAAATAAAGAGTAACTTTTCTGCTATTGTACTGCACAATGTCTTATATTGTTGCTTTGTCATGCGTCAAACACTTTTGTGCGCTTTTATAAGGCTACAGCCACACATTTAAAATGCTTTAAAAAGATCATTTAAATGCTTTAATGGATCAACCCTAATCCGCTATCAATTGAAACTCGGTTTCATTTAATGTTTTAAACAAAGAAATCATTTGGTGTAGTGATTCTGTGATTCTTTGACTTAAAATTATTCATAAACATTTTGTTTTTATTGAAACATATATTTCGTCTTCGCTTGGAAAATTACAAACTGGTTGCTCCCCAAAATAATGAAAAATAAAAATCAGAAAATAATGCATGTTTTTCACTTTTAGGGTCTTTCAGAATGCTTTTAAGGAAGTCATTGAGTATGGCAAAGGATGCCCTTCTGGTTCAGATGCTAACCTCTTGCTACCGTATTTTGAGTCTATAAGTAAAATTTACCAGGAACTCTGCGCGAGTGGGACAAACTTAAACACAAGTAAATATATTTGTTTTTATTTAAATTATTGAATTTAAAATTGCATATGCTGTAATTCGATAATTTAGGAGACTTTCTGTTTTATTGTTTAAGGGTTTAAACACCACTCTGTGTACTCAATCGGCTATAAGCAGTCGCTCGATCCTAATTTAGGACCGCTGATTCCATGAGGGAGGAGAGAGATAGGAACGTAAGACCGAGCTTGAATGATCACCGTGATTCAAGTTCGTACCCTCTCGGCCGAATGCTTCCTATCCTTCACTCCACGGGCGGTCATTTTGGAGTATCAACGATCTCTTTCAGTAAAGACGTACGACTCTAAGTTAGAGCCTCTGGTTCGAGAAAAGAATTAGAAACAACGCTGTAAGACAATCATGCTTTGCGCGTCTCGAATCCATGCTTGGGTTAGATGACTGCTAGAAGCTCTCTCCGCTTTCGTTTCGACGGTCCCAGGAATGATAGATTCCTTCAAAACTAGAAATAAGTTTGGAATTTTCTTCATCAGTCAGTATGAGAGTGCTGTATCAACAGACATGTGGCTTGGTGGAATTGAACTCTGACTAAAGTGTCAGGTATAATGAAAAAACAATTGCCTGTACAGAATCTGATTTTTTTTTCTTTCTAAAGACGGTTGCATTGCTATTTCCTACGGATTCTGCATAAAGTGTAAACTTTCGGCACTCTGCCATAAGTATATGTTATTAGATTTCTGTAGCATTGGTATACCGCTGATGAGGTGTAATAGTGAGCCCCCCTTCGTACGCCATAGCCTTTTTTTTTTTCTTGATTGAAGGTTTAACGAATACCGCGAGCAAATCAGTGGGCTATCCCCTAAATTATGGCCACTCGTTCCAGGGAAGGGAGAGAACCAGCACCGTAAGACAAACACAACATCCATGGCCCACCGCGATTCGAACCCGGACCCATGTCGGACGAATAATCAGAAGCCATTGCGCCACCAAGGCAGCCTATCGCCTTCATTGCAGAAAGGTTATGTATGACCTCTTGCTTCTGATCATGGGCTCGAGGCTGATCTAACTGATGAAAGCAAAGTTTATTCTTTCTCTCTATCTCTCTCTCTCTCTCCTCTGGAAGAGCAGTGGGCCTAAAAGCACAAAAAGATCCCGGTCGTGAATTCTTTTAAACGTAACTTTGAAGTAGCTCAAGCACTGCTTGATGTCAACGTGAGAATAATCGCCAATTTTCTGTTAATAATATTTGGACACCAGCTTTAAGTTAGAAAACGACTTTCAGCAAAAAAATACTTCGAATATTTCGTAAGATTCTGGTATTGAATGGCACAAGGAAAAATAAATCAATATTCTGCTTCGCATTCCTTTTCTTTCACGTAGAGAATCAAATAAAAAAAAACTCATAATGAGTTATCTGAATTTTTTCTGTATTCTGCACAGGTGTAGGAACAACAGGCTTATTGATAAATGATGAAAAAAAAACAAAAAAACAGAAAGGAACTCGGCTTTTTCCGTTGACAGTACTTTTTCAATTGTCCTTTTGTTATTATTGAGAAACGTAAACATTAAATGCCAATAAACTAAAAACCATAGTAATGAGGTTTAGTTACATTACGCATTATATGGCAATTTAAGGCGTAATGGAAGCACTAAATCAAATGAAAATCCTAGTATCTCATAATTTTCTTCAAAATAAAATCTACTTAAACACAATGTGTGACATTAGGGTCAACGCTGGTTTCATTTTTAGATATTTAAAAATCAACTGGAATAACACGAAACATTGGTTGCAGAGTATGTTCTTAATGTTTTTTGTTCATTCAGTTTTCGGTTTACCAACGAAGGAGAATCATGAACAAAAAATACAAACACGTTTAAGAAGTATCGAGCAAAAGAGCCTATCTACATTTGTATTATTCAAACTTTTATTCGCGAAGGAATAAATGCAAAATAATTGAATATTAGCAATTGTATGCTGCGACATTCGCGACCGCAGAATGTTAAGAGAAAAGGACAGTGTTCATTGGTCACCTATATTGCTGGACAACAGAAAAACGCACACATAACTATCCTTAGAGGCAATGCAAATGCTGTCAATATAACAACTCTTAGACCAACAGTATTTTAGATTATCAACATAGCAGCATTTTAAGTGCTTCAAAATTATCTCATCGATTTTTCTGATCGCTCTAATACTCCAGACTCGTCTGATAGCCTAACCATGATGATTTATTTTATGTCTGCTTGAATTGACTGATCGTGGAAGAGTTACAGAATTATCTCTTGGGAGTTCTGACGTGATGTTCAGTGCATTAAGCATAACAGGACGTAACCAAACCATATAGTTCATATTGAACATCATTTTAGTACTGTAAAACATCCCAATAATGGTCACTGCTTGGACCGGAAAAAAAGTGCCCTTGTTAGAAGATGGTCGGTCGTTGTTCGGTGGTCAAGTATCAGTTAAACTTACTAAGCCGTTACGTCTCTGCAAAAGCAGAATAAATATGTGAAGTTTATGCACAATAAAGATAATTTTACAGTGCATTTTCCAAATGTTGACTACTGAATAAAACTGAATATCATAATTAAATAAATAATACATGATGTAGAGGATTTTAAGGAGACAGTGCCTGACTTTTGCTCTTAAATATCCCCTTAGAAACAGCAAACTAGGAGATTAAGGCAAGGATATAGGAATGAAGAAAGAATAATGTTCCGTAGTAAAGCGTAACTGCACAGTTATCTGGCCGCGTGCCATGAAGCAGGAACCGAGCCGACAGGGACCTAGCGAAAAACATCGACCCCAAAGGGCAAAATTCCACGCCCCATCAACCACCCCCATCAACCACCCCCGTAGCCACCGCGGGAGAATGAAACACGCATGGAAACTGCAGCTCGCCTCACGTAGAACTAAACTTTTAACGTCTTTCTTTTCACTTATGCATACCACTGTACCAACCGTAATCCAAAGCGTCATGACTTTAGCAATAAATACTCTTTGTCGCTATCTTATTCCTTGTGCTGAAGTACCGAAGGTACTATGTAAAATCCAAGGAAGAGGATGTCCGTTGGACCTCCTTCAGGGCTTAATGGCGTGTCCGTTGACCGCTGTTAGGAGGTTTCGTTGTTCGAAGGTTTTCGTTAATGTTAATCCTATGGAAGTTGCTTGGCACCAAGGTTAATTGCTCGGCACCAACCAAAACTTGCCGTTGCTCTGAGGTTACCGTTGTTCGGAAGTTAGCGTTGCTCTGAGGTTACCGTTGTTCGGAAGTTACCGTTGCTCTGAGGTTAACGTTGTTCGGAAGTTACCGTTGCTCTGAGGTTACCGTTGTTCGGAAGTTAGCGTTGCTCTGAGGTTACCGTTGTTCGGAAGTTACCGTTGCTCTGAGGTTACCGTTGTTTGGAAGTTACCGTTGCTCTGAGGTTACCGTTGTTCGGAAGTTACCGTAGCTCTAAGGTTACCGTTGTTCGGAAGTTACCGTTGCTCTGAGGTTACCGTTGTTCGGAAGTTACCGTTGCTCTGAGGTTACCGTTGTTCGGAAGTTACCGTTGCTCTGAGGTTACCGTTGTTCGGAAGTTACCGTTGCTCTGAGGTTACCATTGTTCGGAAGTTACCGTTGCTCTGAGGTTGCCGTTGTTTGGAAGTTACCGTTGCTCTGAGGTTACCGTTGTTCGGAAGTTACCGTTGCTCTGAGGTTACCGTTGTTCGGAAGTTACCGTTGCTCTGAGGTTACCGTTGTTCGGAAGTTACCGTTGCTCTGAGTTTACCGTTGTTCGGAAGTTACCGTTGCTCTGAGGTTACCGTTGTTTGGAGGTGTCTGTCAATGGAGGTTTTACTGTACTGAACAAAAGAACAGAATAATGACAGTGTTATGAATTTCATGTTTGTCCAATTTCAAGAATTTTTTACTTACATATATGATCACCTTTTGTTTCAGAGTTCATCGAAAATGCCAGTTGCCTAGGCAAACTCACTAACTACTATCAGGACTGTCAAACTGTTGTAGACACTGGTGACTCATTCCTCTGCGGGTAAGTTGAAACAGATAATCTCTTTTTTTAAGTCCTGTTTATTTTCTGTAAATGTTTTCACAGCATATCGCAGCGTAAAATTCTACCTTTCCACTATAATTCGAAATTAAAATCTACGCTGTATCTGCGTATAGCTGCATTCAAAATGTCTGAAAAAGGAGATAAGAAGCATGGATTTGTATCGCTTTACCAAGTATTCTCAAAGAAAAAACGATATGATAATAGGTGTAGGTTTCAAAAGGTCTAGAAATTCTTTGAGATTTTTTTTTACTTAGTGAAAAAAATCTCAAAGAGTTGGTTATTGGCAACCCCTTGTGAGTTAGTGCTCACAAAGGGTTGCCAATTTCTGTGTCCTCGAGAGCATTCTGAGATTTTGACGGGCTGCACATAAATTATTGCTCAAGCAGAGGTTTGAAATTTGGCAGAAAACTGCAGGAGAAAATGAGTGCGTTCACCCCAGGGCCCTTTCTTGAATTACAAATTTGAAAATTTTTTATTAAGTTTTAAAGCTTTCAACCATTGTTGAAATTTGATCTTGCGATTTGCTGAGCTCCTGATAACTCAAGTAAACTTGACTCCATTAATTCCCGCCTGTCGGTACCGATATGAACCAGTTTCCAGCTGTTAGCTCATTGGCCAAAGATTGCTGTCTTCTGGCATACACGTGATATGTTTGGTCCACTATTGCTATTAGACATAGTTTATATCCTGTATTTAAAAGTCCCATTTACAAAATGTCCTTTAATATCGGGCACCATTTACTTTGCGGAACATTTAGCATACATAATTGTGCTTTTCATAATCCACAGTTCAGGAGCTGCATTTCTGTTTGCAACTGTATCTACGCTTCAAAAATCATTCTGAAAAAAATCCTGTTTTACTGCATGCCATTCATCATGGTAAAGTTTGCAACAATATCCTCTTTAATAATACGAAGTTTTTTTTGAGGAGTGCTTATAATGCATCTAACGTAAAAAGAATGTCTTGTTATTTTTTTCCTTCTGGAAGGCATCTTTAAGAATTTTTCTTCCAGCGCATGAATTCGTTCCTGGTTAAATGTCACACGCTACGAAAAGCATTTTGCTCATATTTCTTACTCTGAATAACGCACATTTTTTTATCTCTACGAGGCATAAGTATATAGTATATTTTTCTTTACATATCTGCTCCCAAAGTTTCTATTTGTAAAATTCTTTTTGCGTCGAATGGCGTTTTTGGTGAAAAGTTTTTAGCATATACCAGCCAGTTTTTCGAAACACGCACTTTTGCTAACAGAGAATGTAACTTCATATTTCTTTTTGCAGCTGTGTTTATGCGTCTAAAGGCCCGATCGAAAAAATTCCTTTTTCGCCAGTTGTCGCTCAATAATAAAAATTTTTATCTATATTTCCTGCTGAAAAAAATGGCAGTTTTCCCACTAAGAGCGTAAATGTATTCAACAGTCTTGGTGGTATCCTATCTGCTAACAGATCTAAAAAATATTTACGTCTGATACAAATTACAAAATCACATCAGAGAATATTTTGTGCATATGCTTGAATTATTCGTAATGCGCAGTTTTTACGTTAGATGGCATAAATGTGCATATTAGTTGCAATTATATTTCCGAAATATCCATCTGAAAAAATGTCCCTTCAAAATATCCTTCTAATTTTTTTCACAGTTTATGATGAAGATTGCGAAGCTTATCCACTTTAAAACATGCGCAGTTTTTCCACTAGGGTCGCGTATGCGTAAAAAAAAAATCTTGCTACTTCTGCTTCTAAAAGTTGCATTTAAAAGAAATTTCCATCACACAGCGCTACCAATAGCATTTTGCGTATATCTTCTGTCTTCTAGTAATGTATTGTACCACCAGTAGAGTTCATCGGTGTATATTCCTATTTACAAGTGTATATTCGATTCCAGAATTCTGATTAAGAATTATTTTTGTGGTAGGATACCCTTCACAATGAAGAGCATTTTTTACTCCTATTTTCTTCTTTAAATAATTCTTAGTTTTCCAGCTAGGTAGCGTAAAGTTATGTTACGTTTTCCACCGTTCCTCTGCAACAATTTTTTTCCATTTCAAAAATTCCTTCTCCTTCTGATATCTTCCGGTAAGTTGAAGACGTTGCTTCAGATTTGTGATTTTTCCTAATGCACATTTCTTCCACTGCTGAGAGTACGTTGTTTCTATTACAACTTCTTTACCAGTTCTAAGAGTCTGGAGTCATTTTTGCAACTGGTTTCATTCGCTATGGAGAAAAATGCGCACATTGTGCATTTCAAATTTCTGGAATTAGCGCTGGCGAGCTAGTATGAATTTTCTTTTTCACTGATTTTTGCCTTTTTTTCAAAATGTACTGTGAAAAATTCTATATGTGTTGAAAATAATTTAAAAAGTGCTTATTACATCGGGGAATTCGAAGCCTTCTTCCTTGTTTCATTTCAAAGGGAGAAGTGAATATTTTCAATGAGTTGGAATTTAGACTGGCATCAATGAAATCGTTAATTATAATGTTCAAAGTGTTTTTATGAGAAGCAGATAAGAAACAAAATCTTTAAAATGCATTTACTAAATTCGTATTGCTTGAATTTGTTAAATACAGATTATATACAACATAATGACCAGTAGTTTACCTTTAAGTATTTTTTTCCATTTCAAAAATTCCTTCTCCTTCTGATATCTTCCGGTAAGTTGAAGACGTTGCTTCAGATTTGTGATTTTTCCTAATGCACATTTCTTCCACTGCTGAGAGTACGTTGTTTCTATTACAACTTCTTTACCAGTTCTAAGAGTCTGGAGTCATTTTTGCAACTGGTTTCATTCGCTATGGAGAAAAATGCGCACATTGTGCATTTCAAATTTCTGGAATTAGCGCTGGCGAGCTAGTATGAATTTTCTTTTTCACTGATTTTTTGCCTTTTTTTCAAAATGTACTGTGAAAAATTCTATATGTGTTGAAAATAATTTAAAAAGTGCTTATTACATCGGGGAATTCGAAGCCTTCTTCCTTGTTTCATTTCAAAGGGAGAAGTGAATATTTTCAATGAGTTGGAATTTAGACTGGCATCAATGAAATCGTTAATTATAATGTTCAAAGTGTTTTTATGAGAAGCAGATAAGAAACAAAATCTTTAAAATGCATTTACTAAATTCGTATTGCTTGAATTTGTTAAATACAGATTATATACAACATAATGACCAGTAGTTTACCTTTAAGTATTTTTTCCATTTCAAAAATTCCTTCTCCTTCTGATATCTTCCGGTAAGTTGAAGACGTTGCTTCAGATTTGTGATTTTTCCTAATGCACATTTCTTCCACTGCTGAGAGTACGTTGTTTCTATTACAACTTCTTTACCAGTTCTAAGAGTCTGGAGTCATTTTTGCAACTGGTTTCATTCGCTATGGAGAAAAATGCGCACATTGTGCATTTCAAATTTCTGGAATTAGCGCTGGCGAGCTAGTATGAATTTTCTTTTTCACTGATTTTTGCCTTTTTTTCAAAATGTACTGTGAAAAATTCTATATGTGTTGAAAATAATTTAAAAAGTGCTTATTACATCGGGGAATTCGAAGCCTTCTTCCTTGTTTCATTTCAAAGGGAGAAGTGAATATTTTCAATGAGTTGGAATTTAGACTGGCATCAATGAAATCGTTAATTATAATGTTCAAAGTGTTTTTATGAGAAGCAGATAAGAAACAAAATCTTTAAAATGCATTTACTAAATTCGTATTGCTTGAATTTGTTAAATACAGATTATATACAACATAATGACCAGTAGTTTACCTTTAAGTATTTTTTTCCATTTCAAAAATTCCTTCTCCTTCTGATATCTTCCGGTAAGTTGAAGACGTTGCTTCAGATTTGTGATTTTTCCTAATGCACATTTCTTCCACTGCTGAGAGTACGTTGTTTCTATTACAACTTCTTTACCAGTTCTAAGAGTCTGGAGTCATTTTTGCAACTGGTTTCATTCGCTATGGAGAAAAATGCGCACATTGTGCATTTCAAATTTCTGGAATTAGCGCTGGCGAGCTAGTATGAATTTTCTTTTTCACTGATTTTTGCCTTTTTTTCAAAATGTACTGTGAAAAATTCTATATGTGTTGAAAATAATTTAAAAAGTGCTTACTACATCGGGGAATTCGAAGCCTTCTTCCTTGTTTCATTTCAAAGGGAGAAGTGAATATTTTCAATGAGTTGGAATTTAGACTGGCATCAATGAAATCGTTAATTATAATGTTCAAAGTGTTTTTATGAGAACCAGATAAGAAACAAAATCTTTAAAATGCATTTACTAAATTCGTATTGCTTGAATTTGTTAAATACAGATTATATACAACATAATGACCAGTAGTTTACCTTTAAGTATTTTTTTCCATTTCAAAAATTCCTTCTCCTTCTGATATCTTCCGGTAAGTTGAAGACGTTGCTTCAGATTTGTGATTTTTCCTAATGCACATTTCTTCCACTGCTGAGAGTACGTTGTTTCTATTACAACTTCTTTACCAGTTCTAAGAGTCTGGAGTCATTTTTGCAACTGGTTTCATTCGCTATGGAGAAAAATGCGCACATTGTGCATTTCAAATTTCTGGAATTAGCGCTGGCGAGCTAGTATGAATTTTCTTTTTCACTGATTTTTGCCTTTTTTTCAAAATGTACTGTGAAAAATTCTATATGTGTTGAAAATAATTTAAAAAGTGCTTATTACATCGGGGAATTCGAAGCCTTCTTCCTTGTTTCATTTCAAAGGGAGAAGTGAATATTTTCAATGAGTTGGAATTTAGACTGGCATCAATGAAATCGTTAATTATAATGTTCAAAGTGTTTTTATGAGAAGCAGATAAGAAACAAAATCTTTAAAATGCATTTACTAAATTCGTATTGCTTGAATTTGTTAAATACAGATTATATACAACATAATGACCAGTAGTTTACCTTTAAGTATTTTTTTCCATTTCAAAAATTCCTTCTCCTTCTGATATCTTCCGGTAAGTTGAAGACGTTGCTTCAGATTTGTGATTTTTCCTAATGCACATTTCTTCCACTGCTGAGAGTACGTTGTTTCTATTACAACTTCTTTACCAGTTCTAAGAGTCTGGAGTCATTTTTGCAACTGGTTTCATTCGCTATGGAGAAAAATGCGCACATTGTGCATTTCAAATTTCTGGAATTAGCGCTGGCGAGCTAGTATGAATTTTCTTTTTCACTGATTTTTTGCCTTTTTTTCAAAATGTACTGTGAAAAATTCTATATGTGTTGAAAATAATTTAAAAAGTGCTTATTACATCGGGGAATTCGAAGCCTTCTTCCTTGTTTCATTTCAAAGGGAGAAGTGAATATTTTCAATGAGTTGGAATTTAGACTGGCATCAATGAAATCGTTAATTATAATGTTCAAAGTGTTTTTATGAGAAGCAGATAAGAAACAAAATCTTTAAAATGCATTTACTAAATTCGTATTGCTTGAATTTGTTAAATACAGATTATATACAACATAATGACCAGTAGTTTACCTTTAAGTATTTTTTTCCATTTCAAAAATTCCTTCTCCTTCTGATATCTTCCGGTAAGTTGAAGACGTTGCTTCAGATTTGTGATTTTTCCTAATGCACATTTCTTCCACTGCTGAGAGTACGTTGTTTCTATTACAACTTCTTTACCAGTTCTAAGAGTCTGGAGTCATTTTTGCAACTGGTTTCATTCGCTATGGAGAAAAATGCGCACATTGTGCATTTCAAATTTCTGGAATTAGCGCTGGCGAGCTAGTATGAATTTTCTTTTTCACTGATTTTTGCCTTTTTTTCAAAATGTACTGTGAAAAATTCTATATGTGTTGAAAATAATTTAAAAAGTGCTTATTACATCGGGGAATTCGAAGCCTTCTTCCTTGTTTCATTTCAAAGGGAGAAGTGAATATTTTCAATGAGTTGGAATTTAGACTGGCATCAATGAAATCGTTAATTATAATGTTCAAAGTGTTTTTATGAGAAGCAGATAAGAAACAAAATCTTTAAAATGCATTTACTAAATTCGTATTGCTTGAATTTGTTAAATACAGATTATATACAACATAATGACCAGTAGTTTACCTTTTAAGTATTTTTTTCCATTTCAAAAATTCCTTCTCCTTCTGATATCTTCCGGTAAGTTGAAGACGTTGCTTCAGATTTGTGATTTTTCCTAATGCACATTTCTTCCACTGCTGAGAGTACGTTGTTTCTATTACAACTTCTTTACCAGTTCTAAGAGTCTGGAGTCATTTTTGCAACTGGTTTCATTCGCTATGGAGAAAAATGCGCACATTGTGCATTTCAAATTTCTGGAATTAGCGCTGGCGAGCTAGTATGAATTTTCTTTTTCACTGATTTTTGCCTTTTTTTCAAAATGTACTGTGAAAAATTCTATATGTGTTGAAAATAATTTAAAAAGTGCTTATTACATCGGGGAATTCGAAGCCTTCTTCCTTGTTTCATTTCAAAGGGAGAAGTGAATATTTTCAATGAGTTGGAATTTAGACTGGCATCAATGAAATCGTTAATTATAATGTTCAAAGTGTTTTTATGAGAAGCAGATAAGAAACAAAATCTTTAAAATGCATTTACTAAATTCGTATTGCTTGAATTTGTTAAATACAGATTATATACAACATAATGACCAGTAGTTTACCTTTAAGTATTTTACATTAATATTAAAGACTTCATAAAATTGTTGCAACCATGCCGTAAAATCGTTCAAGTTTAACGGTTTTAATTGGAGCAGACTTAAACCTTCCGCTGATCTTCAGCAGCCTAATAGTATTTTAATTTGCAGTGTTGGCATTCCCAGATAAAATATCCATTGGCCACCACTGCCTAAAACTCACACAACTAAATATAAGAATCATCAACTACTGGTAGAATTCGATGGAGATTTGCGTGTTGCGTCAGTGAGATGTCGGGAAAATGCGGCTTGCTCAATTTCTACTCATTTCTTAACATGACGAAAACAGTCTGCGTGGGACTGAAAATGTTTCACAAAACAGCATTAATATGCATCTACAGATCTGGGTAATTATAAAATATACACAGAAGTAAATACTCTGTAAGACAATAATCTACACGATGAGATCTATAACAGGAGGGGACAACCGTCATTAAAATGCAATTTTTCACACTTCTATTACGGATTGCCCATAACAGGATGTAAAGAGATGAGAAGAAAAATGAGGAATAACAATTATTCTGCAGGGCAAGCGAATGACGTCTACACAGTGGCGTAACCAGAAAAACTGGCCCCCTCCCCACCCCCACCCCGGAAAAAATATCTTCGAGGCCCTTTTGCGAAAAACTATTAGCTTTCAATTACTGAAAATTTAAAATTCGATATTATTAACTAGGTTTTACGGGTGTTTTAAATAATTCAAATTATTTGGAACCGACAGGTACTTTTCCTTAAACCAAAATTATTGCACTTTATTGCGTAAAACAAAATTATGCACTATAACGAAGTAAATTTCTCCGTCATTTTTATCCACGCCAGGGCTCGAACCCGGGTCCCCTCATTTTGGAATAAGTCACTCTACCAATTGAGCTACGCTGACGTTCGTTCTGACTACTATCTTCCTTTATGTCGTGTGCGACCTGCTGGCAGGCACGTCACATCTCCCCCCCCCGAGAGAGGGCCGGGGCATGGCCCACGGGTCAGCCGTGACGATGAATCGTTGCAGGCAGCCATCCGCTGTAGAACGTGCACTTGAGAACTCCCAATCAATTTGGTGTGTGGAATGCAACGTCACATACATTTATTTTTCGAAGCACTGGAGTGGGAATTCTCTTATTTTTCCTATCTCGCGGTGTGGAAAGAACATCACGCCATGGCGAGATTTTGAACGGCCGGGTCATCCGGAAAGTTCGGCCGCCATTATAACGAAGTAAATTTCTCCGTCCTTTTTATCCATGCCGGGGCTCGAACCCGGGTCCCCTCATTCCGGAATAAGTCAATCTACCAATTGAGCTACGCGGACGTTCGTTCTGACTGCTATCTGCCTTTATGTCGTGTGCGCCCTGCTGTCAGGTACGTCACATCACATTATAATTAAAATGACTGTCGAAGTTTTGTGCCAACAGAAAGTACTAGAAAAGAGTTACGCCAAAGTTATCATACGAGGTCCGATCAAAAGGTTTTCGAGACTAAGCCGATATACTACAAAGTACTTACGTTACTTAAGTCTGGCTATGATCTCCATCAAAGTAGTCTCCTTGGGCAGCGGTACACCGCTGCCAGCGTTCTTGCCACTGTTGGAACGCTCCTTGGAAGTCCTGTTCGCGAATCGTGTCAAGCACCTTTTGCGATTTGCTCTGGATGTCATCCATCGTTTCAAAACGGCGACCCCTGAGCTTCAGCTTTATCTTCGGGAACAGAAAAAAGTCGCAGGGAGCGAAATCCACCGAGTAAGGCGGGTGGGGAAGGGTAGTCATGATGTTGCGGCTGCAAAGCTGGCGGGTTGCTAACGCTCTTTGAGCTGCTGCATTGTCGTGATGGAGCAGGAAATCGCCCTTGCGCCACATTTCAGCTTGTTTGCGGCAAATATCCTTCCAAAGACGCCACGGAGAATCGCAGTAAAAAAAGGGCGGTGACAGTCTGGCCCTGGGGGATGAATTCACGGTGCACAACTCCGCGAATGTCGAAGAACACGGTGAGCATGCTTTTGGTTGCGCTACGGACCTATCGGGCCTTCTTCGGTCGTAGAGATGCTGAGCTCTTCCACTGCGACTACTGTTGTTTGGTATCCGAGTCGTAACCGTAGACCCAAGTATCGTCCCCAGTGATGACCCGCGACGGCAACTTTGGTTCATTCACCACCTGCTTACGAAGAACTTGAGAGAGTTTGATACGGGGCGCCTTCTGTTCGGGGTTGGCACAAACTTTACAGCAATGCGGTGCATATTCAAAACCGACGTCAGAATTTCTTGCACTGTTCCGTATGACACATTGACGATGGTAGCAATGTCTTGAATGGTTCTCCGACGATCCTCATCAGTTCCTTAATTTCGTCCACATTTTCGGGATTTTGCTCGTGGACGGTAGCCCTGACCTCTCGTCGTCTTCAAGTGCCGTTCTGCCGCTCTTGAAGCGCGTGTGCCACTCAAAACACCTTGCACGACTCATTGCGTCATTGCCATAACCCTGCCGTAGAATTTCACGCGTCTCCGTTCCCGATTTGTGGAGTTTGACGCTGAATTTGATGTTCGCTCGCTGCTCTAGTTTGCAGTCCATACGGAAATCGCAGCTGTGTTCAGCACGTGGTCACCAAATATCGTGTAGCACAGCTCCTGATGTTCACAGAACGACGCCACTCGGCAAAATGACTCATGAAGGCCCACGACCACTGCTCGCGCATCCGCGTGCTGCCACCTGTTGGCGCGCTACGTACTTAGTAGTCTCGGAATTGTTTTATTGCACTACGTATCATGCAAATTTTATTCTTTTAGATAGAACTAAAGCTAGCTTCTTTGAAATGCTTTGCGAGCACATACACAAATCACCTAACTGCCATATGACAGTGTCTAATGACCTTTTCCGATTTATACGAAAACACGGAACATAAGCAAACGAATAAATATATGACAATTACGAATTATGTATTCTTGAATATATAAAAAATACATTAAATTATTTACTCTTGAAAGTATAAAAAATACACTTAACGTAACGTCATAATGTTTTACACATAGTATTTTTTTCTTGACTGTTAAAAAAATGACACAGGTCTCCATTTCTTCGACTCCCAAAGAGATCTTTCAGTTCTCAGAATCAGTTGTCGTGCACCACTCGGATAATCCAATAATAATCGACACTGTCACTGCACGAACTGCATGCTCAATCACCAAAATCGGATATTCCTTGTTTTGATGTTTGCGTGGAAGAGTCTATGATCACATGTAAGCATATTAACTTTTGAATTAAGATAAGACTGTTCTTTTAATACAACCTAATTCCTTTCCTTATTCTTCTATTTCAGGACGAACTACATGAACAACGGGTGTGTTCTTCGCGTCGTAAGTGACAAATGCGGAGCTGATGCACTTGAGGTTTTGAAAGCTTTGATGAAACCAGTGTCGCAATACCTGAAAGATTCCTGCTGTTCAGGTGCGAGTCTGGGTTCAAGCGTTAAGAACCCTATTATTTTATTTTAAAAACTCACAAAAACTGTTCCAAAAACGAATCATTGTTTTGATGATTGCTTAGTTAAGCAATAAAAATATATTTTTAATGGATTCGTTATCTTTTGCGTTTTGTGTAACATGTAACTCAAAGACAAGCCGAATACAGAACTTTACTAAGTTCGCTGTGAAATGATTACTCATTTTGCGTTTCAAGCACACTAGTACAAAAGTAATGTCAACATCCTCAAAGATAAAAGCGGAGATGTCAATTACATGATCTTAACTTAATTCCTAGGAGGATTTGGGGAGAGCATGGTTTTTCTACCTACTTTCGAAGTGAACAAGGAAAAGAGGAATTTTACTCAACAAACTGTCTTTAGAAAGTTGAAACAAATGCATCAGTTAATAAAGCAAATGCTTACTAAACAATAATACACTGGCATGCAAAAATTAAGGATGAGACGGTTTTTCGAATGTAACGTCGAGCAGAAGTTCTCCACATCAACTCAAATCATACCATAAGATCCCCAAGATGTAAGAATATGGGACAAGTGAGCAAAACCTTCCAAACGAGGAATCCAAAGAATACAAAGGCACTTTATTGAAAAGGTAGCTTCAAGCACAACTGGACAGAAGACCGAAACGTCCATGTCATAGGCGGCTGCCAAGCAAAATCCAGTCTTTAGTAGGGGATGTGATCACCCCTGACTGCGTTGCATGATTTACAACGTCTGTCCATGCTAAAGACGAGGTTGTTAAAGAGCTGTTGAGGTATCGCGGCTCATTCTTCTTGTAGCGCCAATCGCAGCAGCAAAATCGTTGCTGGCAGCTGGTGACGTGCTTTCAAGCGTCTCCCGAGAAGGTCCCACACGTGTTTGATTGGATTTAGGTCTGGAGACCTTACGGGCCAATCCATACGTTGAATGTCTTCACTCTCCAATAGCTTTGCGACAGCGACCGTACGATGAGGTGTAGCGTTGTCGTCGATGAAGAAAAACTCAGGACCCACAGCACCGCTAAACAGACGCACGTGAGGCAGGAGAACTTCGGTATAATAGCGGACACCAGTGACTGAACCTGCTTGGAAGATGTGGAGGTCAGTACGGCTACCAAGCATGATACTGCCCCAAACGAGAACTCCGCCACCTCCAAACCGGTCCCTTTCGATGAAGCTGGAAGTGTGATTGCGTGTTCCCTGCTCTCTCCAGATGTGTATACGTCCAAAATCGCTCGTCAGTCTAAATCGGCTTTCACCTGTAAAGAGAACTCGACCCCATTGCTGATGTGTCCAGTTCTTGTGTTCCTGGCACCACAGAAACCGCCGTCTCCGATGAGCAGGCGTTAATGGCACACACCGTACTGGTCGTCGTGCAAATAGACCACCTTTGTGCAGCCTCCTGGCCACGGTAAAACGCGATAACGGACGTCCAGTTATCTGTTGTATGTGCCTTGCGATTTCTCCCGCTGTCTGCCGTCTGTCTCTTCTCGCCTGTAGAACAATATACCGGTCGTCCGCTGCCGTGGTTGCTCGTGGACGAAAACTGCTAAACTCTCGGATAGCTGTTCCTGTCGTTTGAGATGCTCTCCAAGCTCGTGAAACGATGCTGTGAGCGATCCCGAACTCCTCGGCCACGCTAGTCACACTTCGAACTTCTTCCAACTTCCCAATGACGCGACCTCGGGTAAGTCGCCCAGATGTCGTCTACTGGATTGCCTGTTGGTCATATCACACGGTGGCAGCAACTCGACGTCGTTCAAACCGATGTACACCGTGCAATAGCTTTCACCGAATTGCTGAACAGATCATATATAGAGGGTTTTAGGAAGGGAGTGTCTGACCACAGATCTTGAACAACCCTTAGAAATAGGAAGCTAGGAGATTTGTGCTAGAGTGCCCGATAGGAAAGTGACACGGAAGCGAGGTAGAAAGGAGGAGGAAGACGCCCTTATTTATTACCGGGGGCCAGTACCTGGGGTCCGACGGCTTAACGTGCTCATCCGACGCACGGCGGGTATTTACTGGTTCGAACGCTCGTACCTGCCCAGGATCGAACCTGAGGTCATCCCTATGGCAGTCACGAGCGCTGACCACTAGGCCTCCCGCGGCCCGAATTGCTGAGCGTACACCGTCCGTGTGCTTTATACCCTTCCGACACTCCCCCCAATGTCATGCTGCATTTATGCGCTTGCCCTACCGTACCGGACCCTAGTCTATCTTCTGAGTGGTCTTTCCGTCCGTTCTGCCCGCTCGTTCCGTTGTGACGCAAATTTCTCCTCTTCGTCCTTAATTTTTGCACACTAGTGTATATACCAGCGATGTAAAAGACTTGCTTCCTCATAATCATAGTTCTTGTTATTATAGTAAAACCTCTCAAAAGTGGTCACCTTTGGACCTTAACATTTGCCCGCTATTGTGAGGTGTCTGCCATTCGGGAGCTTCATTTCGGATTCCACCTAAGCTCACAATATGGAAAACTTTATACTAAATGTATACGTAAAATATATAATTAACTATATATACCCTTTGATTTTTTTAATAAATGTTATATACTTTTGCTATTGCTTTATACTTTAAAAACAATACAATACGTGTGGATACATACGGTACATGTACATCTGTTTCATTTTAAACTACAGTACATACAAGTTAGGTATTTCGATGCTGTGGCAATATATGTCCGTAACAGTTAAAAATGTTTCATCCTCAATTTTAAAATGTACATACCTACCGCTTCTTATTTTATAAAAATATTTTTTTCTCTTTTAGAAAACGCAACGTCGAGGTTCTCCCGTTTTCCAGTCTTTGATCATAATAAATAACCATCTGGAAACAAATAAATATAATTATAAAACATTAAGAGGAGTACTCGTTTTTTTTTGTGTATTTGTGCACAGGATGAAGCGCACAATGGATAAATAAGCAAAATTACGGTTCACTCTTTTTTTTTTTGTAAAGTTATTTTTGAAAGTACAACGAGCTGACTTTTTCCTTGTACGTTATTTGAATTTCCGCAACACAATAGCTGCTTCTATTCTTTTATTAATGTGTATAATAATATTTCATAATAGTCGAAATTCCAGGGCAGAAAAACCCTTGGAATCCAATGGAAAACCTGGGAAAACGAGGAAAGACTGTGTATAGCTCAATAGAATACGATGAACTGCATGGAGCGCCATTTCGTATTGGTGTCTTTTTCAGCAGAGGCTAAGTCTGTTACAAAGGAGCAGTCGGGACACCCAGCAGTCATGCACATTTTTTTCAAGACCAGCATCATATTTTTGGGACTGGTAAGGCTGCAAGAGACACGTACTGAACGTGTTTTGCGTTACAGCTCTGTGCCCCGAGCTCTCTTTTGCAAAAGATTCAGCCCCAAGTGGTAAAACTTCTAAAAAAACTGAAGCCAATATAATTTAACGTATACCAGTAGTGCATGCTGACTACTTAATATAGTCTATCGCATCTGATCACTTTCTTCCCCACTTCTGATTCAACACATAAAGAACTCGTAATTTGGTAACTGGATTATTTGGTATTAACTAAGTTACCGCAAAAATCCTTAGAATTTCGTGCGCATTGTTTTGTTGTCGGGATTGACCCGGTTCGGAAATTAATTTTTATCTTTAATCTATTTTTGTTAGTGGACAGTCTTTCCCTTGTTTGACGCGCCTGCACCACAGAACGCACATGAGATAAAGGCAGATAGCAGCGAGAGCATACGTCCGCGTAGCTCACTTGGGAGAGCGACTTATTCCAGAATGAAGGAATTCGGGTTCGATGCCCGGCGTGAACAAAAATGACAGAGAAATTTAGTTCGTTAAATTGGCGCCCGAACTTCAAGAATGACCTGGCCGTTAAAGGTATCGCAATGGTGTGATGTATTTTCCACACCGCGAGACAGGAAAAATAAGAGAATTCCTTCTTTAGCGCTTCGAAAACTAAATGTGTGTGATGTTACTTTTCACACACCAAATTGACTGGGATTTCTCCAATGTACGTTCTTCAGCGGATGACTGCCTACAGCGATAAATGTTCCCGGGTGACCCATGAGCCATGCCCCCGGCCCTCTTTCGGGGAAGTGGGATGGGGGGGGAGATGTGACGTGCCTACACCGCAGGACGCACATGAGATAAAGGCAGATAGCAGCGAGAGCATACGTCCGCGTAGCTCAGTTGGGAGAGCGACTTATTCCTGAATGAGGGGAAATGGGTTCGATGACCGACGTGGACAAAAATGACAGAAAATTTACTTCGTTATAATTGGCACCATCCCTGTCCACACTCACGGTAAAACTTTACTTTTAACTTCATCAATTATGTTACTTCTCTTCGATTCCGTCAACTCTCACCTTTCGTGATTCTCGATAGAATAAAAAAAATGGAGGATACTCCAGGTCTCCGGAACCGTCAATTTAGGTAAAACTGGAAGCTGGTAGAAAATTTGGAATGTACGGCTAATGATTACGCCTCCTTAAAGGCTTATAACGAAGTAAATTTCTTCGTCATTTCTGTCCGCGCCAGGATTCGAACCCGGGTCCCCTCATTCCGGAATAAGTCACTCTACCAATTGAGCTACACGGACGTTTTATTCTGATTCCTATCTGCCTTTATGTCGTGTGCGTCCTTCGGGCAGGTACGTCACATCTCCTGGTACGTTACATCATCTCCCCCTTATTATTATTTTTTTTTTCGAAGTGCTGGAGAAAGAATTCTCTTATTTTTCCTATCTCGCGGTGTGGAAATAACATCGCCGCCCCGGTGGCGCAGTGGTCTAAGCGATGGCCTCTGATCATTCGTCCAAACGTGGTCCGGGTTCGAATCCCGGTGAGGCATGGATGTTGTGTTTGTCTTACGGCACTGGCTCTCTCCCTTCCCTGGAACCAGTGACCTTAAATTAGGCACGGGTGACTGCTTATAGGCCATTGAGTTGCTCACGGTGGTCGTTAAACCTCCAATCAAAAAAAAAAAAAACAAATAACATCACACCAATGCGAAATTTTTGAACGGTCGGGTCATCCGGATAGTTCGGGCGCCATTAGAACGAAGTAAATTTCTCCGTCATTTTTGGTCTACGCCGGGATTCGAACCCGGGTCCCTTCATTCCGGAATAAGTCACTCTACCAATTGAGCTACGCGGACGTTTTATTCTGATTCCTATCTGCCTTTATGTCGTGTGCGTCCTTCGGGCAGGTACGTCACATCTCCTGGTACGTTACAGGCTATGCTTGCACCAGATAACAACAAGTAGCATCCAGACACATGCCATCACGGGTAGACGTGTTGCACTCAATGCTTTCAATTCTAAAATTTTTATTAAAAGAGCTTACGCTTGATAATAAAACAAGGTCAGGGAAGAAACTTGCTGTTAATGCACGATGTTCAAACTTGCTGAAGGGTTCCAGTTATAGGCAAACTATAATAACCAAAAATACACACAAGTTAAAATATATTTACATGGTTAAAAATGACATGAGTACTTTCGTGCTCGCTACAAGCACATCATCAGATGAAAGACCAAGTTGAAGTTCCAGATTGGGTGCCGTTGCCAAACGTTCTCAATAAGGAAAGAAATGCAAGAACGTTCACTTGCTTTAACGTAATATGAGAAAATAGAGGCCTATAGAGTTTCATTAACGATGGGCAGAGTCTGCGATGTAAGAGGTAGAAACAGGAATCGAGGACAGTAAAGTTTTCCAGGCCTGGAAAATATAGCTGGGTACTTCATCATTGCAACAAGTGTCCACTCGATGCAAAATGTGCAGACTCTCTGTAAAGAGCACTGTTTTCCTCGTTGTGGAGGTAGATAGAATGGAGACGTCTGTCCAAGATGGGTAATGTGTACCAGCTGAAGAAAGCCTGGCTAAAGCAGTCGATGACGAGCCATTTTTTTTACACTATATTGGTGTTCCTTAATTCTTGTTTGTAATCTCCGTAGGGTTGAGCCGATATATATAAGGTCCTTGTCTTGAGGATCGACAGATTTCATAGTAATGGAATAGATGCCACACTTGTCCAACAATTCAACACGATCCCGATCATTTTTAATCAGGGAATAAATGTTCGATGCTTTTAACCCCGCTTAACTGTCTGTCACCACACCATCAAGGCGTGGTGACATGAGCTTATGCTTTACTGTCACCACACCTTGATGTCGAATGGTGACCACGACCTGAATGAGAGTTACGACGAAATCAATTTTTAAATGTCACTTATCTACACAGATATTCTACTAAATCCGGCGCCGTCTGCCGTCATCTGGCCACATGTCACTCGTTAGCAGAAAGGGTTAATAGAATGTTGTCCAGGATATCGAACGCCAATGAAATCCTCAGGTAACACCTTCATGAGGCGGTCCCGCACTGAAGCAGGTAAAAAGCCTGAGGAATAGAAATAAAATTCAGGAGTGCAAAATTTTGGATGAAATATTTACATGGTTGTTATAGACGATTAATAAGACAGACAATAAGGTGGAATATTGAATACAGATAAGAAGAGATAGAAAAGGCAGAAAAGTTACGGAGAAGAGATTAGGAAATATACACGGTCGAGTCACAAAATTGTGACCACCAGTTGATATCCAAGAGTAACCGCCGTGTGCAACGCGGAGAGCAGCTACACGGGCTGGGAGTGACACAGTAAGGATCTGGAAGATGCTATGGATCTATAAGGATCTGGAAGGTGCTATGTGGAGCCGTGGAGATAGCAGTGCATCTGACAGCTACTGGACGGGTGCGTGGTGGAGGATCTATAGAGCGAACAACACGATCGAGGTGGTCCCACAGATGCTCAATTGAGTTTACGTCTGTGGAATTAGGGGGTTAGCGAAGTACTTTAAAGTCTTCATCATGCTCTTCCAACCACTCCCGGACATTTCTAGCTGTGTGACACGTCGCATTGTCGTACTGGTAGATCCCATCCGCCCCATGGAAGCAATCATTATGTATGGGTGTACGTCGTCTGCACGGATAGATTCATAATGAATTCGATTCATAGTGCCTTCCATAGGTAGGAGTAGACCCAGAGAATGCCATGAAAACATTCCCCACACCATAACGCTGCCCTCATTAGCTTGTGTTCTTCCAGTAATGGATGAAGAATGTTTGTTCTCCGATTTTTTGTGCGTTATATGCCAACGTCCATCCATACGATGAAGCAGAAAACGTGACTCATCGGAGAAGGCAATTCGTTGTCAATCAGCGGAGGTCCTACGATACTGCCGTGCAAATGTAAGCCTTTTCTTTCGATTCACCTCCGTTATCATAGGTGGTGTAGTGACCATACATCTGCATCGGAACTCCATAAGCAGCAGGGTTCGCTGATTTTTCGTTTTAGACACACTTCAGGTAGCCCCTTGGTTCATTCGGCCAGTGAGTTGCTCCAAAGCCGACTTTGACCTCTTACACCAATGGCCCGTGGTGCTCCGCAGTTTCCACATGCCATTTCTCCAATCACGATACACTTTAAATACAGCAGTACGCGAGCAGTTCACAAACTGCACTGTTTCAGAAATACTGCCACCCTTGGCCAGAAAGCCGATAATCATCCCTTCTTAGAAATCTGATAAATCGCTTCTTTTATCCATGACAGCAACGAGTGATATATTTTCGGAATAATAACGCCGCTCTCAATCAAGTATTTGTCATTTTCTTGTAGGACTTCCGTCCACAGTGAGTAGAGTTTAGGTCCCAGCCCCCTACAGCGAGATCGCCTTTTTGGTCAGGACACAGAATCGGAAGGAATGAGAGCAAGTCTAGCGACTTTGACAGAACAGTTTGTAGTGAGATTAGAGTACAGTAGATGGCGCCACCGTACAAGTACGATATTGCACATAGAAGGGCGAGGGAATTTCAGGGGGGACATAGGAAAGGATACCCATTTAACCAGTGGGTCCAGCCTGGGGGCCGTCACTTAACGTGCTCGTCCGATGCACGGCGGATATTCAGCGATTGTTAGAAAAACACACCATCTCCGAAAGATCAGCTCAGGCTTGAACCTGGGAACCTTGCATCGATAGTCTGAATCACTAACCACAAGCCAACCGCGGCTGTATTTTCGGAATACCTATAGTACCCCTTATATACCCTCCAAGCCAGCTCACGACACGTGCCTTCTTTCATTGGCTACGCGCTGTCGACGTCAAAAGTATGAGCTGGTTACAATAACGTGACTCGACTGTGTATCATCATCATCATCATTGTCAACCATTATCAATCCACTGCTGGACGAAGGTCTCCCCAAGTTTCCTCCACAACGGTCTGTCTTGTGCCAGTCTCCTCCATGTCACCCCTGCATACTTTCGAATTTCATCCACCCATCTCCTATGTGGTCTTCTTCTGGGTCTTTTCCTGTCCCTTGGAATCCAATCTAAAATTTCGGCTGTCCATCGATGATCTGTCCTTCTGGCAGTATGTCCAGCCCATTGCCATTTCAGGGATTTAACTCTGATCATGATGTCTTCCACTCTTGTCATTTTTCGGATCCACGAGTTCCTCTTCTTATCTCTCCTGGTTACACCAAGCATGCACCTCTCCATGCTGCTTTGAGTTGTCTGCAGCCTTTGTATGTCTCTTTTAGTTAAGGTCCACGTCTCTGCACCATACGTAAGCACTGGAAGGATGCATTGATCAAACACTTTTCTTTTAAGACATAATGGCATATTGCTCTTGAAAATTATGCTGTTTCTTCCAAAAGCTCTCCAGGCAAGTTTTGTACGCCGATTAATTTCTTCATCAATGTGACCCTCACTTGATATCTGCTGTCCAAGATAAACGTACGTGTCTGTTATCTCCAGCTTTTCTCCATCAATCGATAAATCTTCATTTCTTGTAAAAGCATTGAACATAACTTTTGTCTTCTGAAAGTTCATTTTTAATCCCACTTCTTTACTCTTGTCAGCAAGTTCCTGGATCATACTCTGCAGCTCTGATGGGGTAGTTGCAAAAATGACTACGTCATCAGCAAAACGAAGGTGGGTTAGATAATCTCCATTAATCTTTATCCCCTTGTTTTCCCAGCTCAGCGACTGAAAAACACCCTCCAATGTGGCATTAAAGAGCTTCGGAGATATGGTGTCACCTTGTCTCACTCCCTTTCCAATTTTTACGTGTGTTGTATTTTCAAACAGCCGAATCTTTGCACTTGCATTTTCATAGATGTTATTAATAATATTAATGTATGCATCTTCAATACCGCAGGTTTTCAGAGCCATTGTAACTGCTGATGGTTTCACCGAATCAAAGGCTTTTTCATAATCGATAAAAGCCATGCACAATGGAAGTTCATATTCCCTCGCTCTTTCAATTAGTTCTCTCAGCACGTGGATATGATCTATTGTGCTGTAGCCACTTCTGAATCCAGCTTGTTCTCTCGGTTGAGCCATGTCTAGTGCTACCTTCAAGCGGTGTGAAAGAACTTTAGTGAAGATTTTATAAACTACTGATAGGAGGCTGATAGGTCTGTAGTTTCCGAGATCCTCAATGTCACCTTTCTTATGTAGCAGGATCATTGTAGCGGTGTTCCAATCCTCAGGAATCTTTCCTTCATTAAGGCATCGAGTGAAAATTTGGGCGAGTACTGTTTCGATTTCTCCACTTGCTTCTTGTATGATGTCTACAGTAATTCCATCTTCTCCTGGAGCTTTTCCTCGCTTCATGTTCTTGATTGCATGTGCAACTTCTGCTGGAAGGACTGGAGGAACTCTGGTACTGGTATCTTTCATGATGTCTGGAGTGCATATATCATCCCTTTCATATAATTTGGAGTAGAAATCTTTCACTCTTGTCAAAATTTCGCCTCTATTTCTTGTTACAGAACCATCTTCTTTTCTCAGTGCCATAATCTGTTTTCTTCCCTTACTGAGATGTCCCTTTGCTATCTTTAGGCTTTGGTTGTTTTCAATTGCTTTCCTCACTAGTTCACAGTTGAATTTCCTTACGTCTTCAGTGATACTTTTTCTTACTGTCTTGCATAGCTCTATATATTCCACTTTGGAAGTCACATCTTCTTTAGTTGTCCTCATCTCTCTTCTTTTTTGCATCAACATTTTGGTTTTTCCTGATAATTTGTTCACATGCAACTTGTTCTTAGACCCAGCTAATTTTGTTGCTGTTTCCATAAGAGCTTTGGTTACTTTTCTGTTAACTTCAGAGATGTCCACTTCTTCCGATGTTAGGCCTTCTAAAGCAGAGAACCTGTTCTTCAGTTCTAACTTGAAGGTATTATGGTGTTTTTTAAGGTTGGTTATGTCAATACATTTTGTTTGTCTTATGAGCTTGCTACGTTCGAGTTTAGTGTTGAGGTGCATCTTACATCTCACCAATCTATGGTCGTGTATATATGTACGTATATATAGAGAGATTCAGGCACCCGCAGCATATCTGAACCGTAGCTGGTAACTATATACCAAGTAATGCAAAAATCCTACCGAAGGGTTGAATATTTCCACAATTTTCAATCCCGTTCATGATATAAATGCCCTCGTATAATATATCGTGTGAAAGAAATACGTTATTGTGTGCAACTATAACACTGGTCTACAAGGTGTTTCATAACATGAACAAATATGGCTGTATTTAAATCATTTTTGTGTACTGATTTCAGATCTAACTCTAAAACATGACCACCACGTCATGTTTTTAGCGGCTTTTGTAAAAAAAGATCGTACTTATGTTACCGGTTTGTCCGTCCGTCCGTCTGTACCCACGATATATCTGCAACTATTAGTCCGATTTGAAAAATTCTTTTTGCATTGGGAAGCTTGAAATATGCGAATGATGATCCTTTATTTCGTTTTTTTTCACGATGTACAATTTTGCCGCTAGAGGGCGTAAATGCAGATGATTTCGTATTCAAAAATACGTTTTATTCCACATATTTGCTTCTAAACATCCGCTTGAAAAAATTATTTAATCTTTCGATTCCATTTATGTCGAAGAGTATTTTAGATATAGTTACTTTTACAAATTATGCATAGATTTTCCGCCAGGGGGCGTAAAAGTAAATTGCATTTTCTCCGATAACTCTTCTTCTAAAACTCCGATTTGAAAAATATTTACTTCAGCGGTTGCACCTCGTGACGGAAAATCTTTTGCATATAATTTTAAATGTTTGGTAAAGAATACTTTAACCACCAGCGGGCGTAAGGGTTAATTTTTGGTTCTGTTGTATTTGCCATAAAATCAGAGCTTCTAAAATATCGATTGAAAACATTCTTTCGTGGACGGATGCCACTTACATCGATAAACCTTTTCGGAATATTTTCTTGTTGAAATATTCCACAGTTTCTCTGCCAGGAGACGTAGACGTATATTTTATTTTTGCCAATATCTCTACTTCTAGGAGTCCGATTTGAAAAATTCCTTCTTTGTTGGATAGTGTTTTCACTGTGATACGTTTTTCATATAATTTCAAAATTTTCAAGTAATTCATAGACTTTCCGCTAGGGGGCATAGAGGTCAATTGCGTTTCCTCCTATATCTCAGCTTCTGAATCCCCGATTTGAAAATTTCTTTCTGCACCGGATACAGCTTCTGATGGGAAATCGTTTGCACATAATTTCTAATTAAAAAAATTGATTAGCCGCCAGGGGGCGTAAACCTTAATTTCCGCTTCTGATGTATTTGCAGCAAAATATGAGCTTTTAAATTCTCGATTGAAAAAAACATCATTTGTAGACCGATGGTACTCATGTCGACAAGCCTTTTAGAAACGCTCGATTGAAAAAGACTTCGTTTGTTGACCGATGGTAATCATGTCATTAAACCTTTTAGAAACATTTTCTTCTTAATATATAATGAATGGTTATAATAAATAAGTTATTATTTGATGTAATAAGCACGATTTTTGAAAGGATTCAAAATCGTGCTTATTACGCCCGAAATTTCGGTGTCATCTTCCTTGTTTTGTTTTGTTTTTGTTATGGAGCATTACATATATACTAGTGCTCCACATTAGCACTTGTAGGCGTGTAAAACGGCACTAGATCTTTTTATTATCATATTTTCCATGGGACATATAATGGGTGGCAACACTGTTTTTTACACAGGTATAGAATATGTAACCGCAACCGAACCGCCATTGCTGTTTTTTACATTGAAGTATAAACACGTGCTGCAATTTTATGAGCAAAAGTTGGGGAAATGGAGAAAAGGGATCGTCAAAGATGTATTAAAGTGCCGGATAAGTTTTGCTATGTGTGCGAACAGTACATTATAAAATCGCAGAGTCGTCCATTGACAAAGAATGCGAGGAAAGCCTACTATTTGTACTTTGGATGTCATTTAGAGATCAAAATAAATCGTGGGCTCCACATGTCGGCTGCATTTCCTGTTTTGTTGGGTTGATTGAATGTTTGAAAGGAGAGCTGAAATCTATGCCTTTCACATTTCCGATGATTTGGGCCGAGCCAACTTATCATGAGGAAGATTGTGATCTTTGTTTAACCAAAGTGAGTGGCTTTTTCAAAGAAGAATAAATGTAAAATAGAGCATCGAAATTTGCCATCAGCCTTAAGGCTTGTTCGGCGTGGGGAAGATCTTCCTATACCAAACCCCCCATTGAACAGTGAAGAGACAGTCTCAAATTTATCCAATGAAGATATGGATGCACGTGAAGATCCGGATCCTACATACACTCCTAAACACTTAGACGAGCCCCACTTGATTGAGCAAAATGAACTGATGATCTCGTTTGAGACCTACATCTTTCCAAACAATAATCTGAAATTTTAGATTCCCGACTGCAAGAGTGGAACCTGCTAGCGAAGAGTACACGCGTGTCTGTATTCAAAATGAAACTTTAGGTCTATGTTCTTTCTATGAAATGCAGTGTATGTGGGACAGTAGGGTCATAGCAGAACACTACGAACGGGCTGACTGGCCTAAACGAGATGTTTTGATTCCTGGAGAGAGTAACGTTCGTCACAAGCCCCTAGTTAATCCATCTGCACCACTTCATATCAAACTGTTGCTGAAGAAAAACTTTGCAAAAGCTGTGGACAAGTCTGGCCAAGGTTTGTTGCACAACATTTCCACAGTTAAGTGATGCAAAACTCAAAGAGAACATCTTCGTTGGTCCTGAGATAGGGAAACTACTGCATGGTTCTGTTTTTAGCGAAAAGCTAAACAGCACGGAGCTCGCTGCATGACATTCTTTCACATCTGTGGTAAAGGGATTTCTGGGTAACCACAAAGAAGGAAACTACAAACAGCTGATTCACAACCTTCTCAAGAACTATAAAAACCTTGAGTGTCAGATGTCCTTAAAAATACATTTCCTCCATTCGTCTCTGGACTTTTCCCCTGACAACTTACGAGTAGTCAGCGATGAACAAGAATAAAGTTTCTACCAAGATATCCGAACGATGGAGGAGAGGTATCAAAGCAGGCGGGACTCCTCAATGATGAGTGATTACTGCTGGTTTTTGCAGAAAGAAGACAACACGATACCTAAGAGAAAAGACTACTGAATGAACTACTACTTGTACAGTTGTACAAGTATGTGTGTATACATTTACAAATGTGTTAACATTGTTTACTCTATTTTTTTTCTTTTGTTATCTCATATGCAGTGATATATAAATATGGTATTTATACTTTGTAACAGTTATTATATATCTAACAAGACACATAAATGATGTAATACATTACATTGTGAAGCTGTAATACATAACAATGTGAAGGTGTAATGTGTACATCCTGCATTGTACACTATATTGACAAAAGTCACCGGAGACCCCTTTAAAAGCAAAGGAACGGATCCGCTGCATTGTTAAAATGAACGGAACTGCTGCAAAAGGTATAAAAATAAGTCTGAAGCTGGCCGCGATCACATCGCACTGTGAGGTTGAGTGAAAATGTCGCGGCGGGAGAGAACTGACTTTGAGAAAGGAAAGATTGTTGGGTTTTATATTAGTGGGTTGTCCATAAGAGAAACCGACAGGCGTTTAAACATACCCAAGTCAACTGTTTTGAATGTACTGAATACGTGGGAGACTCATGGTGTGCCTGAAGCAGCAAAACGTACTGGCAGACCAAAGAAAACCAGTGATAGAGGACGTCGAAGCCTCAGGAGAGTCGTTATAGCTAATCGTCGGAGTACTGCACAAAATTTCAATGTACAGGTGAGTAAAACTGCTGGAACCTCTGTATGTACACTTACCATGCGCAGAGAATTTCGTTCCATGGGTTACCATGGTAGTGCGACTGCTCATAAGCCTTTCATCTCCACTCGGAATGCTACTCGTCATTTAGCACGGTGAAAAGAGCATTTATCGTGGACCATAGATCAATGGAAACGGTTTCTATGGACTGATGAATCCCGATACTTAATACATCAATCTGATGGCCGTGTGTGGGTATGGCGGCCGCCGGAGAAACGCTACTAACCACAGTGTACTTTTCCAACGATCAAGTTTGGAGTTGGCAGTGTACTCGTGTGGGGGTGTTTTTCGTGGTTTGGTCCCGGCCCGTTGGTTATCGTGAACAAACCTGAACAATTAAAAAAAAAACCCTGATATTCTGAACAATTATGCCCTACCAACTCTGTGGCAATACAATGGAACCGAGCCTTGTTGGTACCAGCAGGATGATGCACCAAGCCATAAAGCAAGTACTGTTACGGCGTGGTTTGACGATAATTCCGTATCTTGTGTAGACTAGCCAGCACAGATTTCTGATCTCAATTCCCTAGGGCACCTATGGGATAAATTAGAGCGCCGCGTAAGAAGTTTGGAACCAAGGCCTACTGCTAAGCAACAGTAAGCGGCAGCATTACACATGTATACTGAATCCAAGTGCATACCTATCGCTGTATTCCAAAACCTTGTCGAAAGCCTGTCTCGAAGGGTCAGTGCATGCATTAAGGCAAAAGGTGGTTTCAGAATCGCTTTAATGTAACAAAACATAGGAGATGAGCAACATTGTGTCGTCTCAAAGAAAACAAAAAAGAACAGGAATGATACAAACTGATAAAAGCGATGATATGTACATTGAATGAGTAATGACAAATTTACAACGTGATGCAAACAGAGCAATGCTTGAGGAAGAACAAAATGATCACAGGCGGGGCACCGCAGTGCGAAAGATCAACAAAAAGTTAATGCAGAGTCTTAACTCACCGTGAGATGTAATGGACTTGGTGTAACAGCGAACCACGGGGTGACTGGTGACCACGTAGCATAGAAGGAGTTTCACGGCATGCGGAGATGGCAGACTGATACTCCTGCTGTACCACCGTGCATAGAGTAACGTAAAGCATGGTGACAGGTGAGAGCCGAAGTACGCCATCTATGAAAAAGTGTCGAGGAGTGGCAGTTCATCTCTTGCAGAAAGAGTAAGTCGGCCCCAAGAGGCGAGAGATGTACCAGAACAAGAGCGTTAGCGAGGGGGTTAGTAAAAACCCTACAGTTCAGAGTGGCGACCTGGAATGGGCAATTCCGACGTCATATGAAGGGCAGCAATGGCCGCTTTCTGAAATGTTTCGAGGCGATTGATGATACCACGACACCACAAGACGTAGTAGCGTTGCTTGGCATTATGCCGGAGGAATGTGAGGATGGAGGCTGCTTGTTCAAAGACCTCGGGAAGAACTGCTTCAAACTGCTGTAAAAAGATAAGAGAAGCCTCCTGATTTGTTCTATGTGTGAGAAACTCATAAAGGAGACAGGTTCTGAAGGAAGAGAGGCATTGGTAAGCACAGTCGAGAAATCTTCAAACGTCGGCAGAGGACCCTTGGACTTTGAAGAGGAAGAGCTATAACGTGACAGGGGAGACTTGGATCTTGCTAGACGGGTGGATCGATGTGGGCGGCCAGTCGGAGAAGGTGACTTTGTAACGTATACTCTATATTCACTTTCCTTTTGATTTTTACTATCTCTGGTTATTTTATTTTACTATGTAAATTATCTTCTTACTGAACGAGATGTTATTTCACCCGCTGAATGAGATCTGGCCAAGAGTGTAAGTCATGACGTGGTGGGAGTCAGTATAAATAGGCGCGTTCAACGATATGTGAAGGAGAGCGTTAGTTTATGTGAAGGAGAGCGTTTGTTGTTGTATAGAGAGAGCGTTTGTTGTTGTACGAAGTGAGCTGTGGTTTATGTGTCAGAAAGCTGGTGCTGTATAAAGAGAGTTCGTTTATGTGAGAGCGAGAAGTCTCAATAATAAAGAATTTGTTGTAAGTACGTTATTCTCAGTTCATAGTTTTTGTCAGATCTCTGTCTGGCTGTTAGGTTTATTTCATTTAGTGTTATTAGTAACAACCAGCATAAGACTTTATTCATCTTAATTACTACTACAACATTACTACCAGTTATAAACTTGTTCATTATTATTACTACACTACTAGCAGGAAAGTTTATTCATAATTAATAACACAACAACCATTAGAAGAAGCTGAGTTCATTACATTATAATTGAAGGAAGCTATATTCACTATAAGTAGCTAGTGAAAGCAATTATATTCATTATAATTGGCGCCCGAACTTTTCTCGAACACGAGCTCTTGACAATTATTACCCATGTCTTCACTACCTGAGATAACTTCAATGTTTCACCCTAAGACAAGTTTCGGTGGTGATGGGATTAATTTCGACCATCTGCAAGAAGCCTGTGGGGCTCACTTTGATATAAGTGATCTACACGTACCCAGGCATTCTTCACAATTTCGTAATGCCTCAGCTTCCTATTACTCTGAGTCGCGGGTCGTACCTGAGGGAGTTCAATCCTCTCAGCGAAGCAGAATGCTTGCCCATTTCGTGCCGCATGCAGGAACAATTCATTTCAATGGGTTGGAGGGATCCTTAAAATTCCTCGAAGATTTGGAAGATCATTTTGATCTCTACAATATTCCTGAAGACTGCAAAGTACAAATCGCAGGCACTTGCTTGAAGGATACCGCAAAGACCTGGTATCGGCAGTGGAGAGTGTCGAACCCGGATTCTCATTATGAGAATTTCCGAGCAGAATTTTTGGAGGTCTTTCCTTTCGGCCTCAGTCGAGCTAGCCTTGCACAACAAATTTTTTCTCGTCAGCAAGGACCCAACGATAGCCCTGTTGCATTTGCGTTGGAAACAACACGCTTATATAACTTATGGGATCCACATGCCAGTCATGTCGACATGTTGGACACCCTATTGCAGCAGCTCGATCCATTTCTACAGGATTTTCTTGAGGTTCGACACCCTGCTACAATTCATGAATGCCTTCGCCTCATACGAACGTATGAAGAGCGACATGGCAAACATGGTTCAACTCACCATGCTCGGGCACCTCGCGAGGCTTATTACGAAAACCCTCAGCGGCATAATAGGCATAATAACTTTCAGCGCGAGCATACACAAGTGCACACCCAAGCCTCATACGTTCCACCACACATATGAGTGGCAAACCAACCGCGAGTTTCTGAACAATCTTCGGGATATCGTACAAATGCACAGTATGCTCGACCCCGTTCCAATCCGCAGCATTCGGAACGTTTTCGTGCTCAGGGCAATAATGACTTTTCTGCCCGTGCTGATGGAAGAAGTAATAGATATGACAATGTCAACAGACACGCGGAGTTCCCGACGTAGGTTTCACGCAGTTTTCCTCATCGTGAAAATTTTCCCGATACCCAGCAGGGTCGAGGTTTCGGACCGCATGATAATCCAACCAGGAATCCTTTAAACTTCCAAAGGAAGTAGACCAAGGGTCGGTCCTGCTTCCTGATACCAAGCATTCTGACCCTAAAACAGTATTAGTGACTGTCCAAACTCCTCAGTTGCCTGATGTATTCTTGACAATTGAAGATATTATTGTCGAGACAAAGTTCGACACTGGTTCTGAAATATCAGCCCTAAATACGAAGTTTTGCACTGACAATTTTCCTGCAGTCATCGTTCAGCCTGCGACGCAGTATTTGCGAGGTGTAAATAACGAAATCTTCAGTATCAGGAATTGTCACATTATCTCTAGGGCTGGGAACGGCTCGTTTTACGCATTCTTTCCTGCTTATAGACGAACTACCTGTAAAATGTGTAATGGGAATGGACTTTATTCATACGTTTCAAATAACTTTGAATTTCGTACAACATGTGATTTCCTTTCCGGAACCTGTCGAAATGATTCCTGCGGTTCCTCTGGATATAACGAGTTTGTTATTGAGTAACCAATTGAATGAGAGGCAACGAAACCAGCTTTCTCTACTTTTACAGGAAAGCCCTGGTTTATTTTCTGATCAACCTGGTTTCACACAGGTGGTTTATCATGTCATTGACACTGATGGTTCGAAACCGATAGCGACGAAACCTTACCCTTGTGCTCCCCATAAGAAACAGGAAATGCAACGTCAAATTTCTGAAATGATTAAACAGGGCATAATCAGGGAATCAACAAGTGCCTGGGCTGCTCCTGCCTTTTTGGTTCCAAAGAAACAACCCAATGAATTTCGTTTCGTGACAGATTTCCGCAAGCTCAACCAAGTCACAAAAACGATCAATTATCCACTACCTCTCATGTCGCATATATTACATGACCTGTCGAACTAAATGGATGTCAACCTTGGATTTGGCGAGTGGATATTGGCAGGTGGCGGTACATCCGGACTCTGTCGATAAAACAGGCTTTGTGACTCCTTTTGGGGCTTATGAATACCTACGTATGCCCTTTGGATTAGCTTCTGCACCTGCTACTTTCCAAAAGCTTATGGATACGGTTCTCAGACCTGTTCTCAGTCCCCATGTGCATGTATATTTGGATGACATTATTATTACATCCGAGACTTTTGACGAGCACCTTTCTCTGCTCAAACAGGTGTTCCAACTCACATACAATGCTGGCTTGACGTTAAAACCTAGTAAATACCAGATAGCGAGGGACGATATTGTATATCTGGGGTTGAAAATCACTCCTCACGGCTTATTTACGGATAATGAAAAAAATTAGGCCTATTGATGACTTTCCTCGGCCTAAAACAGCAAAAGAACTATCACGCTTTCTGGGAATGACCGGATGGTATCAGCAGTTCGTCCCCGCTTATGCTACAAACTGTGAGCCATTGTATGCTTTAAAACGTAAATACAAGAAGTTTGTTTGGACACCTGAGGCTAACGCTGCTTTTGAAACACTGAAGTCTGCGTTGACTCAGCCTCCTGTGTTGGCTTTCCCGGATCATACTAAGGAATTTGATATTTATACTGACGCATCCGGAGTTGGTCTTGGTTGCGTTTTGTCACAAGCTGGGCATCCAATAGCTTTTGCGTCTCGTACTTTAGCCAAAGCTGAACGCAATTATTCAGCTACGGAACGTAAATGTCTTGCTGTAGTGTATGCTCTTGACAAATTTCAATGTTATCTTAACGAATTGACAGTTAACATAATTACGGATCATTCTGCCCTCCAGTTTTTGAATTCTGCTAAGCACCTATCTCAAAGACTTATGAAGTGGGCTCTTAAGTTACAAAAGAGCAATATCAAAATTTCGTATCAGCCAGGTCATAAGAATCAATTACCGGACGCATTGTCTCGCGTTCCGATTAGTGGGGTCCCCACAGAAACTACTCCTGGATGTCAGCCTTTACTTCTAATAGCTGATATAACATCCACAGAGCAGATAATGGCAGAATTAATAAATGATCCAGATTTTGGGGATATCTATAATTTTTTGCTTGCGGGTTCGCCCCTACAAAGTGATCCTTCTCTGGCTGGAAGGTCACAACATTTTGTAGTCATAGAGGGTCTTCTTTACTATACGAAATCTAGGACTACAAGGGCAGAGTTTCGCCCATGTATTCCGCGAACCCTTAGAATGGCCCTTTTAAACGAATTTCATGAAAAACCTATTGCAGGCCATTTAGGTATTCGCAAGACCCGTTGTAAATTGCGGGATGTTGCCTATTGGCCTGGCATGTACCAAAGTGTGCTCGCATACGTTCAATCATGTCACTTGTGTCAGATTAATAATTACCGTAATGTAAGACCGGCCGGTCACTTGAAATCTAGTTCAAGTTCTCATGTTTTTGATATTATTTCAATAGATTTATTGGGACCTTATCCTTTATCTGTTAAAAACAAAGCTCGTTACGTTTTAGTACTAACTGATAATTTTTCTAAATGGGTTGAAGTTTTTCCCATTAAAGCCGCTACGGCAGAAGTTATTTGTAATGTATTAGTTAATGAAGTATTCTCTAGATATGGTGCACCTAATAAAGTAGTTTCGGATAATGGTCCTCAATTTATTTCTGACATTTTTGAAAGAATGTGTGCGAGACTACACAATAAGCATAAATTCATTTCCCCATATCATCCCCAGAGTAATCTTGCGGAACGCGTAAACCGCACGCTAGTGAAAATGATTGCTACATTTGTCATGGATCATCACGAGCGATGGGATGACCATTTGGAGCTTTTTTCGTTCGCCCTCCGCTCGTCTGTCCACGAATCTACTAAAATTACTCCTGCAGAACTTTTTCTGGGTCGCAAAATTAAAATCCCTTTTGAAAATTTAACGGGGATTATCGACGAACTAAACCAGCGACCAACTCCGCAATCAGTACGAATCATGGCTGAAAAAGCTCGTGTTGCAATGCTAGGAGCACAAGCGGCTCAAGCAAGATATTATAATACTAGGCGTAGGGAACCAGATCTTGTCGTTGGAGATCTCGCTCTCGTGGAAATGCACTTCCAGTCTTCTGTTTCTCATACTTTAGTGAAGAAATTTGCACCCAGCTACGAAGGTCCATATCGGGTGGCAAATGTGTTTGAAAATAACATTGTTCTTGAAAAACCTGACAAAAAATTTCAATACGTACACGTTGCTCAGTGTCGCAAGTATCATGAACGAAATATGGATTTTATAATCAACCCTACTCAACCTTCTGTTCCACAGACTCAAGAGTCTATATCTCACGATCAACCTCCAGAAATTTTGGACGAACCAACAAACATTTTTGAAGAATCTCCAGTGATTTTTTCTTCACCCTCCCCTCCTCAAGACGGGTTTCCAAACACGCAACCTGATTCTCCCATGAGACGAAGGCTCGAATCAAGTTCTTTAAATACTAGTATCGTTCCTTTCCCTCCAACCATTGCCAAGACTATTGCTGCGTCGTTTCCTGATAACTCTGCACCAACACAAGCTCTTACTTCCTTGAATACCTCGTCAGAGAGTATTCCTATAGGCAGAAATAAACATCGTCCTGCACGACCACTAAATTACAGCAGCGACTCAGAGGCTTCGGATATTTCTGATTTATCAGTTATGGACAATAATTTGACTATTACAAACCGTCCAGTAACACCAAAAGCTGGTCGAAAACGTAACTTGTCTCCCCAATCTGCTTCGCCGCAACAGCGACGAAGGCAGATATCCTTGCATCCGCCCGGGTTTCGCCCCTGGAACCTACGCTCAGGGCAAACAGGGCCGATACCTGCTGCTGCTACTCTCATGCCACGAGGGCGAAAACGAAAACAAACGATGTGGCCGGAGCCACGTCCGTCCAAAAGAATGCTGGAAGGACAACACTGGCCCCAGCACAAAGGGACTACATATCAAAAGCATGGGGGAGCACGTTCCTGTCAGCCGCAGGGATTTTTGGACCGCCAGACTTAGTCCGTTCCTGATCAACGGACTTCAGCCGTTACTGACCGTTCCTGTCAGCCGCAGGGATTTCCGGACTGCCAGACTTCTGCCGTTCCTGACCGACGGACGTCAGCCGTTCCTGACCGTTCCTATCAGCCGCAGGGATTTCCGGACCGCCAGACTTCAGCCGTTCCTGACCGACGGACGTCAGCCGTTCCTGACCGTTCCTATCAGCCGCAGGGACTTCCTGACCGACAGACTTCAGCCGTTCCTGACCGCTTCTGTCAGCCGCCGGGATTTCTTAACCGACAGACTACCGATGTTCCAGATCCATTCAAGTCCCTGAAACGCACTACGCCACCTGAATTTATCAGTCCGATTAGACCTGGAAAACGTTATCGTACTAGAGTTTTTTATGCGTCCTCGAGATAAGTAAGTTCTCGTTTACAGGTTCTTTTCTCCGTTTGTTGTTTTTGCTGCACGACCAGTTGGCGTGTCAGAATTTCTTTTTTTCGTGTGGGCGTATGCATTCTTTTTTGTGTATATGTGTTTTTTTTATATTTCTTCTATGTCCATCTACTAATCCAAATTTTTTTATATATATCTATGTGCTTAGGGGTAAAATAATAAAATTGTTACTGTTAGGCAGCTCCAGGCAATCTTCGCTGCTGATACAGTTGGTGTGTATTCAACGAATAATGAGAACGTAATTTGAAATTAAAAAAGTGATTCCTGCTAGGCAGAATAAAAGGAAGGTATGCCGATGCAGGTTTGTTTTGTTCAAGTATACAAAGTGTTTCACAGACGAATACAGATTTCTTGAGTTTGTCATGCCAACTTTGATATTGTACATACTGCTGCCACCAAAACAACAACAAAAAAAGAGGTCGATAAACGTCAATCAACGAAGTGTAAGACTTACACTCCAAAATTGATAGGTTTTTTGGAAAAAAAAAAAAAAAAGGAAAAAGAAAAAAAAATTAAGGGGAGATGATGTAACTTATACTCTATATTCACTTTCCTTTTGATTTGTACTATCTCTGGTTATTTTATTTTACTATGTAAATTATCTTCTTACTGAACGAGATGTTATTTCACCCGCTGAATGAGATCTGGCAATGAGTGTAAGTCATGACGTGGTGGTAGTCAGTATAAATAGGCGTGTTCAACGATACCTAAGGAGAGCGTTATTTTATGTGAAGGAGAGCGTTTGTTGTTGTATAGAGAGAGCGTTTGTTGCTGTATAGAGAGAGCGTTTGTTGTTGTACGAAGTGAGCTGTGGTTTATGTGTCAGAAAGCTGGTGCTGTATAAAGAGAGTTCGTTTATGTGAGAGCGAGAAGTCTCAATAATAAAGAATTTGTTGTAAGTACGTTTTTCTCAGTTCATAGTTTTTGTCAGATCTCTGTCTGGCTGTTAGGTTTATTTCATTTAGTGTTATTAGTAACAACCAGCATAAGACTTTATTCATCTTAATTACTACTACAACATTACTACCAGTTATAAACTTGTTCATTATTATTACTACACTACTAGCAGGAAAGTTTATTCATAATTAATAACACAACAACCATTAGAAGAAGCTGAATTCATTACATTATAATTGAAGGAAGCTATATTCACTATAATTAGCTAGTGAAAGCAATTATATTCACTACAACTTCTTGTTTTTCCTCCGGGCCTCGGTACTGGTAGTAGAGCGACATTTGCCGTGGATTGATGACACACGAGATGTGGAATCAGAGGAAAGGTCCACCTCATCGACAGGAGCGAAAGTGCCGACGGTGAATGAAGCTTGAAGATCTGCCGTGTTGTCCTCTGGTGGAGAGAGAACACGGGAAGGCAAGAAGGAGTCAAGCGGAGGAAAATCCGACAGAGTGGAGAAAGCAACATCGGAAGACGCGTGTTGATCGAAGGCTTTAATAAGATTTTCGGTAGAACCGGGTCCAGGAGGTGCAGACGCAGGTGCAGGCATGGAAGCAGAAACGGAGAAAGAGGTTGAATGCTGCCTTGGAGCTCCAGGATTCAGTGGCTCTGCATGGGGGCAAAGAGCCTGCTGATGGCCGTAAGCCTTGCAGCGTGAGCAATGAGCAGAGGTGAGCAGCTCAATCCGGCGGCGCTCGTTACCGCAACGAACATCGAGAAACCGTGGAAACTTTATGAAATGCTCTTCCGACGGGAAGATGACGCGAGCAGTTCTACGGAAGCCACAGATATGTTTGTCATCGAGGTCAGAGGAGGAAGAGGAGAGAGTCTTCACTGGGCCGACACTCTGCCGCATCGACTAAGTGCGGCACACAGCATATTATCAGAGATCTCCGGGGGTACCGCATGTAGAGAGACCAGAACAGGACGCTGGGCGATGGATTCGGCTAAGGGGTGACGATCGCCAATTGATAGGCCCCGAGACAAGACAAGCTCGGCATATTCTTTCTTCGAAAAATAAACAATCACAATTCGTGGCTTTCGAGTGAGGTGAGTGATGGCACCAGAAGAAAGCATCTTCTTGAAAGCAGAGCTGTACTGCTTCAAAGGAGTGTTTGGCAGTGCATGAAAACCAACCCCCAATTTGAGGGTCAAATAAAGACGTTGACCAGCAGAAGAGTTCTCGGAAATGTCTAATAAGATGGTGTCACCGTTGAGAGCAACGTAAGAATCCATAAGGGGCAGACTAGACGAGGAGGAAGCCGATGGAAATACCAAAGGCAGCCGCAGAATACATGCGTGCAGAAGCATCTCTTCTGGAAGGCCTTGCCGCAGCATGAGACAATGTACTGGAAGCAGAGGCAGTAGAAACTGTAGAGGGCAGATTAGCGACGACATCAGAGACGTCCATGAATTCTTCATCGCCAGCAGAGGCCAGGGACGTCGCATCCACGTTCTCAATAGCAGCGTCGGAGACCTGAGCAGGAGAAGATGTGCAAATGACAGGAAGAAAATTAAGAGGCTCTCCATAACAAGCGAAGAAGGTTGATAGGCTGCGTCTGTCGTTGAAGAGGCGACGCGAGGAGCTGCAGCGATGCAGGCGGGAACAGCGCCCTCATCGGTAGATGCCATAAACGATGGCAAGGGTTAACGAAGAAAGCCAGCAGCTCGGTGTGGAAATTAAAACACTGATAATGAAAAAAAATGAGCACTCACCAAATCGTGAGGGATCTTAAACGAAAGCACAGACCTTTAACTTCAGCACACACATAGAAGAACAATGATGGGACTCACAAAACACGTACGTGAAGCACTCAAACACGGAGCTCGTGTAGACACGTGTAGGCCAAAGGTGGACCGACACTGTAATAATGTATGTCAATAAAAGCTATGTTGTGTTCCTGTTCTACATGTCGGGTGACTTTTGTCAATATAGTGTATATGTATGTATTTGGAAATATAACGAATGTTCATACACAAAAAAGAACAACTACGGGATGGAGAGTTTTTACAGTTATATTTGAATTCAGCAACCCGAAATTAGTTAAAAACGCCTTATTTCACCCATGTTATGAAAACAAAGTTCAAAAATGTTGTGAATAGATAAAGGCATCGCTCTTTCCACGTTTTTCTTTAATTAACACACAGCAACCGAAAAAGTGTTATCCGGACACCGCTGGGATCGTACCCTAGTGCTCTCGATAACTAGCCGAGGGCGTTTTCCTTAACAGATCTCTCGATGACTAGCCTTTTTTTTTTTTTTTCGATTTCTCTAGCTTTTTTTTTTTTTTTTTTCGATCTCTCTAGCCTTTTTTCCGTACCCTGGTGCTCTCGATAACTAGCCTTTTTTTTTTTCGATCTGTCTAGCCTTTTTTTTTCTTTTTTCCGATTTCTCGATAACTAGCCGAGTGCGTTCGCCTTAGCAGATCTCTTGATAACTAACCGAGTTCGTTCGCCTTAGCAGATCTCTTGATAACTAACCGAGTTCGTTCGCCTTAGCAGATCTCTTGATAACTAACCGAGTGCGTTTCCATTACGCGTAAGGCGAACGCACTCTGCTAGTTATCGAGAGATCTGGGTACGATCCCAGCGGTGACTGAATAACAATTTTTTGGTTGCTGAGTGTTAATTAAAGAAAAACGTGGAAAGAGGAATGACTTTAACTATTCACATTACCTCCACTTATTTAGAAGATTTTAACTATTTAAAAACGCTGACTAGTGTATTAACACGGCAATCAGATATCTGAAGTGCTGATATCAGGTAATCCCAAAAATACCGTCGTTTTTTAAACGTGTAAAGAAAAGAAAGAAACACGTACGTGGAACAGATGTTTTAATCCATATAATAAGTGCACCCGGTAGTTACAACCTTCTCCCATCGATCGACAAGGTTTTGAACCTGTAGAATTCCATGGGCTTCGATGCAGAAAAGGCAGAAAGGGTTCGCTGTACCTCCTCCACATTTCGAAGTGTACTCCCAGCAAGATAGTTTTGCAGGCTGCGAAAGAGGTGGTAGTCGGATGGGGCGATATCAGGGAGATATGTTGGATGCGGAAGTTTTCCCCATCCGAAGTCTTGCAACGTGGCACAGGTCGTTTTCGCTGTGTGTGGTTTCGCGTTGTTCTTCTGCAGCAGCACGCCTTTACGATTCCCGAGTGCTGGACGTTTATCCTGCAAAAAGTTGTGCGTAGAGGCTGCAGGTACTGAGAGTAGACTTCCCCTGTAATGCTTTTGTTGGGTGGCAGCAGCTCCTAATGGATTATGCCTTGCATATCCCACCACACACACATTTTTTTTTTATTGGAGGTTTAACGACCAGCGTGAGCAACTCTATGGACTATAAGCAGCCGCCAGTCCCTGATTTAGGGTCACTGGTTACAGGGAAAAGAAAGAACCAGTGCCTTAAAACAAACACAACATCCATGCCTCACCGGGATTCGAACCCGGACCCCTTCACGGACGAATGGTCATAAGCCAGCGCTTAGACAACTGCGCCACCTGGGGGGGGGTCCACACAAACATCAAAACTTTTCGTGCGTAACGTCTGGTTTTGCCACTGATGGCATCATTTTGTCTTTTTTTCAGTCTCGGAACACAGTATGTCTTCATCTCTTTTCTCAAAGTGAAAATTCTGCCTCTCTCTCTCTCTCTCTCTTTGTCTGTCTTTACAAGAAGGACTCGGAAAATTATTTTCGTATTTACGCATAGGAGACCGCTAAACATATGAGCTATAGAAAAATGAAATTTGTTTGACCCCTGTTGTACTCGGACACGCGTTTTTAATTATTATGGCTTATGTATTATAAAACTTGAGTTTGGGGCGATGCATGCACTTCTAAAGGCTTGACTTAAAAACATTTTTGTATTCGGTGACGTGAATTACAATCAGAATACTTTCCTTCCATCCTTTGCTCAGTGTCACTCGAACTTTTACTGTTAGATGGCACAAGTAAATGGCGTTTACACACATGTATCTTCGTGCAGGAATGTGGGTGTAAATCCACTTTGAAAAAAAATTAATGTTTTTTCATCTCAAATTTGAAACTGCGACTAAAATCTCTGGTAAATTTTCCAATATTTTTTTATGAAAATTGTTCTGCCACTTGACACACGCTAAAATTTATTATTTCGATAATGTTTCTATTTCTGCAGGTAGGATCAAAATGTATCTGGAATTCTAAAAGCCCCCATTTTGCAAATTTTTTTTGAATCTGACTGAATTTGCTATGAAAATAATTTTACATGCGTTTTCCAGTAATTTAAAACAAAGCATTTTGTGTTAGGAGGCGCAATTTTAGTTTTTTATTCAATATTTCAGCTTAGAAAAATAAACTTTAATATTTGTTTCAGGTAGTTCTTACGTACGATAAATACACTGGCGTGCAAAAATTAAGGACGAGACGGTTTTTCGAATGTAACGTCGTGCAGAAGTGCTCCACATCGACTCAAATCATACCATAAGATCCCTAAGATGTAAGAATATGGGGCAAGTGAGCATAACCGTCCAAACAAGGAATCAAAAGGATACAAAGGCACTTTATTGAAAAGGTAGCTTCGAGCACAACTGGACAGAAGACCGAAACGTCCATGTGACAGGCGGCTGTCAAGAAAAATCCAGTCTTTAGTAGGGGATATGATCACCCCTGACTGAGTTGCAGGATTTACAACGTCTGTCCACGCTGAGGACGAGATTGTCAAGCACCTGTTGAGGCATCGCGTCCCATTCCTCTTGTAGCGCCAATCGCAGCTGCGGAATCGTTGCTGAAGGCTGGTGACGTGCTTCCAAGCGTCTCCCGAGAAGGTCCCACACGTGTTCGATTGGATTTAGATCCGAGGACCCGGGCCAATCCATGCATTGAACATCTTCACTCTCCAACAGCTCCGCGACAGCCACTGTACGATGAGGTGTAGCACTGTCGTCCATGAAGAGGAGCTCAGGACACACAGCACCTCTAAACAGACGCACGTGAAGCAGGAGAACATCGGTACAATAGCGGACACCAGTGACTAAACCTCCTTGAAAGATGTGGACGTCAGTACGGCTACCAAGCATGATACCGGCCCAAACGAGAACTCCGCCACATCCAAACCGGTCCCTTTCGATGATCTCGGAGGTGTGATTGCGTGTTCCCTGCGCTCTCCGGATGTGTATACGTCCAGAATCGCTCGTCAGACTAAATCGGCTCTCATCCGTAAAGAGAACTTGTCCCCATTTCTGATGTGTCCAGTTCTTGTGTTCCTGGCACCAGAGAAACCGTCGTCTCCGATGAGCAGGCGTTAATGGCACTAGTCGTCGTGCAAATAGCCCACCTTTGTGCCGCCACCTGGCCACGGTAAAACGCGATAACGGACGTCCAGTTGTCTATTGCATGTGCCTTGCGATTTCTCCCGCTGTCTGCCGTCTGTGTTTTCTCGCCTGTAGCACTATGCTCGTGGACGACCACTGCTAAACCCTCGGACAGCTGTTCCAGTCGTTTGAAGTGCTCTCCAAACTCGTAAAACGATGCTGTGAGCGATCCCCAAATCCTCGGCCACACTAGTCACACTTCGACCTTCTTCAAGTCATCCAGGTGTCGTCTACTGGATTGCCTGTTGTCCATATCACACGGTGGCAGCAACTCGACGTTGTTCAAACCGATGTGCACTGCGCAATAGCTTTCACCGAATTGCGGGGCGTACACCGCCCGTGTGCTTTATACCCTTCCGACAGCCCCCTACGTCATGCTGCATATATGCGAATGCTTTACCGTACCGGACCCTAGTCTGTCTCCTGAGTGATTTTTCGGTCCGTTCTGCCTGCCCGTTCCGCTGTTTGGCTAACTTCTCCTCTTCGTCCTTAATTTTTGCACACCAGTATAGTATCCCAATATTTTCTTATCTACTTTATGCTACGTTTTTCCGTTAGAAACCATAGCAATATGTTTGCACTGAGTTTGTAAAGGATTTATATATATTTTTTAATATAATTTTATCTGCCTTTCAAAACATTTATTTTAAAAACTTATTTTTAAATCCTAATTCTGTAACTAAGATTTTTGAGATTTTTTTAATGCCCAGTTTCCTTCTGGATTATCCAACTACAACATATACATTTTAAAACTATATTAACATGCTTTTAGCGCAATTTGTTTTAGACATATTAGGAAAAATGAGCTCTTTAGAGTCAGTAATTCAGAAACATCATTCGCATTGGATATTTTTTCATTAAAATTCTTTTAACAAGCTACCTCGGTTAGGCAACACAATATTTTTGAAACCCTCTATGCTTTAAAATGTACTTAGTAGCTTTTGACTGCGATTAGGCATCTTAAAGAAAATCATAACAAATCATCGCTGACGATACGATAGCAATGAAAAACATTTGACCTATTTGTCGTTATTTGTCCTGGAGAACCTGCGTCAAGTTGACAATAAAACTGAAATACTATAGACTGAAAAGGAGGAACCGTTCATATTATAAGTATATCTGCATAGAGTTGTTGCCAAGTATACTAGTACAGTGCTTTTATCAGTACATAACCTGTAACAGGTTTTTGTAAAGCACTTAATATTTTACAAATTAACAATTTGTTAGTATCACCATTCCACACTTCTATTGTGTTGTCGGAAAAGTCATGATGTATTCTGTCACCATATAGCGGTTGGACGGTTTTGGAAGTACTAGAGGCATGCGTAGCTCTGTTATCGTCATGACATTCGACAGATGCCAGTTCTAGCTGCAGTCTAAAAGGAATAGTGAGCGATTTGGTTAATTTGCGGAGATTTGACATCAAGTTGAAGATGGAAGATCAAACTGTGCATTTTCGCCATATTTTACTGTTTTACTTTCGTAAAAGGAAGAACGCGCGTTAAGCTTGTGACAAGTTGCGTAAAGTGTACGGGGATAATGCTCTACAAGAACGTCAGTGCCAGCGGTGGTTCGCAAAATTCCGTGCTGGTGATTTTGACCTCAACGATGCTCCTCGGTCCGGGAGGCCAACCGAGGTTGATGACGAACAAATCAAGACATTGATCGAGTCAAATCCACGTTACACGACACGAGAGATTGCAAACACATGGCACATCCATCATTCAAGCGTTCACGACCACCTGAAGAAGCTGGGATACGTAAGCAAGCTCGATGTGGGAGTTCCTTATAAACTCAAAGAAGCTCAATTGCCGGCGCGTATAAACATCTGCGATATGCTCATTAAAGGTGAGGAAAACGATCCTTTTTTTGAAGCGACTGATAACTGGTGACGACAAGTGGATTTGTACAACAATGTGCTGCGCAAACGGTCTTGGTCCCGACGTGCTGTTTCGCCTCAAACGATATCCAAAGCAGACATTCATCAGCGGAAGGTTCTGGTCTCAGTGTGGTGGGATTTAAAAGGTGTCGTGTTTTTCGAGCTCCTACAACGGAACCAAACAATCAATTCAAATGTGTACTGTCTGCAATTGGACAGTTTGAACGAATCCATCATATAGAAACGTCCAGAGCTCGTTCATCGTAAAGGTGTTGTGTTCCATCACGACAACGCGAGACCACACACAAGTTTGATCACCCGCCAAAAATTATTGGAGCTTGGGTGGGATGTGTTTCTACACCTAGCATAATCGCCAGACCTTGCTCCCTCAAACTTCCACTTGTTTCACTCTCTTCAACAGTTCTTGCGTGGTATAACGTTCAATTCAGATGAGGCTGTAAATCAGCACCTTGTAAAGTTTTTCGCCACGAAAGATATGAACTTCTATGAACGAGGTATTCTGATGCGCACTGAAAGATGGCAAAAGGTTATAGAACAAGACGGGCATTATATCATTGCTTGATCTTTGTTCTTTCTATCAATAAATGACCTTTGCAGAACATGGCTAAAATTCGTCATGACTTTTCCGACAACCCAATAGTAACAAAACAGAGGCTATCTGTTTCACAGTTATACTTCTGAACAGCACTGCACTTCGATAATATACAATTATACACACCCTGGCTACTGAATCATAAACGTTTATGAAGATGTACTTAAACGGCACTTACGCAGCACATATGCACAATACGTGGTCACGTGCGCCAACCCGTGATCTAGACAACTATGTAAGACTGTTGCTCGTCAGCAATCGTAAGTAGCTTCATAACAGTCCGAAAAGAAAAGATCTTTCGGAACTTGATAAAAGGCTTCGCTCCAGCCTAAAGGGGCACCCACATTGCTTAGACAAGCAATGTGGGTGCCCTTTATGAGTAGTTTCTCAAAAAGTGAGATAAGCCCGAGTGTTTAATCAGTGGAAAAGAATTAGCTGTCTATGAGGGTTAACTGTGGTGCGACGACAATCTGTGAGGAATGAGATCGCCGTCGTCACAGAAGGCTTGTACGTAGAAACCGGACTTTCCATAGGCAGCAGTTGACCGAAACATTTAATGAAAGCTCTTCCCGACTTATATCTGAGCGAACTTTGCGCAGGGAACAGAGGGGGATCGGCACTGGCCAGTCGCATGCCAATACGAAAATCTGATTTCTGCAAAGAACCGGACAGATGTTCTCTACACTGCTGTCAGGCACACTGTGACTGGATACTGGAAAGCTGGAAAAATGTCTTGTGGTCTGGCGAGTCGTGGTACACCTTGTTCCGTACCGATGGTAGGCGAAGAGTTTGACGGGAATCGCATGAAGCAATGGATCCAGCTTGCCTTGTGAACTCAACTCAAGTTTCTGAAGCTGGTGTCGTGGCATCGAGCTCGTTCTGTTGATAAGGAATGGGCTCTCTGATAGTGCTGGAAGTTAAGGTGTCATCCAAGGGTTATCTGAATATTGTTGCCGATGAAGTCCATCGTTCAATGTTGATATTCTATCTAGTAGGTGACGGTTGTTTCATGGACGATAACGGTACTATCCACCTCGCAAAATGTGTTGAGGTTCAGCGAGCATGACAGAAACTTCTACCATCTTCCGTGGACACAACAAAGACCGGATCTGAACACCATTGATAATGTACGGAACATGTTAGAAAAACAGATCCGGGAGTAAAGTCCTCTTCTGTTAAATCTGAGCCCGTTAAAAGACTGTGGGTGAAGGCTTATTACAATGTAGACATAGATGCATTCCAACATCTTGTAGAATCTATGACAAACAGTATACGTGGTGTAATTTGGGTTAGCTTTGAATAAAGGTTTCTAATTCAGTGGCCTGTATGTGTACAATGGATACCATTAAGCCTACATACACAGTATTTGTCATTTTCTTGTAGGACTGCCGTCCACAGTGAGTAGAGTTTAGGTCCCAGCCACCTACAGCGAGATCGCCTTTTGGGCAGGACACAGAAACGGAAGGAATGAGAGCAAGTCTAGCGACTTTGACAGAACAGTTTGTAGTGAGATTAGAGTACAGTAGATGGCGCCACCGTACAAGTACGATATTGCACATAGAGATGTGAGAGAATTTCAGGGGGGACATAGGAAAGGATACCCATTTAACCAGTGGGTCCAGCCTGGGGGCCGTCACTTAACGTGCTCGTCCGATGCACGGCGGATATTCAGCGATTGTTAGTAAATCACACCATCTCTGAAAGATCAGCCCAGGTTCGAACCTGAGGACCTTGTATCGATAGTCTGACTCGCTAACCACTAAGCCATCCGCGCCTCAATTAAGCCTACATATACTGTACATGTCTCTTATATTCTACAGGGCTGTGTGTCGAGGTTCTACTGATCATACATATGTAGTGAACTTTTGAAAATTTTATATTAGATGAGATCATAACATTGATCCTCAGTAGCGTACCTGATCATGTCATGCTGCAGTTAACATATTGTTCTTTGGCAATTGGGTACACAGTGTCACTTTAAATTATTTTGTATCAATAATTTTCATCATGAAATCCTTCTAATTAATGATCAATACTAATTACTTCAAAAACAATGCTTTCCATTGGACTTATTGAAAAGAGAGTCGCATTTGGTTTCAATAACAAAAGTTCTAAAAACTGAGTTTTGTTTGAAGTTCAAAGAGAAACGACATTATATTACTATATCAGGGTAAGAATAAGAACTGAAAGGAAAACCTCTCTCTGTTATAAAATATTTTAGAAGATCTGTACTATTTATTTTCATAGGTAAAAACAACATCAGAGGAATGTGTAGTGGCAAAATGTTTTTCAGAGCTGAGCGAAATCAGGATTTCGTTCTTTGCGTTACTCGAATTAAAGTCTTCATTTTCCGAGAGTCACAGCGAAGATGAAAAGTTAATGCAGCGTGTTAAATTATCTGGGAACCGAGAATGAGAACTTGAATGTTAATCGCACCTTTACATATTTTTTGGAGAAATGATGTGAAAATAATCGAACTATTTGCACGAGGTCTGAATTTCCCTTCAAATCCAAACTGCTTGATATGTTATTAACTTCCATTTTTTCAAGAACTGTTTCATAATATTTATTATCTGTTACTTTCCCAACAAAATGTTAAGTAATAACGCTCTCTGACAAAGAAATATTTTTTTCAAATCGGAATGTTAGAGCAGAGATATTGACAAAAATAAAAAATACATATACCTTATCTAGGGAAGGGGGGGGATGCGCACTATTTTAAGCAGAAGGTATTGTCAATGAGATTTTTGTAGTGAGCAGTAACAGACCACGAAAGATATATTTAAATAAACTTTTTTGGAGCGCAGATAGTGCTTGAAATACACCAGAAACAGAAATTTACTTCGCTTAGTGGCCTAACATTCTTTACTAAGAATTAGAAATTGCATGCTGAATATTTCCTACCGGGAGCTCTATCGGATGCAAAAAGAGTTTTTAAATCGGTCTTTTAGCAGCAGAGATAACAAAATAAACTGCAATTTCACTTTACGCCCCCTAGCGGTAAAACTATGCATTACTTAAAAAAGCAAGTGTGCGTAAAAGGGTATTCGTTATCAATGGTATTGAATGGCGGAATGTTTTCATTCGGACATATAAAAGCAATGAATGATATGGAATAAAATATATTTAGGATTCGATAGCACCTGCATTTACGCCATTTATCGGCCATGTTATAGATCGTAAAAGAACCTGAAGCCAAGGATTATCGTTCACATCTTTCAAGCACATTTTTCAAGCTTCGAAAGTGAAATGTTTCAAGTCGGTCCAATAGCTGCGGAGGTATGGTGTCCTCAGACAGACAAAGTGGTGCTACAAGCGCGTACTTTTTGAAAAAATGTGCTGAAAAATTGCTGAACTAATACCATTCTTTCGTCTCTTGTGCCACAGATTTATTTAATTAGTTTTGCAAAAAGAAATATTGTTTATTTCGTTTTGACAATACGAATAATTTCAGATTTATCTTGCATTTTTATCGTTTTAGCTGCTTGCATATTATTAAATTCACACTTTTTTTAAGAACACTAAGTGCTATGTTAATCACCAGCAGACAACACTCGAAAACCTCCGATGGATACTACTGCTTCAAAAGAAAAACATTACCTCTTTCAAAGATATTTAAAAAGTAAACTCAACAGTTTAGTTGATCCTCGAGGAAACTTCATGCATACCCAAGGTTCGTTGTTCGGAATCAAGATGTCTCATCTGCTCGGTTTAAAAGCATATGCACTGGGTGCAACGCAACAAATATTATCAGAATGAAAAATTTATTTGGAAACGTTTAATTACCATGAAAGTTTCCAAATCAATTTTTAACTTTTTTTTCATATATTTTTAATTTTTATAGCCTTTATTTTTGTCAAAAGAAACTAGTTGTTACATAATGTTAAGATAAGAAAAGAAGAATCTATATTTCAAAGAAATTATCTCTTACCATTGCGTTTCCCAATGAAATCTATAACATGTGGCTGCATACAGCTGCAAAGGTTCCCTTTCGTGTTATTTAGTTTTGATCAACGAAGAAGGGCAATCACTATCGAAAATCTCACGCGACCTTTTACTGTAATCTGATCTTCCTGCTACTATTCCAAAAATACTGGAGATAACTGCGCCCATGCATTGGTCATATTACAACCATTTCTTTAAAAGCTGATTCCGAGCATTTCTAAGTGGAGAATTTTATTTGCTGTAAGAAATCCACATCTTTTTCGACGTTTCTTCCTTATTTCATACAAAGATGAAGTGCATGATTCTAGTTTTATTCGGCTTTGCGGGTGAGTTGTTCTTCGGAGAAATTCGAATCATAGTATTAAGGACATGGCATGTTTTCTGCACTTCTTATCTTTTGGTTAAAAAATCTCAGAAATCAAACAACCATCGTAAATATAAATTGCTATACGTGCACTTTTATAGGTATTTCGCTGTTTTTAGAGTCTGAAGAAACTGTTTAATCAGTCACTGTTCGAATATTTCGGTTCAAAAAGCAGCATATGTTATCGTTTTTCCCTACTGAGTTATTATTCTTACTTATCGGAATTTTACAGGCGAAATATCTGAATTGAAATAAGAATTTTCTTAATTTTTCTCTCGATCGACTGCGTTACACAAAAAAATGTAAATAGCATGAGCACATTTTTCATCAGAAATTTTAGATAATTATTAAATTTCTTTTTCTCCCTCCTAAGTGGTATTCCTGTTCATTTGTTTCAATGGGTCATTTCCTTCCACGATAGGAGAGAGATAATTTTTTCGACAACCGAGTGGCCAGGCAAGCACCTCCCGCGGCTACGGCTGATGAACTGTGGCAACGTGTGGAAGCAGCCTGGACCGACATACACCAAGCCCACATTCAAAGCCTCTTTTGTTCGATGTCGTGGCGTGTAGCGGCCGTTATTGCCAGCCATGGGAGCCACACGAACTATTGATGTCTGCGTGTTCCGCAAGTCGCACGGGCCTGTAAGCTCAATCGTTTCATCTTTGTATCTGTTGTTATGGGTCCCGTGAATCTGGCTTTGCTATCTCGTGTCCTTCTTGGTGTTGCATTTTGGGCGGCCAGCAGTGTAGTACACTGGTGTGCATAAATTAAGGACGAAGAGGTGAAATTAGCATAACAGCGTAACGAGCAGGCAGAGCGGACCGAAAGACAACTCAGGAGATAGACTAGGTACCGGTACGTTAGGGCATGCGCATATATACAGCATGACGCAGAGGGGGGGGTCAGAAGGGTATAAAGCACACGGGCGGTGTACGCTCAGCAATTCGGTGAAAGCTATTGTACGGTATACATAAGTTTGAACGACATCGAATTGCTGCCACCGTGTGATATGGCCAACATACAATACCGTAGATGACATCTGGATGACTTTACCAGAGGTCGCGTCATTGGGAAGTTGGAAGAAGGTCGAAGTGTGACTAAGGTGGCCGAGGAGTTCGGGATCGCTCACAGCATCGTTTCACGAGCTTAGAGAGCATTTCAAACGACAGGAACAGCTGTCCGAGAGTTTAGCAGTGGTCGTCCACGAGCAACCACGGCGGCGAAAGACCGGTATATTATCCTACAGGTGAGAAGAGACAGACGGCGGACAGCGGGAGAAATCACAAGGCACGTGCAACAGCCAACTGGACGTCCGTTATCTCGTTTTACCAAGGCCAGGAGGCTGCACAAAGATGGTCTATTTGCACGACGACCAGTACGGTGTGTGCCATTAACGCCTGCTCACCGGAGGCGGCGATTTCTGTGGTGCCAGGAACACAAGAACTGAACACATCAGTAATGGGGTCGAGTTCTCTTTACGGATGAGAGCCGATTTAGTCTGACGAACGATTCTGGACGTATACACATCTGGAGAGAGCAGGGAACACGCAATCACAACTCCAAGATCATCGAAAGGGACCGGTTTGGTGGTGGTGGAGTTTTCGTTTGGGGCGGTATCATGCTTGGTAGCCGTACTGACCTCCACATCTTCCAATGAGGTACAGTCACTGTTGTCCGGTATTGTACCGAGGTTCTCCTGCCTCACGTGCGTCTGTTTAGAGGTGTTGTGGGTCCTGAGTTCCTCTTCATGGACAACAACGCTGCACCTCATCGTACAGTGGCTGTCGCAGAGCTGTTGGAGAGTGAAGATATTCAACGCATGGATTGGCCCGCAAGGTTCCCGGACCTAAATCCAATCGAACACGTGTGTGACCTTCTCAGAAGACGCTTGGCAGCATGTCACCAGCCGCCAGCAACGATTCTGCAGCTTTGATTGGCACACAAGAGGAATGGGCAGTGATGCCTCAACAGCTCCTTGACAACCTCGTCCTCAGCATGGACAGACATTGTAAATCCTACAACGCAGTTATGGGTGATCATATCCCCTACTAAAGACTGGATATTTCTTGGCAGCTGCCTGTCGCATGGACGTTTCTGTCTTCTGTCCAGTTGTGCTCGAAGCTACTTCTTCAATAAAGTGCTTTTGTATCCTTTGGATTCCTTGCTTGGACGGGTTTGCTCACTTGTCCTATATTCTTACATCTTGGGGATCTTATGGTTTGATTTGAGTCGATTTGGAGCACTTCTGCACTACGTTACATTCGAAAAAACGTCTCGTCCTTAACTTTTGCACGCCAGTGTATATTACACAAACTAGTTTATGATCTGTGTGATAACCCAAAGTTGCAGGTAGGGAAACTCAAACCCATATCCTTCTACTTGCCATGTACGTCACATCTGAGGTACGAACGTCACATATCCCCCCCCCCCCCTTTTTTTTTCCCTTTAAGAAAGGACAGGCAGAGAATTAGAGGTTTCCGGGTCGGCCGGCAAACCATGCTGGATAGAACTTAGTGTAGAAGAAGATATTTTCTCTAATTTCAGACGTATTGTGGAATAAGCGTCACAAATGTTTCAAAGACCCTAACAGCCAGTAGATCTATTTTTTCGTTCGGGATCCAATGTGAAATCCAAATTTGCCAGTATCAGAACTCGAGCCCACATCCTTTTCCGGAACCGATGCTTTCCCAATTAAGCTACGCCGAAAAGGGCTTTTCTTTGCTACTTCCGATTTTGACATGTGTGTCACCCTCTGAGGTAGAAACTCCCGATTCTCATAAGGAATCTTTAAAAAGTTTATGAAACGTCAGAGCAAAAATTATGCAAGGAACTGATTATAATTCATCACGAGAAGGGAGAATGAAAACAAATTCGGACACTCTGGCGAAATTTGTTTCTTTTGATACAGAATATAACGGAACTTAAACAACCTCGTCATTAATTTACAGAACCCTATGAATTTCATTTGAAAACTGAAACTTGGAAATTTGGGAAAAGTTTCAGTTTAAAATGCTTAGTTTTGTCTTTTTCCTGATATCAGTCAGTTTCCGAAATTCGTACTTAAAGTATTTGCTGCCAGTTCCTGGACTACATGAATAGGTAAAATCTATAAATGAAATACAAGCATTTCACGTCGTTCCTTGTTCCCCAGAAGGTTAACTTTTAATATTTTGCATCGTCGTTATTTTATTTTGTGAAACAAATTTCCCAACCGTCAATTTGGCCCTTTAAAAATTTTATTTCAGCTTTAACCACTCGTAAGAATTGGATATCTAACGCAAAAAACAGCGCATAACAGATTTACAAAATTGCGAAAATCAGAAAAACTTTGTAACCAGGAAAAGTAGAATTTGGCCGTTAGTTTCCCGTTCACTAAATTCCTCAACTTTAAATACATCTTTTCTTTCCCTTCATGCCAATACATAAATAAAATCGCACCTCAGCAAGTTTTTCATATCAAATTCCAAAACTCAAAAATTTTGAAATTGTTTTAACGAATGGGTAAATAGCCTTATTTTCTTAAACTTTATTTTACTGAAACCCGTATTTTGAAAATCAGAATAGCTACAATATTTACACCATAAGAAAAATTATACTGTGCACCTTGAAAGATTGATTGCATTTTGTGATTCACCAGATTGTTACGAAATTTAAATATTCAGTGTTATCACACAAGATCTCAATTATGTATCGTAACTTAAAGTGAAAGAAAAAATGTAGGTTTCTTTCTGAAAGCAGAGCTTAGTTAAGGGAATCTTCTCACATTCTTATCCCGAGTCGAGTCCCTGGATAGACATGGGCAGTGCGCAGCCCTCCTGGAATCAGGAAAAGGCCATCTGCCCCAAATCAGGGACGGGTAGATTTCCATAGCCCTAGACACCCACGAGGTCACTTACTCCTTCTTCCACGAATGCTATCTACATATACTATGAAATTCTATGGTGCTACTATACAAATTTTACTCATATTCACTTCTTACGTTAAAGGCCATAGGACCCTTGATGAGTCCAGAGGCCGAGCTGCAGTTGACATACGTATATATATTTTAAAAGTGAGATGCACATTTTAAATATATATTTAAAGTGCGATACCGAGATGCACATTCGTAAGATATGTTTAGTAAATGCATTTGGTTTTGTGCAGAGATGTGTAATTTTAAGCAAAAGTCTTACCAAACAAGTTATTCCAGATTTTATGGATTTTAACATTTTTATCATAGTCTGCTTTCGATAACACTCCTGTCGATTATTTTTTCAACTGTTAAATATACGTAATATAGCATGCTCGGAGTGGCGTTACAGAAAAAATAGTACTCACAATCTGTGTGTTCCGAAATTTGTTCGCTAGATGTTTTCGCTGTACATTTTTGAAACCGTTTGCTTCCGTTCAATACCGTTTTTTTTTAACATATTCTTCTATTTCAGGTGTGCAGCTTCTTTATGCTGCCAATCTATGCACGTTGGAAGAACTTTCAAAAAAACATCCCGGTCAGAAAGATGTTCAATTTCCAAGTAACAAAGAAGAAATGGACAAATATTGCAAGTAAGTCTCGCTCTAGGTCTCTTAAATTCCCGAGAAATTTCACAACATTGAATTAAAATGTGGAGTACTAAAGGTCGAGTATCTTGTACAGTAATTTTTATACAAACCGAAATAAGGTAGAAGCAAAACAATTCTAATAGTACGATGATGGGGGTGAAAAAATATATTTGACATTTGATGAAAGTGCATGTTTCCAAACCTTGAAAACAAACAAAAATTCACGATTTCAGAAAATTCCTGAATGTGATGCCGTCCGTCAATTGTCTAATGCTCGCGGGAGGAGGAATTCTATTTATAATGGCTGTCTCAACCTCATCCCACAGGTGTTCAATTGGGTTAAGATCTGGGGACTGAGGCAGCCATTTAACACTCTCAAGTCAGTGTTGTGCTCACAGAACCACTATCCAACAACTCGAGCCTTGTGACATGACACATTATCCTGCGGGAATATACCCTCGCCTTCAGGAAGCACCATCCACATGTGTGAACGTTCCTGGCCTGCAGTGATGTTAAGATACTTGGTGGCATCCAAATGTTGTTCAAGAGGTATTAAGAAACCCAATTCCCTGCATAAAAACAGACTACAGACCATTACACTGCCACAATCAGCTTGCAGATTTAACTCTAAGCAAGTGTGATCCATCGATTGGTGCTATTGAGGTGATATTCTAGCCCGTCTATTGACGTGCATTAACTGAAAATGCGATCATCAGACTGAGCAGCCTTTCCCCAGTCCTCAAGTGTCAGGTTTTGGTGTTCACGGGCCCATTGCAGACCAGTACGATTTTTACCAGAAACGAGTCAGACGCGAAAGGAACGTCTTCTGTTACAGCCCATTCGGGCCAATGTGTAGCGGGATGTGTGCACTGAAATTCTCGTCGCGGTACTGCTGTTCTACTGCGCGCTTATTCGTCGCAATTGACCTCATCTGGAACTTCATAGAATCTTTCGTTGTCCTGGAACATCCACCAGTCTTTCCTGCCCTCAGGAGGACCCATGACTTCTGGTTTTGTTATTTGTGCTCCACTCATTGTAAATCCTCGACACAGATGTTTTTGCATAGCGGAGAAGGTTTGCCGTTCCTGAGATGCTTGCATCCGCTAAGCTGATTGCTTTATCACGCCAATTTCAAAGCCTGAAATGACGGGCCTTTCCCATGTTACCGCTATCTATGCTTCGTCCACGTCTGAATCCTTTGCAGTGAGCCGACTTATCCCATTTAATGCTCAAACTGACCGTAAATAACGGGACCCAGCCTGTCAACCAGTGAGCACCACTATTGACTCAGCAACTATTCGTGTAGGACTTCCGTCCATAGAGGAAAGGTTAGACTCCAAGAAAGCTACGCCTATACAGGGTTTTGGGCAGGAGATTGAAACGGAAGTAAGTAGATGGAGTCTAGGGACTCATCCTATAGGATAGTGCGCAAAGATCTTTAAGATAAATAGACTGGAAGTTCTTGTGTAAATGAGTGGCAGCAGCTGGCAATATTTTGATCGCAGAGCTTGCATGGCAAAACGGCATGTTTCCTATGTAAACAACGTTAATTAATGAAAGAAATACGGGATTACGCCATATAATACAAATTTTGAAGATGACAATCCGATTTTTGGCTTCTCCGGGCAATCACGGGATAGGATTATTAAATTCCAGATTCGCTAAACATGAATGCCGGTTGCTTCGACTAGCGAATCCTGTGATGGTTAAATTTAAATTGATCGGAAACTTGAAACTTGGTCGTTCTGGGTGGTGTAGTGGTTAGCATACCTAGGCGTTTTCTGGGAGACGCGGGTTCGAGTCCCGCTCCAGGACGATGAAAATTTTCAAGTTTTCGTATATTATCTGACTTACCATCCTTGTCACATTTACGCCAAAAATCGGATTGTCATCTTCAAAATTTGTATTATATGGCGTAATCCCGTATTTCTTTCATGATTTATCTGCTTCTCCGGGCAATCACGGGATAGGATTATTAACCTCCAGATTCGCTAAACATGAATGCCGGTTGCTTCGACTAGCGAATCCTGTGATGGTTAAATTTAAATTGATCGGAAACTTGAAACTTGGTCGTTCTGGGTGGTCTAGTGGTTAGCATACCTAGGCGTTTTCTGGGAGACGCGGGTTCGAGTCCCGCTCCAGGACGATGAAAATTTTCAAGTTTTCGTATATTATCTGACTTACCATCCTTGTCACATTTACGCCAAAAATCGGATTGTCATCTTCAAAATTTGTATTATATGGCGTAATCCCGTATTTCTTTCATGATTTATCTGCTTCTCCGGGCAATCACGGGATAGGATTATTAACCTCCAGATTCGCTAAACATGAATGCCGGTTGCTTCGACTAGCGAATCCTGTGATGGTTAAATTTAAATTGATCGGAAACTTGAAACTTGGTCGTTCTGGGTGGTGTAGTGGTTAGCATACCTAGGCGTTTTCTGGGAGACGCGGGTTCGAGTCCCGCTCCAGGACGATGAAAATTTTCAAGTTTTCAAATATTATCTGACTTACCATCCTTGTCACATTTACGCCAAAAATCGGATTGTCATCTTCAAAATTTGTAACGTTAATTAAGTTCTTTTACCTCCGCGAAAGAAGGAATTTTACGTTGTTATATTATAATACTGCGCATTGTTATTATTTTCAATTGAGGATAAATTGGGCGTTGCACCTTTTAACTTACGATTAAAAAAAAAACATCATTATCGTAATTTTCGGGGAGATCAAACGTGTAAAACATATTTCCATTTCAACTGTTTGCAAACTGCGTGACCTAGTTGAATGAAATTCGTGTTTCACACTCTCAGTAAGGTAAAAAATAATTTTAATGTGGCCATTTGTTTATTCTTTAGAGAAGTTTTTGAGAACAAAACTTTTAATTGTAGGTTTTTGCCGCAGTGTTATGAGTTCGTAATAGCTACTCAACGGAAAAATATATATATATATATATATATTTGATAGAAAGAAATGCCCTTTTCACATAATTTAGACTATTTAAAATCTCGGGGATTAAAAGTTTCGGTAAAAATAATTGTTTAAATTGAAAAATTCATAGCTCATTAAAAAGTTTTGTTTAATTGGAAATTTGTTTAGCTCATTAAATCTGGCTGTTTTGTTTTCTGAAATACTTTACGATACATACATACTATTATAAAAACAAAAAATAGTAAATCTTACTGGTTATATATGTAAAAAAATGGATGTAACTGATATAAACACGCGAAAGTCTTTAGTAAATAAACAACGACAACGAGATATGACAGATTCTTGCCGTACAACGCTGAACTTCAAATGTCGCACGGTTAAGTTACGGTTTTCCGGTCTATGTATCATAAGGCTCTACGAAACCCGCCATCTTGTATTGTGCCTTCTCTTGTTAACCAATGGGCAAGCGTATTTCGCAAAATGCTCTGGCAATTTTGCATATTTTGGAACACCGTTTGTGGCTAACGCAAGATATATGATAAATAAAGAGTTCCCTGGTTTCAGATTTTCCTTTTGGACTCTTTAAGTATTTTTTATTAATTAATAAAGCTATGGAAGACGCCTTGGTATGACTTTCGCTGCAGATAAAAAATGAAAGGGAAGGTCAATAAAAATTCTGAAACTAGGGATTTCGTCTAGATCTGCGTTCCAAGACTCAGTCGCAACGTTGCCGTAGATGCTTATACACAGTCCAGTAACATTATTGTGACCACCTCCTACTTTTGACGTCAACAGCGCGTAACCAATGAAAGAAGGCACGTGTCGTGATCTGGCTTGGAGGGTATATAAGGTGTGCTGTAGGCATTCTGAAAACATATCACTCATTGCTGTCATGGACAAATGGAGCGATTTATCAGATTTTCAAAAAGGGATGATTATCAGCCGTATTTCTGGAACAGCGTAGTTTGTGAACTGTTCGCGTGCAGCTGTGGTTAATGTGTATCGTGATTGGAGGAAAGGCACCACTCGGAATACGCGACGTGCAAAATGCGGAGCACCACGTGCCATTGATGTGAGAGGTGAACGTCGGCTTCGAAGGTGCGTGAGGGTCAATCGACACGCTACAGTGGAGCAACTCACTGACAGAATGAACCATGGGGCAACCGGAAGTGTGTCTAAAACGGCATTTCAGTGAACCCTGCTGCGTTTATGACTTTGATTTCAGACGGATGGTCACAGCATTTATGCTACCGAAGGTGCATTGGCAGGAAAGGCTTACATTTGCACTGCAGTGTCGGAATTGGACCTCCGCTGATTAACAAAGGATTGCCTTCTGCGATGAGTCACGTTTTTCTGCTTCATCGAACGGATGCACGTTTGCGTACAAGGCGAGAAACATCAGAAAACAAACATTCTTCAACCATTGCTGGAACAATGCTAGCTGGTGGGCGCAGCGTAATGGTCCTAGAAATGTTTTCGTAGCGTTAACTGGGTCTACTCATACCTGTGGAAGGCACTATGAACCACCGAATTCGTTATGAATCCATCCTTGCAGACCACGTACACCCATACATGCGGATTGCCTTCCCTGGGAAGGATGAGATCTTCCAGCACGACAATGCGACGTGTCACATAGCTAGAAGTATCCGAGAGTAGTTGGAAGAGCACGATGAATACTTTAAAGTACATCCTTGGCCCCCTTGTGATATGTTATATATATTTGCGTTGTGGGGTTAGAAGATTTTATGGTATTTTCTTACTACTCGTTCTTTACATTTGTGTGAGTAGATTGGAGTTTGGATAAGTGACTAAGGTTCGGTATTTGCTGCCATAAGACCCGTTTTCATTTTGTCAGTACTGGTTAAACTTACTCTATTGTGCTACTCCTCAGAGGCATAGTGAAGGATAAGTTGATTTGTGCAGATTTAGAGCTGAGCATTGGTTACACTATATAAATATTTTTACTCTATGTACATATATCCCTTCAGCAGGGAGTGATTTCAGCTGGTGACACGAATCATGACTTGATGTATCTGACATAGACGGTTCTTGAACTCGAGCAAGTCCACATCACAGCACGAACATAGTTCATTCACAGTCCAGTCTTGCACTATATTTGTGCAGACATGTGGCATTGAAAAGTTATTACAACATCACAGGAATAAGATGCCTTAAATATGTAGGATCTCTCAGGTGGATGATTTTCTTGGCAGACCGCAGTCTGTCATATGATTCTTAATTACTACACATTTACCCGCAGGTAACGCAGTGTATCTTCCTCCGTGGCTTTAACCCGCAGGTAGGCTCCTATCTAGTAGCTTTGAGCGACGACTACCGATCGACCTTCCTATTTCCTTTCCGAGTGAGAAGTGTCCCGCAGAAGTTCGTTATAACTTTCTCCCGCTCAAACTGTGCAGCCCGGACCTCGCACAACCATTCACGTAAGCTCACGTCTTTGGAGCAAGAGGGCCAGGTGGTAAACATCTTACATTCCTCCGCTTGTCTCTAGCTGCTTGTAACTTTGTGAGAAACGAGGAGATCCCCATGTTTTGTGAACTTCTGGCTGAACGCAGAATTCACCAAGGTAAGAATTTTCTTCCCCCTTTTTCTCTCCGTGGGACCCTGGCACAGTGGTGCACACAGAATTTCATCAACGGTGGGGGCCATCAAGAAATTTATATATATGTGAATGTACACTATATTATCAAAAGTATTCGGACACCACAATGTTTTGGAACAAACGGCTTTATTACCGCAATTCATAGTTAGTCTGTCCACCTTTGCTTGTATGACATTGGCAACACGTCGAGGCATACTATCAACGAATTTCCGGTTAGTCTCGACAAGACTAGCTCCCCATTCTTCCTGTAAATCTGCTGCCAAAGTGGAGAACGAAAACGGTCGTTGTGGTCGATTTCGTATCCGTTACTCCAGTTTATCCCAGAGATGTTCTATGTGATTAAGATCAAGACTCTGTGCAGGCCAGTCTAGCAATTCCACCTCATTTTCAAGAAACCAGTCCTGCACAGGCAGTGCAGTGTGGTAGGGAGCCGGATCGTGTTAGAAGAGACAGCGGTCATTTCCATATTATTTCCACATTGTTGGAAGCGCAGAATTATACTGAACGTCGAGGTAAACTTCAGAGTTCATGTTTTGTGGTATAGTAACCAACGGGCCGAGTCCCATCTACGACAAACAACTCCACACCATGATGGAGCCTCCGCCGAACTTAACAGTTGGAAGAACACAGTCCGACGAAAATGGTTCGCCGGGCTGTAGCCAAATCTAAACGCGTCGAGCAGATTGGAAGAATTAAAAGCTTGATTCATCGCTCCAAAGAACAGCTTCCTAGTCGCCAACAGTCCAGGGACGACACATCACTCCAAATGACACTATGCATTCATAGTACTGACGCGCTGCTTGTGTGCCGCTTCTACAGAATAATAACTTACACTATGCAACTTTCTACGGATATTTATGGTACTAACCGAGCCTTTACAAGCATTTCCTACTTCATCAGCGATGGAAACTGCAGAGGAAGAACAGGATTTCTTAACATTTCTTACCATGGCCTTGCTGTCACGTTGCATCAGTTTGTGCGGCTTCCTGAACGTTTTTTTTACTTTCGTTGAACCGTCCTGCTTCCATCTCTTTACGACATCACTTAAAATTGCTTTTATTGTGTTTATTTTAGCTGAAATACTCCGTATGGAAACGTTAATGACATCCTATGACCAGCTCACGCTGGAGCACGGAAAGTTCACGTCCACACTGCATATCTATTCAAAGTTACTAATAACACGACAAATCATCTCAGCTTTATATGTAGTATATGTACCTCCCCACTCATACAGCGCGCACCTTCCTGCGCAACCGTTCTTTGCATTTATGTAAATATTTGGTAGCGTCAGAATACTCTTGATAATATAGTGTATGTATGTACGTTATCAATGAATGTTAGCATAAATCAACAGAGATTAACACACAGATTAAAAAACTTCTCTGAAGAAGTAAGGTACATCCAGTAATCAATGAGCATAAGACGGTCATGAATATAACAAGCATTACGAAAACTAAGACTGACAGAAAAATAATTGATCATAGATGAAATACTAAAATTATAAAACCATGCACAGAATCTATTTTATTTTAATTTAGCCATAGTCAGGATACATTTTAAAAGAAAATTTGTTTTAAAGATCCTTCCCCGCTTTTTGGGAGGGGTCTGGACCCGGCTGACCTCTCCGTGTGTGCGCCACTGCCCTGGAACACAATATGGCCGATCGGTTGTCGCTTCTTTTCCTACACGACAAAAATGGCGTGCCGTCTCCCATTTCGGATTTGTTTTTCCATTTTTCCGGTCCGAAATGTTTTCACATCATCACAGTCCTCCTTCCCAAGCTTGATGACTGTTTCTTTTCAAGCGCCGTCTGACAAGGAACCAGTCACTTGAGTCTATCACCTCTATCCTTCACTGAATTAATCACGATGAGGTACTGCATATGAGAACGTTACCCTGTAGCCTAACATGAATCCATGTGTGTTTCTATGAGATACATCCGTGATCACCATTGCTCTTAACGAACTGTTATGCACTGGTCTGCAGTTACATGCTCCTGTTACTCCCTATGATGGATACGATTCAAAACCTGTACAAACACAATCGTGCTACACTGTTCACTAACACTACACTGATACATGATTACTTTATTTCTGCCAATGCACCTTCGTTAGCATACGTGCAGTGACCATCCATCTGCATCGGAGCCCTATACGCAGCCGGGTTCGCCGAACTGTCGTTTCAGACACACGTCCGGTAGCCCCCTGGTTCATTCGGTGAGTGAGTTGCTCCATTGTAGCGTGTTGATCGGCCCTCACGCTCCTTCGAAGCCGACGTTCACCTTTCATATCAATGAAACGTGGTGCTTCGTAATTTCCAAGTCGCTTATTCGCAATGGTACCATTTCTCCAATCATCATACACTTTAACTACAGCAGCACGCGAACAGTTCACACATTGCGCTGTTTCAGAAATAATGCGCCCCTTGGTCCGAAAGCGAATATTCATCCCTTTTGCAAATCTGATAAATCGCTCCTTTTATCCACGGCAGCAAGGAGTGATATGTTCTCGGAGGATCAGGAGGATCATATGTAGAGGATTTTAGGAAGGGAGTGTCTGACCCCAGGTCTTAAACAACCCTTAGAAATAGGAAGCTAGGAGATTTGGGCTAGAGTGCCCGATAGGAAAGTGACACGGAAGCGAAGTAGAAAGGGGAGGAAGACGCCTTTATTTATTACCGGGGGGCAGTACCCGGGGTCCGACGGCTTAACGTGCCCATCCGACGCACGGCGGATATTTAGTGGATCGAGCGTTCGTACCTGCCTGGGATCGAACCTGAGGCCCTTTCCGTGGCAGTCACGAACGTTTCCCACTAGGCAACCCGCGGCCCCATGTTCTCGGAATTCCTGCAGCACACCTTATATACCCTCCAAGCCAACTCCTAGCACGTACCTTCTTTCATTGGTTGCGCGCTGTTGTCGTCAAAAGTAAGAGGTGGTCACAATGTGACTCAACTGTGTAATTACTGAACGCATTAAGAGTTGCTTCACTTTGTACAATTTTTTTCTAAATATCATATGGCTGATGCTGCAAGAATTTAGTTCAACGCAAAATATTTTCTTCTGACATGCAACATGTGTAATGACGTCAGTGACCATCCTTCTGACATGCAACATGTGTAATGATACGTGCAGTATCATTACAGTACCTTTACCATTAAAATTTATGGTTTGTCGGCACTATTCAAATAGATCTGCCCATGTCTTCTAAAAACAGCCTGCAAGTCCTATATGTGTTATACTAAATAAGTTATAAAAAAACATAATACTCAGTTTTGGTCACTTTGTTTCATGACAAGGAGTTGGCCCGGCTCATGAGATTATGTGGAGAAAGTGTTTGGTTGTCCAAATGGGTCCCCTCATCTTTCGCATTGGTAAGTTGTGACGTACCTGCCAGCAGGACGCACACGACGTAAAGGCAGATAGGAATCAGAATAAATGTCTGCGTAGCTCAGTTGGTAGAGCGACTTGTTCCGGAATGAGCGGCCTCGTGTTCGAATCCCGGCGTAGACCAAAAATGACGGAGAAATTTACTTCGTTATAATGGCGCCCGAACTATCCGTATGACCCGGCCGTTCAAAATCTCGCAATGGTGTGATGTTCTTTCCACACCGCGGGATAGGAAAAATCAGAGAATCCCTTCTCCAGCGCTTCGAAAAATAAATGTGTGACGTTGCATTCCACACACGAGATTGACTGGGAGTTCTCAAGTGCACTTTCTACAGTGGGTGGCTGCCTGCAACGATTCATGGTCACGGCTGACCCGCGGGCCGTGGCCTTGGCCCTCTTTCGGGGGGAAGATGTGACGTACCTGCCAGCAGGACGCACTCGACATAAAGGCAGATAGGAATCAGAATAAATGTCTGCGTAGCTCAGTTGGTAGAGCGACTTGTTCCGGAATAAGCGGCCTCGGGTTCGAATCCCGGCGTAGACTAAAAATGACGGAGAAATTTACTTCGTTATAAAGTGTACAAAATTGATTTGTGAAAATCATTATTTACTTTTAAAAGTGTTGAAAAGTGCAGTTTGCTTCCCATGTTTGCCTTAACACTTATTTGAAGTTTTGTTCATTTGGTTTGTTTACCAAGCAGAGTTTCAGAAATCATCTGGATGCCCTTGTAATTTTTCGCATAACGCAGCCAAAGGGATTCCCTGACTCCACTGGGATCTCCAACTTTTAACCCTTAACAACACTAAGACGCACAAACTGTAAAATGATTACAACAAACATAGTTGGACAAAACTGCCCTTAGCAACGGGGATCGATAGAATCTCCAATCCCTTTCATCATGTGACAGTGAGAGTAACACTAAAGATGTTCCGGACGTTGTATTTTTATTTTTATGCACCAAAGTATTACGGAAACATTTTTAAGATAATCACAGGAAAATAGGAGCGCACAGCAATTTTGTGAGAAGGGTTCTGCAATAGCTGAAGAGCGCGGTCTCCCCATTCACCCACTGTTTTGGGGTTGTTTTCAGTCAAAATGTAAGAGAAGAATTGATGTAGTTAAAATAGTCGGTCCTTAACAAAAGAATATACGTCATGCGCCCGAAAACGATGAGGCCTATGACAGTAGTAGCCAACGTTTGTAAAAGTGTGAGCCCAAATTGGAAGTAATCTTCTAAAACACTCTCTTGCATGACCATGGTTATTTTGAGCAGCAGACTAACGTTTATTATTTATCCACTGTTCACTAACAAAGAACAAGAGAAACATATACAGTATGTAGAGCGAAGCCAATGGCAGCCTTTTACTTGTATTATTATTGAGGATTTCCAAACGTGTCATAGGACGTCACATGTTCTCACAGCTGCCCAGCTGACGCCAAGAGTCTCGGGTGAACACTTGTCACTGCTATCGTCGGCAATCCACAGGAGAGGAGTAAAACAGAAGGTCTCCCTTCCTCATGGTCCGGAGAGCGAGGTAATCGGACATGTTACCATGGTCCTCGAACCCTCCGGCCGCAGAACATCCTTTGCGCTCCTACGGCAACAGAACATCTTTTTGCCCTCCTTCTTAGGCGAAAACAGTGAATCGTGATCTTCTCGCTGTTTGAATGGGGGCCCTCTTTTGGGGCACTTCCCTGCAAAGACGCATTAAACTGAAACAAACTTCCTTCCTCGGCACTTACAAAAGTTCTTTAAGCTTCCCAGACATTTTAAACTCGAAAATACACTGCTGGCCACCCAAAATGCAACACCAAGAAGGACACAAGATAACAAAGACAGATTTACTGAACACATAACAACAGATACAAAGATGAAACGATTGAGCTTACAGGCCCGTGCGACTTGCGGAACACGCAGACATCAATAGTTCGTGTGGCCCCCATGGCTGGCAATAACGACCGCTACACGCCGCGGAATCGAACGTAAGAGGTTTTGGATGTGGGCTTGGGGTATTTCAATCCAGGCTGCTTCCACATGTTGCCACAGTTCATCAGGCGTAGCCACAGGTGGTGCTTGCCGGGCCACTCGGTAGCCGATCAGCGACCAGACGTGTTCGATGGGCGACATATCGGGAGAACAGGCGGGCCACGGCAGCAGTGACTGACACCTGGTGGGCCGTAAAGAATTGTTGCATGATGCGTGCCACGTGCGGGCGCGCATTATCCTGTTGAAACGTGGCCGCTGGCAGGTCCTGCATGCAAGGGAGGACTACAAGCTCCAAAACGTCAGAGATGTAGTGGTGGATGTTGAGTGTACCGGCGATGCGTACCACAGCGGTGCGGGTGTCATATGTAATTGCGCCCTAAACCATAACGCCAGGCTACGGACCGGTATGGCAATGCAATCATTCAGGCGTCATACAGTCTCTCGCCGCGGTGCCGCCACACGCGAATCCAACAATCGTGGTGTTACCGGCAGAAGCGGGATTCGTTGGAGAAGACAATGTAGGGCCATTCCGTAGTCCAGGTGCGGCGTTCAACGGCCCACTACCGCCGCACTCGCCGGTGGTGTAACATCAAAGGTAATGGGAGCAATGGGTGCCGTACGACAAGTCCCCGCTCCTGCAGGCGACGTCGAACGGTAAGTGCTGACACAGGTTGTTGCGCAACACACCCTTATTCCTGCGCTAACGTTCGTGATGTGGCGGTGCGAGCCGTCAATGCCCGCAGCACAACATGCCGGTCCTCTGGTTCGGTGGTGTGCCGCGGCTGCGGCAATCACTCACGTCGGTCCGTCCGTCCGTCCGTCCCTCCTGTACCCACCGAACCCATACTTGCCTCACTGTGGCTGGATGTCGTCCCACACGGGCGCCGATGTCTCGGTACGATAAACAGCTGTCGCGATGAGCCACTATTCGTCCTCTGTCGAACTCCGAAACGTGCTGGAATGACTGCCGTATTCTGCGACGAGGCATCAGGAAGCTTCCCACACACAGGTCCGGCAGCACAATACACTTCCACTACTTACACCCCGCCTTCTGTGCACCCTTCTTATAGTGCTTCTCGGTGGCGTGCCGGGCGCACATAATTTGCATATGCCCTGCAATGCCAATCGTTTGCACGTCCTCTCGCGGGCAACGCATCCTGCGAATTTCAAGCCAATCGGATGCTACCTTCTTGGTGTTGCATTTTGTGTGGCCAGCAGTGTATTTCTTAGTAACAGCTACTTCATTTGACAGTGATGATAATCATTATTTGTTTTATTTATTGTGAGAGTGGTTTAAGGAATCAAGAGATGGCACTGCATGCCTCCTGTGACGTGCCACTGAGGTGACGCAAGAGTCAAAACGGCAAATTTACAGCGATAAGCCAAGGTCGGTATAGTTCAGTTGGGAGAAAAAATGGCACCGAAGTCAGGAGACGTGGGTTCGAATCTTATTACCGGCAAAAAAAAAGAGCTTTATTTTTCCATTGGTGCCCGAACAGGGATTCGAGAATAATCTGTGATGCTTCTTCCACAGATCGCATTTAATTAACGGAAATTCTTTCTTCTACGCTTCGAAAAAGGTGTGTTGCTCCTTCCACACATCGTCTGGAACTTAGAAAAAGTACCTTCTTCGACAATGAGCTCTCCTTCAAGCATGGTTTGCAGCGGACCCAAAACCAGAGATTTCTTGCCCCCATCTTTCTAACGAGAGGGGGGGGTATGTATGATGTACCACTGAAATGACGCAAGAGTCAAATCGGCAAGTTGCAGCGGTAAGCCAAAGTCAGCGTAGTTCAGTCAGGAGAATACTTGACGCGGAAAGAAGGAGCTGTGGGTTCAAATCTCACCACCGGTAAAAAAGGCTTTATTTTCACATGCGTTCCAACAAAAAATTTTCACGCGTCATCTTGAGCACGCGTGCCATAAGTTCGTCATTCCTGTCTAGCATTATGGACCTATGAAAGATGCATTGTCTTTAGTGTAGTGCTCGCCTTACAGTAGGTTGTCCTAATCAGCAACTGACATGTCGTCTTCGGACCCAATTATTTCAGTACACTCCTGGTGCCCTTCAGTGACTGTGAAAAGGTTAACTGTTAGACAATTTTCATAAGTAAGCAAGAGGTTATCAAAGGCAATATATTGTGTTGCTTATTAATAGCGATTTTTGCACATCATTGAAAATTTCCATATTTCCCTGAAAAAATACCCTATGGGGCAACGTTATGCCAAATGTGACATATCTACCTTAATGAATGAAATGAAAAAAAAAAGGTAAGTAATTGAGTTTTTCTGATTATGTGCCGTAGAATGTTGTATATTCATGTGCGCCAAGCACTAATTACACGTATTTATGTCACATTTTTCAAGTGCTTAATTTTTAACTTGAGCTGTTATCTATTGTAATTCGGTTTCCTGCGACATTTTAAATACAAAATCCATTTGGTGTCCTCATTTTCTGATGTAAAGTTATTTGTTTTATTATTAAAAGAAAGTGTTGCGTTTTTAAAGCCTTTTTGATTTTCAGAGTACTTCATCATGTCATGATTGACGTCATTGAGTATGTCAGAAAATGCCCTGAAGGTTCAGAGGTAAAATTCCTGGTACCATATTTTGAGACTTCACAGCAGGTTTTCCGGGAACTCTGCACAGATGGGACAAACTTAAACACAAGTAAATATTTTTGTTTTTATTTTAGAGTAATTAAAGATTTATTCTGTAACTCAATCATTTATTAGAATTAAAGATTTGTGTAAGCAGAGTCAAACGACTAAATTTAGAGCTCCTGGTTTCAGGGAAAAGATTGAACAAGGTGGTAGGACATACAAACCACCCCTAACTTGTTAATAATGCCCGGATGTTAGGTAAAATGCTTATTTGGCATATTTCTGCGCATTTAGCTACTTTGAATAATAAATGCATAATTTTTACATTTAGCGCATATTTTTACTTATATCTTGAAAAGTTTCTAGAAAAGCAATTTCGAAAAACAAAATTATCCATTTTTAGACTTAACAGGTTCTTTGCAGAATGGCGAACCCACTTGTTCAAATATTCCACCACATCACAGAATTCTGTTATTCAAATGAATCCACTTCACATCAAAAGAGAAATGTTTAGTCTTTCTTCTCACTAAACGACTGCGCCAGCAATGTGAATGTTGCTTTATGTAGGACGACCACGTTTACTGAAACTTTAGATTTCTACTAGTAAGGGTCCCGTTTGTAAGGGTTAACACGGAACTTTTTCTGCGCATCAAAATCCATGAGCCAGACAAATTGTTTATCAGTCTTGACGCCCAACGCTTATCAAGAGAGAAGGCAAGCAGTACATGGCAAGGGTGCTAGAGATATTGTATAAGGTAGGGTCCACTACGAAGTCAGTTTGCTGTTGAAATGAGTTTACACTCTGTAAGCGAGCTAGAGCAAAGCCGTCTCGAGTGCTAGAGGCCTAAACCTATGCAATTTTCCCGTTTGTGACGTGGGCAACAGGATCGAAACAAACCAAACCCTCTACGATTGAAACCGAGAAACAGTGTGTTCGCTCGGCGTGCGTCTTGTATTGAGAGTGCAGAAGTCTTGATGCCTGATAAGAGGATTAGAAGAGAAATTGGTATTTTTATTAATTTAGATGTTTTAATTGGTTTAACGACCACCGTGAGCAACTCAATGGGCTATATAAGCACTCGCCGGTCCCTAATTTACGGTCACTGGTTCCAAGAAAGGGAGAAAACCAGTGCCGTAAGACCAACACAACATCCATGCCTCACCTGGATTCCAACCCGGACCCCTTTCGGACGAATAATCAGAGGCCATCGCTTAAACCAACCACTACGCCACCGGCGCGGCAATTAATTTATATTAGATATTTCTTATATGAATTGATGAAGAAGACTATTTTATTGTAAACATAACAGTTCCCGCGAAACTTAGTTGGTTTAAGTAACATTTCGTGTATCATTAGGTTTAAGCGACGTTTCATTAATCCTTATGTACTGTGTTTTTATCCATTGCTGTTTCCTTCTTTTGTATGAACTATTTAGATGTATACTTTTGCGACGTCATGCTGAAATAAAAATATATGTATCAGGCGCACATTGTGTTGCTGAAAGAATATGAAATTACCATATCAATAACGGCAATTTTAGTATCATGCATGAAATGTTCGTTGTTAACTTATCAGACAAAGTTTCGACTTTTTCTCTTTAATTTATTTGGATGAAATAGAATATAATCTATTTGAAAAAATGCATGATGCCTGCGCTAATACTTTAGAATCTGTACAAAACAACAACCCACAGACGTAAAAAAAGTTAAAGCTATTTTATATCTAAATTAGTTTGTAGATATGAAATAATCACTGAATTTATCACTCCCGTGGCTCATAAAGTGTTTGCATTCTGTTTTTACCAAATGTTTTGCATTTACCGAAATTTATAACTTTTTCCCACCGATATTGGGAAGTTACGAAAAATTACAATCCTGATATCGCCTTGCTGTAACATCACTGCAAGCTAAGATGGCAGTCACGGCAGCGTTTGTTATGACCCTGATTGTGACGTCACGAATCGAGGACTAAGGCTCGCCTGCACTCGAAACGGATTTTGCTAGGCCCCTTCCCTTTTCGAGTGCATAGGGACAAGGTAAGCAGACCATTGTAGCACTCCATAATAGCCATGTGACCCTGTTTGCTTTGTTTTGGCATTTCATAAACAAGCAGTTGGAACTTGCGTATGTGTGATCGAGCTTTATATTCTCATTTATTCATCAAATTAAGACGAAAGAGTTCTATGCCGCATCTATAAGTCAATGGCAATTTCTGGCATTTCCGTTATTGTTGAAGGGTAACAACACGATATTACAAATTTGGAAAATACTGATAGAATCTTTGATTGAAAATAAAGGCAAAAGATAGCTTTGCTGTACTTACCCCATACGCAGTAAGTCATTACTTTCCAAGTCCAAAATAAAATACACGTTATAAAAATCATGTTTCAAGTTCCAAAATTAAATATACATGTTCATACTATAAACATGTATTTGTATCTAGTTTGCAATATGATGTCAATCATAAAGTTTTCAAAAATAACGTACCTGAGCTGCAGAGTTAATACCAAGATATATATTTCAATAATAATATATGTTACAATACAATGCCGATATAGAGCTGTAGAACATGGAATAGAAATATACACTGAAGCTCCAAAAAAAAAATGGTACACCAGTCTAATACTTGGTAAGTCCCCCACGGGAGCGCAGGACTGCAGAAATACGACAGGGCACGGACTCCACTCGCTTCTGGAAATATGCTGTAGGCAATGCACGCCATACTTCCTGCAGATCTTGCCACATTTCGAGTGTATTCCGAGGTCTCAGAGTCCTGTGTTCGATAGCGTGTTGCATGGCATATCAAATGTGTTCTATCACGTTCAGATCTGGGGACTTGGGTGGGCTGGCAACCACCCAAACTCAGATGGATGCTCCTCCAACCATATTGTGGAGTCCCGACACTTTTGTGGAGGTGCATTGTCCTGTTGGAACAGGTCCATCAGCATGAATGCAGGACATGAACGGGTGTACCTCGTCAGAAAGGATGCGCTTATAGCGTTGGCCGGTTACAGACGTACCAGGTGTCCCAGTGAAGTCCAGTTAAATACACCCTATATCATTACGGACCCTCCCCCAGCACCACCAACCGGTACAGTTCCCTGTTGACAGGCGGGATCCAGGGATTCATAGGGTTTGCGCCACACACGAATCCTTCCATTTTCCCGATACAGTTGGAAACGCGAGTCGTCAGACCAGGCTACTTGTTTCCAGTGATCAAGTGTCCAGTGGCGGTGTTGCCCTGCCCAAGCGAGGCGCATAGCTCTGTTTTGTGCACCCATCAAGGAGACTCGAGTTGGGCGTCGTCTCCCAAAGCTCATATCGTGCAGGGTACGTTGCACATTCCGGACGCTGATGCTTGTTGAAACTCCAGCATTGAATTCCAATGATACCTGCGAGAATGTTGCACGCCTATCGCGTGAAACGATTCTTGGCAGTCGACGATGGCAACGTTCACTCAATGTTTTTTTACGGCCACACTGGTATCGTAGGTTGGAGGTTTTGCCGGAATTCTTGTAGTCACGATATACCCTTGCAATGGTCGTCCGTGAAAATCCGAATTGCCGCCCCGGTGGCGCAGTGGTCTAAGTGATGGCTTCTGATCATTCGTCCGAACGGGGACCGGGTTCGATTCCCGGTGAGGCATGGATGTTGTGTTTGTCTTACGGCACTGGCTCTCTCCCTTCCCTGGAACAGTGACCCTAAATTAGGGACGGGCGACTGCTTATAGCCCATTGAGTTGCTCACGGTGGTCGTTACACCTCCAATAAAAAAAAATCCGAACTTCGTTTCTACCTCCGAAATACACGGTACTATGGCCCATCTCACGAGCACCAACTATGCCACCGCGTGAAAGTCGCTTAAATCGTTATTACTTGTCATTCTGATGTCGAAAACAGCTCTGACAGCTGGCAAGGATGTATATCGCTTTATATACCCACTGGTGGACGCAACCGAGTGCGCGCATAGGTGACATTGCTATGTATTTTGCATAAGCTCGTCTGTACGAGTTTTTCTGGCACTTCAGTGTACACTCAATGGACAAAGCATTAGAGATGCCTACCTAATAGCGTGTTGGTCCTCCTCTAGCGCGAATAATAGCATGTAGACGCTGAGGCACCAACTCCAACAGATTTCGGAGGTAATGCCAGCAATGCCTACTGCAGCATTATCCAGAACGTCAGAGTTGGATCCATGGATCTGATGTTCCGCTTCACGGCCTCCCACAGAGCTTCCACAGGGTTTAAATCCGGAGACTTTAGGAGACACTGGATGGTTCCAAACCCAGATGAGTGTTCTTCGAGCTATGTCTGGGTGGTTGCTGCTCGGTGGAACGACGCACTGTCTTGCTGAAACAGTCCATCGATCGCAGGATACCCGAAGTCCATCAAAGAGTGTAGGTGATCAGCCTGCACATAATGGCATCGCGTAGCGATTAAGAAGCTTTCCAGATACACTAAAGGACCTAATGTGCCCCGTGAGAAAACTCCCCAAACCATCACAGAGCCACCACCGCCTTGAACAGAGCCGACCTGGCAGGACGGGGTCATGGCCTCATGCCATACCGTCGACGCCACTTCCATAGCCCATACAATGCAGAGTGCGCCGTACCGACCTGTCGCTGCCGCTACTTGGGCCTCCGACATTTAACCTGCATGTGATTTGCGCCACCATTTCCAGACAGTCGGTCTGCACGAGCCTGGAGAGTGTACCTCGAGCCCTGTCATCAATGACGTGTTGTCGACTACCGCTTGCTCTCTGGGCGCTGGTACGTCCGTCGATGGTATACTAGCGGTACACTCTTGATACGGTTGCCCTCGGGAACCGAAGTGTTCTTACCACTTGGACGTTGGAATGGCCCTTCTGTCTTGCGCCAGCAATGCGTCCACGGTAAAAGTCGCTCAGATCACCACGTTTACACATGTTCGTCCATTGCTATACACTGCTGAGAAGCCCTGCGGTCCGCCGATTTATTACCTGCGTTGGGTTTGTGTTTGTTCCACTCTACGTGGGTGATGCCATGTCAACTGCCCATCACATCCATCTCTAACGTTTTGTCTACTGACAAGAACCACCCCCACCCCCACCTCCGGGTTCGAACAAACGAAACCGCACCAAACTTCCGTTACAAGTCATTTACGTACCTCGAATTCAATAGTAACATTCGTTTTTCTGTAAACCTCCGCATTTGCTCACTAGAGGGCTTCGTTGAGTCACCTGTCGCTCATCGGCTTCTGCGCCACTCGAGAGTGTGCAGGTTCTTGTATCACATCTTTTGTTTGTCTGTGTACGTAGTGAGACGACAAATGGTTTGACTTTTTTTGCGTCAGTTTTGAATATAGAGTACATCTGTCTGACAAGTCACTAATACTTTGTGATTCTTGGCCTGGACTCACTAGAGGGCTCCATAAGGATGAACGAATCCATTTGTGATTTCTGGCCTGGACTACTAGAGGCCTGGACATAAGGATGAACGAATACTTCAGGAGGCCTCCGGTGGAAAACAAGTTCATTTAAAAATCATTCCACCAAGAACTGCGAAATATGTTCAACCCCTCGATGTTAATTTTTTTCAGACAGTATAAAATTTACGCAAAGAGAATTACAGACTACATAAAACTACGATCCAACATGCCGCAGCCAAAATTACATGACAGAATATTCCTCCTGAAGATGCATTCTGTGATCTACAATCAACTGTCTGCGGGAATCTATAGACCGATGCTTCGTTACGCAGGGCAGAAAGCTGGCTACCATTGTGGTGAACCTGTGCAGAATTTTAAAAGTGTAATCGACGTAGCTTTCAAACACTAATATTCTTCCTGCGTGTGCATTATGTGGGTGTACCGATGTTGCATTTATTAATTGTTGTGCATTTTGCGACAATGGTTATTGCTTTGGTCATTTTATAGACAGACAGCCCTCACATGAATTAATCTTTTGACACTTGCACACTCTGACCCTTCGTTATGAAGTTACGGACGTCAACTGTCCTCTGTACGTGATAATTATTTTCGTGCAGATCCGCTCTTTACCCTTCGACGTGGCATCTATCTTCAGTGACATCTACTGGTCAACTGCGGAGTTTTACAAAAAAAAAAACGAATATCACCATTGAATTCAGAGGAACGTAAACGACTTATAATGGAAGTTTGGTGCGGTTTTGTTTGTTCGACACCGGGGGTGTTCCTTGTGAGTGTAGAACTGGAAAGCTACAGAATCAGCTTTTACCTAGGAAATATTACTGAGATTCTCCAAATAAGTAGCAGCAAATAAACCTATAACAAACATCCTACTAAAGTCCATACCAAAATTTTTTGTTTGTTACACTTTCAGTTCGAGCAACAACAGCAAACCTGTTTCACACCCAACTTGTGTTTACAAACTGTGACCTCTCAAGCGTTTTTTCTCAGCAGCTATCTAACGTAAACTATTGCTTGAACATAACAAGCTTAGGAAATAAACTTTCTATCGTGTATTCATGCAACCTTTTTTTTTCTTCCAGTTTTTCTTATTTCAGGCTTTTTTTTCAGTTTTTCTTATTTCCGCTTGTGTTTGTTTCAGATTACATCGAAAATAAAAATATTATTATGAATTTTACGTCTGTCCACCTACAAAGACTTTTTATAAATATATGCATATATATAACTGCTTGTCTTTTGTTTCAGAGTACATCGAAAATATCAGTTGCCTAGGCAACGTCGCTGACTACGGTAAAGATTGTGGAACTTTAACAATTCCGGATGACATATTGGACATTTTCATCTGTGGGTAAGTTGAAACAGGCAATCGTTTTCCTTAAATCACTTTCCTTTACTGTAAATATTATCATAGCAAATTTTCGTGTACTATCCGTCCACTGTATTTTGGAATGACAATCTATGGTGTGTCTGCATATAACTGAACAGGTCCTGATAACTACACTTATTTAATGGATTTTAATAGCAATTACTGTATAATACCGATGCATAATTTAGGGGATAGCTTAATTAATTGGGCAGGAGGTGATTACAGTCAAGAATGTAAACATTTGTAAATATTTAGTGCATAATTTTTTTATTAATTATGTAAATACGTACTTATAAATATCAGCAGATAAATCAAGAGATTACTTTTAGGGCTTTGTGTGGACAGTTAGCTATTGACAAAAAAAGGGAATAAATATGCTACCTAATCCAAACTATATTTCATCTTACACATTGGTTCTAAGAATCAGTTTTTCTCTTCATTACCTTTTGCCAAGAAGACCATTTTACCAACAGTATCTTTTTCACATAAACCCCAGTTTTCTCTCTAGAGGGAATAAATGCACACTGTATTTTCCTCGATTTCTTTGAATCTAAAAGTCTGATTTGAAAAATTATTTCTATGTCGGATAGCATTCATGTGGGGAAACACTTTGCACATCATTTCTAATTTGTAGTCGCGAAAACGTCGGTCACTAAGGAGCGCAAGTACATATTTCTATTTTCAATATATTCGCAAACGTAACTGCAGTCTTTAAAACTCGACTGAAAAATTCCTTTTTGGGGGAAATACAACTTATTAAAGAAGAAGTTTTATCCATATTTCTTGCTCAAATATTTGCACAGATATCAAGGGAGGGGGGGGGCTTAAACTCTCAAGAAGTCTTCAGCCTTAAACTTTCGTTTGTGCTGCTCCGGTGGCCGAGTGGTACGCGGAGCTTGCTTCCAATCATTCCAACCAAAATGGGTAGGGGCTCGAATCGCAGGTAAACTGGGGTTTATGTGCCCGCCCTACTGCACTGGTTCTTCCTGGAAACAGTGGTGCTAAGTTAAGGATGAGGTGCCGGTCAAAACACCGACAAATCATAAAACCGTGATTCGACCTGTCGGTGTTTTGTAATAGTGCCCTTTTAGGATATTATAGTTTTCTGTTCAATTACTACAGGTATAGGGAACTCCTTTTAATTAGTCGAGATTGCCTTTTTCACCAATCTAGTGTTGTAGAATTTAATTCTTAAATTGGATGTGTAGCTAAATGTTTAATATCAACACTCCATCGGTTCGGTAGGCAATAGAAAAGAAAAAGGTTTTTCGCTAAACCTTCATTCAGGGCGGAAGAATGTGTGCTTAACAATGATAGAACAAAGAGCACTTCATACTAGTAATAATAAAATTACATACCGACCTGAATTCTACTCAAATAGAAAAAAAAATAATTATAATACAAAGGATGATGCAAAGACACAGTGATTCAAACTTGATGTAATATATTCACAACACGTAGATGCTCCTGACGCCATGTTTGTTGTAGAAGAAGAAAGTCTTGCCACATCATTGCGCAGTTGTTGGACATAACACTTACACCATAATAGGAAAATACACATCCTTGAAGTAGTGTAGCCTAACTGAGTTTAATGACCGGGAACATTACATTTAATAAAGTTGCTTCCTTTATTGAGTAGTTAGTTCACACACCAACATCGTCGAACACACAACCGCACACAAGCATTAACAAGGGCACACTGAGGCAGTTCTCTTCGCAACAGCGCTCACATGAGAGAGAGAGAGAGGGAAAGACCCGAATGTGTGGTTCCAAAGTACACGTAGTTCTTCCCGATTTGGTGAATAACAGTTGCGCCTGGCATGCAGCGATGTCGCAATCATTAAGAGTGGCTGCAAATCTTGTATGACGATCTGTGTTTTTTTTTCATTATTATTAGCGCTGAGAGGCTATAATTCCAACATCTACTTCACCAACAAGTTGAATTCAAAGCAAACTCATTCATCCTGTGATGAGACAAAAGCCGCAAAGTTTTTCCGGCTGCATTTACCGGCACTGACGTTTTAAATATTCAACAAACCTCATTAAAGTTAGCATTAGATGTTGTAATTAAATATATACAAATTTTTTTAGCTCAAAAGCTAATACTTTGTACCAGCTACGTTTAATGAAAATAACTGTAAGACAGAAACAAAATGAGAACTACGCGATTTACTAAGACACAGATTAGAGAAAATATATTTTCTTGAATAACATTCTTCTGCTTTGCGCCCTAGATAAGGACTAAACAGTCAAACAAATTACAAGGAGAGGTTGTACGCTATTCCGCAACAAAAATGTACAACAGAACGTGGGCCCCGGCTTTCCAGAATCCTTTGAATTCTTTTTTCATGAATTATACTGCCCTTCTTTTCAAGTATGGAAGCTTCCTCTCTATTTATGGGCTCTGTGTTTTGTTCAAAAGCATTTTGTTCCTTCCTTAGTTCTGTTATTAAATGGGATACATTAACGTGAGGGTGTCCAACTAAATTGCCCCATCTATAATCCAGGCTCAGACTTTGTTTTGTGTTCTGGGGATGTCACTTACGTGAACTGACAAGATGTGGGGGGAACAGTGGTTCGACCGTTGGACTTCACCGTTGCGTAATCTTCGCAGAATCGGTCTAAAAACATACAGTAATAGTCTATGAACCACTATAGTAGGTCTTTCAACTGCTCATCGAATAATACTTTGATTTCAGGAAATGCTGAAGGAATTCGATCGGAATGATGAAAGCCAAAGCAGCGATGTGACGAGCCAAGAGACTGCATCAGCTATCATCTCCGTATCTGGTTTGAAGTCCTGGAATGCTTTGAAGTTTACTATACACTATCTACCAACAAGTAATTGGGCACCTGTGATAGCAAAGGAAAACGAAGTTTATTCACCTTCAATAGTTGGTGGAGCCTCCACGAGCAGCGATTACAGCTGCGACCCTCCGGGGCATACTCTCAACCAGGCGTTGTACGACGGCTAGCGGTATTTTCTTCCACTCGGCTTGGAGAAGACAGGTCAGTTCCTTCACCGATTTCGGAAGGTGGGGGCACCCCTTAAGTCGACGCTCCAACTCGCCCCAGAGGTGCTCGATAGGGTTAAGGTCCGGGCTCTGCGCAGGCCAGTACATTCGATTAACCCCATTGTCACCATACCAAGCCATGGTGGACCTCGCAACATGACAGGTGGCATTCTCATCCTGGAAGTAACATGGGTCCACCACGTAAAACTGCTACAACGTAGGAAGCGCATGGTCATTCAAAATGGTGCAGTAGGTCTCGGCGTTGAGTCTACCAGGAATTGTGACCAAGAGTCCCGTGCCATACCAGGAGAAACACCCCCATAGCATAATTCCACCGCCGCCGAACTTCACAGTTGGCACAATACATTCCGGCAGGAGGCGTTCTCTAGGCAGACGCCAAAACCAGACCCTGCCATCCGAACGGTAGAGGGTGAACCTTGATTCGTCACTCCAGAGAACCTGTTTCCACTGTTCAACGGTCCACTGTCAACGTTCTTTGCACCACGTTAGCCAAGAAGCGCTACTGGACTTGGTGATCAAAGGCTTGTGGGCGGCAGCACGTCCATGATAACCGAGCAGATGGGCTTCCTTACGGATGGTATTCATCGAAAGGAACACTCCCGGATGCCTGTTGAAACTCCTCGCGGATGTAGCCCATCGATTTGGAGCGGTTCTTCCGAATTTCTCTGGCCAGCATCTGTCGGTTTCTAACTCCCAGTTTTTGGGTCTGCCGGGTCAGGGCACATTCCGACAGTCACCTCTCATCTTCCACTTGCCAATCACGTAGGCCACTGTTGATATTGGGTACTTCAACTCGCTGGATATGTCACGTATGGATCGGCCCTTTCTGTGATACCCGACGATTACACCTTTCTCGAAATCAGGGAGCTTAGAACTGCGTGGCATCTTGCATGCGACTGGTTGCGTTGTTGTTTCCCACACGATATTTAACGGCGGTGGCCATGACGTGTATCAGGACCGCGGATATCGCCGATTGCAGGGGTGTCCAATTACTTGTTGGTAGATAGTGTATATGCTTTGCCCTAAATTGTAAAAGCAGCAGTGATGTTGAGCCTGAAGGAACTCAATCAGACAGCGTTTACTACAGACTTTTCAAAGTCAGTTACAACGTAATCTGGCTGTAATTTCAAATTGTTTTCTGCCACAAACCTAATCGAATCTTGAAACAGTCTTGTATAGCTGGCTTGCCGCTTTCTAGACATCAAGGCATAAGCTAATAAAAGTACTCGACAGTTATTTTCTGGTCCAACTGGGGCCTGAATAGAATATAACAGATGGAAAACAGTTGGCACCGTCTTAAATCGTCCATCCATAATCCAGTACTTGGCTTCGCTAAGCCTTTTGATGTCTGCAGTTAGAAACGAGTTATATTTTGTCCTCGTTAAGAATGAATTTTGTAACACAGAAATAAATCACTTGTTATTGTATGCTTCAGTTCTTCGGGAATATTTGAATTTTCAAGTGATGTTGGTTCTTGAGGTGTGTCTCAAGAACCAACATCACTTGAAAATTCAAATATTCCCGAAGAACTGAAGCATACAATAACGTCAGGCTCTTTTGATTTGTTCTCTCATGGCATCTTTTGACGGCATGCTTTAGAAAGCTACTAAACTCACCCCGCGATTATTTGCTGAAACAGCTGAATCGCTAATTCGTTAGATAAGCGAACATTTTCTTTTACTTCTGCCATTGTTTTTGCTAGTTGAGATTTCAAGTCATCTGGTGTATGGGTGTGCTCGGTGGTGTCTTTCAAACTGTGCTCACCATCACATAAAACTGATTTTCGTCTCGGCCTGTATTCCTTTCCCTTTCTGATCATAAATCCGGTAGAACAAGTTATTGCGTTTACATTCTTTTAAATAAAGATGCCTTTTCACACTCTGTTTTTTCTTCCTTTCTGTGATGGTACTAATTCACAAATTTCAGGCATAATTCTTTCAATGCATTAATTATCCAGACAAAGTTTATCTCAGATAAAAAAATTTCAAGTACCTCGTTTCCGCTTTAACAGATAACGAAGTAAGTCTCCTCAAGTAGCAGTAAGTTGCCCGGACCATCTCCAGATAAACTACCCCTAGGTGCTAGCTTTCCATTTATGATATTATATTGCAGTGAAATTTGCTATGAACACTTTCACTGCCCGATTTGAATTACGGCATATAGGCCATGTATGCACTTCAGGATTGACGTGTACTTATTATTTTCCGTTAGTCATTTACACATACCAAGTATTAAATTTGTAACTTCGAATCTGCTAAAAAGGCATGCGTGTTATGCTGATAATTGCCGGTGTTGTCACAAGAAGAAATGAAAGTCTCTCTTCTGTCAACTCTTTTTCCGAAAAAGTTATTTGCTTCGTTTTCCGTTAGCAGGATTCTCTATCTTGAGGAACCTAATTCCTTGGATTTCCTTGGTAGAAAGAACATAAGCAGCATGTAATCTGTTTAGTGGACATGCTCCTATAATTCTAAAGAAGAACTGCAGCACGTTAGTTCCTTATTGCACGCATTGCAGTACTGGATGGCATGCGAATCGGTGTGGTAATTAGTTTATAATACAGTGCATTGTGAATAATATGATTTCCTGATGTGTGGATACCGTCTCTTCTAATGACAGGATATGAATAAAGAAAAAGAAACGAACAGAAAGAACGAAAAAACGTCATCTTTCTTAGTAAACGCTTACTTGCAGCACTTATTGTGCATGTTCACGTTTCTCTGCAACGTGGTACTTATTCTCAAATACGCAACACGATTTTTCGAAATTTTAAATTTCGAGAAACCCTGAATAAAGGTAAAAAATATTCCTGTTATCTAACATTTGAAATCGATACCTACTGATTCTGGACTAAATCGAACAAGTAATGTAAATTTGAAAAACGACTTTTTGAAACGATGTTACACGTTTTTATCCAGTTAACTGCCACGTTGGTTTGTAGATTCAGGGACATAAAACTAAGGGTGATTTCGTTATGCCAAGAATGTTTGGCCGCACAACGGACACAATGTTACATTTAAAATGCTTACTCTTACTGTAATGTGCAACCCACTCTAATATCAATGATGTGCACATCCTGACACACTCAAATGAATATGAATGTTTTATTTCCGTCACAGTTTCAATTCAACGCAGATTTGAATGCTGCGTCAGTTACATATAGGCCAAACAGGGCTAACTGAATTAATTAAGCCTCATTTCTGAATATAATAAAAAACTACTTGTGGATGATGCTTAAAATGCTTGTTGACGATGTTTTGTGAATATCCTGGACGAAACTATTTCGTAAAACATCCTCAACATTCATTTGCAGCTTGAATTAATTATAAATTACAGATAAAAAACAATCCTCGGTAAACCAGTTATCTGCCCGATGAAAAAAAAAGTCAGTCATTACCAAATAAATACACACACTTTTACTAAGGAATGTTCATAACACAATGAAAAGAGACCATAAGTAAAAATAAAGTTGAGTAACGATGAAATACGCAGGGCAAGTGCCACCAGTATGAGTAGATCCTACCCAGAAGCACTTTTTTCTGCTTTTCCTTCTCATTTTTTTTTTTTACTCAGAGCTGAGGTCTCGGTCTTGTCCTTATAAATATGAACATACACTGAAGAGCAATTGAATTAGAGACAGCTGGCGTTATGCAAATGTGGCGCTGTAGGCGGCCCTGTAAACGGAAACGACATGACGTATGCAGCGATCCGACAAAATAAGGCGTGATGCGACGGGAATCAGCAAGAGTCGGACGAAGTATGGGTAAGACGAAGGATCTAAGCGCATTTGATCGTAGGCAATTTGTCGGGGTTCGACGAATGGGTCACTCCATCTCGGAAGTCGTGCAGGCACTGGGATTTTCACGAGCCACTGTGTCACGGGTGCACACTGAGTACATCAAATCCGGTAAAACCATCCCTGCAAGGGCCAACTGCCGTGGACAACAGCGTGTGGATGAGCGCGGTCATCGTCGGCTAGTTCGCATTGTAACAGCGGATAGACGGGCCACAGTGCAAGAAATTACTCGGAAATATAACGCTGGACCACAAAAACGTGTAAGCAGCCACACCATCCAACCATCTCCTCGCTATGGGGTACAGAAGACATCGTCCCACGAGGGTACCGCTGCTGACCGCACATCACAGGGTACAAAGATTAGCATGGGCGTGCGTACATCGCCACTGGACCCTAGACATGTGGAAGAATGTTGCCTGGACTGATGAGTCGAGATTCACGTTGGTGCATTCGGATGGCAGGATACGAGTACGGCGCAAACCACATGAAGCGATGGATCCTTCTTGCCAGCAGGGTACTCTTCAAGCTGGTAGGGGTGGCATTCTCTTCTGGGGACTGTTTACGTGGACTGAAATGGGACCCCTGGTACGTGTGACATAGTCCGTAACAGGTCAACGTTACCGGGATATCCTGGACGACCATTTGCTCCTGTTTGTGCGTCTTCAACATCCTACTGGGGACCTCATCCTGCAAGAAGACATTGAACCATGCCATCGCTCCCGAATTGTATCCGAATGGTTAAAGGAACATTCCACCGACGTGACCTCGCTTCCTTGGGCAGCTAGGTCACCTGACCTCAATCCCATCGAGCACATCAGGGATGCCATTGAGAGAGATGTTCGAGGCTCGGAACCCCCTCCATCAAATCTTCGTGAACTGTGGGAGCTTGTTCAGGGGTCGTGGATCCGTATGGCTTCCCAACGCTTCCGGTGTCTCGTCGAGTCCATGCCGAGACGAATCACCACCGTCATCAGGGCGAAAGGTCATGCTGCACATTACTGGACAGATATCTCGAATTCAATTGCTCTTCAGTGTACTTATTCTGAATTTCAATTATAAATATAAGCTACTCATTCTACATTTCAATCACACCTGGCAGTGCATTTATAAAAAAAAAAAAATGAGATTCCCACATCCTCATAAAGTTGCCATTTTCCTTTTGCCATATGATATCCGATTTCGGTAATGCATGCACATTTAACAAAAACGGATATTCCTTGTTTTGATGTCTACGATTAAATATGTGCGTAGAAAAATATGAACTTTCGAACTAAAGTCTGTTCTGTTTAATACAGCTTGATTTTTTTCTTATTCTTTTGTTTCAGGTTTAGCTATACGTACAATGGATGTCTTTACCAAGCCATAAATGATAAATGCGGAAGTGACGCACTTAAGGTTTTTAAAGAGTTGGTGAAACCGCAGATGCGATACATAAAAGATTCCTGCTGTACAACCGTGGGGCCGAAATCAAGCATCACAAAACATTTTCTTTTCTTTTGAAATTTCAGGACTTGTCCCAAAAATTAAATCGTTTGTTTGATGATTGCTTAGTTGAATAATAAAAGTATTCTGATTGATTCATTTTCTTTTCCACTTTGCTCACAAAACATTTCAAAAAACTTGGTCTCTCAGATCTGTAAATAAGTTCGCTATTAAAAAGACTACTCATTATGCATTTTAAGTGTACCGGCACAGAACAATGGCCACACTCTGAGAGAAATGTAAACAAGAATGAATAAGTTAGTTAAAGGTCATCATTTAACCAATAAAGGTAATCATTTAACTAACTGCACTTTAAAATATCATCATTTAACTAACTTTATTTTAAAATGCGAACGCTTAACTTATTGTAACTTAAGGCTCTAATACTTGAATAGGGCATGGTTTTCTTTCCACCTTTCTAAGTGAAAGACAAAAAGATAAACTAAACTTAAACTATCCTTAGAAAGTAGAGACAAGTGACTTAGAATACATAACTGATCAAAATATTGTTCTTAAGAGAACGAAAAAGCATATTTCCTTCGTAATTCTTATTAGATCTTGCTTAAGGGATTTCACCAGAAAAGCTTAAGAGAAACTATTTGAAAGTTTTTCTTTGGCTTGTGTGTGTGTGTGGGCGCGTGTGGGGATTTTGCTATTTCCCCCTTCTCTTTGTATAACACGCGGCTTTCCTGAGTTCTTTACACACGGTGACGACGATATTTACAGTTTTGAATCGCTGCTATTGGTTAAATGACCGTGTTAACTATTATGGTATACTTCTCTCGTCAACCATTAACATCATCCGATTCCCTCATTATTCGAGTGATATAATTATCGATGTAAATGTTCGCCGATAAGTAAAAGAAGACATTCTATAATATCACACACGTTTCGGAGTAACGACTCAAGTCTGAGATGAAAACATGTAGTCCGATCAGAAAAAGGCTTACCATAAAAGTTGTTTTTATATTCAGTAAAAGTTAGTATGTTGAGCGGCTTAAGTGAAATCCTATGCACAGCAGTAACTACACTGCGACAGGTTGTCAAATGACGACCTCCTTGGTAAAGTGGACTAGCATCAAAGTAAGATGAATGATACAATATTTGTTGGTAAAGAAAATGTCAGCAGCTGATATCCTTCTACAGTTCATCGAAGTAGGAAAAACGCAATAATGTCAATCAATAAGTTCTCAAAGGATTCCGTACGTTTGTATCAGATAGCGGAAATGTGTGGAACGACAATTCGCATCGAAGTAATCCACCGCGCCCCTCGACGACAAAGATCAACACTACATGCGTCGAAGAACTCATTCAAGAGGAAAGACGGGTAACTTAGTGGCATCTTTAATCCAACCTAGATGTTACTTGTTGTCATCTGAGAGTACTGGCGCACTCTGAAGGCAGACAAGCACGGAGTCATGGTGAAAAGATTGGGCAGGTCATCAGCAGAAAAGGCCTCGGTTTTCTTAGCGACAGTGTAGTCCTCCTCTAAGACAAAGCCCAAGAGCACACGGCACAGTACATATAAAACTTGCTGCGAGATTTCTATTAGCACTGCCATCCTACAATCGGAATTTGTCACGATACCTTATTAAAAATTATGTAAATAACTGGCAGTAGTCTGGTGGGTCTGTTGTTTTATAGTATTCTAAGGTTTGTCATGCCTATAACTTTCTTTGGCAAAATGAGCTAACCACTTTAAAGTTTGATATTTAAAGTATATCGTTTCACCATTTTATGTGAATTTCCTGTGTTGAACCTGTTAAGCGCATTACAGTCTTCGAAGACAAATTTCTTGTTACACAAAATAAAATCATTTTCACTCGTCATGCCACGTCAATTTGTTATACGGCTTTTTCTTGAGAAAACAAGTTCATGATTCCGCCTCAGCAAACTTTACAAGTTGAAAACGTTTAAGAGGGGAGGGGGGAGGGTTGCACACTGGTTTCTGTTGCCGTGAATAAATTTACCTACAGAAGTTTTATTCTGGTACCACTACCTTAAGTTTGTATTGAAATAATGCGTATGATCTTCAGACGATTCTTACCCTTCCAACAGAAGCCGTCGCTCTTTCCACGTTTATAAGTGAGTCACGGAAAAATTCTCATTGACCGCCACCGGGAATCGAACCCAGGGTCTTCCAGTTACGCGCCGGACATGCTTCCAATGCAGCACAGCGGCCTCGAATTCCCCCAGACTCACATACGAATAACTGCCAAGCCACAGTCTTCGATGACAAATTTGCCAAGTGGCTTGGCAACTAGTGTATGTGAGTCTGGAGGAATTGGAGGCCGATGTGGTGCAGGGGAAGCATATCCGGCGCGTAACTGGAAGACCCTGGGTTCGATTCCCGGTGGCGGCCAATGAGAATTTTTCCGTGTCACTTATAAACGTGGAAAGAGCGATGACCTCTGTTTGATGTTCCTGGTCCACGTCAAATGCCTGTATTAATGATTCTTACCCTTTTTATTCAGAAGCCGAATTAAGACGTAGATCTTTTTGAACTGCTGTTGGACGATCTCCAGAATTCCAGCAGTGGTTTACAGAATGTACCACTTATACAATAATAAAGATTTAATGCCTTTAGAACTTTAGAGTTTAAACAGTTTTGTTGCTTGCACAGGGTGCGAACTTAATTTAGTACTCTCAAGGCCTCTAATTAAACACCTTAAAGGAAAAAAAAACTAAGGTAAAGATTTCAGCAGAAACAATACTTACCAATTCAGTGCCCGTTTATTTTTACCAGGTATAGCACGTCAACACGCTGTGAATAATTTAAAAACACTAAGGCAATAAATCCAGCAATTCGAACTGTCAACTTGCTGTTTTTTAACAAGACACAATTAACAAATACAGTTTGCTGTAACTAAGCATCATCCACATATCACTAATCCTGCAATTTTTATCGCTCTTCATATAACACATAGCATAATGTACGTAGCACAACGACCGCATCTCCTATTGTACGTCACTAATTTTTTTTTTTTATTGGACTTTAACTCACTGTCAGGGTGCCAACTTTGAAAACACTCGTCGGTAAGAATAGTGTGTCTTTAAGTCAGGAAAACGTTTAATGAGGAGAAACCAAATTTACATGATAAAACAGAAATTCAAAAGGTTAAATTAATTCTGTTTAAATTAAACAGAATTGAAAAGGTTAAATTAGTTGTATACGTTGCACGCTAGAAGGCTGTGTTAACATTTGTCAAACTGAAATTATTTGGAGCATATATGTATCAGAGGCATGGACTTCAGCTAAAATCGTTCTTCAGAAGCTTCGGACAGCTCATAGAAGCACGGGGAAATGTATGCTTAGTGTAACTAAGGAGAATAGGAAAACGAATCAACAGGAGTTGGTCCATGGCTTGGTGACAAGACTTGATGATATCATGATCAAAGTAAAGATAAAACATCGTCTAGAAATACAGCCATCCCATTGAAAATCAAAGAACTAAAGAACAAAAATTGGACTGAACTGCTAAGGCGCATAGAATGTTGCTAGAAGAACTGATCACCGTTGGGGAATTGAAGTTCTACACTGGATTCAAGGAACAAGGAAATACTCACAGAAAAAAATCGGTATGTACACACTGTTGTCCTAAAAAGTATTTTAAAATAGGCTCTCTGTACAAATATCTACTAATAGCGCACACTTGTGTATTACTTAAAGATAATTTCTCTAAAGGCGGCAGAAGAAGGAAATGGAATTTTCGAAATCAAACAATTATAACCAGAAATATTCCAAATCAAACTGTACCATGTTTCAAGACAATAGTAAAGGGTCTGTGATCAAGAAATATTTTTTATGTATATTTTTCGAATGAAAGAATCTTTTGCAAATTGAATTTCCCACTGACGCTACGTAGCAGCAGAAACTTTGCGTTTTGAAAATATATATATAAGCTTAAACATGCACAAAACAGTCCTGCCATGAGAAAATAACTTTTCAAATATATCTTTTAGAAAACACGGATACCAAGAAAAGAACTTATGCCATCACAACCCAAGAAGGAAAACTGGGAAGTATTTACATTGGATATCATTCGTGATCGTTACCTAGCGTAAGGTATAAAGATAACTGTTTTTACAATCGAGCGTTTAGAAGTGACGACACAGTTGCAAAAGTAAAACAGACACACTTTCGCCACTTTATGGAAGAGATGCTTATTAAGATAAATTTAAAAGTAAAAGTAAAGTCACAGCAATGAAATGGTATCGGATTTAAAAATATTTTTTTAAATCTGACTTTTAGAAAAAGGGCTATTGAGAAAAATGGAAAATTCATTTACTCCTCACAGAGAGAAAGCTACCTATTGTTTCGGGCCGGAATTATACCTAAAACGTTTTTCCTAGTCATTAGTACCTGCTCAGGAAAGTTTGTTCAATTGCGATTTAGAAAATTGTGATTTATTGTTCAATTGTGATTTATTTGTTCAGTTGAGATTTAAAAGTTCAGATACACCTGAAAACATATTACACGGAGAAGTTCGCATCTAATGACAAAACTGTGCAACATGAAATTTTTGAAATTATATGTTAAGCATTCTTCAGCATGAATGCTACAATATGCAAAATTACATCTAAATGCTAAATTGGACTGTGGACTCAGTACATGATAAATTGGACTCTGCACACATCAGGCCGATTTGAAAAATGAATTTTGCATTGGCAAACCGAGCTGTGGAAAACGACAATTTTTGCCTTTCCTTCTTTTAACGATGACTTTGCCCCAATGAGGTGTATTACTGATTTTGTCACAATGGGGTGTAAAAGGCTGCCGCTATGACCTAGTTGCTCCCGTCCGAAATGAGCCCAGGTTCGAGTCCCGAACGAGACCCTCCTGGTGTGCTAGCCTAATGGTAGTCCTTTCCCTGGAATCAGTGACCTTGAATTAGGGAGCAACTATATGGGCTTATAGCCTATCGAGTTGCTGACGGCCGTTACAACCCGAAAGCAAAACAAAAGAAATAAATGGCGCGAAATTCCTACTCAAATTTCTCGCTAGGTGGGACAATCATATACCTTATTTTTCTCAATCCGATTTGAAAAGTTTTTTTAACACTGGATACCATTCACATTGTACAACATTCTGCGTATATTCTTGGATTTTTATGCAGCATTACTATGCGTTTCTGTTTGCGGGGTTCATATGTGTTTCTGAACATCCAGTTAAAAACTATTTTCAGCTTCTGAACATCCAGTTAAATAAATATTTTCATATTGTATGGCAGTCCATACCGTACACATTTCGAGCATTGTCGTTCTTGAATATTGCACATTTTCCCTTCGACAGGATGTATAGGTACAAACTTTTTTCTTGCTATCTCTCTTTCTAAAAGCCATACTTAAAATTATTGTTTTCCGTCACATATTTTTTACGATAAAGATCAATTCTCTCTTAGTTACTACTTTTTATAATTCACAGCTCTACCGCTAAGTGAAGTTAAAGTATGTTATCATTTGAAAGAGTATCTTTAGTTCTGAGAATCTGTTGTAATGCTCTGTTCATGGTAAGATACTTTTCATTACGAAGAATGTTTTGCACCAATTTTCTTCTTTGAATAACGCACAGCTTTCTTCCTAAGGGTTAAAAATTATATGACGTTTTTCGCAATATCTCCTCTCCTAATTGCTCAATTTGAAATAATTCGTTTTCCTCGTGAATTTTCCGCACTGGGAACATTCCGTGTAGAATTTGTGTTTTTTCATAACGCAGATTTTTGCCACTCCAGTGCGGAAGTAGTTATCTTGATTTGTGCAAGGTTTATCGATTGCATATGTCCAGTTAATTTATATACTTATTGTAACAAGTTCCATTCACTGTGAAAATCGATGCTCACATTGAATATATACACTGAAGATCAACTGAATTAGAGATACCTGTCTACTAACGTGTAGCACCACCTTTCGCCCTGATGACGGCGGTGATTCGTCTTCGCATGGACTCGACAGGACACCGGAAGCGTTGGGAAACCATACGGATCCACGACCCCTGAACAAGCTCCCACAGTTCACGAAGATTTGATGGAGGGGGTCAGAGCCTCGAACATCTCTCTCAATGGCATCCCAGATTTGCTCGATGGGATTGAAGTCAGGTAACCTAGCTGGCCAAGGAAGCGAGGTCACGTCGGTGGAGTGTTCATCCAACCATTCGGATACAATTCGGGAGCAATGGCACGGTGCATTGCCTTGTTGCATGATGAGGTCCCCAGTGGGATGTTGAAGACGCACAAACGGGAGCAAATGCTCGTCCAGGATATCCCGGTAACGTTGATCTGTGATGGACGATGTCACACGTACCAGGGGTGCCATTTCAGTCCACGTAAATAGTCCCCAGACGAGAATCCCACCCACACCAGCTTGAAGAGTACCCTGCTGACAAGAAGAATCCATCGCTTCATGTGGTTTGCGCCGTACTCGTATATTACCATTTTCATGTACCAACTTGAATCTCGACTCATTAGTTCAGGCATTATTTTCCCACATGTCTAGGGTCCAGTGGCGATGTTCCCGCGCCCATGTTAATATTTCCGTCCTGTGATGTGCGGTCAGCAGCGGTACTCTCGTGGGACGATGGCTTCTGTACCCCATAGCGAGGAGATGGTTCTGGATGGTGTGGCTGCTTACACGTTTTTGTGCACCAGCGTTAAATTGCCGAGTGATTTCTTGCACTGTGGCCCGTCTATCCGCTGTTACAATGCGAGCTTGCCGAAGATGACCCCGCTCATCCACACGCTGTTGTCCACGGCAGTTGGCCCTTGAAGGAATGGTTTTACCGAATTCGATGTACTCACGGTGCACCCGTGTCACAGTGGCTCGTGAAAATCCTAGTGCCTGCACGACTTCCGAGATGGAGTGACCCATTCATCGGGTCCCGACAATTTTCCCACGATCAAATACGCTTAGATCTTTCTTCTTACCCATACTGCGTCGGACCCTTACTGATTCCTGTCGCATTACTCCTTATATTGTCGGCTCGCTGCATACGTCTTATCGTTTCCGTTTACAGCGCCACATTTGCATAACGCCAGCTATCTCTAATTCAATTGCTCTTCAGTGTACAATGACGCGGATTTTCACCAATAGGGGTCGCAAAGGCGTTCTCTTTTCTTGCAGATTTTTTTTTCTTCGAAAATTAACATGTAATTTTTTTTTCTTTTCTCCCTTGTTTAGGTGGCGATAAAACCAATGACTATTTTATTTAAAGTGCCTGATTATATTTCTGCTCTAATGTCTGTCGATTTTTATCTGTGTTAGTGAAGTGCAGATATACGAAATCGATGCAGGCGAAATAGATGAGGTGATTTGAAAATCGCTGTGTCACGGGATGCTTTAGTCATTTTTGACATACGTCAGATAGCCGTCCAAACAGGTCGTACTCCAAGTTCAAAGACACGGTGTTTACAACAATGCATAATATCTGTTGTTCTGATCTAGTCCATATAAATTTTCCTCATAGAGAGACGGAGAACTCTAAATCCCACTGTTACATCCACTGTTATCCAAAGAAATATGGTTCCTTTATTACAGGGTCCAATTTCTACAAGAACTAACCGACCACATTTTGTGAAAGCTGAACTATTTGAACAGCATCCGACGGGTTGTTTGACTCTGACGGCTCGCCACCGACTTGACTGCCGAGACATCGAAAGCGAATGGGTTAAGTTGACGAATGGCACCAAGTCGTCAACTCTGATGAGTTGAGCTTCTGTTGGGATGCAAGTGATGGCCCCAGAAGGGTATAGTGTCATCAAGGCCACATCGAATCATGAGCAGCACGATGCCCGCAAGATCGGAGTTATTGACTTGGGTGACGTAAAATACCACCCCCGATTGCCTTTAGTGTTTGACACATGAACGCTTAGAGCTCTGTATATGTGGATAACGTTCTTGAACTCCACTCTGCCCTTCTTTCATTTGCGACGTATTTTGTGTCATTTTCCACAACGATAATGTGCGTCCCCTTGCGGCTCCGATCGTTCTGTAGTACCTACGTGTTGTCAGCACTTTATCTTGGTCAGTGCCGGTTAAGCATATTTGGGATATGTCTGTACATTCATTTTATTGTTTAATGATGTCACGCGGCAAAAACCCAAAAAGTACCAAGAAGATTTCCTGATTCATCACATATTTCTGACATCTTAAGCATCCAGTTCGAACAACACTGGAGTGTGCCAGCAGAACATCGTTTTGAACCTATATTTATCGATGCCATGACGGTTTTCTCAATATATCACAAACAGCGGAGGGCGACAAATTACTAGTTGAGCTGAGTCTCGGGAAAAATATCCCAGAATCCTCATCTGAGTATATCTTTTTTATGGTAGATACTGTATACCAGCGGTCCCAAACTGTGCTTCACTGAGCTCAAGTGCTCCATGAAGAGATTGGGAAAAAAATAAATAAAATAGATGTGATAAGATCTCAAAGACACAGACTGCACGCGGCGAAACCAGAGAGAGACTCGACGGCGCCAGGCTAACCCTGTCTCCTCTGTGAGAATTTCACGGCGCTTTTAGACCTTATTGTTAGCTTCGATACCTTTTCAGAATTATCTGGAAAGTTTATATTGCGTTTTAAAACCTCATGTTTCTTCGCTCCTTCAGTCACCATTCAGCCGAGAGTTGAAACGAATTAAGTCGCAGTGCAATGTTATTTATTGATGAGTATTTTTAGTGCATGCTTTTCAATTAAAGTTTTTTTATTGTAAATAATTACGTTAATATAACTTTTCGGATCTTCTGTCTTGAGGACAAAACACCTATGTAGTGATTCAAAAAATATCATGGATTTTCTTTCAGTCGATCAGTGGCTGTAGTCTGTATCCTTAAAACAATTGTCAAAACCTCCGTCACAGTACCTCCAGTAGCTGTGGAAGCATCAACATCTAACAGGCATATCCAAATTTATGTCATTTTTCTATTATTTACCAGATTATTATTATTATTTACGCAGCCGATACGAACATTATATTTCATTTGTACAGTGGAAGGATATGGAGCAGTTGAAGTCTCGAACCAACTGCCTAGTTCTTTCAAAACCAGTGCCATAGAAAAAAAGAATAGTAAAAAGGAAGTACTACTATTCCTACTTGGATTTGGGTTTGTTGAGACCAGTGACAGCAAACCACAGTGCGTAATTTGCAGCAAAGTGTTGCCAAACAGTGAAACGTTGGCAGAAAAAAATGAGCTATCATTTTGAGGAGGTCCATACAGAATACAAGGGCAAACCAACTGATTTCTTCAGAAGAAAGTACGATGAACTTTCACAAGCCCAGAAAATTATATTCTATGACTCAAAAACAGTTGACGAAAAGAGTTTGATGACGTTCTACTTAATTAGCTACTAGTTGCTCAATTTGGCGAAGCCCATACCATCCCTGAAAACTTTATAAAGCCTTGCGTAAAGGACATAGCGGAATGTATGCTAAATAGGGAAGCCTCGAAACAAGCAGGCACAGGGCTGCAAATGGATGAATCAATGGATATGGCCGGCTTGGTAATTTTAATAGTATTTGTACGCTACCAGTACTTGGAGTCTTTTCAAGAGGATCTACTTATCTGCAAGCCGTTACCGACTAACACAAGTGATGCTGAAATTTTCAAATTAACAGACAAATTTTTCAAGTGGCATCCCATAGGGTAACTGCGTTGATGTGCGTACAGACGGCGCGAAGGCCATGACTGGTGGGACGTCTGGTATTATCTCAAGAATAAAAACAAAAGTCTACTGCGTCCTCCACAGTTATGCCCTTTCTATGAAAAAATGCCACCCTCTCTAAAAAAAAAGTCTGAGACGAAAGCGTGAAAGTAATAAATTATATTCAAAATTTATTCAAAATGTTGAATGATGACATGGAGAGTCTACATACGTCTTTCTTCTTCACACAGAAGTAAGGTGGCTTTCTCGGGGCCAGATTTAGATGAAATTTGCCCCTGGGCTGTTTTTTAACCCCCCCCCCTCTTTGCTACTCACTATTTTTCTTTTATATATTGAAATTTTATTAGAAATTTTCGGATGATTTAGAAATCAAATTTACGTATTTTATCTTGATAAAATCTTTAAAAAGCGCCTTTATTTTTATTATTGCTTATTACTTATGAAATTTTGAAACGAACGTATAAAATTTAAACAAGTAAAGTAATCACTCATTCAATTAGTAATGCGTCAAGGTAAAAGGGTAAACTTACCTTTCATTGTGCTTTTTGAAGTTTAGCGAAGTTCTCTAATGATGAATCACAACAGCACATACCCGATTCATGCCTATTATCCTGCCCCCACACCCCTCCATTCACAGTACTGGAATTTTGTTAGCAATGAAAAGGAAACGAACAACGGGTGTTCGGCTGAGGTGACACGCTAAATCATTTCTCAAATAAAGAGCAGGAAATCTCAAACTGCATAACACAAGACTTTGGATTTTTGGTTATAAATATAAAACTGCAAAATAGTAATTAATGTTTAATTTTTACGAAATTTTGTAGTCGTATAATTGGACAGATCAGTGGGAAAATTCGTCCCCTCAAAGATTCGCCCCTGGATTGAAGCTTGGTCAGCCCCCCTACCCCCTAAATATTGCACTGGGCTTTCTCTCGGTAAAAGTTTGACTCGGCTCTTCGAAAAGAGGGCTGAAGTCAGAACCTTCCTGATTGACAACGACTTCACTTTGCGAGACAGGTTGTGTGATGAGCGCTGGCTCATGAAATTCGCGTATGTAGCAAACATTTTTTAAAAAGTTAATTACTTAAGTCTCTCACTTCAAAGAACAGCAGTAACTGTTTTCGACGCCAATGATAAAGTACAAGTTTTAAAAAAAGAAAATCAAGTTTTGGGCGGATTCAATAAAAAATTGAAATCTAAACAGCTTCCCAATGGTAAAAGGATTTAGAGAAGAACAAATTTTAGAAATACCTGGAGATATCTAAAATGAGTTTCACGTTCCCCTTCTAAGTTCACTTGATAGTTTCAACTGCGATTTTCCGAAAGAAGTCCATGAAAAAATTTAAGAAAGCTTTTGGGTTGTAAACCCTACTCTGCTGTGTCGGAAAATCCAGCCTGTCTGGCAACGCAGCAGTATGAGTACTTGATTGTTTTGACACCAGATGCTGCGATAAAAGAGAATTTTGGAACTAAGAAGTCAGAATTAGAAATTTGGTGTCAGCTAAAAGACGAATTTAAAATTTTGTCAGATAAAGCGAAAATCATCCTTCTTCCCTTTTTCAATAACTTACTTGCGTGTATCAGGAATATCTGCCTATGTGTGGCTACTGAAGCAAAATACAGATCCCGTCTCAATGCTTAGCCAGATATTCGGTTGCTGCTGTCACAAATTCAACCAGATATAGCCATATTGTGCAAATCAAAACAGTCTCATCCCTCTCATCAGAATCTAAGTTTCCGGGCAATGCTTTACCGTTCTTTTTCGATGTCAAGTGACATTTTTGGTTGTGCAACTGTAAAAATGGTTTTAAATACCATATCTATGTGCATCACCATTGTGGATTTACAATACCTGCTTTGAATTCATTCTCAAATGTGTTGTCTTACTTTATTACTTTTGTTGTTCTTTTTCGTTTATGTAGTTTTATTAGTAGAGAAAACAACATTTCGAATGAAATACAACTTGATGTTTAGCATGCCCAAATGCTTAAAAATACCTTCCACCGTCAATATTGCTGTTATTCGGTTTAGTACTTACGTAGGTTCTAGGTGAAAATATCGTCGCCCTTATGCCAAGGACGCGTATATGCAAAATTGATGTTTTGAGAAAACGTTATTTAAATTCCAATATTTAATGACTTTCAATGGGAAAAATTAAGTTTATATCAAAATTTAAGTTATTTAGAATTCAAAAAATAATTCGTGTTTTCGCTATACGATAAAATATCGACTAACAACTTGAAAATTGCAGTTAGTTAAAAACAACCAAAAATACACATACGTGCCTTTGGCATAAGGGCGACGCGACGATAGTGCTCCGTGACGATTTTCTCTCCTGAAAAGTGCTCCGCAACTTAAAAAGTTTGGGAACCGCTGCTTTATCCACACTCTTTCCGTGCATGTTTGAACTATCTCGGTCGCGGTGTCGCAATGTTTACCTCCATAAGCATATGTCGCTTAATATTGGTAGGGATGGGGTTTTTTTTAACTAACATCCAGATGACGCTAAGGCCAAGATTAGGCACAAAACTTCAAGCAGTGTAACATGAAAATGTTTCGCTTTTCATCTGACCATCAAGTGAATTATATATCATTTCCATAGCTTCTTCTGAAACGAAGTTTTTCCTTTCTGTGACGTACAAGTATTCATATTTTTAACTCTTCAATAGCAAGTTGAATGTAATAAAAATGTTTTGTCTTCATTGAACGTTAATCATGTCCCTCAACACCTTCTCGTGGTAGTGTCAGCTTTTAAGACGACTGCACACCAAACCGAAAACTCATTCCATTATATTCAGCATGCGTGATTGGAAAATTTGTTTCAGCACATATTTATTAAACGGTGAATTCAGCGCCATCTTTTTGTATTTCTGCTGAAAGGAATGTAACTGTTGAGACATACGTCCGGGTGGGTCGCAAATATCGAAAGGATTTTGATCGAATCGCTGTAGTGCGGAAAAGTTGTTTTAAAGACAATGTAAGAAAAAATAAATTCGACAATATTCTTCATTCGCGCATGACGATCGAAATTATAGACATTTTCAAAATTTACGCAGTTTCACTGATTTTTTTTCTATGTACCAAATAAATTACAATTGAATCGCTACAGTGCGGAAAGGTTGCCCGGGTATAGCTAAAGAAAATATTAACAAAAAAATTGAATCAAACAATATATTCCGTTCGTAAATGACGATCGAAACTACAGGAAATTCCAAAATTTATGCAATTTTATTAATTGTTTTCGAAGTACTACAAAAATTTCAATCGAATCACTATAGTTCGGAAAAGTTGCCTCTACTATAACTAAATATAATGTAAAAATGTTTTTTTTGAATTAAAGCAATATTTTCTGTTCGCGCATGACGATCAAACGTATAGAAATTACACAGATTTAGGCACTTGTAGAGATTCGTTCTAAGTACCAGATCCTTCCCGCTCCATTCATTTGCAACTGAGACCTGTCAACCCTGACTTTGATAAACACTCCATATATTGGTGGCAATGGTTAACAACATAAAATCTGTATTTGATAAAGTGTGCATCCCTACAGCAAGGTTGCAGATGAGGTCTGGCGCGCCACCCCGGTGGCGCAGTGGTCGTTGAACAGACAAGTCGCATTTTTTCGGCTCCTGCGTAGAAGTCAGCGTTCGTTAGTTTACTTGTTCTTTTTGTGGTATTTCGTCGTTTTGGTTGCAGTGTTTCTGTACCCTCGCTTCACGAGCAGTGAGGCTGAGTGTCGAGTGGGTGCTCATTTTTTATTTTTGTGTTTAATTTTCGTGTGTCGTCAGTTACGACGCATGAGTTTTGGTGGGCCAGTGGTCGAGAATGTCCACTACCACTGTGAATAAGTCACTGTCGTCTACAGCTGCTTCGTCGATTGCTGATATGTCTTCGCTTCGTAGTTCTGTGTCTTCTTCGGGGAATGTTGCGTCGGCTAGTGCGCTGGACTTCCAGAGACTGTGCTTCTGGCCACCCGTGTGCCGGCTGCGTCTAATATTCCTGGTTCTGCTAGTTCTACTTCAACGTCGTCCGCACAAGCTGTGAGAAGTACCTCATATATTTCTAGTGATTCTGCACCACATTTCAAACGTGTAGCTTCGGCGTTGAAAATTAATCTTCCAAGTGATTCACCGCAAGGTAAGCAATTGTCGTCTGCCTTATTATTAAGTGTTTTCATTCCTGCTTTACGTGACACCCCCTCCCCCAGTATCTGCATGCTGTGTCGAAGGTCGTACCAGCCGAAAGCATTGTGTCCATTATTCGCTTGGGTGGAGGGGTGGTTGTTCACTTCACCCACCAGCAAGCAGTAGATTTAATTATAGTTCATGTGGTTGATATTGGGTCCTTTCATCTACAACCTGTCGCTGCAGCCCAAAGACCAGTTACGGTGACCCTCTCTCCTGTACCAACGGCTGTTCCCGATTCTCTGTTGATTGATGCCCTCAACACGATGGGTCGTGTTGTGGGAGTGACCAAGATTCTTCCAGCTACAGCCCGTGATTCCCCCCTGAAACATGTGCAGGGTGGGCACCGCCAGTACCGGGTTATTTTTCCAACTTCTCAGTCAATTGCGGAACGCCCTGCAACTCTGGAATCAGTCACTGATACCCGGACGTACATTTTTAATCTTTTTGCAGGGGTTCAGTGCTTCCGCTGTAAAGAGGAAGGTCATCTCGCTTCTGCTTGTCCTCATTCTACTCCTGGTGCTAGATCTGATTCTTCATTAGCTACTACAGTTCCGGTGGCCGCTGCCCCTGCGGATGTTGTGCAGGCCGCTGAGGCACCTGCTCACTTTCTACCTTCATCAATTTTGCCTGCTGTTTCTCCAGTCGTTCCTTCCCCACCCCGGTTCCTGTCATCGTACTGGATGGTTTGGAGCCCTCCAATGAGGATTTTCCATCGCTGGAAGTGTCTGTACCTAAATCACAGTGTAAACGCCCCAGCTTACCTGGTGTTTCTACTCGCTTTTCCCGTTCGTCTCAACTTCTACGGTCCAAGAAACCAGCCCATTCTACCTCGGGTTCACCTAGCCATCATGAGCCAAATTCTGAATTACTAGTTTCGAACCGAGTCGCATGTCTCCAGGATGATGATGTTATGGACACGGTTGCCCCTGATCCTGATGACACTGCAATGGTTGACTCTGACGATGATTCTCCTTCTCCTACACTTCTTGACATTTCTACTATGTTTGAAGAACTTGCGGTCCCTTTGCACCCTCTTACCTTATCTGATATGTATGCATTGACCACTCGCCCGCGTAAGGCGAAGTTGATCACACTACCTTGCATTAAGAGTAAGCTTCACTTGCTGCCTGAAATGATTGCACAGCTAAACCCGTTCCATGCATTTATAACTAATGTTACTTTGCCTGGCGGGACTGAGCAATATGCTCGCCGTCTGGGCTACTTACTCAAGATTTTGAGGGCTGAACTGGAAGGCTGGATGCAACCTATCAGTGATGTCCTTGTTAACACTACTTAGCTTTAATTGTAGAGGGCTTGCGTCTTCTGCGGCGAATGCTTTGATTTTCGAGGACGTTCGTTACCTGGGGGCTAATATCCTCCTTCTCCAGGAGACAAACTGTTCCTTGGATGCCGGGTGTTCCTGCTGGAGACGTTGGCCGTACTTTTTATCATAATTACCGGACCCATCTCAGGTCTGGTACCGCTATAGCATTTCATGTGCGTTTTCATTGTTCCCTTTCTGATCTTGTTGAGTCACAGAGTCTGCTGAGTTCTTTTCAACATATTTATTTTTGTTTTTGTTCTAAACGTATTCATTTTTTCAATATCCATATTCCGCAATCTGCTACGGATGCAGAAACTCTCCTCCAACATCTTTCTTCTATCCTTTCGACCCTCCATCCAAATGATACAGTCATTGTTGCAGGCGATTTCAATTGCACTTCGCAACCCGGTTTTGACCGAGATGGTTCAACCGAAAGCCGTTCCGACCTTGTTTCCAATCTCACTCAACTCGTTGTTAATTTTGATTTGATTGATGCATTCCGTTCCCTCCATCCCCGGTCCAAGGAATTTTCCTGGTTCCCCCGGCTGCTTCACGCTGTGTCGCAGCACGCCTAGATAGATTCTATGTTTCCAGTTTTCTCCAATCCTCTCTAGTTGAAGTTTCTCATCATCCTTCCATTTCGTCAGATCATCGCCCCGTTCTTTTAAAACTTTTTTTGCTTTCTTCCTCTGTTCCCCCTTCCCCAGTCTGGTCGCTCGACGATTCAGTTTTAACTGATCCTGTTTTCTGTGCTGAAATTCGTTCTATGATCTCGTCTTTTGTGCAACAACTTTCTTCGTCTGACGACCCAGTGGCTCTGGGGCTTTCCACGAAAATTTCGATTATTTCTTTCGCACGTCAGTTTTCTTTCGCTTCCCGTATTCTCGCTTTCAAGATATTGATGTTCTCCGTCGTAAATTGCAGACTATTTCTCCTTCTGATCCTTCCTTTCCCGTGTTTCAAGCTCAACTTCGTCGTATTCTGTTTACTTTTGCTTCATCAGCCCTTACTCGTCTGAAATTCACTCACTTGCGGTTTCACGACGACCCCTTTTCTAGTTTGAAGTCCCTTGAGGAGTATCATGTTAAAAGCAACACAATTTCCTTTCTTTCACTACCTGACGGATCTACAGTTACCGACCCTTATCGTATCTGTGAACTTACTTTTTCCCATTATTCTGATCGTTTTCAACACCGACTCCTTTCTCCTGCAGATACCTCCTCTCTTCTTCATGTCCTCCCTCAGGTTCCACATTGTTTTTTGATTCTCTTGTTTCTCCTATCTCTCCTTCTGAAATCCGCTCTGCAATTTCCAGTCTGAATGACCGTTCTTCCCCTGGCGCGGACGGTCTTCCGCTCTCATTTTATAAGAAGTTTCTTCCTTCTCTCCTCCCGCTTCTGGTTGTTTGTTTTAATGCCGTTTTTACTTCTTAAAATTTTCAGTCTTCTGATTTCACTTTTGCTATTCTCCATCTCATCCCCAAAACCGGAAACCTTGGTCTTTTTTCTAACTGGCGTCCTATCTCTAATCTTAATACTGACTACAAAACCTTTGCTAAAATTCTCGCTTTTCGCCTCAATCCCGTCTTGCAGCATTTAATCCACCCCGATCAAACTTACACTATTCCCTCCCGTTCGATTACTACCAACATTTCCACCATTCGCAACTTATATTTTCTAGCTTCCCATCTTTCCGAACCTCTCGCAATTTTTAATATTGATCAGAAACAAGCTTTTGACTCCATTAATCACTCTTATCTCTTTGCTGTTCTTCGTCATTTTGGCTTTCCTACTCTTTTCTGTCAAGCTCTTATTAATCTTTACTCTCACTCTTCTTTCCGTATTCGCTCTTCCACATTCATGACAGCTACCATCCCCTTTGACAACGGGATCCGGCAGGGTTGTCCCATTTGGGTCAACTTTTTACGCTTGCATTTGAACCTCTCTTAATTTGTCTGCGTTCTCGTTTGTTTTCTGTGATTCCTTGCAGTATTGCTCCTACTCGTCACCACCGCATAGTGTTGTCTGCATATGCTGATGACCTCACTCTCTTTCTTCGCACTGAACGTTCTTTCGGTGTTGTCCTTTCTGCTTATCTTGAGTATGCTTCAATTTCCGGTTCCGAACCGGAGTCCGTGGGCATTTGTGTTCATGTGTTCTGTGTGTATTTTTTTCTGGTTCTTGGTGGTGCTGTGCAATCGGTTATTGTTTTTTGTGTCGGTATTTTTGTTGAGTTGTTTGTCTATGTATTATTGTGTGCTTGCTTTCTATGTTTTCGTCGACCACAGTTGTTGGTCGACGCATTTCTTGTTGTGGTGTTATGTTGTACTGGTTGGCCACCAATTGTTTGTGATCAGTGTTATTGTTTGGTATAGTGTGATGCTTGTTGGGTGTTGTTGTTTTCCGTTGGGCTAGTCTGTGTTGTCTAGTTTTGCAAAAAATTTTTGGCGTGTTGTGTTTTTTTTGTGCTTGTTTGTTTGTTGTTGTTCCTGGTCTTCTTTTTTGTACTGTGTTTCCTGTATGTGGATTCCCGTGTTTTTGTAATTGCTCTTGCTTTTTACGTGTTTTGTTTAGTTGTTCGGATGGCGGCTGCACTACTCGCTCTGCTCCTGTGTGAGTTTTTTAATACTGTGATTGTATTTTACCTATACTGCTAATGTGATAATATTGTTTTTTACTTGTTTGTGTATGTTCTACTTTTGTGTTTCAGTTGGCTCCGCAGTTTAGGGAGCCTTTTTTTCTCATGTCCTGCGTTTCATGTTCACCTGTTTTGCTTTTTTTATGAACTTTGAATTACTTAGTGTGGCCATGCTGGTCTCGTTGTATTTTTTCATTGAGTACTCAGCCTTATCTCTCGTTTTCTATACAGTGTGCTTCTCGCGCGTATCTTGTGTATTGGGTTACGTTGACCCAAGGAGTTGGCCAACGCACTATTTGCCTTGGGCTCATTTTTTTTACTGTGCCTCTTGTGTTTTTTTCTTGACTGTATGCGACTACATGTGTAGTGAAGTAGTCAGTTGAGGCAGTTTTGTCTTTGATTATGTTTTAAGTGCACTTTTTGTGTTTTCGTTTTTGTGTTTCTTTGCACTCAAGCTAGGGTTCAACGTCTTGCTTCGTGTTTCTCCTGTCCGGGTTTTTCCTGTAATGTATTTTTTCTCGGCCCAGCCTTCTGTTGCCGTGCACGACTGGACGTACATTGTGTTGTTTTCAATGTGTTATGGTGCTATGCGATCTTGTTTCCGCGTGATTCTCTCTATAGCGCCACGTCGGCTTTCGTGGTTTGTCAACGCGCGACTTCTTGTTTTGAGTATGAAATTTGAATTGAGTGCGATTTTTTTGTGAACCTCGTGTACATTTTTGGCTACATTTATTTTGTGTGATGCAGCGGTTTTTCCCCTTATTATCATGTATTCTTCAGTGCAGTGTTCCTTCTGACTTACATGCGTCACTTCGTATTTCGTTTTTAGTTATAGCGGTTGGTTAACACCCCTCTTTATGTGCACGGTTTTTTGTTTTTTTATGTTCTTCTTGTACTAATGTTTTGGCCGCTGCTGCATGTTTTCAGAAGTACAGTTTTGTTTCTCCTGTTACTGTCTTGCAGTGTCAGTCAATTTGTGTTGTGTTGTATTGTTGTTGTGTTTTTTACCTGTCACTTTTGTGTTCGCGCTGCTATGTACTAGTCTTTGGAATGTGTTTTCTTCCCTCCCTCTGGGGTTTGGGTTTTGTGATGTGTGTGTTTTTTGTTTTTGTTTTCTGTGTTTCTTTTTAATCTGTATATATTTTAATCTTGTTCTGATGCTACCAGTTTTCTTTCCTCCTTTCTTTTGTGTTGAGACTTCTTAGCCTCGTCTCTTTTAATACAGTCTCATATGACTGAAGCGTATCACATGTACCTTGCTTTTAGACTAATAAAGGTTCATTTTGAAGGCAGTGGTCTAAGGCGCTGGCCTCTGATCATTCGTCCGTAAGGGGTCCTGGTTCGAATCCCGGTCAGGCATGGATGTTGTGTTTGTCTTACGGCACTGGCTCTCTCCTTTCCCTGGAACCAGTGACAGTAAATTAGGGACGGGTGACTGCTTATAGCCCATTGAGTTGCTAAAGGTGGTCGTTAAACCTCCAATCAAAAAAAAAAAATAAATAAATAAAAGGTCTGGCGCCGCCAGGACATTTTTTTATCTAACTGAATCGGACTTTTTTAAATTTAGTTATTCATTCATCGGCCATCGGAGTCGATATTATTTTAAACAGAAATAATCTAAAACGAGTTTCTCTCTCTCTCTATCGCTGTCTTTGTTATTATTACTCATATTATTTTTCATGGGCTACGCACAGAGCTGTAGATCTTTAGTTTACCGTAACACCACCTCAGAAATAGCCAGTGAAATGGGTACATACATATATTCGATTTCAAAGGTTTGCTGCCACCTTCCCCTCCCCCTATCTGCTGGAGTCGATAATGTCTGGGCCGGTCTTCGGAGCACCAGTCCACTTCTTTTTCAAGACTGCACAACTGCCCTACAGTATCTGAGGACAGGACAGTGCAACTTATTAATGCCTACCATGGTAAATATTACAAACTGAAGAAGTGTTACAACTGGATCAAAAACAAACCAATCTTCGAAAACAAGCTTGACAGTTTTTCAGAAGATCTAAACCTCCTTTTGATGCTGCTGCTTACAAGTATTCTATATGACGCTGGATTGCGTTTGTAACAAAAAACGTAACTCTTGTATTTGCCCAATATCAATCACATGCACCTGTGAGAAATAAAAAAATATCCCTTCAATTGAACTGAAGTATCTATATCTCCAAAAACCGCATAGGATAGGAAGTATTGAACCAGGAAGCCCCAAAACTTAATAAGAGGAAGCAAGTAATAGAACGTAAACTCCTGTATATGTCAATGGCTGACGCTTGTAACTCCGGGCTTTCTTCTAGTGAACGGGTTACAATTGAGCCCGAGGACATGGGGGAAATGTTACTATCCTCAACCTCCTGCTGTATGCACTGAACAAAACCCATCACAACAAACTGAAATAGATGATTTTTTAGAAGTTCTTTACTGATCAATTTTGTCTAAATTTGTGGAAGTTCTATAAATTTGGTCGTCGTGCGCGAAACAAAATACTGTCTTAATTCAAAAACCTTTTTTACATTATATTTAGCTATACTAGAGACAACTTTTCCACACTACAGCAATTCGACTGTGATTTATTTGGTACTTAGAAAAGATCAATAAAGCTGCGTAAATTTTGGAAATTTCTATGAGTTCGATCGTCATGCGCGAACGGAAAATATTGTCTGATTTAAATCTTTTTTATTACATTATTTTTAACCATACAAGGGGCAACCATTCCACACTATAGCGATTCGATTAAAAATATTTCGGTATTTTCGGCCTACCCTAGCATACGTATCGGAAGTTTTATTCCTCATGACATGCAATCGCTTGCAAATTTTAGAAAGTATAAAACTCTAGTCAGTAAAAGTTATCAGTAAACAAAACAGAAAGTTAGAAATTATTTTCCTAACTTTAATAAGAAACTGTGACGCTTAATAAATAACACTGAACAAGAATGATTTTGTTACAAAGAAACCTTTAACGGTTTTGTATGTATTTATGGGTGCTGAAACCAAATATGAAGTCACAATTGCTCCACTGAGCTCCGGTTTCTTGTAATGGAGTTCTGTATTAGGGTGAATGATGTGTTACTTAAAGGAATTTCCCTATGTTTCCCAATAGAGATATTTGTCTGCAGTCAGGATAGTTGTGTCTCCGAGAAGAGATATACTGGCGCCATTACTTCCTGTTGTGCAATTCCTTCTAGGAAGGGGGAACAAAGCAGATGTTTTGTCATTCGAACGCATTTTATCGGTATTGAAAGACGTGCCTTTTCTCGTGGTTTAAAAAAGTAGTGTGGATTGTGCAAAGTGTACGTTAAATAATGCCGCGTACTTGTGTGAATCATTCAAAATGTTTCTGCTACATTTGTGGACAATTTACTTTAAAGTATCAAAGGCGACATTTTTCACCGTTGATTAGAAAATCGTAGGAACTTAATTTCCAGTGCAAAATGGGTAATGAAGATCAATATTGGGCGCCTCACATTTGTTGTAATTCATGTGTAACTTTGTTGACTGGCTGGTTGAAGAGATCACGTCAAATGTCATTTACGGTACCAAAGGTTTGGAGAGAACCGAAAGACCACTCAACAGACTCTTACTTTTACATCACTAAGATATCTGTAATTACAGCAAAGACCAAATACACCATTCAGTATCCCAGTATTCCTTCGGCCATAAGACCTAGTACTCATGGTCCAGATCTTCCTGTACCTCCACAGTAATGTAGTTGGGATGATAGTGATATTGATGAAATAAATCCTCACAGCGAAGATATTGAAGTACAACAAGACCCTGATTTCTCGGAAGATTCTATGCCTCACCTTATAAGTCAGGAAGAATTAAATAATCTGGTTCGTGACCTTTATTGAGCAAAACGTAAGGGCAAAATATTGGCTTCAAAATTGAAGGGATGGAATCTTTTACAACCAAGTACAAAAGTATGTAGTTTTCGTCGACGACAGCAAGAATTTGAACACTTATTTTCGAAGAGTGGTGATCTTGTGTACTGCAATGATAAAGACTTATTACTTGAAGCCTTAGGACAGCAACACAAACCTCAAGAATAGAGACTTTGTATTGATTCCTCAAATATAAGCTTAAAGGCTGTCCTTTATAACGGAAACATGTATCCGTCAGTGCCTGTTGCATATCTGCATACATGAAAGAAACGTATGCAAATATGAAACTGTTGCTTCAAAGTATAGTATACAAAGAGCACTCATGGAATATTTGTGGCGATCTTAAAAGTGATAGCTTTACTCCTTGGTCTACAACAGGGGTAGCCAAACGGTCGATCGTTTGTTTTATCGCGCTGGCGTATGTTCCATACGAACTGCCTGAGACCAGATGATAGAATGAATCAGCCAGACTCCCCTCCCCAACCATAACTAACTCGGGGTCAAAATATTTTTAATATATTTACAGAATTCACCCAAAAATTAAATCTGCCATTATGGAAGCTTGCTTGTATCACTACTGAAGGGGCACCTTCGATGGTATGCCAAACCAATGGGTTCATTGCACTGTGTAGGAAAAATGACGAATTTCGAGAATTTACCTCTTTTCATTGCATTATCCACCAAAATGCACTATACATCAAAGATTTAAATGTGAAACGCATCGAAATAACTGCCAAAATAGCTAATTCTATTCGGGCACGAAGTTTACGTAGGAGGCTTTTTCGAAGCCAACTACAAAAACATGAAACAGAATACGAAGACCTGCTGTTTTTCACGAATGTTAGGTGGCTTAGTAAAAGAAAGTTTCTTGAAATAATTTTAAATATTTTGCCAAAAACAATCGAATTCCTAGACGCAATGGGAGAAAATTATGCTCAGCTACCAGACGCTACTTGGCTACAAAATTTAGCTTTTGTAACTGATCTCACAGACAATTACAACACGTTCAACCTTGAGCTGCAAGGGAATGGGAAGAGTGTTATAGATTTAGTGAGCTCGCTGAATGTTTTCTAATCAAAGCAACACCTGTAAAAATGTCAACTTGGTAAAGGAAATTTGAAAAACTTTCCCAATCTGGAAAAGCACACAACACGTCAAACTGATTGCAATTTTGACGAATACATCACTGAGATAGAAGTTCTGATAACAGAATTTGGCAGACGATTCACAGACCTGAAAAACGTTCAGCACATTTTGAGCTTCGTGTCATACTCTTTTGGCAAATGTGATATCGAGGAAGTTTCTCATCAAACATTTCCTCTTCCTTCCTCTTCGACTCTTCAGATTTTGTGACACTTTAATCCTACATAGTACTGAAGGAAAGAGCATCAGATAACACATTTTGGACGCTATTGTCACAAGAAAAATATCCCTGTTTGAGATCTGTTGCTATCAGATCTCAGCACGATATCTCTGTGAAGCAGCTTTTTCAGAAATGAAAATAATGAAATCGAAATACGAGACTGATGATCATTTAGAAGCGTGTCTCCGACTGTGTCTCAATGAATATGTGCCTGGTTATTCTAAACTTTGTGAGGACATGCAGTGTCATGCATCAACATCTACGAATTAAATACTGTAAATAGAGAATCTATAAGGAAAACTATATAAGTTGTTTGAAAAATAGTGTTTCAGAATTAAAAAAATATTTAAATATTATTTTTCTGTATTAGTTTCCAAACTTATAGAACCACACACAATAACAAAATACTCGTGATATAGGCTTATTCCTATTTAAATATGCCTATATCACTGCGAGGAATGTAGGATCAGGTGCTGCGCAACATAATACAGTCTCTCCTTGACAAGTGTCAACCCCGCCTTCTCGTGGTGCATCCTGTTCCCACTAAAGGGGCTCTGACGACCGCCATTAGCGGTATAACTATACCATCGAGATTAGTGGAAATGCTCACCAACCCACTTGGCCAACGTGGTGAGTTATGGCCAAACCCATCCAAAATGACTCCACAACTTAAAACTTGGCCCTCAGTCTCCGGCAGCTGGAATGTAACTGGCCAAGGCTTATGCCAGTGTGACATGAAGGCAGAGGGTGCTAAGAATCACCGGAGGACTGGACTAGGCTGCCATCTGATGCTCACCTTGGCTACGTATAATGGACGCTCCCTATCGTCTGATTCAAGGCTCTTTGAATTGGAAGAACTACAAATGATCAAGTGGGACATCGTCGGGCTAAGTGAGGTAAGGAGAAAAGGAGAATATCTCATTGAACCGAAAAGTGGATATCTCTTCTATTATCGTGGGACAGATACTGGCAGAACTAGTGCTGTTGGATTTATGATAAACAAGAAACTGAAGGATAAAGTTGTAGAAGTTAAACGTTCCTCTGATAGAGCTGCACGACTTGTTATCCAACTCTCGAGAAGATACCAGGCTCAGATTATTCAAGCTTATGCACCCACCACAAGTCATCCTGAAGAAGAGACTGAAGAATATTATGAGGAAATTCGTCATCTAAATAATAAAGGCAAGCAGCACTTGAAAACCATTATGGGAGATTTCAATGCAAAAATAGGGCAACGGCAACAGAACAAAACTTCAGTAGGTAAATTCGGTCACGGCAACAGAAACCAGCGTGCAAATACTCTCGTAGGGTTTGCAGAAGCTGAAGGGTTTTTCATCATGAACTCCTTTTTCAAGAAAAAGCCGCAAAGGAAGTGGACATGGAGGTACCCCAATGGATTGACAAGTGAAATTGATTTTATTATGTGTAACAAGAAATTTGTCATGGAAGATTGCAGTGTGCTAAACAAGTTCAACACAGGTATACGATGTAAGATGCACCTCAACGCTTTCTCGAGCGTGGCAAGCTCATAAAACAAACAAAATGTATTGACATGACCAACCTTAAACAACATCCTAATACTTTTAAATTGGAACTGAGGAAGAGATTCTTTTCTGTAGCAGGTCTAACGTCGGAAGAAGTGGCCATGTCTGAAGTTAACAGAAAACTGATCAAGGCTCTTATGGAAACAGCAACAAAAATAGATGCTACTAAGAACAAATTGCATACGAACAAATTATCAGAAAAAAACAAATTTTTTGATGCAAAAAAGAAGAGGGATGAGGACAAGTAAATGATATGTGACTTCCAAAAAGTGGAATATAGAACGGTACGAAAACGTATCACTGAAGATGTAAGGAAATTCAACTGTGAATTAGTGAAGAAAAGGTGCATTTCACCAGCCCCCCACCACGGAATTTTTTAATTTTTCAGACACCATTCGTTTGTACCACGTATGAACCGGAATGAACTCGGTTTTTTCGTTTGAACCGCAAAAGTTTTGGAGATATTTAAAAAACAAAGTGGGGGGCTGGTGAAACGATAGCCCCCCACCATGGAATTTTTAATTTTTTTTGCACCATTCGTTTGTACCACGTATGAACCGGAATGAACTCAATTTTTTTCGTTTGAACCGCAATAGTTTTTGAGTTATTTAAAAAACAAAGTGGGGGCTGGTGAAATGGTACCCCCAAAAAATAGATATTTCAAATTTCAGCATAGCCATTCGTTAATAAATCGTATGAACCGGAATGAACTCCATTTTCATCGTTTGAACCACAATAGTTTTTGAGATATTTAACAAATAATATTGCGAATTTGCATATAATTATAGGAGGCCGACCATTTCACCAGCCCCCACCATGGAAATTCAAAATTTCGAAATAGCCATTCGTTAGTAAATCGTATGAACCGGAATGAACTCCATTTCTATCGTTTGAACCGCAATAGTTTTTGAGATATTTAACAAATAATATTCAGAATTTGCATATATACAGAAAAGACCGACCATTTCACCAGCCCCCCACCATAGAAATTCAAAATTTCAAAAATAGGCATTCGTTAGCAAATCGTGTGAACTGAAAAGAACTCCATTTTCATCGTTTGAACCGCAATAGTTTTGGAGATATTTAAAAAATAATGTTACAGGCCTATCATTTCACCCCCCCCCCCCTCATCATGGAAATTCAAAATTCCGAAATAGCCATTCGTTAGTAAATCGTATGAACAGGAATGAACTCAATTTTTATCGTTTGAACCGCAATAGTTTTTGAGATATTTAAAAAATAATATTGCGAATTTGCATATATACAGAGAGACCGACCATTTCACCAGCTCCCCCACCATGGAAATTCAAAATTTCAAAATAGCCATTCGTTAGCAAATCGTATGAACCGAAAAGAACTCCATTTTCATCGTTCGAACCGCAATAATTTTTGAGATATTTAAAAAAGAATGTTACAGGCCATTTCATCCTCCCACCCTCATCATGGAAATTTAAAATTCCGAAATAGCCATTCATTAGTAAATCGTATGAACTGAAAAGAACTCCATTTTCATGGTTTGAACCGCAATAATTTTTGAGATATTTAAAAAAGAATGTTACAGGCCATTTCATCCCCCTCCCCCTCATCATGGAAATTTGAAATTCCGAAATAGCCATTCGTTAGTAAATCGTATGAACAGGAATGAGCTCCATTTTTATCGTTTGAACCGCAATAGTTTTTGAGATATTTAGAAAATAATATTGAGATTTTGCATATATACAGAGAGACCGACCATTTCACCAGCCCCCCACCATGGAAATTCAAAATTTCAAAAACGCCATTCGTTAGCAAATCGTATGAACCGAAAATAACTCCATTTTCATCGTTTGAACGGCAATAATTTTTGAGATATTTAAAAAAGAATGTTACAGGCCATTTTATCCCCCCTCCCCCTCATCATGGAAATTTGAAATTCCGAAATAGCCATTCGTTAGTAAATCGTATGAACAGGAATGAACTTCATTTTTATCGTTTGAACCGCAATAGTTTTGGAGATATTTAAAAAATAATATTGCGAATTTGCATATATACAGAGAGACCGACCATTTCACCAGCCCCCCCCCCCATGGAAATTCAAAATTTCAAGATAGCCATTCGTTAGCAAATCGTATGAACCGAAAAGAACTCCATTTTCATCGTTTGAACCGCAATAATTTTTGAGATATTTAAAAAAGAATGTTACAGGCCATTTCATTCCCTACTCCCCCTCATCATGGAAATTCAAAATTCCGAAATAGCCTATCGTTAGCAAATCGTATGATCTGAAAAGAACTCCATTTTCATCGTTTGAACCGCAATAATTTTTGAGATATTTAAAAAAGAATGTTACAGATCATTTTATCCCCCTCCCCCCACCTCATCATTTAAATTTAAAATTCCGAAATAGCCATTCGTTAGTAAATCGTATGAACAGGAATGAGCTCCATTTTTATCGTTTGAACCGCAATAGTTTTTGAGATATTTAGAAAATAATATTGAGATTTTGCATACATACAGAGAGACCGACCATTTCACCAGCCCCCCACCATGGAAATTCGAAATTTCAAAATAGCCATTCGTTAGCTAATCGTATAAACCGAAAAGAACTCCATTTTCATCGTTTGAACCGCAATAATTTTTGAGATATTTAACAAATAATGTTACAGGCCTACCATATTACCCCCCCCCATCATGGAAATTCAAAATTCCGAAATAGCCATTTGTTAGTAAATCGTATGAACAGGAAAGAACTCAATTTTTATCGTTTGAACCGCAACAGTTTTTTTTATTGGAGATTTAACGACCACCGTGAGCAACTCAATGGGCTATAAGCAGTCGCCCGTCCCTAATTCAGGGTCACTGGTTCCAGGGAAGGGAGAGAGCCAGTGCCGTTAAACAAACACATCATTACTGCCTCACCGGGATTCGAACCCGGACCCTGTTCGAACGAATGATCAGAGTCCGTCGCTTAGACCACTGCGTCACCGGAGCGGCCAACAGTTTTTGATAGATTTAAAAAAAAAAAAAAAAAAAGTTTGAGAAAATTGGGGGACGACCATTGCACACACCCCCATGGAAAAATTCAAAATTTCAAAATAGCCATTCGTTAGCAAATCGTATGAACCGAAAAGAACTCCATTTTCATCGTTTGAACCGCAATAGTTTTTGAGATATTTAAAAAAGAATGTCACAGGCCTACACCATTAACCCCCCCCTTCATCATGGAAATTCAAAATTCCGAAATAGCCATTCGTTAGTAAATCGTATGAACAGGAATGAACTCCATTTTTATCGTTTGAACCGCAATAGTTTTTGAAATATTTAAAACATAATATTGAGAATTTGCATATATACAGAAAGACCGACCATTTCACCAGCCCCCCCCCCCCATGGAAATCCAAAATTTCAAAATAGGCATTCGTTAGCAAATCCTATGAACTGAAAAGAACTACATTTTCATCGTTTGAACCGCAATAGTTTTTGAAATATTTAAAACATAATATTGAGAATTTGCATATATACAGAGAGACCGACCATTTTACCAGCCCCCCCGCTCATCATGGAAATTCAGAATTCCGACATAGCCATTCGTTAGTAACTCGTATGAACAGGAATGAACTCCATTTTTATCGTTTGAACCGCAATAGTTTTTGAAATATTTAAAACATAATATTGAGAATTTGCATATATACAGAGAGACCGACCATTTTACCAGCCCCCCCCCCCCCTCATCATGGAAATTCAGAATTCCGACATAGCCATTCGTTAGTAACTCGTATGAACAGGAATGAACTCCATTTTTATCGTTTGAACCGCAATAGTTTTTGAAATATTTAAAAAGTAATATTGAGAATTTGCATATATACAGAAAGACCGACCATTTTACCAGCCCCCCCCCCCACCATGGAAATTCAAAATTTCAAAATAGCCATTCGTTAGCAAATCGTATGAACCGAGGGGAAATCCATTTTCATCGTTTGAACTGCAACAGTTTTTGAGAAAAAAATAACAATATTGAGAACTTATGTATATATATATTCCAGACCGACCATCACCCCCCCCTCTCACCATGTAAATTCATTAAAAATTTCAAGATAGTCATTCGTTAGTAAATGGTGTGAATCGGAATAAACGCCATTTTCATAGTTTGAATAGCAATAGTTTTGGAGATGTTTAAAAAAGAATGTTAGTAGCCCACGATTTCACCTGCCTCTTCCCCCCGCCCACCCCAACCTGGACATTTCCCATTACAGGATAGCTATTCGTTAGCATTATGTGAATCAGAAAGACCTAATTCTTCATCGTTCGAATCTTGATAGTTTTTGAGATATTTGTAATAAGGGTAATGGAGAATAATGAAGAAGTAATTTGTTTTGCACAAAGTCTTTCATTCGTTCCTGACATTATCTGAAAGAACTCCCCGTTTCTAGCTTTGAACCCCAGCAGTTGAAAAGACATTCCAAAAACAACGTGACGTTGCTTTATTAGGTATCGAGGACTAGTACACAGGAGAACGGAAAATAAATGGCATGATAAAACAATAAGAATAACGGTACTGGACGAGCAGCACAAAGCAGTCTGTAAAAGCCAATCAGGACATACAAAGATAAACGAAGCTGAACGAGCAGCACAAGGCAATCTGTGATAGGCGAAGCACACTGGAACAGTCACTGAGCAGAAGGAACGACGGACATGGAGATGGAGAATACATCGAACTGGAGGCTGCTTTTCATGTTCCGGGGCGCAGCATGAAAAGCAGAAAACGAGGTGCAACAGATAACACTTGCAAAGATGGCATGGTGTAGGTAACAGTATGGGACAATCAATTAGCATGAGGCAAAGCAATAACGGTAAGTATCTGACGAGATGAGTCACACTGGATGAGCAAGTAACGTAGCGCAACAGTAGAAGGTATGCTGAGGCACATGGCATGACATAAGACAAATACTCGACGAGACAGGAAAAACACCTGAAAAAACTAACTGGGTGCGAACAGCAACATAGGGCAATCCAGGACAGTGACGAAAGGTATAAGAGAAGAATCGCGCATAACAATGCACACAGGAAGAAGCTCTGTGAACAAAACGATGTGACGGGTTCACGGAAGTAGGCACCGGGCGGATGTTTGAAAGAACCGAGATGTGGAGAAAACATGGCGGTACATAGGATACAACGGAAAGAAAAAGGTTGGGTACAACGCATACCAGAAACATGCAAAGGAGTAAGACGGAACAGCAGCAAGGCAAAGACGGCAGGAAGCGAAACATCATGCAAGTGCAGACAGAAACTAATCGGTCAGAACCAGATCAATGAGGCGATTTTGAGTATCACCAAGGTAGCAATTAAGAAAACTTTAATAACGAAATATCTCAGGGGTAAGATCTCGTGAGGTCAACGAAAACTTGGAGGAAGCAGCGAATATCCTCGATCATATTCGAGTAATCAGCTGGATCATGGGAGTCAAGAAGGGGATCCAAACCAGCGTCACAAGAAGAGTCAAAGAACAAGGGTTGGCAGCATCTGGGAAGAGAATCTTCGAATACCCAGGGACAGCTTGGAGGCGAGCGACAATTGCAGTGGAAACGGAGGGAGTACCAATAAGGTCGGCGTAAGCAGCAACAGTAGAATTAGGAGCGGAACCTGAAGAACGATGAAGAGAAGGCTGAGCGACCGCGGTTCGCTTAGTAAGAGTCTCTCGATTAGAGCGACGACGGCACTTCTTATTAGAAGCAATACCAACAGGGACGTGGTGAAGAAGGAGTAACCGACAGCAAGTGAGAAGTCTGACAAGGAAGATCTGGATCATGTGCGCATAACGCAAGCAAAGAGGCAACTGATGGGGCAACAGGAGCTGGTGAAGGTAAGGCTTCACACAAATCCAGAAGAGTAGCTGTGCTGGAAAGCGGGGACCGATCACGGGACCAGAAATCGAAAGGAAGGCAACAATACTAGAGGCATCAGAAGAGCTCGGAGAAGGTGAAACGGGCGGAGAGCACACCGGAGTACTGGAACGGCTGAAGAAAGGATGAGCGTCTGAGGGTGGCGAAGCTGACGTACACAGCGAAGATGATGGAGCAGAGAATCCCAGGGTTGGGATTGACGAGGTGACGTGCGAAAACAAAGAAGGCAGCACCTGAACAGGCGGAGAAAGGTTGGCAACGGGATGTGACAAAGCACAGACAACAGACGACGAAGAAGAAAGCAAGACAGACGAAGGCACCGAAGCAGGAGCAGTAGATCCAGATGTATCCACAAGAGGCAACGCTAGTGGAGAAGGAAAAAGACCTGCAGAGGAAGGCAACGACAATCGAGATGGAGACTAAGAAGGTGGAAGCGAAACAAGCGCAGGCGTGGTGACCGGAAGTGAAGAAGGGGGTTCTGTGATGGGCACTTGAGCAGCCGTTGAGGAAGAACAAGAAGAGGTGAGCGGACACTGCAAGCGATAATGACCAGGCGTTTTACATGAAAAGCAATGATACGCAGTGAACACGTTTATAACGACGTTGTGATGAACACAAAGCACCTGGAAAACAGTGGGGCAGGAAGTAATGGAGTCCATATCAGGGAAGAGAACTAAGGCTTGGCGTCGGAAGCCTAAATAAGGACGATCACCTTGATCGGCGGGGAGCGTGCGAATAACACAAACAATGCGCCCACAACGAGAAAGAAATGCATGTAAAACCGTCGTCGGGGCTGACGTTCGCAAACGGAGGACTTTGCTATGACATTTGTTACAGTTCAAACTCTGGTTACGAAGATACTGCAATATCGGAAAGTATGTTTACAATTAATCCCGTAGATGCTGACTGACCACCATAAGGAAGAATGTATGGGTTGGAGTTTGAATCACTTGCTGCGTTACAAAGCAGAGGGTGATGCATTTATATCGCGCATAGTGGCAGGTGACGAATCGCGGTGCCACGGCTTTGAGCCATCCAGCAAACCAGCGAGCATGCAATGGAAACATCCCGGATCACCAAAACACATAAAATTCAAGTCACAGGACTCGGTCGGGGAGGTTATGCTGAAGGGCTTTTGTTGGTGGACTTTAAAGAGCCTCACGTGAACAGCAATGCCAACCACTACATCGACACAGTGGACAAGCTGCATAAAGCAATCAAGAATGGGTGACCTGGCATGCTTTCGCGTGGTGTGATTCTGTTGCACACATTATGCAGGATGCGTTCGCACGGAAAGGGTGAGAGGTTCTGCACCACCCAGCCTATAGCCCGGATCTGTCAACATGTGACTTTCATGTTGACATATCCAAATGATTCAAGGAGAAACTAAAGTTCCTTTTTCCAGACGGTATGCGTCGTCTTTCCCAGCGATGGGATGCGTCGTCTTTCCAAGCAATGGGATGCGTGTTAATTCTGCCACACCTGCGGATGTAACTCTTCGTTCTGTTATATATATATATATATATATATATATATATATATATATATATATATATATCATCATCATCATCATTGTCAACCATTATCAATCCACTGCTGGACGAAGGTCTCCCCAAGTTTCCTCCACAACGGTCTGTCTTGTGCCAGTCTCCTCCATGTCACTCCCGCATATTTACGAATTTCATCCACCCATCTCCCATGTGGTCTTTTTCTGGGTCTTTTCCTGTCCCTTGGAATCCAATCTAAAATTTCGGCTGTCCATCTATGGTCTGTCCTTCTGGCAGTATGTCCAGCCCATTGCCATTTCAGGGATTTAACTCTGATCATGATGTCTTCCACTCTCGTCATTTTTCGGATCCACGAGTTCCTCTTCTTATCTCTCCTGGTTATACCAAGCATGCACCTCTCCATGCTTCTTTGAGTTGTCTGCAGCCTTTGTATGTCTCTTTTAGTTAAGGTCCACGTCTCTGCACCATACGTAAGCACTGGAAGGATGCATTGATCAAACACTTTTCTTTTAAGACATAATGGCATATTGCTCTTGAAAATTATGCTGTTTCTTCCAAAAGCTCTCCAGGCAAGTTTTGTACGCCGATTAATTTCTTCATCAATGTGACCCTCACTTGATATCTGCTGTCCAAGATAAACATACGTATCTGTTATCTCCAGTTTTTCTCCATCAATCGATAAATCTTCATTTCTTGTAAAAGCATTGAACATCACTTTTGTCTTCTGAAAGTTCATTTTTAATCCCACTTCTTTACTCTTGTCAGCAAGTTCCTGGATCATACTCTGCAGCTCTGATGGGGTAGTTGCAAAATGACTACGTCATCAGCAAAACGAAGGTGGGTTAGATAATCTCCATTAATCTTTATCCCTTTGTTTTCCCAGTTCAGTGATTGAAAGACATTTTCCAATGTGGCATTAAAGAGCTTCGGAGATATGGTGTCACCTTGTCTCACTCCCTTTCCAACTTTTATGTGTGTTGTATTTTCAAACAGCCGAATCTTTGCACTTGCATTTTCATAGATGTTATTAATAATATTAATGTATGCATCTTCAATACCGCAGGATTTCAGAGCCGTGGTAACTGCTGATGGTTTCACCGAATCAAAGGCTTTTTCATAATCGATAAAAGCCATGCACAATGGAAGTTCATATTCCCTCGCTCTTTCAATTAGTTCTCTCAGTACGTGGATATGATCTATTGTGCTGTAGCCACTCCTGAATCCAGCTTGTTCTCTCGGTTGAGCCATGTCCAGTGTTACCTTCAAGCGGTGTGAAAGAACTTTAGTGAAGATTTTATAAACCACTGATAGGAGGCTGATAGGTCTGTAGTTCCTGAGATCCTCAATGTCACCTTTTTTATGTAGCAGGATCATTGTAGCATTGTTCCAATCCTCAGGAATTTTCCCTTCATTAAGGCATCGAGTGAAAATTTGGGCGAGTACTGTTTCGATTTCTCCACTTGCTTCTTGTATGATGTCTACAGTAATTCCATCTTCTCCTGGAGCTTTTCCCCCTCTTCATGTTCTTGATTGCATGTGCAACTTCTGCTGGAAGGACTGGAAGAACTCTGGTACTGGTACCTTTCATGGTGTCTGGAGTACATGTATCATCCCTTTCATATAATTTGGAGTAGAAATCTTTCACTCTTGTCAAAATTTCGCCTCTATTTCTTGTTATAGAACCATCTTCTTTTCTCAGAGCCATAATCTGTTTTCTTCCCTTACTGAGATGTCCCTTTGCTATCTTTAGGCTTTGGTTGTTTTCAATTGCTTTCCTCACTAGCTCACAGTTGAATTTCCTTACGTCTTCAGTGATACTTTTTTCGTGCTGTCTTGCATAGCTCTATATATTCCACTTTGGAAGTCACATCTTCTTTAGTTGTCCTCATCTCTCTTCTTTTTTGCATCAACATTTTGGTTTTTCCTGATAATTTGTTCACATGCAACTTGTTCTTAGACCCAGCTAATTTTGTTGCTGTTTCCATAAGAGCTTTGGTTACTTTTCTGTTAACTTCCGAAATATCCACTTCTTCCGATGTTAGGCCTTCTAAAGCAGAGAATCTGTTCTTCAGTTCCAACTTGAAAGTATTATGGTGTTTTTTAAGGTTGGTTATGTCAACACATTTTGTTTGTCTTATGAGCTTGCCACGTTCCAGTTTAGTGTTGAGGTGCATCTTACATCTCACCAATCTATGGTCACTACCTGTGTTGAACTTGTTCAGCACACTGCAGTCTTCGATGACGAATTTTTTGTTACACATAATAAAATCAATTTCACTTGTCGTCCCAATTGGATGTCTCCATGTCCATTTCCTGTGTGGCTTTTTCTTGAAAAGGAATTCAAGATGAAAAATCCTTCTGCCTCTGCAAACTCAACGAGAGTATTTCCACGCAGGTTTCTGTTGCCGTGACCGAATTTACCTACTGAAGTTTCATTCTGTTGCCGTTGCCCTATTTTTGCATTGAAATCTCCCATAATTATCTTCAAGTGCTGCTTACCTTTATTATTTAGATGACGAATTTCCTCATAAAATTCTTCAATTTCTTCTTCAGGATGACTTGTGGTGGGTGCATAAGTTTGAATAATCTGAGCCTGGTATCTTCTCGATAGTTGGATAACGAGTCGTGCAGCTCTGTCAGAGGAACTTTCAACTTCTACCACTTTATCCTTCAGTTTCTTGTTTATTATAAATCCAACACCACTAGTTCTACCAGTATCTGTCCCACGATAATAGAAGAGATGTCCACTTTCAGTTCAATGAGATCTTCTCCTTTTCTCCTTACCTCACTTAGCCCGACGATGTCCCACTTGATCCTTTGTAGTTCCTCTTCCAATTCAAGAAGCCTTGAATCAGAAGATAGGGAGCGTCCGTTGTAGGTAGCCAAGGTCAGCATCAAATGGCAGCCTAGTCCGGTCCTCCGGGGATTCTTAGCACCCTCTGCCTTCATGTCGCACTGGCCGCTGCCTTGGCCAGGTACATTCCAGCTGCCGGAGACTGAGGGCCAAGATTTAAGTTGTAGAGTCATTTTGGAGGTGTTTGGCCATAACTCACCACGCTGGCCAAGCGGGTTGGTGAGTGTGGGATAGCATTTCCTCTGATCCCGATGGTATAGTTATACCGCTATTGGCGGTCGTCAGAGCCCCTTTAGTGGGAACAGGATGCACCACGAGAAGGCGGGGTTGACATTTGTCAAGGAGAGGCTGTGATGTTACGCATCACCTGACCTTACATCCCATATATATATATATATATATATATATATATATATATATATATATATATATATATATATATGTGTGAATGTAAGGTCCGGTGATGCGTAACATCACAGCCTCTCCTTGACAAATGTCAACCCCGCCTTCTCGTGGTGCATCCTGTTCCCACTAAAGGGGCTCTGACGACCGCCAATAGCGGTATAACTATACCATCGGGATTAGAGGAAATGCTATCCCACACTCACCAACCCGCTTGGCCAGCGTAATGAGTTATGGCCAAACCCTCCAAAATGACTCTACAACTAAAATCTTGGCCCTCAGTCTCCGGCAGCTCGAATGTACCTGGCCAAGGCTGCGGCCAGTGCGACATGAAGGCAGAGGGTGCAAAGAATCCTTGGAGGACCGGACTAGGCTGCCATCTGATGCTGACCTTGGCTACTTACAATGGATGCTCCCTATCTCCTGATTCAAGGCTTCTTGAATTGGAAGAGGAACTACAAAGGATCAAGTGGGACATCGTCGGGCTAAGTGAGGTAAGGAGAAAAGGAGAAGATCTCACTGAACGGAAAAATGGACATCTCCTCTACTATCGTGGGACACATACTGGCAGAACTAGTGGTGTTGGATTTATAATAAACAAGAAACTGAAGGATAAAGTTGTAGAAGTTGAAAGTGCCTCTGACAGAACTGCGCGACTCGTTATCCAACTCTTGAGAAGATACAAGGCTCAGATTATTCAAACTTATGCACCCACCACAAGTCATCCTGAAGAAGAAATTGAAGAATTTTATGAGGAAATTTGTCATCTAAATAATAAAGGTAAGCACCACTTGAAGATAATTATGGGAGATTTCAATGCAGAAATAGGGCAATGGCAACAGAATGAAACTTCAGGAGGTAAATTCGCTCACGGCAACAGAAACCAGCGTGAAAATACTCGTTGAGTTTGCAGAGGCAGAAGGGTTTCTCATCTTGAACTCCTTTTTCAAGAAAAAGCCACACGGGAAATGGACATGGAGACATCCAAATGGGATAACAAGTGAAATTAATTTTATTATGTGTAACAAAAAATTCGTCAACGAAGACTGCAGTGTGCTGAACAAGTTCAACACAGGTAGTGACCATAGATTGGTGAGATGTAAGATCCACCTCAACACTAAACTCGAACGTGGCAAGCTCATAAGACAAACATAATGTATTGACATAACCAACCTTAAAAAGCACCATAATACCTTTAAGTTGGAACTGAAGAACAGATTCTCTGCTTTAGAACGCCTAACATCGGAAGAAGTGGATATTTCTGAAGTTAACAGAAAAGTAACCAAAACTCTTATGGAAACACCAACAAAATGAGCTGGGTCTAAGAACAAGTTGCATGTGAACAAATTATCAGGAAAAACCAAAATGTTGATGCAAAAAAGAAGAGAGATGAGGACAACTAAAGAAGATGTGACTTCCAAAGTGGAATATATAGAGCTATGCAAGACAGTCCAAAAAATTATCACTAAAGACGTAAGGAAATTCAACTGCGAACTAGTGAGGAAAGCAATTGAAAACAACCAAAGCCTAAAGATAGCAAAGCGACCCTCAGTAAGGGAAGAAAACAGATTATGGCACTGAGAAAAGAAGATGGTTCTGTAACAAGAAATAGAGGCGAAAGTTTGACAAGAGTGAAAGATTTCTACTCCAAATTATATAAAAGGGATGATACATGTTCTCCAGACATCATGAAAGGTACCAGTACCAGAGTTCTTCCAGTCCTCCCAGCAGAAGATGCGCATGCAATCAAGAACATGAAGCGGGGGAAAGCTCCAGGAGAAGATGGAATTACTGTAGACACCATACAAGAAGCAAGTGGAGAAATCGAAACAGTACTCGCCCAAATTTTCACTCGATGCCTTAATGAAGAGAAGATTCCTGAGGATTGGAACAACGCTACAATGATCCTGCTACATAAAAAAGGTGACATTGAGGATCTCAGGAAACTACAGACCTATCAGCCTCCTATCAGTGGTTTATAAAATCTTCACCTAAAGTTCTTTCACACCGCTTAAAGGTAACACTGAACATGGCTCAACCGAGAGAACAAGCTGGATTCAGGAGTGGCTACAGCACAATAGATCATATGCACGTACTGAGAGAACTAATTGAAAGAGCGAAAGAATATGAACTTCCATTGTGCATGGCTTTTATCGATTATGAAAAAGCCTTTGATTCGGTGAAACCATCAGCAGTTACAATGGCTCTGAAATCCTGCGGTATTGAAGATGCATACATTAATATTATTAATAACATCTATGAAAATGCAAGTGCAAATTTTCGGCTGTTTGAAAATACAACACACATAAAAATTGGAAAGGGAGTGAGACAAGGTGACACCATATCTCCGAAGCTCTTTATTGCCACATTGGAAAAGGTCTTTCAATACTGAGCTGGGAAAACAAAGGGATAAAGATTAATGGAGATTATCTAACCCACCTTCTGTTTTGCTGATAACGAAGTCATTTTTGCAACTACCCCATCAGAGCTGCAGAGTATGATCCAGGAACTTGCTGACAAGAGTAAAGAAGTGGGTTTAAAAATGAACTTCCAGAAGAGAAAAGTGATGTTCAATGCTTTTACAAGAAATGAAGATTTATCGATTGATGGAGATAAGCTGGAGATAACAGACACATACGTTTATCTTGGATAGCAGATATCAAGTGAGGGTCACATTGATGAAGAAATTAATCGGCGTACAAAACTTGCCTGGAGAGCTTTTTTGAAGAAACATCATAATTTTTAAGAGCAATATGCCATTATGTCTTAAAAGAGAAGTGTTTGATCAATGCATCCTTCCAGTGCTTACGTATGGTGCAGAGACGTGGACCTTAACTAAAAGAGACATACAAAGGCTGCAGACAACTCAAAGCAGCATGGACAGGTGCATGCTTGGTGTAACCAGGAGAGATAAGAAGAGGAACTCGTGAATCCGAAAAATGACGAGAGTGGAAGACACCATGATCAGAGAAAATCCCTGAAATGGCAATGGGCTGGACATACTGCCAGAAGGACAGACCATCGATGGACAGCCGAAATTTTATATTGGATTCCAAGGGACAGGAAAAGACCCAGAAGAAGACCACATGGAGATGGGTGGATGAAATTCGAAAGTATGCGGGAGTGACATGGAGGAGACTGGCACAAGACAGACCGTTGTTGAGAAAATTTGGGGAGACTTTCGTCCAGCAGTGGATTGATAATGGTTTACAATGATATATATATATCATCATCTTTGAATCCACTACTGGATGAAGGTCTCCCAAGTTTCTCCCACAATTGTCTGTCTTGAGCGTGTCTCCTCGATGACACACCTCTATGCTTTCGAATTTCATGCATCATTCTATCATAGGGTCTTCTTCTGGGTCTTTTCCTGTCCCTCGAAATTCATTCTAAAATTTCGGTTTTCCGTCGGTGGTCGTTCTTCTAGCAACATGTCATGCCCTCACCATTTCAGTGATTTCATTGTGGTCATGATGTCGTCAACTCTTGTCGTTTTCCTTATCCATGAGTCCGTCTGCTTATCTTTCCTGTTTACACCAAGCATGATTCTCTCCAGGGCTTTTTGCGTTGTCTGCAGTCTTTGTTTGTCTTTTTTACGCTTTCCAACCGTAGGTTGAAGAAGCGTATATGCTTCAGCGTTTTCCGTCCGTCTGTCCGTCCGTCTGTCGGCATGATAACTCACGTAAAAATGGTTCGATTTCGGTGAAATTTTAGTATGTGTTAGGGAACCCCTGGGGACAAACCCTATAGAAAATGGACAAAATAGGGTCAAAGGTTAGGACACAGGAGCGGGATCTATTTCATAGTCCTTATGCATCATAACTTACGTAAAAATGCTTCGATTGCGACAAAACGTTATCATGTTATTTCGGAGGTATACCGAACCGGTTCTGTTGAATATCATCGAAATGGGATCAAAGGTCAGGGCACAGGACCGAGATTTATTCCACAGCCATTATTCTCATATCTTGAGTAATTATTTCTGGTATGTTGGAAAGCGTATCATATTCAATGCATTGCATTATTTTACTAACTTGTTTAGTGAAGGTCCATGTCTCTGCTCCATACGTAAGCACTGGCAGGATGAACTGATTAAACCCTTATCTTTTAAGACACAATGGCATACTTTTCGTAAAAATTTTACTTCTTCCAAAAACTATCCATCCAAGTTTTACACGCCGATTAATTTCTTCATCAATGTGATCCTTACTTCATATCTGCTGCCCAAGATAAATGTAGGTATCGGTTGTCTCAAGCTTTTCACCATCAATAAATAAATCTTCGTTTCTTGTAAAAGCAATATACATCACTTTTGCCTTCTGAAAGTTCATTTTTAATTCCACTTCTTTACTCTTGTCAGCAAGTTCCTGGATCGTATTCTGCGGTTCAGAAGTCGTAGTTGCAAAAATGACAACGTCATCAGCAAAACGAACGTGATTTGAATTATCTGCATAAATATTTTTTTCTTTGTCCCAGTTCAGTAATTAAAAAATATTTTGCTATGTGGGATTAAAGAGTTTGGGAGATATGATTTTACTTTGTCACACTAGCTTTCCAATTTTTATTAGTGCTGCATCCTCAAATATCCAAACTTTTACAAACGCATTTTCAGAGATACTATTAATAATGCTAATGTATGCATCTGCAATACCGCAGGTTTTCAAAGCAGTTGTAACTGCTGATGGTTTTACGGAATCGAAGGCCTTTTTATAATCAATAGAAGCCTTGCATAATGGGAGTTCATACTCTCTTGTTCTTTCAGTTAGTTCTCTAAGTACATGGACATGATCTTCAGTGCTGTAGCCACTCCTGAATTCAGCTTCTTCTCTTGCTTGAGCCATGTCCAGTTTTACCTTCATGCGATGTAAAAGAACCTAATTGAAAATTTTATAAATAACTGATAGGAGGCTGATGAGCCTGTAGGTCCTGAGATCCTCAACGTCACCTTTTTTATGTAGCAGGATCATTGTACCATTATCCCAATACTCAGGAATCTTACCTTCGGTGAGACAGCTGGTGAAAACTTGGGCGAGTGAAGTTTCAATTCTTCCACTTGCTTCTTGTACACTAGTGGACAAAAAATTTGCACACCTAGAAGAAAACATGCTACAACCGCGAAACTTTGCAAATAGCTAGGGTGCGTTTGGTGCGAGTGCGCATAACCGCACACCTTGTGGCGGCGCTGCTAGCACGAACCAGCAGACTTATAAACCGGCGTGTAGTCGATGCCCCATGAAAGAGAAAAGCACCGGCCGGCGCAAGCAAGAGTATAGAGTGACAAGAATGCCGGGTAGACACCAGAGACGTCGATGTACGCAACTTACGGGCTTTGAGAGAGGCCTGATCATCGGGCTGAAAACAGCAGGTCGGTCGGCGCGCCGTATAACCCACCACGTGGATCGTTCTGACCATACCGTCCGACTGTGTTGGGAGCAGTGGACACGTGACGGCACTGCCGCACGGCGGGTGTCTCCGAACGAACCAGGAGGACCATCCGTAGAGAGGATCGACAGTTCGTACGGCAGGCACGAATGGATCCCACGAGAACCCTGTCCTCTCCCCAGGCAAATGTAGCGGCTCTTGTGTGCCAACGAGCCATTTCCTGAAGTCTCGCGGAAGCGAATCTGCGATCCCAGCGCCTCTTACGTGTTCTGCCATTAACACCGGATCATCGCCGGCTCTGTTTGCAATGGTGCCAGGCGAGAGCAACGTGGAACGCCACAGACTGGCGACGTGTGGTGTTCAGAGATTGGTGTCGGTTCGTTTTGGGGACAGATGATCATCGTGTCCGGGTGTGGAGGTCCCGGGGTCAACGGCACAATTCCAACCTTGCTATCGAGCGTCCCACCTACCCCACTGCAGGCATTACGGTCTAGGGAGCCTTTATGGTTTATTGGCTACGATAGCCGATCAGCTCTTATAGTGGTACGTGGATCATTGTCGGGCCAGCGGTATGTGGATGAGATCATATGGCCCCATGTGCTCCCACTCCTGGGCGGAATTCTAGGTGCGCTTTACCAGCAGGATAGTGCCATCCCGCACACTGCTCGGGTTTTCTAGGACTGCCTACGTCATGTCCATACAGTTCCATGGCATGCCCGCTCACCGAACATGTCCTCTATCGAGCATGCGTGGGACCAGTTGAAACGCCGGTTGACTCTGTGCCGCACTATCCGGGATTTGGAGCACACCGTCCAACAAGTGTGGGCCCTCTTCAGCAGGACATCAGGCGTCTGTTCGCCTCTATGCTGGACCATATTGCAACATGTATCACCGCACGAAGCGGTGCGACGCGCTATTGAAGATGACCGGACTACGTGCCACAGATGCCTCTGTAATTGTCCTGCATTAATACACACAATCGACGTGGATTAGGAACATCAAACAGAAGTCATTTCTCTTTCCACGTTTTTAAGTGAGTCACGGAAAAACTATCATCGGCCGCCACCGGGAATTGAATTCAGGGTCTTCCAGTTACGCGCTGGACATGCTACCACTGCACCGCAGCGGCCTCGAATTCTCCAGACTCACATGTGATTAATTGCCAAACCACATGGCTGGTTGCTTCTTGGAGACCCGCACAATGGTGGGTATTCCTCAAAGATGGTAAGAAGCAATTGGTGCAGTGGTAGCATGTCCAGCGAGTAACTGGAAGACCCTTGGTTCGATTTCCGTTGGCGGCCGATGATACTTTTCCCGTGACTCACTTAAAACCGTGGAAAGAGCCATGCCATCTGTTTGATGTCCCAAATCTACGTCAATTGTGTGTATTAATTATTCATTCGTATACTAGTTATTTGTTCAGTTGCTGCCTAACATCTTTGGTAGGCAGCAACTGAACAAATAGTACTGAGATTTGAATTGACAAAATCTTCTATAGATCTAAAAATAAAATCAGTTATCTCCTGCAACATGAGGAATCTGTGATATAAATTTCTTTTGAATAGTGCGATTCTTTTTTGGCATTGCAATTTTCACAAACAGTAATGTACGCATTTGCTCGTCGTAACAGAAAAATTCGGTAATATTAAGATACAATAAGCTGTACGTAAAAATGGTACATTCAATAGGCGTCGAAAGTGTTTCAATCTGATTTTTGAGCAACGATATGAAGCAAAATATATTTTGAAATCGGTGGAATTTGCATTTCGCTCTTGGCGGCGAAATTATGGATCAGATAAAGATTAAAATGCTAGGATCATCGTTCTCACTGTTCTAGCTTCCCAAAGCAAAAAGAGGCTGATATTAAATCAGACTTAGAGGTACACAGATAAACGTATACAGACAGATACATGTATATAGTGAAGGTATAAGTACATCCTTTAGTTTTCAAAGAACGTGCAGGAAACTTTTCCACTTTTTTTTTTGATTGGAGGTTTAACGACCACCGTGAGCAACTCAATGGGCTATAAGCAGTCGCCCGTCCCTAATTTAGGGTCACTGGTTCCAGGGAAGGGAGAGAGCCAGTGCCGTAAGACAAACACAACATCCATGCCTCACCGGGATTCGAACCCGGACCCCTCACGGACGAATGATCAGAGGCCAGCGCCTTAGACCACTGCGCCACCGGGGCGGCTTTTTCCACTTTAACACGCTTCGGTCGAAAGGAAGTGCAAAGCAGATGCACCCTTAAATTTAAAACAAACATTCTTGAAATGGTCCCATCCAAACAATTGTCGCCGCCCCGGTGGCTCAGTGGTCTAAGGCGTTGGCCTCTGATCGTTCGTCCGTAAGGGGTCCGGGTTCGAATCCCGGTCAGGCATGGATGTTGCGTTTGTCTTACGGCACCGGTTCTCTCCCTTCCCTGGAACCAGTGACCCTAAATTAGGGACGGGCGACTGCTTATAGCCCATTGAGTTGCTCACGGTGGTCGTTAAACCTCCAATCTAAAAAAAAAAAAAAAAAAAACAATTGTCTTTGTACGATATTTGACTCACACAGCATCCCGTCACGTTGCTCTGCTGGCCACGCCCTTTCGAGCTCTGCATTTTGTGCTCCGCCTGTATCTAGCGCCCACCGCCGAATTAATTTGTGTTTCTCTCGTGCATGAATGTCTGCGCTCTCTTCCTAGTCATTCTTTCGAGTTGGTACATGCATATTTTGCCGATATTCCTTTATAATTCATCTCGTTGGGCCTGTTTACAATTCATTTCGTTGGGCCTGTTTACAATTCATCTCGTTGGGCCTGTTTACAATCTGCCCATCGTGACTCGCCTTGACTTTTTGCTCTAAAACTGTCTGCTGCATGTAGTAGCCTTCCTGCTGCTGTGTCTACGTTTGCCTTCCGTGTTTGCGCTCCAATCATCGTTAATAGTTCTCTGCGCTGCCTTCACCGGTGTGTGGATTACCTTCCTTGTGTTCCACCCATTGACAGTGGTTCTCTGCGCTGCCTTCTTCGGTATGCTGATCGCCTTCCTGGTGCCCCACCTTGTTATAGTGGATCTGTGTGCCCTTCGCCGTGCATTTCTACACATTGTCCATGGCCTGTGCTTCTGCTTCTAAATTCTATTTCCCTCTCACGTCACTATGTGCTGCTTCGATGACTTGTCCTCCAAGTGTGTTGGATGCGTCCCAGGACTGCTCTTCTCCTCATCCTGCTACAGATCCGTGTTCAACGTCTCCGACTTTCCTCGCGACAGCCTTGGACTCCTATATTTCATGTCAAGGTTCCACGCTTATTGCACACGTACAATGCTTTCAACTCTTAGTTTAAGTGTCAAGTTCGACGCCTTACCCAATGTCAAGTTGCACGTCTATACAGTGTATGTCTGCATTGTCGTTTCTCCCTTCCGGTGCAACTACACATTTTGCCAGCAAGCCTAAGTCCATTCTTGTATATATTTTTTCACCTGAGTTTGTTCCTCAAGTCCTATCGACTAGCCTTTCCGTTGGAGATCATAGCTTGGTCCCTATCCTCCTTGCACATTCTCCCGTTTTTCTTAATTTGTAACCTGTACCTCCGGACGTTTCCGATGAGTTTTTACATGCTTTTCCTTCTCGGTGTGGTCGCGTTCTTGGTGATATCCGCAAGATACCCGCCGCCCATGTTGATCAAGGTGATCGTCCTTATTTTGGCTTCCGCCGCCAAGACTTAGTTTTTTTCCCTGACACAGACTGTTTCTTACTGCCCCACAACTTTTCTGGTGATTTGTTGTCATCACAACGTCGCATTCAACGTATTCACTGCCTATCATTGCATCTCATGTAAACAGCCTGGTCACCATTTCTCGCAATGCCCCCTCATTTCTTCCTAGTCTTCTTCAACGGCTGCTCAAGTTCCCGTCACAGAACCTCTTTCTTCGCTTCCAGTTACCACGCTTTCGCCTGATCAGTTCACACCTTCTTAGTCTCCATCTCCATCATCTGCCTCCGTTGGTCTTTTCCTTCCTCGCCAGCATCGTCTGTTGTGGGTACATCTGGATCTACTGCTCCTGTTTCGGTGCCTTCGTCTGTATTTCTTTCTTTTTCATCGTCTGATGTTTGCGCTTTGTCACATCCTGTTGCTGCACCTTCTCCGCCTGTTCAGGTGCTGCCTTCTTTGTTTTCGCAAGTCACCTCGTCTATCTCGATCCCGGGATTTTCTGCTCCACCATCGCCGCTGCGTACGTCGGCTACGCCACCCTCAGACGCTCATCTTTCCTCCACTGGTTCCAGTACTCCGGTGTGCTCTCCGCCCTTTTCACCTTCTCGGGGCTCTTCTGATGCTTCTAGTGCCGTTGTCTTTGTTTCACCTTCTGGTCGCCATGGTCTGTCCCCGCTCTTTCGCACAGCTCCTCTTCTAGTCTCGTTTGAAACCCCACCCTCCCCGGCTTCTGTTGTTCCTGCAGCTACCACCTTACATGTGTCATCCGACTTTGTACCCTATTCACCTCGCCAGAATCCCGAGACGCCGCCTGTTGTTCCTTCTACGTCGTCTCGTCCTCTTCGTCAACATTTCCCTACTGGTATTGCTCCTAATAAGAAGCGTCGTCATCGGTCTAATCGCAAGATTCGCGCTAAGCGTGCCGCTGTGATTATGTCTCCTCCTCATCGTTCTTCGCAAGGCACCGCTCCTGATCCTGCTGCCGTCACTTTTGCTCGCGTTCTTGACAGTCCCTCTGTTGTGCCTGATCTTGTTGCTCGCCTTCAAGTTGTTCCCGAGTTTACGCAGACTCTTTCTCTAGATGCCGCTTTCCCATTGTTCTTTGACTCTTCTCACGATGCTACACTTAATCACTTTATTGCTTCCAACGATCCGGCAGTTTACTCATCTCTGGTTGACAATCTTAGCGCTTTTTACTTTGCATTTTTTCACCTTTCGGGCTCTTACCCGGAAGTTGAATGTTACTATGGTTGTCTTGACCACTTCATTTGTCATGCTCAACATCGTCTCCTTCTTCGGTGTCCACCTGATTAGCTCCTGTGTGGTTTTGTTTGATGATTGATTTCTGTTGTGTTTTCTTAGCTATGTTTCTCCCTGTCTCTTTGAGCCCTTGTTGTTTCGTTCTCCTCTTTGTGAAGTGTTTTCCCTCGTGCCTCGTTTTTTTCCCCTCATCATTCTGCTTTGTGACCTTTTTCTGTGTGTTTTGTCTTACGATGTCCTGCCTGCATCCGCTTTACATGACCATCACCAACTGCCTCGCACCGTTCGTTCTGCTTCTGTTTTTCTGTGGTTCAAGCATGCCCCCTGCCCGATTTTCCCGGAGTGTCATGTGTTGCTTCCTACCCTGCTATGTTTTGTATAGTATGTCTAACTGCTATGCCACTGTTAGACAGAAAATGCCAATTTTAAAGAAAGTAATAGTTTTTCCTTAATGTTTTTCTTTTCAATGTGGCATTAGTACCATTATTTCTCTTTTTGTCGGAGGATGGCGCCCAATAACCACAGATGGACAGCAATAATTTTGCACCAATAATTTCGTTTTTTCCTTAAAAGGAAGAATTAATAGTTCCTGGGTTTTCTACTCATCATGTTGCTCCCTGGTTCCAGGTATGGTGCTTTCTCTATTTGCTGGCTCAGCCGTTCCTCTGCTCAGTGACTGTTCCCTGTGTGCTTTGCCTCGTGTTGTATCTGCCACCGACTACAGCGCACGATTGTAATGTAACGGACTGCTTTGTGCCTCTGCCATGCTCCCTTTCTTTCTGTGATGCCTTGTACTGTATGTTTACTACAGACTGGATTGCGTCGTTTGTTTCAGCTCCGAGATTTTGGCTGTTTTACTGTGCCATGCATTTTCCGGTTCTCTTGTGTTCTGGTCCTTGAGACACATTAAAGAAATGTTGAAACCGTCACGTTCTTTTTGGAATGTCTTTTCAACTGCTGCGGTTCAAAGCTAGAAACGGAGAGATCTTTAAGATAATGACAGGAACGAATACAAGACTTTTTGAAAATAAATTACTTCTTCATCATCCTCCATTACCCTTTATACAAATATCTCAGAAACTATCCAGATTCGAATGATAAAGATGTAGCTCCTTCCGGTTCACACGATGCTAACGAATAGCTATTCTGAAACAGGAAATGTCCGGGGGTGGGGGTGGGGGCAGCTGAAATCGTGGAACATTTTTAAACATCTCAAAAACTATCGGGGTTGAAAAAATAAACATGGAGTTTGTAAGAACGGACACATTAACGATGTTAATTCATTTCAATGATAAACATTATGTGGTTTTTTTTGACCAAAGAAAACATCGCAAGTTCCCAAAATGGCGACAGAGAATTCGTAAATATGTTTAATCCTTTTGGGGGGAGGAAGGCGAGATGTATGACAAAAGACTTCAGGTTCTCACGCCTTAGAAAGGGCGAGGACTTGTTCTACGAACTGAAAGTATCGCCAAGGACGCTGTGACTTTCACAGATACATTGTTCATTTTCACTAGGCGCATACAAGTCTGAAATGCAGACATACTCTTTTGTATAGTTATAACAATGTGTATTGTATTGCTACGGATGTACTACGACGATAGGATTGCTTTCTCGGAAGGAGGCACTCAATAATGTATAGCTTGAGGATAAGCGAGGAATGCGCAAGGTAGATTTAAAGGTCTAGGAGCCCGATTCCCGGAAAACGACTAGGGATGGGGCAGGTGAAGGGCGCGAGAGGTGACACGTGGCGCGAGAGGAGAGCAGCATGTTGAAGGCTCAGCGCCGTCGCCCTTGAAGAAGGAGCAGCGTGAAGGGGGGGGCCAAGAGGTCGCTCCGAGTGGACCTGTTGGAGCAGTCTGTCTTCGGAGAGCGAAGGTGATAGTCCTCCGATAGAAAGGAACGCGTTTGCGTGGATGGTGTGGTGGGCTCTCGGAGTCCACGGGGAAATAGCGGGCACCGACCTAGATGAAGTAGGTCGCCGCTACAGAAGGAATCTACCCGAGTCAGGGATACCGGTAGAGTAGCTGATGATATACTACTGAATTACGGACTTAGTACAGTCCACTGAAGCATCGATTAGAGAAGGATAGCTAGAAGACTAGTCCTGAAGCATCGATAAGATAGAGGTATATCTAGTGTCAAGGAGACCCTAAGTTAGGACGCCAACGCAGGGTGAGATTTCTACAGAATTCGATCACCTTATCTTGCGCGTTCCACGATCTTTGCCAGGTCCAGTCATAACGAGGTCACTTTCAAGAGCGAGTAATCCGCCGCCATCAAAATTCTAGTTGATGAAGAATAAGTGTTTCGTATATGTGTTAACCAAGCGTTCTTTTCAAATTATGTCTGAAAGTGGATAAACTTCGGTATAACCAGCTGTTGTCGCTCTGCCTCCCCGATTCACAGATATATATATAGTAAAGTGGGGGAGGTTTCGTTTGTTCGCTCGAACAGAGTGAGAGAGAGAGAGAGAGTGTGTACTTCCGGGAAGAGTAAACGAACTCTCTGCTTGTTGTGAGCCCGCTGCGCGTGCTCCTCGGATGCTTAAGTAGGAGGCGGCGCTAAGTCACGTGACGACATGTTCGCTCTTACAGAGTTTTCCCGGTTCATACGATTTACTAACGAATGGTCATTTTGAAATTTTGAAATTACATGGGGGGAATTGTCGGCTCCATATTTTCTGAATCCTTTTTTTTTTGTAGGTATGTCAAACTCTATTGCGGTTCAAACGATAATAATGGAGTTCTTTTCGGTTCATGCGATTTTTTTATTGGAGGTTTAACGACCACCGTGAGCAACTCAATGGGCTATAAGCAGTCGCCCGTTCCCAATTTAGGGTCACTGGTTCCAGGGAAGGGAGAGAGCCAGTGCCGTAAGACAAACACAACATCCATGCCTGACCGGGATTCGAACCCGGACCCCTTACGGACGAATGATCAGAGGCCAACGCCTTAGACCACTGAGCCACCGGGGCGGCCATACGATTTACTAACGAATGGCTATGAAATTTCGAATTCCATGGTGAGGGGGGGTTAATGGTGTAGGCTTGTAACATCCTTTTTTCAATACCTCAAAAACTATTGCGGTTTAAACGAAGAAAATGGAGTTCTTTTCGGTTCACACGATTTGCTAACGAATGGCTATTTTGAAATTTTGAATTTCCATGGTGGGGGCTGGTGAAATGGTCGGTCTCTCTGTATATATGCAAAAACTCAATATTATTTTTTAAATATCTCAAAAACTATTGCGGTTCAAACGATAAAAATGGAGTTCATTCCTGTTCATACGATTTACTAACGAATGGCTATTTCGGAATTTTGAATTTCCACGATGAGGGGGGGTGAAATGGTAGGCCTGTAACATTATTTGTTAAATATCTCAAAAACTATTGCGGTTCAAACGATAGAAATGGAGTTCATTCCTGTTCATACGATTTACTAACGAATGGCTATTTCGGAATTTTGAATTTCCATGATGAAGGGGGGGGTAAATGGTGTTGGCCCTGTGACATTCTTTTTTAAATATCTCAAAAACTATTGCGGTTCAAACGATGAAAATGGAGTTCTTTTCGGTTCATACGATTTGCTAACGAATGGCTATTTCGGAATTTTGAATTTCCATGATGAGGGGGGAGGGGGATGAAATGGCCTGTAACATTCTTTTTTAAATATCACAAAAATTATTGCGGTTTAAACGATGAAAATGGAGTTCTTTTCAGTTCATACGATTTACTAACGAATGGCTATTTCGGAATTTTAAATTTCCATGATGAGGGGGGGGGGGGGAGGCGGAATGAAATGGCCTGTAACACTCTTTTTTAAATATCTCAAAAATTATTGCGGTTCAAACGATGAAAATAGAGTTCTTTTCGGTTCATACGGTTTGCTAACAAATGTTTATTTTGAAATTTTGAATTTCCATGATGAAGGGGGGGGGGGGTAAATGGTGTAGGCCTGTGACATACTTTTTTAAATATCTCAAAAACTATTGCGGTTCAAACGATGAAACTGGAGTTCTTTTCGGTTCATACGATTTGCTAACGAATGGCTATTTTGAAATTTTGAATTTCCATGGTGGGGGGCTGGTGAAATGGTCGGTCTCTCTGTATATATGCAAAAACTCAATATTATTTTTTAAATATCTCAAAAACTATTGCGGTTCAAACGATAAAAATGGAGTTCATTCCTGTTCATACGATTTACTAACGAATGGCTATTTCGGAATTTTGAATTTCCATGATGAGGGGGAGGGTGAAATGGTAGGCCTGTAACATTATTTGTTAAATATCTCAAAAACTATTGCGGTTCAAACGATAAAAATGGAGTTCCTTCCTGTTCATACGATTTACTAACGAATGGCTATTTCGGAATTTTGAATTTCCATGATGAAGGGGGGGGGGGGGGTAAATGGTGTAGGCCTGTGACATTCTTTTTTAAATATCTCAAAAACTATTGCGGTTCAAACGATGAACATGGAGTTCTTTTCGGTTCATACGATTTGCTAACGAATGGCTATTTCGGAATTTCAAATTTCCATGATGAGGGGGGAGGGGGGATGAAATGGCCTGTAACATTCTTTTTTTAAATATCTCAAAAATTATTGCGGTTCAAACGATGAAAATGGAGTTCTTTTCGATTCATACGATTTGCTAACGAATGGCTATTTTGAAATTTTGAATTTCCATGGTGGGGGGCTGGTGAAATGGTCGGTCTCTCTGTATATATGCAAAAACTCAATATTATTTTTTAAATATCTCAAAAACTATTGCGGTTCAAACGATAGAAATGGAGTTCATTCCTGTTCATACGATTTACTAAAGAATGGCTATTTCGGAATTTTGAATTCCATGATGAAGGGGGGGGGGGTAAATGGTGTTGGCCTGTGACATTCTTTTTTAAATATCTCAAAAACTATTGCGGTTCAAACGATGAAAATGGAGTTCTTTTCGGTTCATACGATTTGCTAACGAATGGCTATTTTGAAATTTTGAATTTCCATGGGGGTGGGGGCTGGTGAAATGGTCGGTCTCTCTGTATATGTGCAAATTCTCAATATTATTTTTTAAATATCTCAAAAACTATTGCGGTTCAAACGATAAAAATGGAGCTCATTCCTGTTCATACGATTTACTAACGAATGGCTATTTCGGAATTTTAAATTTCCATGATAAGGGGGGAGGGGGATGAAATGATCTGTAACATTCTTTTTTAAATATCTCAAAAATTATTGCGGTTCAAACGATGAAAATGGAGTTCTTCTCAGTTCATACGATTTGCTAACGAATGGCTATTTCGGAATTTTGAATTTCCATGATGAGGGGGGGGGAGGGGGATGAAATGGCCTGTAACATTCTTTTTTAAATATCTCAAAAATTATTGCGGTTTAAACGATGAAAATGGAGTTCTTTTCAGTTCATGCGATTTACTAACGAATGGCTATTTCGGAATTTTAAATTTCCATGATGAGGGGGGGGGGAGGCGGGATGAAATGGCCTGTAACACCCTTTTTTAAATATCTCAAAAATTATTGCGGTTCAAACGATGAAAATAGAGTTCTTTTCGGTTCATACGGTTTGCTAACGAATGGCTATTTTGAAATTTTGAATTTCCATGATGAAGGGGGGGGGGGGGTAAATGGTGTAGGCCTGTGACATACTTTTTTAAATATCTCAAAAACTATTGCGGTTCAAACGATGAAAATGGAGTTCTTTTCGGTTCATACGATTTGCTAACGAATGGCTATTTTGAAATTTTGAATTTCCATGGTGGGGGGCTGGTGAAATGGTCGGTCTCTCTGTATATATGCAAAAACTCAATATTATTTTTTAAATATCTCAAAAACTATTGCGGTTCAAACGATAAAAATGGAGTTCATTCCTGTTCATACGATTTACTAACGAATGGCTATTTCGGAATATTGAATTTCCATGATGAGGGGGGGTGAAATGGTAGGCCTGTAACATTATTTGTTAAATATCTCAAAAACTATTGCGGTTCAAACGATAAAAATGGAGTTCATTCCTGTTCATACGATTTACTAACGAATGGCTATTTCGGAATTTGGAATTTCCATGATGAAGGGGGGGGGGGTAAATGGTGAAGGCCTGTGACATTCTTTTTTAAATATCTCAAAAACTATTGCGGTTCAAACGATGAAAATAGAGTTCTTTTCGGTTCATACGATTTGCTAACGAATGGCTATTTTGAAATTTTGAATTTCCATGGGGGTGGGGGGCTGGTGAAATGGTCGGTCTCTGTGCGTATATGTAAATTCTATTATTTATTAAATATTTCAAAAACTATTGCGGTTCAAACGATAAAAATGGAGTTCATTCCTGTTCATACGATTTACTAACGAATGGCTATTTCGGAATTTTGAATTTCCATGATGAGGGGGGGGGGGGTGAAATGATAGGCCTGTAACATTATTTTTTAAATATCTCCAAAACTATTGCGGTTCAAACGATGAAAATGGAGTTCTTTTCAGTTCACACGATTTGCTAACGAATGCCTATTTTGAAATTTTGAATTTCCATGGTGGGGGGCTGGTGAAATGGTCGGTCTTTCTGTATATATGCAAATTCTGAATATTATTTGTTAAATATCTCAAAAACTATTGCGGTTCAAACGATAGAAATGGAGTTCATTCCGGTTCATACGATTTACTAACGAATGGCTATTTCGAAATTTTGAATTTCCATGGTGGGGGGCTGGTGAAATGGTCTGCCTCCTATATGTATATGCAAATTCTCAATATTATTTGTTAAATATCTCAAAAACTATTGTGGTTCAAACGATGAAAATGGAGTTCATTCCGGTTCATACGATTTATTAACGAATGGCTATGCTGAAATTTGAAATATCTATTTTTTGGGGGTACCATTTCACCAGCCCCCCCACTTTGTTTTTTAAATAACTCAAAAACTATTGCGGTTCAAACGAAAAAAATTGAGTTCATTCCGGTTCATACGTGGTACAAACGAATGGTGCAAAAAAAATTTAAAAATTCCATGGTGGGGGGGGCTATCGTTTCACCAGCCCCCCCACTTTGTTTTTTAAATATCTCCAAAACTTTTGCGGTTCAAACGAAAAAACCGAGTTCATTCCGGTTCATACGTGGTACAAACGAATGGTGTCTGAAAAATTAAAAAATTCCGTGGTGGGGGCTGGTGAAATGCACCTGTGAAGAAAGCAATTGAAAACAACAAAAGCCTGAAGAGAGCAAAGTGACCTCTGAGTAAGGGAAGAAAACAGATTATGGCTCTGAGAAAAGAAGTTTGTTCTGTAACAAGAAATAGAGGTGAAATTTTGACAAGAATGAAAGATTTCTACTCAAAACTATATAAAAGGGATGATGCATATACTCCAGACATTACGAAAGGTACCAGTATCAGAGTTCTTCCAGTCCTCCCAGCACATGCAATCAAGAACATGAAACGGGAGAAAACTCGAGGAGAAGATGGAATTACCGTAGACATCATACAAGAAGCAAGTGGAGAAATTGAAACAGTACTCGCATAAGTTTTCACTCGATGCCTTAATGAAAGGAAGATTCCTGAAAATTGGAACAATGCTGCAATGATCCTGCTGCATAGAAAAGTGACATTGAGGATCTCAGTAACTACAGACCTATCAGCCTCCTAACAGTGGTTTATAAAATCTTCAGTAAAGTTCTTTCACACCGCTTGAAGGTGACACTGGACATGGCTCAACCGAGAGAGCAAGCTGCATTCAGGAGTGGCTACCGCACTATAGATCATATCCACGTACTGAGAGAACTAATTGAAAGAGCGAGAGAATTTGAACTTCCATTGTGCATGGCTTTTATCGATTATGAAAAGGCCTTTGATTCGGTGAGACCATCAGCAGTTACAATGGCTTTGAAATCCTGCGGTATTGAAGATGCATACATTAATATTATTAATAATATCTATGAAAATGCAAGTGCAAAGATTCGGCTATTTGAGGATACAGCACCTATAAAAATTGGAAAGGGAGTGAGACCAGGTGACACTATATCTCCCAAACTCTTTAAAGCCAGATTGGAAAATGTCTTTCAATCACTGAACTGGGAAAACAAAGGGATAAAGATTGATGGAGATTATCTAACTCACCTTCGTTTTACTGATGACGTAGTCATTTTTGCAGCTACCCAATCAGAGCTGCAGAGTATGATCCAGGAACTTGTTGACAAGAGTACAGAAGTGGGATTAAAAACGAACTTTCAGAAAACAAAAAGTGATGTACAATGTTTTTACAAGAAATGAAGATTTATCGATTGATGGAGAAAATCTGGAGATAACAGATGCTTACGTTTATCTTCGACAGCAGATATCAAGTGAGGGTCACATTGATGAAGAAATTAATCGGCGTACAAAACTTGCCTGGAGAGCAATTTTGGAAGAAACAGTATAATTTTCAAGAGCAACATACCATTATGTCCTAAAAGAAAAGTGCTTGATCAATGCATCCTTCCAGTGCGTACGTATGGTGCAGAGACGTGGACCTTAACTAAAAGAGACATACAAAGACTGCAGACAACTCAAAGCAGCATGGAGAGATTTATGCTTGGTGTAAACAGGAGAGATAAGAAGAGGAACTCGTGGATCAGAAAAATGACAAGAGTGGAAGACATCATGATCAGAGTTAAATCCCTGAAATTACATTGGGCTGGACATACTGCCAGAAGGACAGACCATCGATGGACAGCCGAAATTTTAGGCTGGATTCCAAGGGACAGGAAAAAACCCAGAAGAAGACCATATGTGAGATGGGTGGATGAAATTCGAAAGTATGCGGGATTAACATGGAGGAGACTGGCACAAGACAGACCTTTGTGGAAGAAACTTGGGGAGACCTTCGTCCAGCAGTGGATTGATAATGGTTGACAATGAGGATATCACCTCGACAAACCATGGTAGATGAGAGTACGGAATGATAGCTTAAGGTAGATCTCGGTTCCTCAAAGATTGGCCACCCCTAGCCTACAACTTGGATACACAAAATACTGTTGCTTCCTCTGGGAATGCAGCAGTATTTGTATCCAAGGGACAGAAATTCTCATTACGTTAAAAACACCTAGCCTAAAAGAGAATCCTTAATTCCAGGTAATAAAAATGTTGTGGCTGAGCCATTAGTAAGTCCTCAGAGCGTATACTTATCACCGCTTCACATCGAACTGGGTTTGATAAAAAACATTTGTAAAGTCATTGAATAAAGATGGAGGAGCTTTTTGTTTTCTAAAAAACTAATTCCCCAAAATATCTGTAGCCAAATTTAAACAAGAAACTTTTATTGGTCCACAAATAAGGAAACTTATGCGTGATCTTGCATTTGAAGACCCTTTGAATGAGACTGAAGCTGTTGCATGGAAGTCCTTTAAAGGTGTGGTACTGAACGTTTTAGGTAACCGGAAGGCAGAAAATTATATAGAACTTGTTACTGAACTTCTAGAAAACTATAAGGCCATGGGATGCAATGTGTCCCTTAAAATAGATTTCGTTCGCTCGCATCTGGACTTTTTCCTACAGAACTTAGGAGCTGTAAGCGATGAGCAGGGAGAATGTTTTCATCAGGATATATGTGCTACAGAAAACCGCTATAAAGAAAATGGAGCCCTATATGCTTGCTTTAAAAAGGGATGTAGTACAACTAAAGCACAGAAAAAATCTAAAATAACTACTTCTTAAGGTAAGTGTAATTAAATGCTTGTAGCGAAATATAAATACCAAAATGAAGGCTTATTGTACACTGAAACAACAAGTTACTCGAGAACTATGCCCGATAGCACAATTCAGCAAACAGATTTGTAATCAGTATGACAAATACTGTATGATTCGGCAATGCAGTCTTGGTAACAAACAAAAAGTTTATTTTTGTCGTTCAGTGTAAATTTAACTTTACCTGTTTAGGCTTGTTTCGCAGAAATGTTTTCATCTTTAAAGAAATAATGCGAAAAAGTGTGGTGAAATGTAATAGCGTCTTAAAATATTTTGTCTCTTTTAACTAAGGAAACTGGAACACATCGCGAGTGGTCATGACTTGAGTCGCTATCAGTTTCAGCAACCGTCCACCGCTCGAACGCATGGTTGGTACAATGACAGCACGGCGATACGTCCATGAGGTGAGCAGCTTATTTTGTTCCCATATCTTCGTGGCATTCCTGATGCCTAGTTTCTACAATGACAGCACGGCGATACGTCCGTGAGGTGAGCAGCTTATTTTGTTCCCGTATCTTCGTGGCATTCCTGATGCCTAGTTTCTACAATGACAGCACGGCGATACGTCCGTGAGGTGAGTAGCTTATTTTGTTCCCGTAGCTTCGTGGCATCCCTGATGCCTAGTTTCTACAATGACAGCACGGCGATACGTCCGTGAGGTGAGCAGCTTATTTTGTTCCCGTAGCTTCGTGGCATTCCTGAAGCCTAGTTTCTACAATGACAGCACGGCGATACGTCCGTGAGGTGAGCAGCTTATTTTGTTCCCCTATCTTCGTGGCATTCCTGATGCCTAGTTTCTACAATGACAGCACGGCGATACGTCCGTGAGGTGAGCAGCTTATTTTGTTCCCGTAGCTTCGTGGCATTCCTGAAGCCTAGTTTCTACAATGACAGCACGGCGATACGTCCGTGAGGTGAGCAGCTTATTTTGTTCCCCTATCTTCGTGGCATTCCTGATGCCTAGTTTCTACAATGACAGCACGGCGATACGTCCGTGAGGTGAGCAGCTTATTTTGTTCCCGCAGCTTCGTGGCATTCCTGATGCCTAGTTTCTACAACGACAGCACGACGATACGTCCGTGAGGTGAGCAGCTTATTTTGTTCCCGTATCTTCGTGGCATTCCTGATGCCTAGTTTCTACAATGACAGCACGGCGATACGTCCGTGAGGTGAGCAGCTTATTTTGTTCCCGTAGCTTCGTGGCATTCCTGAAGCCTAGTTTCTACAGTGACAGCACGGCGATACGTCCGTGAGGTGAGCAGCTTATTTTGTTCCCGTATCTTCGTGGCATTCCTGATGCCTAGTTTCTACAATGACAGCACGGCGATACGTCCGTGAGGCGAGCAGCTTATTTTGGTCCCGTATCTTCGTGGCATTCCTAATGCCTAGTTTCTACAATGACAGCACGGCGATACGTCCGTGAGGTGAGCAGCTTATTTTGTTCCCGTATCTTCGTGGCATTCCTGAAGCCTAGTTTCTACAATGACAGCACGGCGATACGTCCGTGAGGTGAGCAGCTTCTTTTGGTCCCGTATCTTCGTGGCATTCCTGATGCCTAGTTTCTACAATGACAGCACGACGATACGTCCGTGAGGTGAGCAGCTTATTTTGTTCCCGTAGCTTCGTGGCATTCCTGATGCCTAGTTTCTACAATGACAGCACGACGATACGTCCGTGAGGTGAGCAGCTTATTTTGGTCCCGTATCTTCGTGGCATTCCTGATGCCTAATTTCTACAATGACAGCACGGCGATACGTCCGTGAGGTGAGCAGCTTATTTTGGTCCCGTATCTTCGTGGCATACCTGATGCCTAGTTTCTACAAGATAACGCCCGCCCACAAGGCATCCAGGTTATTCCCTGAACAACTCGATCCCCAGACTTTTTCCCAATTGAGAATGTATGGGATCTCACTGGCAGATGACTTAATGCCTCGGCGATGAATTTTGGATATAGGTCAACGACATATGGTCAGCGATACCTCAGAACACCATGGAAGAATTTTTTTATTCAATATCACGCCATGTTTCCAATGTACAGTGTACAGCACAGCAGTTATATATCCTACTTTTTCAAGACATATTACACTATCTCCTCGCCCATCGCATTTATCTAATACCTCAGATTTTAAATAACTTCTTTCTCACCTACTTGTCCACATATTTAGTACGTTGTGTCTCATTACGTGCATTTCTTCACAGTGAGTCATTTTCTGTGTCCAGCAGTGCACTCTAATTTATTTCTTAAATGTTACATAGGAAAGATTTCCAGCTCGTCTTCTCTTGGATCCTGTTCCACTTCCCCATAGATATTTTCAGCAGCGCCTAGAGTGGTGCAGACCTCGAGTAGCTTTGGATAAGGAATGCCATCATGCCATATATACGGCAGAATTGAATTCTGTCTAGGAGCAGACAATCGGCGTATGCGTTTTTTGCGAAAACGGGATCAACCCTTAGATCCAGCTGACACCGTCGAATAACAAGTTCTAAGGCTAGCTAGCAGGTGTTATGATATCCAGCTCTATCAGTCATAGAATCTCGGATGGTGCCTAATAAGAGTGCCGAGACAGTTTTACAGCGGCATACTACAATCACAAAAACAGTAATACCAACTCTGGAAATTTCTGACGTTTTGGGGTTTTCAATGCTACTACAAAAATAAATATGCAGATAATACTCACAATATATATATACACTATCTACCAACAAGTAATTAGACACCCTTGAAATCGACGATATCTGCGGTCCTGATACACGTCACGGCCGCCGCCATTAAATATCGTGTGGGAAACAACAACGCAACCAGTCGCATGCAAGATTCCACGCAGTTCGCAGCTCTCTGATTTCGAGAAAGGTGTAATCGTCGGGTATCACAGAAATGGCCGATCCATACGTGACATATCCAGCGAGTTGAAGTACCCAAAATCGACAGTGGCCTACGTGATTGGCAAGTGGAAGATGAGAGGTGACTGTCGCAATGTGCCCCGACCCGGCAGACCCACAAAACTGGGAGTTAGAGACCGACGGGTGCTGGCCAGAGAAATTCGGAAGAACCGCACAAAATCGATGGGCCACATCCGCGAGGAGTTTCAACAGGCATCCGGGAGTGTTCTTTCGATGAATACCATCCGTAAGGAAGCCCATCTGCTCGGTTATCATGGACGTGTTGCCGCCCACAAGACTTTGATCACCAAGTACAATAGCGCTAGGCTAACGTGGTGCAAAGAACGTCGACAGTGGACGGTTGAACAGTGGAAACTGGTTCTCTGGAGCAACGAATCAAGGTTCACCCTCTACCGTTCGGATGGCAGGGTCTGGTTTTGGCGTCTGGCCTGCAGAACGCCTCATGCCGGAATGTATTGTGCCAACTGTGAAGTTCGGCGGCGGTGGAATTATGCTATGGGGGTGTTTCTCCTGGTATGGCACGGGACCCTTGGTCTCAATTCCTGGTAAGCTCAACGCCGAGACCTACTGCACCATTTTGGATGACCATGCGCTTCCTACGTTGTGGCAGTTTTACGGGGTAGACCCATTTTACTTTCAGGATGACAATGCCACCTGTCATGTTGCGAGGTCCACCATGGTTTGGTATGGTGACAATGGGGTTAATCGAATGTGCTGGCCTGCGCAGAGCCCGGACCTTAACCCTATCGAGCACCTCTGGGACGAGTTAGAGTGTCGACTTAAGGAGTACCCGTACCGTCCGAAATCGGTGAAGGAACTGACCTGTCTTCTCCAAGCCGAATGGAAGAAAATACCGCTAGCCGTCGTACAACGGCTGGTTGAGAGTATGCCCCGGAGGATCGCAGCTGTAATCGTCGCTCGTGGAGGCTCCACCAACTATTGAAGGTGAATAAACTTCGTTTTCCTTTGCTATCACAGGTGTTCAATTACTTGTTGGTAGACAGTGTATATATGAATTTAAAGCACATTTCATGCAAAAGCCTTTTCAGTTTACAGAATGGGAGTATCTTTAACAGAACTCAAGTTATGACCATAAATGTGCTGTGAAGGCAGCACACTTCGTTATGTGCAATGTCATCCTAGTTACTACTACCGATGGAAATTGCTTGTACGACCGCGTACCGGCGATATAAAGGGGAGGCGATATGCGTAGGATTTTTCCAGACGTTTTCGCAGTGTGCGTAGGTAGTTCGTTTGCATTGGTGAGTGTGTAGTTCTTACTCCTGTGGACTGCAGTGCAAATGTGAAATTTAGAGTGCATTTCGTTTATTCTGTGCAAAGTGTTGCAGTTATGGGAAGATTAGGTGATATTTTACCACGAAAAGCTTTGCGAAAGGTGACTTTAACTGAATTCGGCAAAAGCAATGCAGAAATTGCCAGGATAACTGGGGTGCACAAGAGTACAGTTGGATGGCAGCTGGCGACCATCAATGATATGGGTGGATTCAAGAATGGCAGACTGGGTAAATGGGGCCGAAAAATGAAATCAACTCCTAGAAGTAGCAACGCGTTGAAACGCTTATGTCTGCGAAACAGGTTCGTCTCGGCAACAGTTCTTGCCAAAGAATTGTGGGATAGCTGTGATACTGTTGTTTATCCTCGAACAGTGAGGAACAGGCTACGTTCTATGTGTCTGACGTCTCATAGGGCGGTAAAGAAGACATTGCTAACCAATGTGCAATACAAGTAACGTTTAGAATGGGCAAAGGAACATATGGAGTGGAACACTGATAGGTGGCGTCAAGTGTTCTTTAGGGATGAGACAAAATTGAACATCGACGGTAACGACGCAGGGTGCCGAGTGTTTTGACAAAATAACGAGGCGTTGTATCCTTCTTGCACACTTAAAGACAAGAAAATATTCATGCAGTGTAGTGGTTTGCTGCTGAAGTAGGCACAATCCATGGGCGTGAGGGCACTGTTAATGCACAGGTGTACAAAAGTATCCTCCAGGACAAGACGGTTTCTTCAGGATGTGATTTGTTCCAGGGTCTGCCATACATCTTCCACGACGATTCGGTCCCATGCCACCGTACAAACATCATTAAGGGTTATGTGACGTCTTTAGGCAATGTTGTGCCTAATGGTATTCGCTAGACGTGAACCCGATTGAAAATTTGTGGCGCATTCTGAAAAGAAAAAGTGCACGAACGTCACCCCACATACAAAGTGGAACTGATTAACGCAATTACTGACGTTCGGCACAACTGTATTCATCCCGTAAGTTGGTTGACTTCATGCCCAGCAGCTCTGCATCTGTTGCTAAGTCAAAAGGTTACCCAACGAAATATTAGGTAAGTAATTGTATTTGAATTTGAACCTGCTACTTGACCATGATTTCTCTTTCGCAGCACATTTCTGTTTAAAACTTGAGTTCTGTTAAAGATATTCCAATTCTGTTAACTGATTAGTCTTCTGCATGAAATGTGCTTTAAAATGATATATATATATATATATATATATATATATATATGGAAATACTCTCGTTGAGTTTGCAGAGGCAGAAGGATTTTTCATCTTGAATTCCTTTTTCAAGAAAAAGCCACACAGGAAATGGACATGGAGACATCCAAATGGGACGACAAGTGAAATTGATTTTATTATGTGTAACAAAAAATTCATCATCGAAGACTGCAGTGTGCTGAACAAGTTCAACACAGGTAGTGGCCATAGATTGGTGAGATGTAAGATGCACCTCAACACTAAACTGGAACGTGGCAAGCTCATAAGACAAACAGAATGTACACACATAACCAACCTTAAAAAACACCATAATACTTTCAAGTTGGAACTGAAGAACAGATTCTCTGCTTTAGAAGGCCTAACATCGGAAGAAGTGGATATTTCGGAAGTTAACAGAAAAGTAACCAAAGCTCTTATGGAAACAGCAACAAAATTAGCTGGGTCTAAGAACAAGTTGCATGTAAACAAATTATCAGGAAAAACCAAAATGTTGATGCAAAAAAGAAGAGAGATGAGGACAACTAAAGAAGATGTGACTTCCAAAGTGGAATATATAGAGCTATGAAAGACAGGTCGAAAAAGTATCACTGAAGACGTAAGGAAATTCAACTGTGAGCTAGTGAGGAAAGCAATTGAAAACAACCAAAGCCTAAAGATAGCAAAGGGACATCTCAGTAAGGGAAGAAAACAGATTATGGCTCTGAGAAAAGAAGATGGTTCTATAACAAGAAATAGAGGCGAAATTTTGACAAGAGTGAAAGATTTCTACTCCAAATTATATGAAAGGGATGATACATGTACTCCAGACATCATGAAAGGTACCAGAGTTCTTCCAGTCTTCCCAGCAGAAGTTGCTCATGTAATCAAGAACATGAAGCGGGGGAAAGCTCCAGGAGAAGATGGAATTACTATAGACATCATACAAGAAGCAAGTGGAGAAATTGAAACAGTACTCGCCCAAATTTTCACTCGATGCCTTAATGAAGGGAAGATTCCTGAGGATTGGAACAATGCTACAATGATCCTGCTACATAAAAAAAGTGACATTGAGGATCTCAGGAACTACAGACCTATCAGCCTCCTATCAGTGGTTTATAAAATCTTCACTAAAGTTCTTTCACACCGCTTGAAGGTAACACTGGACATGGCTCAACCGAGAGAACAAGCTGGATTCATTAGTGGCTACAGCACAATAGATCATATCCACGTACTGAAAGAACTAATTGAAAGAGCGAGGGAATATCAACTTCCATTGTGCATGGCTTTTATCGATTATGAAAAAGCCTTTGATTCGGTGAAACCATCAGCAGTTACCACGGCTCTGAAATCCTGCGGTATTGAAGATGCATACATTAATATTATTAATAACATCTATGAAAATGCAAGTGCAAAGATTCGGCTGTTTGAAAATACAACACACATAAAAATTGGAAAGGGAGTGAGACAAGGTGACACCATATCTCCGAAGCTCTTTAATGCCACATTGGAAAATGTCTTTCAATCACTGAACTGGGAAAACAAAGGGATAAAGATTAATGGAGATTATCTAACCCACCTTCGTTTTGCTGATGACGTAGTCATTTTTGCAACTACCCCATCAGAGCTGCAGAGTATGATCCAGGAACTTGCTGACAAGAGTAAAGAAGTGGGATTAAAAATGAACTTTCAGAAGACAAAAGTGATGTTCAATGCTTTTACAAGAAATGAAGATTTATCGATTGATGGAGAACAACTGGAGATAACAGATACGTATGTTTATCTTGGACAGCAGATATCAAGTGAGGGTCACATTGATGAAGAAATTAATCGGCGTACAAAACTTGCCTGGAGAGCTTTTGGAAGAAACAGCATAATTTTCAAGAGCAATATGCCATTATGTCTTAAAAGAAAAGTGTTTGATCAATGCATCCTTCCAGTGCTTACGTATGGTGCAGAGACGTGGACCTTAACTAAAAGAGACATACAAAGGCTGCAGACAACTCAAAGAAGCATGGAGAGGTGCATGCTTGGTATAACTAGGAGAGATAAGAAGAGGAACTCGTGGATCCGAAAAATGACGAGAGTGGAAGACATCATGATCAGAGTTAAATCCCTGAAATGGCAATGGGCTGGACATACTGCCAGAAGGACAGACCATAGATGGACAGCCAAGGAAATTTTTGATTGGATTCCAAGGGACAGGAAAAGACCCAGAAGAAGACCACATGGGAGATGGGTGGATGAAATTCGTAAATATGCGGGAGTGACATGGAGGAGACTGGCACAAGACAGATCGTTGTGGAGGAAACTTGGGGAGACCTTCGTCCAGCAGTGGATTGATAATGGTTGACAATGATGATGATGATGATATATATATATATATATATATATTGTGAGTGGGATGTAAGGTCAGGTGATGCGTAACATCACAGCCTCTCCTTGACAAATGTCAACCCCGCCTTCTCGTGGTGCATCCTGTTCCCACTAAAGGGGCTCTGACGACCGCCAATAGCGGTATAACTATACCATCGGGATCAGAGGAAATGCTATCCCACACTCACCAACCCGCTTGGCCAGCGTGGTGAGTTATGGCCAAACACCTCCAAAATGACTCTACAACTTAAATCTTGGCCCTCAGTCTCCGGCAGCTGGAATGTACCTGGCCAAGGCAGCGGCCAGTGCGACATGAAGGCAGAGGGTGCTAAGAATCCCCGGAGGACCGGACTAGGCTGCCATTTGATGCTGACCTTGGCTACCTATAACGGACGCTCCCTATCTTCTGATTCAAGGCTTCTTGAATTGGAAGAGGAACTACAAAGGATCAAGTGGGACATCGTCGGGCTAAGTGAGGTAAGGAGAAAAGGAGAAGATCTCATTGAACTGAAAAGTGGACATCTCTTCTATTATCGTGGGACAGATACTGGCAGAACTAGTGGTGTTGGATTTATAATAAACAAGAAACTGAAGGATAAAGTGGTAGAAGTTGAAAGTTCCTCTGACAGAGCTGCACGACTCGTTATCCAACTATCGAGAAGATACCAGGCTCAGATTATTCAAACTTATGCACCCACCACAAGTCATCCTGAAGAAGAAATTGAAGAATTTTATGAGGAAATTCGTCATCTAAATAATAAAGGTAAGCAACACTTGAAGATAATTATGGGAGATTTCAATGCAAAAATAGGGCAACGGCAACAGAATGAAACTTCAGTAGGTAAATTCGGTCACGGCAACAGAAACCAGCGTGGAAATACTCTCGTTGAGTTTGCAGAGGCAGAAGGATTTTTCATCTTGAACTCCTTTTTCAAGAAAAAGCCACACAGGAAATGGACATGGAGACATCCAATTGGGACGACAAGTGAAATTGATTTTATTATGTGTAACAAAAAATTCGTCATCGAAGACTGCAGTGTGCTGAACAAGTTCAACACAGGTAGTGACCATAGATTGGTGAGATGTAAGATGCACCTCAACACTAAACTGAAACGTGGCAAGCTCATAAGACAAACAAAATGTATTGACATAACCAACCTTAAAAAACACCATAATACTTTCAAGTTGGAACTGAAGAACAGATTCTCTGCTTTAGAAGGCCTAACATCGGAAGAAGTGGATATTTCGGAAGTTAACAGAAAAGTAAATAAAGCTCTAATGGAAACAGCAACAAAAGTAGCTGGGTCTAAGAACAAGTTGCATGTGAACAAATTATCAGGAAAAACCAAAATGTTGATGCAAAAAAGAAGAGAGATGAGGACAACTAAAGAAGATGTGACTTCCAAAGTGGAATATATAGAGCTATGCAAGACAACACGAAAAAGTATCACTGAAGACGTAAGGAAATTCAACTGTGAGCTAGTGAGGAAAGCAATTGAAAACAACCAAAGCCTTAAGATAGCAAAGGGACATCTCAGTAAGGGAAGAAAACAGATTATGGCTCTGAGAAAAGAAGATGGTTCTATAACAAGAAATAGAGGCGAAATTTTGACAAGAGTGAAAGATTTCTACTCCAAATTATATGAAAGGGATGATACATGTACTCCAGACATCATGAAAGGTACCAGAGTTCTTCCAGTCCTCCCAGCAGAAGTTGCTCATGCAATCAAGAACATGAAGCGGGGGAAAGCTCCAGGAGAAGATGGAATTACTATAGACATCATACAAGAAGCAAGTGGAGAAATTGAAACAGTACTCGCCCAAATTTTCACTCGATGCCTTAATGAAGGGAAGATTCCTGAGGATTGGAACAACGCTACAATGATCCTGCTACATAAAAAAGGTGACATTGAGGATCTCAGGAACTACAGACCTATCAGCCTCCTATCGGTGGTTTATAAAATCTTCACTAAAGTTCTTTCACACCGCTTGAAGGTAACACTGGACATGGCTCAACCGAGAGAACAAGCTGGATTCAGGAGTGGCTACAGCACAATAGATCATATCCACGTACTGAGAGAACTAATTGAAAGAGCGAGGGAATATGAACTTCCATTGTGCATGGCTTTTATCGATTATGAAAAAGCCTTTGATTCGGTGAAACCATCAGTAGTTACCACGGCTCTGAAATCCTGCGGTATTGAAGATGCATACATTAATATTATTAATAACATCTATGAAAATGCAAGTGCAAAGATTCGGCTGTTTGAAAATACAACACACATAAAAGTTGGAAAGGGAGTGAGACAAGGTGACACCATATCTCCGAAGCTCTTTAATGCCACATTGGAAAATGTCTTTCAATCACTGAACTGGGAAAACAAAGGGATAAAGATTAATGGAGATTATCTAACCCACCTTCGTTTTGCTGATGACGTAGTCATTTTTGCAACTACCCCATCAGAGCTGCAGAGTATGATCCAGGAACTTGCTGACAAGAGTAAAGAAGTGGGATTAAAAATGAACTTTCAGAAGACAAAAGTGATGTTCAATGCTTTTACAAGAAATGAAGATTTATCGATTGATGGAGAAAAACTGGAGATAACAGATACATATGTTTATCTTGGACAGCAGATATCAAGTGAGGGTCACATTGATGAAGAAATTAATCGGCGTACAAAACTTGCCTGGAGAGCTTTTGGAAGAAACAGCATAATTTTCAAGAGCAATATGCCATTATGTCTTAAAAGAAAAGTGTTTGATCAATGCATCCTTCCAGTGCTTACGTATGGTGCAGAGACGTGGACCTTAACTAAAAGAGACGTACAAAGGCTGCAGACAACTCAAAGAAGCATGGAGAGGTGCATGCTTGGTATAACCAGGAGAGATAAGAAGAGGAACTCGTGGATCCGAAAAATGACGAGAGTGGAAGACATCATGATCAGAGTTAAATCCCTGAAATGGCAATGGGCTGGACATACTGCCAGAAGGACAGACCATAGATGGACAGCCGAAATTTTAGATTGGATTCCAAGGGACAGGAAAAGACCCAGAAAAAGACCACATGGGAGATGGGTGGATGAAATTCGTAAATATGCGGGAGTGACATGGAGGAGACTGGCACAAGACAGACCGTTGTGGAGGAATCTTGGGGAGACCTTCGTCCAGCAGTGGATTGATAATGGTTGACAATGATGATGATGATATTGTGAGTATTATCTGCATATTTACTTTTGTAGTAACACTGAAAACCCAGAAACATCAGAAATTTCCAGAGTTGCTATTAATTTTTCCGTAACTGTATGTCGTTCATGCATTTGAACCTACAAGACTTTCCTGCGTTGCAAGGACAGTTGGCATCCTGTTTCACCACCATAACAAGAGGAGATATCACTCTGACATCACAAACCAATGCCCGTCAGTCATCTGTGGCGAAAATTATTCTGTTACTTGGCAAGCAAGAGCTAAATCTTATTTTGATTATGTTTCTATTTCTCCAGGTGGATTATTGTTATTATATTTTTTGATTGGAGGTTTAACGACCACCGGGAGCAACTCAATGGGCTATAAGCAGTCGCCCAGGTGGATTAGAAACATTCGTTGAGTCGGCATGACTACAGCCATGATCCTTACTTTATATGTGTATTCTTTTACCCAGGATTTTCCTGCTGAGTAACGACACGGTATGTTTGCATTTATAACTATAACTGCACTTCAAAAATCCCAATTTAGAAAATTACTTCATTATAATAGTGGTAGCGTAATGACATATCACACCGTCAGTGCTGTTGTTGGTTCGAACGGTTTCGAAAGAGAAATGTTGACCTGTCAGACCGTCTCAAAGCCGGTCTAACCAGCAACAGTGGATATGGACATGGTGAAGGCTTTATTGGAGACCGACCCACGTGTGCCTACGTTGGAGTTGGCCGAAAAGCTGGGAGCTACCCACACGAGCATTATCACACATTTACGTCAAATTGGGGGTTTCGCAAGAGGGGAGTTTGGGTACCCCATCAACTAACTGTTGAGCAGAAAGCAAATCACCTGAGTGCATGCGTTTGCTTGTTTGACGTGACCAAGTAGAACGGTTCTTGAACCGCATTGTGACAGGTGACGAGAAATGGGTCTTGTATGACAATGTCAGCGCCCGGAAACAGTGATTGGACCCAAAAGAGAAACTTATGCCGATCCCCAAAGCCGACTTACCCTCACTTCTGTCTGCTGTCTGTTTGGTGGGATATGCAATGTGTCGCATTTTTAGCACGTCTTTTGCAAAAAAAGATCGTGCCTATGTTACCGGTTTGTCTGTCCGTCCGTCTGTACCCACAATATCTCTGCAACTATTAGTCCGAGTTGGAAAATTATTTTTGCATTGGGAAGCTTGATATATGGGAATGATGATCCTTTATTTCGTTTTTTTTTTTTTACGATGTACAATTTTGCCGCTAGGAAGCGTAAATGCAGATGATGTCGAATTCAAAAATACGTTTTATTCCACATATTTGCTTCTATACATCTGATTGAAAAAATTATTTTATCTTTCGATTCCATGTATGTTGAAGAGTATTTTAGATATAGTTACTTTTTCAATTGCGCATAGATTTTCCTCTAGGGGGCGTTAAAGTAAATTACGTTTTTCCCGATAACTCTTCATCTAAAACTCCGATTTGAAAAAATGTTTCTTCAGCGGATACATCTCCTGATGAAAAATCTTTGCATACAATTTAAAATTTTTGGAAAACAATACTTTAGCTACCAGGGGGCGTAAGTTTTAATTTTGGCTTATGGTGTACTTGCCATACAATCTGAGCTTCTAAAAATATCGATTGAAAAAATTCTTTCGTGGACTGATGCCACTCACATCGATAAACATTTTCAGAATATTTTCTTCTTAAAATATTCCACAGTTTCTCCGCCAGGGGCGTAGATGTATATCATATTTTTGTCAATATCTGTACTTCTAGGAGTCCGATTTGAAAAATTCCTTCTTTGTTGGATAGTGATTCCAGTGTGACATGTTTTTCATATAAATTTAAAATTTTCAAGCAGTTGATAGACTTTCCGCTAGGGGGCGTAGAGGTAAATTGTGTTTCCCGCTATAACTCTGCTTCTAAATCTCCGATTTGCAAAATTCTTTCTGCACCGGATACAGCTCCTGATGGGAAATCGTTTGCACATAATTTATAATTTTTGTAAAAAAAAAATGGTTTGACCACCAGGTGGCGTAAATCTTAATTTCCGCATCTGATGAATTTGCAGCAAAATATGAGCTTCTATTTTCTTGATTGAAAAATTCGTCGTTTGTAGACAGACAGTACTCAAGTCGACAAACCCTTTTAGAAACATTTCCTTTTAAAAATAATGCATGGTTTCTACGCCAGGGGGCGTAGACATATATCTTATTTTTGGCAATATTTCTACTTCTAAGAGTCCGATTTAAAAAAATCTTCCTTTGTTACATAGTGTTTCCAGTGTGACATGTTTTGCATATAATTTCAAAGTTTTCAATTAATTCCTAGACTTTCCGCTAGGGAGCGTAATGGTAAATTGCTTTCCCCCCTATATCTCTGCTTCTAAATCTTCGATTTGTAAAGTTCTTTCTGCACCGGATACAGCTCCTGATGGGAAATTCTTTGCACATAATTTCAAATTTTTGAAAAATACTTTGGCCACCAGGTGGCGTAAGTCTCAATTTCCGCTTGTGATGTATTTGCAGCAAAATGTGAGCTTCTAAAATCTCGATTGAAAAGAAAGTGGTTTGTTCACCGATACTACTCATGTCGAGAAACCTTTTAGGAACATTTTCTTCTTGAAATAATTCATGGCTTCTACGCCAGGGGGCGTAGATGTATATCTTATTTTTGTCAATATCTCTACTTCTAGGAGTCCGATTTGAAAAATTCCTTCTTTGTTGGATAGTGTTTCCGATGCGAAATGTTTTTCCTATAAATTCAAAATTTTCAAGTAAATCATAGACTTTCCGCTAGGGGACACAAAAGTAAATTGCGTTTTCTGCGTTATTTCTGTTTCTAAAACTCCGATTCGAAAAATTCTTGCTGTGTCGCATACAAGACCTGATGGAAAATATTTTTCACGTAATTTCTAATGTTTGGTAAAGAATGGTTTGGCCACCAGGGGGCATAAGTGTTAATTCCTGCTTTTGATGTATTTGTAGCAAAATCTGGGCTCCTGAAAACTCGACTAAATTTTTTTTTTCTTGGACCGATAGTGCTCATAGGAAAAACCTTTTTAGAAAACTTTCTTCCTAAAATAATGCATGGTTTTCGCACCAGGGGACGTGAAGTCACATCTTATTTTTTTCGATATCTCTGTTTCTAAGAGTCCGATTTGAAAAAATATTTCTATGTTGGAGAACGTTTCGTGTGCGAAATGTTTCTCATATAAATTCATGTTTTTATTAACGCACAAATCTGAAACTAAAGGGCGTAAGCTCGCAATTCCGTTTACAGCAATATCTGAGGGATTAAAACCTGATTGAAAAACTTTTTTCTTCCGTTAGATACTATTGTTTTCCATACTGGTTTCATTGACTTTGAATAGCTTCGATAAATTTAATTTGCGTCAGAACGGATTCAAAAGACGTGCTTATTACACCCTAAAGTTCGGTGTCATCTCTCTTGTTTAAGCTGCTGCCAGACAACACCACTGTCATCGCCGATGTGTTTTGACGTCAGCTCGACAATCTTCACGCATCATTCACATCCAAACTACCAGCACTACTGAACCACAAGAGCGTCCTCCTACATAATGATGGACGAAACCTCACACAGTACGGGTGACCTGTCACAAGTTCAGGGACCCAGAATGGAAACTACTGCCGCACCCAACCTAATCCCCGAACATTGGCCCAAGTGACTACCATCTTTTCTGTTGTTGAATTATTTCCTGGACGGGCCAACCGGGACAATATCAAATGTGAAACCTACTAATTTCTTTGCTTCCAATCCGCCACAGTCATACAGAGACGATATCCAATAACTGGCCTGATGGTGGGAGCAGGTTCGTGGCAGACAATGGCGTCTACATTTTGGACTGATTTATACTTGTACACACGGTAATTAGCATTTTTCTGTTGCCTTACATTTGCAGACATTACTTTCCTTCCAACCCATTTATTTAAGCAGTATGTACTTGTAAATGTTACTTTTTAACGTGTTTTTTACGCTTTCCAACCGTAGGTTGAAGAAGCGTATATGCTCCAGCTTTTTCCATCCGTCTGTCCGTCCGTCCATCTGTCTGTCGGCACGATAACTCACGTAAAAATGGTTCGATTTCGATGAAATTTTAGTATGTGGTAGGGGACTACCATGGGACGAACCCTGTTGAAAATAGATGAAGTGGGGTCAAAGGTCACGCCATAAGAGCAGGATCCATTCAATTATCCTTATGCGTCATAACTTGCGTAAATATGGTTCGATTTCGATGACATTTTAGTATGTGGTAGGGGACCACCATGGGACGAACTCTGTTGAAAATAGGTGAAGTGGGGTCAAAGATCACGCCATAAGAGCGGGATCCATTTCATTGCCTTTATGCGTCATAACATGCGTAAATATGGTTCGATTTCGATGAAATTTCAGTATGTGGTAGGAAACTACCTGGGCACGAACCCTATTGAAAATTGGCAAATTGGGGTCAAGGCAGGGCATAAGAGCAGGATTTATTCCATTGCCCTTATGCGTCATAACTTGCGTAAAAATGGTTCGATTTCGATGAAATTTTGGTATGTGCTCAGGAACCACCTGGGAACGAAACCTATTGAAAATGGGTAAAATGGGGTCAAAGGTCAGGACATAAAAGCGGGATCTATTTCATTGCCCTTATGCGTCATAACATGCGTAAATATGGTTCGATTTCAATGAAATTTTAGTATTTGGTAAGGAACCACCTGTGGACGAACCCTGTTGAAAATGGGCGAAATGGGGTCAAAGGTCAGGGCATAAAGGTGGAATCCATTCCATTGCCTTTATGCGTCATAGCATGCGTAAATATGGTTCGATTTCGATGAAATTTTAGTATGTGGTAGGGAACCACCTGGGCACGAACCCTATTGAAAATGGGCGAAATGGGGTTAAAGGTCAGGCAGGACATAAGAGCGGGTTTTGTTCCATTGCCCTTATGCGTCATAACTTGCGTAAAAATGGTTCAATTTCGATGAAATTTTAGTATGTGGTAGGAGCCACTGGGGACGAACCCTATTGAAAATTGATAAAATGAGGTCAAAGGTCAGGACACTTGAGTGGGATCCATTCCATTGCCCTTGTGCATCATAACTTACCAAAAAATGTTTCCATTGCGACAAAACGTTATCATGTTGTTCCGGAGGTATAGTGAACCGGTTCTGTTAAATATCAACGAAATGGGGTCAAAGGTCATTGCACAAAAGCAAGATTTATTCTACAGCCATTATTCTCATAACTTGTGTAAAACTGCTTCTATTGCGACAAAACTTTAGTATGTTATTCTTGAGGTGTACTGAACCGGTTCTGTTGAATATCATCGAAATGGGGTCAAAGCTCAGGACACAGGAGCGAGATTTATTCCACAGCCATTATCCTCATAACTTGAGTAATAATTTCTGGTATGTTAGAAAGCGTATCATAATCAATGCATTGCATGATTTTACTAACTTGTTGGAAAAGAAATGAGTCCATGCAGATGGCACCATTTTGTCTTTTTTACAGTCTCGAAACACAGTATGTCCTCATCGCTCTCTCCCTCACTCTCTTTCTCCCTCTCTTTACAAGGAGGACTCGGAAAATTATTTTACCATCGGAGAGCGCTTAGCACGTGAACGATAGCAAAATCAAATTTGTTTGATGCCTGTTGTTCCCTGTAGATGTCGGACTTGCGTTCTTAATTATGATGGATTATGTATCATGCAACTTAAGTTTGGCTTGACTTAAAAACATTTTTGCATTCGGTAACATGAATTACAACTGGAACACTTTCCATCCATCCTTTGCTTTGTGGCATGCGCAGTTTTGCTGTTAGATGGCACAAGTACATTCCTACGAAATGACGTCCACACACATGTATTTTCATACAGGAGTGTGAGTGGGAGTCCGATTTGAAAAAAATAATTTTCAACTCAAAATTGAAACTGCGACTAAAATCTCTGGTAGATTTTCCAATATTTTTTGACAAAAAATGTTCTGCTACTTGCGACACGCTTAAATTCTTATTTCGATAATGATTCAACTTCTGCAGGTAGGATGAAAATGTATCCGAAATTCAAAATGCTCTCATATCGCAAATTATTTCTGCATCTGACTGAATTTGTTATGAAAAGAATTTTACATACATTTTCCGTGACCAAAAACAATAAGCACCTATTTTAAAGACTTTTAAAATCCTAATTCTGTAACTATTATTTTTTTAGATTTTGTAATGCCCCATACACTTCTGGATAATTATCCAACTGCTGCCTATACATTTTAAAACTATTTTAATATGCCTTTAGCGCAATTTGCTTTAGGCATATTCAGAAAGATGAGCTGCTTAGAGTCGATAATTCCGAAAAATCTTTCCCTCTGGATATTTTTTTATTAAAATTCTTTCAACAAGCTACCTCGGTTATGCAACACGATATTTTTGAAACCCTATGTGCTTTGAGCTGTACTTAGTAATTCTTGACTGCGAAGAAAATCATGACAAATTATCGCTGACGATAAGATAGCCATGAAAATTATTTGTCATATTTGTCGTTGTTTGTCCTGGAGAACCTAGATCAAGTTGACAATACAATTGAAATACAGTAAATTGCCCCACACTTCTAGTAACAAAACAGAAACTATTGGTTTCACAGTTATACTCCTGAACAGCACTGCACTTCGGTTATATACAATTATGCACACCCCATCTACTGAATCAGAAACATTTATACAGATGTACATAAACGGCACTTACCGTATATGCAAAAATAAGTGGTCACGTCCGCCACCACGTGCGCTTGACAACTATTTAAGACTGTTTCTCGTCAGCAATCGTAAGTAGTTTGATCACAGTGCAAAAACAAAGGATCTTCCGGAGCTCAATAATTGGCGTCGCCCCAGCCAGAATGGCGCCCACCGAGCCAAAAGGGCACCCACATTGCTTAGACAAGCAAAGTGGATGCCCTTCTGGCTGGAATGACGATTTTGAAACCAGAAGAGCTGAGTAGTTACTCAAAAAGCGAGATATCCCGGGTGTTCCGTAAGTGGAAAGAAAACATTACTGGTGTAAGAGGTTTAACTGTTGTGCGACGACAATCTGTGAGGAACGAATTGTTACTGATATTTTATACTAGGCTGTAGGAACATGCGCTGAACTGATTACGAAACGATTACTTTTACTCAGCACGTACGAACTCCCTTTTTTATACATGGGCTTTTGCATGCTCGAATTTTTGATATGGAAGTGTATAACAAATTGTTGAAATGTGTTATCGCATGTTATTTTAACTGTAACGAATAGTTCAATTTGCAAATGTGTAATGCTGGAATGTTTTCCGGAACCCATCAACGGCTAGCACACCTTTCTAATTACTGAAAACGATTTGTTAAACCGTTAGTTCATATGATCTATTTCACTTACGTATCAAGTAATGTTTAATTCAATTGTCATTAAGGAATTGGCCTGAAGTATCTCAGCAGTGTAAATATGAAAGACATGCATTTTCAAACTTCAAAATTATCCTGTGTTATTAAACCTCAGTATGTAGGTAAATTCGAGCTGTGTAATGTACATTAATTGAATTTATGTAATTCATAAGGTTGTCCCAAGCTCTGCTTTAGCATCGAATCAGTACGGGCATGAGTTAGACTTTGAGTTAAAAAATGCAACGAATTTCATTCATCTCACTTATATTTTTCGCTAGGGGCAAGTATTGTTACAGAGATTTTATACTAGGCTGTTTGATATCATGTAAAATCTCAATATTGCAACTTTTATTCCATCTCGTGCTCCACTTCCTTTGTTTCCAGAAAGCGTGAGAGAAATTTCTCACAGTCAGTTCCCCATAGACACCGGATGCACAAGTTGTCTGAGGTTAGCATTTGCACATTGTATGTTGAATGGAGATCAACTCTATCGCGCCTCTTTTTATGCTTTTCAGGTTTCAATTCCAATGCGGCCGACCAATGCACTAGCCCTTCACATTTTACTTTGAGGCTTTAGATTTACCGAGGGCTGTGTGTTTGTTTCTCACGGGGAACTTTCGGATATGCCTAAAGGCATTTTTGGAGACGGGGAAGGAGGAGGCGAGAAGACGGAGGTTTCTGATCTAGGACAGCGAGCGATCGCGAAAGGTACAACGAGGTAATTGCCCCAGGCGAGGCTGGGAAGTTTAGGCGGACCGACAGGATAGGGAATGGCAGAACAGCGCGAAGGATGATCGAAAGCGGAACAGTTAGGAAACATAGTCCAGCTAACGGAAAACCTTTGCAGGGAAATAAATGAAGAGAAGAATAAAAGTTTCTTAGACATATTTGCATACAATTATTTTCATTTTCTTATTATGTGTTAACTACTGTCATCATCAAACACTACAGGCTTATTAAGAATTACAAGTTAATAACTGGAACAAAGATGGCAACGAACTTGTTAACAAGATCGCTGTCGTCTGAGAAGGCTTGTACGGAGAAAAAGGACTTTTCTTAGGCAGAAGTTGACCGAAGCGTTCAATGAAAGCTGTTCCTGACCTATATCTAAGCGAAATTTGCGCAGGAAACAGAAGAGGATCGGCACTGGCCAGTCGCATGCCTATACGAAAACCACAGATTTCTGCGAAGAACCGGACAGTTGGTTTTCCCACTGGGGTCAGAAACACCGTGAATGGATACTGGAAAACTGGTAAAACGTCTTGTGGTCTAGCAAGTTGCGGTACACCTTGGCCTACCGTCGGTAAGGAAGAGGGAGTTTGATCGTTTGGAAAGGTGTTTAGTTCAGAGAGTTTGGCAGGAGTCCCATGAAGCCATGGATTCAGCTTGCTTTGTGAGAAGCTGGTGTCATGGTTCGGAAGTTGGTGACGTGGTATCGGGAACGTTCTGTTGATAGGGAACGGGCTCCTTGATAGTTCTGGAAGTTCAGGTGTCGTCCTGGGCCTATGTGAATATTGTTGCTGATCAAGTCCATCCTTCAACGTTGACATTTTATCTAGCAAGTGATGGTTGCTTCATGGGAGCAAGTCCTTTTCTAATCCTGGAGCTAAGTCCTGTTCTTTAAAATCTGAGCCAGTTAAAAGTCTGTCGGGTGAAGACTTGGTATCCTGTAGACATAGCCGCATTCCAACACCTTTTGGAATCTATGCCAAACAGCATACGTGCTGTTATTCGGGATAACTTTGAATAAAAGTTTATAATTCAGTGTCCAGTATGTGTACAATGGATAGCATTAGGAATATATTGTAAATGTATCTTATATTCTACATGCTTGTACTCGTATATCGAGGTTTTACTGATCACACATTGTAACGTACCAGGAGATGTGACGTACCTGCCAGCAGCACGCACATGACATAAAGGCAGATAGGAATCAGAATACATGTCCGCGTAGCTTAATTGGTAGAGCAACTTATTCCGGAATGAGTGGACCCGGGTTCGAACCCCGGCGCGGATAAAAATGACGGAGAAATTCACTTCGTTATAATGGCGCCCGAACTATCCGGATGACCCGACCGTTCAAAATCTCGCATTGGTGTGATGTTATTTCCACACCGCGAGATAGGAAAAATATGAGCAGCACTTCGAAAGAAAAAAGAAAAAGAAGGGAGATGATGTAACGTACCAGGAGATGTGACGTACCTGCCAGCAGCACGCACATCACATAAAGGCAGATAGGAATCAGAATACATGTCCGCGTAGCTTAATTGGTAGAGCAACTTATTCCGGAATGAGTGGACCCGGGTTCGAACCCCGGCGCGGATAAAAATGACGGAGAAATTCACTTCGTTATAACATATGTAGTCAACTTTTGAAACTTTTATATTAGATGAGATCATAACATTGATCCTTAGTAATGGACCTGATCATGTTATGCTAAGGTAAACATATTGTTCTTTGACAACTGCGTATACAGTATCACTTAAAATTATTGTGTACCAATATGTTTCATCTTGAAATCATTCTAATTAATGATCAATACTAATTACTTCAAATATCATGGTTTTCATCTCACACTTTGCACTTGATCTTAGTAAGTAAAAAGGAAGTCACATTTGGTTTCAATAACAAAAGTTCTAAAAACTGAGTTTTGCTTGAAGTTCAAAGAGAGACGATATCATATTGCTACAACAGGAGAAGAATCAGAACTGCAAGGAAAACATCGTTCTGTTATAAAATATTTTAGAAAATCTATACTATTTATTTCCATAGGTCAAAACAACGTCAGAGTAATAAGTAGTGGAAAAATGTTTCAGAACTGAGCGAAATCAGGATTTGCCGTACCGGTGGCGCAGTGGTCTAAGCGATGGCCCTGATCATTTGTCCGAAAGGGATCCGGGTTCGGACCCCGGTGAGGCATGGATGTTGTGCGTTTTCTTACGGCATTGGCTCTCTCCCTTCCCTGGAACCAGTGATCTTAAATTAGGGACGGGATATTAAGTAATACCTACAATTAACAAAAAGGAATGAAACGAATTTCCAGCTGCAGAAATTTAATTTTCGCTTAAATTACAATGCAGAGGGTAAGTCGAAAGGTTTGCAATATTTGCATAAACGCTTCTTATACGGCGGGTATGTCACGTGTTTAAACTAGTTCAAGTCGCGCACTGCAGTCAGTCGAAAGGTATATAAAGTGGTAGTCGTTGCTGTGAACAGCATTGCATGTCGTCATTCTGTCTGTGGTTGGAACGCCTAAAAGGTGAACAGCCACAACCGGCAAATTGGGGAACTTTTGCTTTACGAGTTTGAACTCTGCAATAACGCTGCTCAAACAAGACGAAACATTTGTCATGCGAAAGGGGAAGGTTCCGTGGACCACAGCACAGGAACCAGATGGTTCAAGAAATTTCGCTCAGGTGACAGAGACCTTGACGATCAGCCAAGGACAGGTAGACCGCGAACCGTGGATTCGGATGCCGTGCGCCAGGTCATAAAGGCAAATCCAATAACTATCACTCGGAGATTATCATGCGAGCTGGGCATATCACAGACCACCGTGGTTCATCACCTTCATGACCTCGGCAAGGTGTACAGAAGCTGTCGCTTTGTCCCTCATAAACCGAACCCAGCTGAAGCAAACAGCCGAGTGGAAGTGTGCACGAAACTCCTAGAAAACCCGCGCGATGTACGTTTCATCAAGAGAATTTTTACTTGCGATGAAAAGTGTGTCTGTTTCCGCAATCCTAACACACAACTGCAGTGGCTCAGCTGGGGGCAACTTCGTGAACATGTCGCCAAACGTGGGTGCTTCGAGTACAAGGTGACGCTCTGCGGCGTCTGGTGGATTTTCATGGGGATAATCCTTTAGGAGTTTGTTCCAGATTGTCGGACCATCAACGCCAAGGTCTACTCTGAACATCTGGAGCGGATGGGAGGCGAAGCACTCAGCACTGTTGAACAGAAAGCGCGCTCTCCTACAGCAGGACAACGCTCGGCCTTATATCGTGCGTGCGACTAGAGAAAAACTCCAGCAACTTGAGGGCATCGGACTCATGCCACACTCAGCATATAGTCCGTACCTTGCCTAGTCGGATTATTACTTGTTCCGGTCCGTGTCTCATTTCCTTCGCGGACGGCAGTTCAACAACCAGGAAGAGGTGGCAGTTGGGGTGAAGGAGTTCTTCGCCTCACAGGACAAGAACTGGTACCGCCGTGGAATCGAAGCACCGGCAGACAGATGGCTAAGGACAGTGGGACACGATGGCCCATACTTTGAATGGTAATCAGCTTTCGTCGTACAGGTACGTATGAAGACATAAAGTGATCCAAATGTAGCAAAACTTTCGACTCACCCTCAGTATTTCGAATCGGAAGCTAAATCTTTTAGTTTCATAAGAAAAACAGAGTAGTTTCTCAATTTAAATGGGTAAAATGTAAAGGGCCAGTATACAGCGGTGATAAAACCTTATTGGGGGCGGGTGGTTTAATGCCCAACACATGCAGCTTTTGGACCTATAAGAAATCACCAGCCTCTCAGATTAGGGACTATCAACTGAGTGCTAATTCGCTTTGAGTTGCTTCCCAATATAAACAAAGAAGATAGATGGCATTGAATTTTCGGTTGTAATGAGTATGTCTTTTGAATACTTCTCGACATGAAAAGTTATTTCAAAGTTATTCATAGCCTATGGAACCCGTTACAAAAAAAAAAACAAAAAAAACACCCGGATTCCTAAAATCGATGAAACATTAAGAAATACTGTAGAAATAGGTACTTTCTCCAACTAGCGGCTGAAAAATATGTTACGAAAATTAACAAACTGGGCACAAAACGTTTTTCATAGCTGATGGAAGATATAAGCATTTTCAAATCAAACAGTTAGCAGACGATATATGCAAGGAATAAATAATAAAATTTTACTCCCAATAGCTAAAGAATTTTGAAAAATGGAGAAGCAGAAAATATGAGAAAAGTATTGTGATAAGCATGGGCAATACTAAGAAAACATAATTTTTCGAATATCCCTCCAAGAAACAGAAAAAGCGAGAAAAAGGTTACGACATTTACGTCGCCTAGCGGAAAATCGGTGCATTATTTAAAGAGGATTGTGTTACTCTACTGTAGCGAATGGCATAAAGTAAAAAAAAAAAAAAGCCGCCCAGATGGCGCAGTGACCTAAACGATGGCTTCTGATTATTCTTCTGAGTTGGGTCCGGTTCAAATCCCGGTGAGACATGGATGTTGTGTTTGCCTTACGGCACTGGCGCTCTCCCTTCCCTAGAACCAGTGATCCAAAATTAGGGACGAGCTACTGCTTATAGCCTATTGCTTTGCTCGTGACGGTCGTTAAACCTTCAATAAAAAAAGTTCAAAAAGGTATGTTTTCAGTAGGATTCTTCGAAGCGGAGATACAGACAGAAACATCCCCTGCTACCTCCTAGCGCCAGAACTGTGAACTACAAAACCTCACGAGTAAGGCAGTGTTCCAAAAAGTAATTATTATCCGGTGTTAAAATAATTTTTTTAAATAAAATATTTTGAAGCAAAGATATTGGAAAAAACAGATTATGCAATTGCGTCCCATAGCAGGGAAACGTTTTGCAGGAAACACGCAGAAAATATTTTGATTGTTCGTAGTATCTTTCCGGAAAATGAGTTTTTCAATCAGAATTTTGGATGTGTGGTATTGCTACTAATATGCTGCACATGGAAACGTAAACGTATTCTCTCTAGTAGCACACTTGTGCTTTAAGAAAATCTCATATTACTTGCAAAACATTTGTCATAAGCATCTGAAAAAGAAAGTTTTTTTTTAAATTGAAATGTTAGAAGCAGTTGTATTGAAAAAAATGAAAGATACATATACGTCTTCTGTCGAAAAAACTGTGCACTATTTTAAGCAGAAATTATTCTCAAAGAGGTTTTCGTAGTGAGTGGTATCAGACCACGAAATAATTTTTCAAATACTCTTTTTAGGAGGGCAGATACTGCTTCAAATACATCAGAAAAAGAAATTTACTTTCTTTAGTGGCCAAACATTCTTTACAAGAAGAATTTTAAACTGCATGCAGAATATTTCCTACCGGCAGGTCCATCCGATTCAGAAAGATTTTTTTAAATTTGACTTTTAGCAGCAGAGATATCAAAGAAATTGCAATTTAACTTTACGCCCCCTAGCTTAGAAACAACGCATTATTTGAAAAAGCAAAATGGTATTTGTTATTAATGGTATCGAATGGAGGAAATATTTTTTTAATCGGATATTTAAAAGCAATGATGTGGAATATAGTATCTCTAGGATTCGATAGCATCTGCATTTAGACCCTTTAGCGGCCAAGTTATGCATGGTAAAAAGCCTGAATCCAAGGATCATCGTTCACTTCTTTTAAGCTTCCACTTCCAAGCTAAATAAAATGTTTTAAGTTGGTCCAATAGCTGCAGAGATATGGTGTCCACAAGCAGACAAAGTGATGAATGTTTCAAGTCGGTCCAATAGCTGAAGAGATATGGTGTCCACAAACAGATAAGAGCGTACTTTTTTCTACAAAACACGTGAGGGAAAAAAAAATGAACAGCTACCATTTTTTATTCTGTTGTGACACAGATTTATTTAATTAGTTTCGCAAAAAGAATTATTGTTTATAATCGTTTTGACAATATCAATATTTCTAGACTTATGTTGCATTTTTTATCGTTTCATGTCATCTGCTTGCATATTATTTAATTCACATTACTTTTAGGAAAACTAAGTGATTTGTTAATCACTAGCAGACAACACTCGAACATCTCCGATGGATACTACTGCTGCAAAAGAACAAAATTACCTCTTTCAAAGATATTTAAGAAGTAAACTCAACAGCTTAGTTGATTCTCAAGGAAACTTCATGCATACCCAAGGCAATGTGTTGTTCGTTGTTCATAATCAAGAATGTCTTATCTGCTCGGTTTAAAAGCATATGCACTGACTACAACGTAGCAAATACTTTTAGAATAAAAAATTGATTTTGGAAACCCTTCATTGCTATGAGCCGCGTTTAAAGTTTTAAAAACCATTATTTTTATCAAAAGAAACTAGTTGTTACAGAATGTTAAGGTAAGAAAAGGTAAAAGAAAATCTATATTTCACAGAAATTATCTCTTACTATGATATTACGTTTCCCGATTAAATCTATAACATGTTGCTGCTACACACAGCTGCAAAGGTTCTCTTTCGTGTTATTTAATTTTCAGCAACGAAGAGTGGCAATCATTATCTAATTCTCACGTGAAATCACACTGTAATCTCATCTTCCTCCAACTTTTCCAAAAATACTTGGAGATAACTACACCCACGCAGTGGTTATATTGCAACCATTTCTTTAAAAGCTGATTCCGAGCATTTCTAAGTGCAGAATTTTTATTTTGCGGCAAGAAATCCTCTTCCTTTTTCGAAGTTTCTTCCTTATTTCATTCAAGGATGAAGTGCATGATCTTAGTTTTATTCGGCTTTGCGAGTGAGTTGTTCTTTCGAGTAATTTGAATCTTAGTATTAAGGACATGACATTTTTTCTGCCCTTCTAATCCTTTCGTCAAAAAATCAGAGTTTTCAATCAACCATCGTAAATATAAACTGCCAAAAGTGCATGACAAACATTCAAAGTTTTTGAATCTGAAGAAACTGTTAAATCAGCCATTGTTTCAATATTTAGGTTCAACAAGCAGCATAATTTATCGTTTTTCTCCACTGTGTTATTTATGTTATTTACGGGAGTTTTATAGGTCAAATGTCTGAAAAGAAATTGGAATTGTTTTTAATTTTTCTCTCGTTACGCAAAGAAATTTCAATAATATGAGCCCATTTTTCTTCATAAATTTTAGATGATTATACAATTTCTCTTTCCTCCCTCCTAAGTGGTATCCGTGTTCATTTGTCGCAATGGGTCACTTCATTCCATGACAGGAGAAAAAGAATTATTATATTATATTCGCACAGTCTTTTTTTTTTTTACGTTCCAATGCCATGAAGGTATGCTGCTATGTAGAATTCATAGTTCATAAGGTATTTAAATGTTGTAGAGACAGTCCTTTTCCTAATTCTTCCAGTTCTGTTTCACAAAATTGACGTATTTACTCTATGTGGAAATATCTCACTCAAGAGAATGACTAAAACATTTTGCCATTAAAGCAAGAGGCGAGCATCTGTGCTATGAATAATTTCGCATTTGATCTTCGAAAAACGGAGTTAAACGATATGAAGCTCAAAAATCACACACAAAATAAAATTGATTGTGTTCATTTATCGGGAAATGCTATTTAATTCAAATATTTGAATTCTGTAAAGACCAACAAGGCAGCAATATTATTTAAAAAACACTTTGTGTATTCTGAGAATACAACAATTTTGTTACAAACTTTTTCATTTGTCTTCATATAAAATATTAGATAAAACTGGTTAATAAGCTGTATGATAACCCAAATATTTCGGTGGAGGAACTCGAACCCATATCCTTCAACTTACCATCTTGACATGTACGTCATATATATCCCTCCTTCCCCCTTGAGAAAGGACTGGGACGGAATCGTAGGTTTCCGGATCAGCCGGTAAACCGTGCTTGAAAGAACTCACTTTAGAAGAAGGAATTCTCATTAATTCCCCAAGATGTGTGGAAGAAACATCACACATTTCTCGAAGAACCTAACGGACATTAGTTCCATTTCTACGTTTGGGCGCCAAAGTGAGACCCAAATTAGCCAGTGGCTCCTCAAACCCACATACGGTGTACCAAAAATTGGACGAGGAAAACTGGTCGCGCGAAAAGTGGATGCGGAAAATTGGACTCGTAAAAATTGGACGCAGAAAACTGGTCGCGCGTAAAGTGGACGACTACGAAAACTGGACACGGGCAAATTTGTCGCGCGAAAATAAAATTCATTCCGGTACATATAGTTGTCTTTCTTTTTTTTTCTTCTTTCTTTCTTTCTCTATTTTTTTTAATGGAAAATATGTGTAGGAAAAACAAAACTACTCGTCTGTTTTTATTACACACCTTTTCCATTTGTTTATTTTATTATTTTAGTTCATTACACTTTTACTACACATCATTTCATAACATTTTCACTGCACAAAATTTCATTAGATATTTATTACTCAAACATTTTCACCATTACGCTAACTTAGGTGCATTTTAATGTGCCTTTTATTTTGGTTTTTGGTTTATTACATTGAGTGTTGTTTTGTGTATTTCATTTAGTGGAAATTGCTAGGTATCAGTCATATCCTAGGTTTGTCCGTGCAAAGTGTTAGAAATCTTTCTTTACCAGATGTTTGGAAGTAATTAAGAGTATGGATTACAGTTCGGAACGCTTCAGGGGTTGCGTCGGACATTCTTAAGTTTAGTAAGTTCGTTATTTAACTCAAAATATGTTCTACGTTTGTGACGAAAACATTATTGGAATTTCATGGACAGTTAGCCAAGACGTCGGGATAATAAGACCGGTTTGGAAATTAATATGAACATTAAAACTGCATAGAAATGCATTTCAGACAATTCTGTTCTTTGAAAAAAGTAAAAATATACTGTCGATGCTGTGTTTAAATTGATTGTGGAGTGCATTAGATTTGTTAAGGGACACTATTGCAATAGTCAACATGGAGTTTAAATGGTACTAATATCAATAAGTAGGAAATGTACACCAAATTATACTCATAATAGTATAACTATATTAAAAATCCGAAATTTCTTGACGTAAAATACAAATAAAACTTTCCAAGCTTTCGCACATCAACCAGATGGCTTTTTCAAGGAAGGTAGTTCTATTATCCAGTTTGCAGTTAGCTGTCTACCTTCCTTGAAAAAGTAATCTGGTTGATGTGCGAAAGCTTGGAAAGTTTTATTTGTATTCTACGCCAAGAAATTTAGGATGTTTAATATAGTTATACTATTTTGAGGTACTAATATTATTATTTCAGAATTTAGTATACAGGTGAGGACATGAAGACGATCAGTCAAGTTAAGAGGTGTAAAAAATATAAATTCAAGAATCTAATGTGAAAAAACTTAATAAGAAGTGATTTCAAAGCAAGGTTCGATTTTTCTAATGTCACACCATCAAGTAGTTCTAGAAGTTGGCCTGTATCTGGTATTGTATCCTTGGTATTGTATTGCTTTGTTTGGATTCCTAAAGATAAGTGTAAATGCTCTAACGGAAATGTTCTGACGCTAAGAACATTCAGATGAATTCAAATGTGCCGCCCCGGTGGCGCAGGCCTATGATCATTCGTCCGTAAGGGGTCCGGGTTCGAATCCCGTCAGGATTGGATGTTGTGTTTGTCTTACGGCACTGGCTCTCTCTCTTCCCTGAACCAGTGACCCAAAATTAGGGACGGGCGACTGCTTATAGCCCATTGAGTTGCTCACGGTTGTCGTTAAACCTCCAACCAAAAAAAAAAAAAAAAAAAAAAAAAAAAAAGAATTCAAATGAAACAAACGGAAGCGCAACGCGATGAGTTAAAGGATGAAATTTAATGCATGAAAGAAACGCAAGAATTGCGATGACGTGAATGAATCTTTTGAATATTTCAAAGTACAGAATATTTTCCTAAAACATTACAGGGAAAGGCCGTCTGAGGTCTGACGCTGGTCGATAAAAAATACGAGCAGGGCAAAGAGATACGACCAGGGCAAAAAGATATGACCAGGACAAATAGATACGACCAGAGCAAAGTGGATACCTCCACGTGGTGCCCCCTGGGCAGTGATTACTTTGTGATCACTGGTGAAATTCTCTACTACAGAAGCGTTGCAAATGAGAAAGATCATGGACGGAGAAACTGTGGTGAATGAACCATTGCTAAGGCTCGCTGTGACTATGGTAGCCACATAGAGCTCTTACTTTTAAAATGCACTGTGAGAATACTAGAAAAAATATGTATGCCAGAAATAATTTCCTTCGTAAACTTGTTAACTCCTCAAGGGAAGCAAATTCCAGATTGGTGCGGACCTCGGCACTGGCTCTGTACTTTTCTGCTGCTGAATTTGCTTACATTGTTTGGGCACGTTCCGCTCATGCCAAGAGAGTTGACATCGCTCTGAAAGATAGTTGTAGGATTGTTACTGGCTGTCTGAGACCTACGCCTTTAGATAAACTCTATGTAGTGGCAGGGAAAGCTCCACCTATAATAAGGAGAAAGATACAATCGGATGTGGAAATGACAAAATATCTTAGGGATGTCAGACATGTTATGCATGGTTGTATGTCATGCATGTGTAGGCTGAAATCAAGGAAAAGTTTTGTGAAGTGTTCTGAAGAGATCACTAAACCATCACACAAGGAACATGTGAACCAATGGACATGCGAAATTGGCAGTTTGGCGGATTGGATGCAACCAGCGGAGGACATCTCGCCTGGGCATTAATACGGATGGACTGGGTAGAGAACGCTTAATAGCATGAGGCAGTGGCGTAGGAAGATCAAGAGGCAATTTGGTAAAATGGGGTTTTATTCGATCTGAACAACTATTCTGTGATTGTGGATATATGCAAACTACGTCCCATTTATTAGATTACTGCTTAAGCCCAGGGCGGTGGGATATGAAGGATTTAGTATTTGCTTCAGAAAAAGCAATACAAATGGCACGTCATTAGAGTTTGTTGGTTTAAATAGTCTTTTTTAGTTGTGAACTATAGTATTTAAATTGAGATATCTAAGATTTTGCTTTGTATTGTGTAAGTTTTATCATTTTGATTTTCTGATTATTCTCGTTGATGTATTTGTGTTTTTGTGGATGTAGTGTGCACGCTTCTGACACGAAATAAATAAATAAAGGCACTTGCGGCTGAAAGTTGTGCGCAATTCTTCGAAGATAATCCAAAACATCTCTGTTTTCATAACCTTTGCAAACGTTTTCGCGGTTCTTTCTTTTTGGTTCTTCGCCTGCAATGTACTTTCCAATTTTTATACGATTTAAGTTTTCCTCCTTTTTCAGGGTTTTAGTGAACTTCTAAATGTTTGTATGAGTAGCATTTAGAAGTGAAGAAAAGCGTTGTGCCATCCTTCAACGGCGTTATTAGTGGAAGGTATATCGTCTTTAAGTCAGAAGCAATTCCATATTTTTAAAGCAAACCGTGGTTGCCTTCCCGTTCTATCCATGCGTCCTATCCAGATGTCTTCGAAATAGTTTCTCAAAGCCTGAGGTATTTCTTCATTGGTTCGAAAAAACTCACTCTCTTCTATAACATCGGCTTCTGGTACAAATGAAAGAGCAACCAAATACCGTAACTAAAGAGCAACTTCAGCATCTGTTTTTTTAATTGGAGGTTTAGCGACCACCGTGAGCAACTCAATGAACTATAAGCAGTCGTCCGTCCTTAATTTAGTGTCACTGGTTGCAGGGAAGGGAAAGCGTCAATGCCGTAAGACAACATCCATGCCTCACCGGGATTCGAACACGTACCCCTTTCGGAAGAATGATTAGAGGTCATCGCTTAAACCACTGCGCCACAGGGGAGACATTTAGCATTTTCACTATATCTCGCTTGAAAGCCGTGCTCTGAATATGTCTCCATATGCATTAGCTTGGGTAAAAAAACACCCTCGTATAATCACATCAGGAAATTCTTTTAAATGCGTTCATCGCCGTTGTCTGAAAGTTTTACATTACTGAGATCGGCCGTAGGTCAGGTTTGAATATCTTCAGTGATTGAAGAAGGCTAACATACGTCTGTTCCGATTTGTTAGGAAGAAGGGTATGACCCGTGGGTACTACGTTGCTGTATTTCATCCCGTGAATGCCATATAGTTAACTGAAGAACTGAAGTGATGACGAAAATGTGCCATCAGCGTACCAATGACTGCAATGGTGCATGAGATCCAAATTCCTCTCAGTTGAAAAAAATAAGAATTCGAGTTTCTTCCATGCCACTATCAAAAAGTAAAAATGGTTTCTCATTTGTTGTTTTCTGATACTCTTCCGGAATGAATAGTTCGTCTAAGGACCTGGAATTTGCAGGAGCAGCTTCTGTAGTCCTATGAACATTCTGAATTGTTCTTTTTAAAGATGCATTTGAAGGCAGTTGGGCTGATATTGCAGTAGACAAATGCAAAGACACATTTGCCAACACCTCTTGGGTAGTGTGTCCTGTTACTTTGGCCCCCTCTTTCATTTTTTGGATAGATTCTTTCACAATATTTTTTTCCGAATCAGGAACGTGGTTGTGAACTGTACTCTTCACAACTTTAAATCTGTCTGTGTGAGCTTTGCCGTAACATCGTCGCTTATTAAAGTCAGCACACTTCCATATTGTTCCCTCCTCTTTTCTGTGGATAAATTCATCGTACACTAGCATATCGTTTCCTCTTTCGCGCTTCATAAACTTCAGCGTGGTTTCCATTTTAATGGAAAATTTCTGAAACTAACAAACCAAATTATAAAGCAAATCTAAAGGACCCCACTTACTCGATTTTCCATTTTGATGGAACATTTTGGAAACTAACGAACCAAATTATACAGCAAGTCTAAAGGCCCCCCACTTACTCCATTTTCCATTTTAATGGAAAATTTCGGAAACTAACAAACCAAATTATAAAGCAAGTCTAAAGGCCCCACTTACTCGATTTTCCATTTTAATGGAAAATTTCGCAAACTAACAAACCAAATTATAAAGCAAGTCTAAAGGCCCCCACTTACTCGAAATTTTATCAGCGGTTCTATACGCCTAACCAGGACGTAGCAGAAATTCCTGTGGCCTCAGGGGATTTGGACAAATTTGGGTGACGGTGTATATTCGACAGATATACTATTAATTCGTGCCCTCACGGGGGACGGGTCAGGGGCGTCAGGAGTTCCAGCGCTGCATGAATTATTGACCTTGAAAACGACCAAAGGACATTGCCCGAAGAAAATTTCTCAAATAGATCTTTGAAACATGTTAATTCAACCTGGGAAGAAACGGGGGAGGGGGAAGGGGACATCCTTGATCCTGCATGTTAACGTTCCAGACTGTAGAATACCAAACTTTAATTTTGTTATTTATATTTCCCTGAGTTTACAATTAGTTGTGTTTTGGAAATATAATGAAAATCGAAAAATAAAATGAAAATCCTTGCACGTCCATTTTTCGAGCGTCCAATTTTCAAAGGTGTCCAATTTTCCGCATCCAATTTGCGTGCGTCTAGTTTTCCGCGTCCAGTTTTTCGTATATTCGCCACATACTTTTCCTTAGGAGCAGTATGCTTTCCCAATTAAGTTACGCCTGCACTGGTTGCTATTTGCTGTCTTAACACGTGCGTCACCTCTGAGGTGGAAACTTTCGATTCTAATAAGGAATGTTACAAAAGTTTAAGAGACGTCAGAGAAGGAAGTACGCAAGGAACTAATCATAATTCATCATGAGAACGGAGAAAGAAAATAAATTCGGACACCCTAAGGAAACTTGTTTCTTTTTATACAGAATATAACGGAACTTGAATAACTTCGTCATTAATTTACACAACCCTATGAATTTCAGTTGAAAACTGAAACCTAGACATTTGGGACAAGTTTCAGTTTAAAATACTTGGTTTTGACTCTTTCCCTGCATCAGTCAGTTTATGAAATTCGTACTTAACGTATTTGCTTCCAGTTTCTGGACTACATGAGCAGGTAAAATCTATAAATGAAATATAAGATCTTCTTCTCGTTCATTATTCCTCAAAGGTAAACTTTTTAATATGTTTCATCGCTGTTAGTTTATTTTGTGAAACGAACTCACCAACCGTCAGTTTGACCCTTCATCCATTTTATTTACGCTTTCCAACCGTAGTTTGAAGAAGTGTATATGCTCCAGCTTTGTCCGTCTGTCTGTCTGCCTGAACATCGGCACGATAACTCGCGTAAAAACGGTTCGATTTCGATGAAAGTTTAGTATGTGGTAGGGAACCACCTGGAAACGAACCCTATTGAAAATTTGCGAAATGGGGTCAAAGGTCAGGACATAGGAGTAGGATCCATTCCATCGCGCTTATGCGTATAACTTCGGTAAAAATGCTTTGATTGAGAAAAAACTTTGTCATGTTTTCCGGAGGTATGCTTAAGCGGTTCTGTTGAATATCATCGATATGGGGTCAAACGTCAGGGCATAGGAACGAGATTTATTCTACAGCCAATATCCTCATAACTTCAGTAATGATTTCTGATATGTTGGAAAGGGTGTCATAATCAACGCATTGCATGATTTTACTAGCTTGTTTCTTCCTTAATCACCCGTATCTGTTGAATATCTAACGCAAAAAGCAGCGCATAACGTACTTACGTAATTGCATTAATCGGGAGAATTGTGTAACCAGGAAAGAAATATTTCGCAGCATTTCGCCGTTTTAGTTTCCCTTTCACATAAATTCCTCAACTTTAAATGCATCTTTTCCTTCCCTTCATGCCAATGCAGAAATAAAATCGCACCTCAGTAATTTTTTCATGTTAAATTCCAAACCTCAAAAATTTCGAAATTGTTTTAACGAATGGGTAAATAGCCTTATTTTCTTAAACTGTATTTTACTGAAACTCTTATTTAGAAAAACATAATAGCTACAATATTTACGCAATAAAAAAATTCACGTTGTGCACATTGAAATATTGATAGCATTTTGTGATTCACCAGGTTGTTCCGAAATTTTGATGGTCAGTGCTATTAATAACACAAGATCTCAATAGCTCATCGTAATTTACAGTGAAAGAAAAAATGTAGGTTCCTTTCCGAAAGCAGAGGTTAGGTAAGGGAATCTTCCGACTTCCTGATACGGGGTCGAGTTCCGGGATGAGCATAGGCAGTGCGCCGCCCTCCTTGAATCATAGAAATACCATCGACCCCAAATCGGGGGCGGGTGGCTCCCCTTAGCCTCAGACATTTACGAGTGTCACTTACCCCATTCCCTTCAAAAGCTATCTACAGAAACACTAAAATTCTCTGGTGTTACCATACTACAAAATTTACTCATATTGACTTCTTACGTTAAAGTCCATAGGACCCTTGTGATGAGTCCAAAGGCCAACTTTCCAGAGACATCGGTATCCGATACCGAAATGCACATTTGGAAGATCAGCTTAGTAAGTGCATTTGGTTTAGTGCACAGAATTGCAATTTTAAGCATAGTGTTAACGTCTGACCAAACAACGTATTGCAGATTTTATGGATATTAACATTTTTATCATAGTCTGCTTCCGATAACACTCCTGTCAATTATTTTTCAACTATTAAATATAATTAATATTACATGCTCCGAGTGGCGTTACAGCAAAAGTAATATTCACATTCTGTGCGTTCAAAAATCTGTTCGCTATATGTGTTCGCTCTTCATTCTTGAAACCAGTTTGCTCCCTATTTCAATATCGGTTTTATTTAACATATTGGTCTATTTCAGGTGTGCAGTTTATTTGTGCTGCCCATCTATGCACCATTGAAGAAATGTCAAAAAAATTCCCCGGTGAGCAACAGTCTGAATTCCCACTTACCAAAGAAGAACTGGACAAATATTGCAAGTAAGTCTCGCTCTAGGTCCCTAAAACTCCCGAGAAATTTTCTTATTTTGAATTAAAATGCGGAATATTAAAGGTCGAATATCTTGTAATTTCTATGCAAACTGAAATTTTGTAGAAGCGAAGCAATTCTAGTAGCATGATGATTCGCAGTGAATACATGTACACTCTCGGACAGTAAAATTTGCCCGCCTTGAAGAAAACATGTTACAACCGCAAAACATTGCAATGAAAGCGAAAAAGCACCGGTCGATGCAAGCAAGAGTACAGAGGGACAAGAATGCCGGGTAGGTACCATAGACGTCGATTTACGCAACTTACGGACTTTGATAAAGGCCTGATCATCAGACTGAAACCCGCAGGGTGGTCGGCGCGCCGTATACCACGCCACGTGGATAGTAATGACCATACCGTCCGACTGTGTTGGGAGCAGTGGATAATTGACGTCACTGTCACACGGCGGAGCGGCTCCGGACGGACCGGGAGGAGCACCGGTAAAGAAGATGGACGGATCGGGCGCCAGGAACGAACGGATTCCACGGGGACCCGGTCAATTATACAGGCAGATGTATCGGCTCCTGTGTGCCCACGAATCATTTCCCTACGCCTCCCGGAAGCGAATCTGCGATCCCAGTGCCCCTTACGTGTGTTTCCATTTGCACGGGAACATCGCTGGCTCCGTGTGCAGTGGTGCCAGACCAAAGCGACGTTGAACGCCAAAGGCTGGCAACGTGAGGTGTTTAGCAATGAGTGTAATTGTCCTGCTGGTTTTGGAGACAGATGATTATCGCGTCCGGGTGTGGAGTTCAACGAATCAACGGCACAATCCCGACCTTGCTATTGAGCGCCACACCTCCCACACTGGCAAAAAGCAGAGCTGCATCCATTTCTGGCCGGGATTCCAGGTGTGCTTTACAAAAGCATTATGGTCTGGGGAGCCATAGCCTACGATAGCCGATCAGCTCTTGTTATGTTATGTGGATCATTGAAGTGCCAGCGGTATATCGATGAGATCCATGTTTTCCCATTCTTGGCAGGGATTCCGGGTGCACTATACCATCAGGATAATGCCCTCTATTCCACGGCTCGGGTTACCCATGACTGCCTACGACATGTCCAGACACTTTCATGATCTGCCCGCTCCCGGACATGCCCCTATCGAGCATGTATGAGACCAGTTGAAACGCCAGTTGCCGCCGTGTCTCAGTGTCTGGGATTTGAAGCACACCGTCCAACAAGCGTGGGCGAGACTGCCGTAGGACAACATCAGGCGTCTGTTCGCCTCTACGCCGGACCGTGTTGCAGCATGTATCGCCGCACGAAGCAGGGCGACGCGCTACTGAAGATGGCAGGACTGCGTGCCACAGATCCCTCTGTAATTGTCCTGCGGCTTTGTTTTTGCCATGATATGTATCATTCATCTGTATCACAAAATCTTAGTACGTCCATAAAATTTTACTTCAATCCGATGCTTCCTTCTTGGTGCGTAAATTTCATTGTCCGTGAGTGTATATATGACACTTGATGACAGTGCATATGTTTCCAAATACATACAGCTTAAAAACAAGCAAAAATTCCCAAATTCAGAAAACTCATGAATGTGATGGCGTCCGTCAATTGTCGAATATTCGCAGGAGGAGGATTTCTGTTTCGAATGGCTCTCTCAACCTCAAACCACAGATCTTCAGTTGGAGATTGAGATCTAGGGACTGATGCAGCTATTTAACACTCTCAAGTCATTGTCGTGCTCACAGAACCATTATCTGATCATTCGAGCCTTGTGACATGGCACATTATTCTTCTGGAAGATACCCACTCCAATAGTAAGCACCATTCACATGTGTGAATGTTCCTGGCCTGCAGTGATGATAAGACACTTGGTGGTATCCAAATGCTGTTCAAGAGGTATTAAGAAACCCGATTCGCTGCATGAAAACTGACTGCAGACCAATACAATACTTCCATCATCTTGTAGAGTTAACTCTAGTCTAGGCAAATGTTATCCATCGATTCATGCTATTGAGAAGATATTCTAGCCCGTATATTGGCGTGTATTAACTCAAAATGTGATTCATCAGACTAAGGAGCCTTTCCCCAGTCCTCAGCAATGCCGTCTTAACGCTTCTGAACACCCTGGGCCGTCACAATTTTCGAAACCCCTGATCTTATTTATATATATATATATATATTAATAACATCTATGAAAATGCAAGTGCAAAGATTAGGCTGTTTGAAAATACAACACACGTAAAAATTGGAAAGGGAGTGAGACAAGGGGACACCATATCTCCGAAGCTCTTTAATGCCACATTGGAGGGTGTTTTTCAGTCGCTGAGCTGGGAAAACAAGGGAATAAAGATTAATGGAGATTATCTAACCCACCTTCGCTTTGCTGATGACGTAGTCATTTTTGCAACTACCCCATCAGAGCTGCAGAGTATGATCCAGGAACTTGCTGACAAGAGTAAAGAAGTGGGATTAAAAATGAACTTTCAGAAGACAAAAGTGATGTTCAATGCTTTTACAAGAAATGAAGATTTATCGATTGATGGAGAAAAGCTGGAGATAACAGACACGTACGTTTATCTTGGACAGCAGATATCAAGTGAGGGTCACATTGATGAAGAAATTAATCGGCGTACAAAACTTGCCTGGAGAGCTTTTGGAAGAAACAGCATAATTTTCAAGAGCAATATGCCATTATGTCTTAAAAGAAAAGTGTTTGATCAATGCATCCTTCCAGTGCTTACGTATGGTGCAGAGACGTGGACCTTAACTAAAAGAGACATACAAAGGCTGCAGACAACTCAAAGAGCATGGAGAGGTGCATGCTTGGTGTAACCAGGAGGGATAAGAAGAGGAACTCGTGGATCCGAAAAATGACAAGAGTGGAAGACATCATGATCAGAGTTAAATCCCTGAAATGGCAATGGGCTGGACATACTGCCAGAAGGACAGATCATCGATGGACAGCCGAAATTTTAGATTGGATTCCAAGGGACAGGAAAAGACCCAGAAGAAGACCACATGGGAGATGGGTGGATGAAATTCGAAAGTATGCAGGGGTGACATGGAGGAGACTGGCACAAGACAGACCGTTGTGGAGGAAACTTGGGGAGACCTTCGTCCAGCAGTGGATTGATAATGGTTGACAATGATGATGATGATGATGATATATAAACATTAAAAAACACCATAATACCTTCAATTGGAACTGAAGAACAGATTCTCTGCTTTAGAAGGCCTAACATCGGAAGAAGTGGATATTTCTGAAGTTAACAGAATAGTAACCAAAGCTCTTATGGAAACAGCAACAAAATTAGCTGGGTCTAAGAACAAGTTGCATGTGAACAAATTATCAGGAAAAACAAAAATGTTGATGCAAAAAGAAGAGTGATGAGGACAACTAAAGAAGATGTGACTTCCAAAGTGGAATATATAGAGCTATGCAAGACAGTACGAAAAAGTATCACTGAAGACGTAAGGAAATTCAACTGTGAACTAGTAAGGAAAGCAATTGAAAACAACCAAAGCCTAAAGATAGCAAAGGGGCATCTCAGTAAGGGAAAAAAGCAGATTATGGCACTGAGAAAAGAAGATGGTTCAGTAACAAGAAATAGAGGCGAAATTTTGACAAGAGTGAAAGATTTCTACTCCAAATTAAATGAAAGGGATGATACATGTACTCCATACATCATGAAAGGTACCAGTACCAGAGTTCTTCCAGTCCTTCCAGCAGAAGTTGTACATGCAATCAAGAACATGAAGCGGGGAAAAGCTCCAGGAGAAGATGGAATTACTGTAGACATCATACAAGAAGCAAGTGGAGAAATCGAAACAGTACTCGCCCAAATTTTCACTCGATGCCTTAATGAAGGGAACATTCCTGAGGATTGGAACAACGCTACAATGATCTTGCTACATAAAAAAGGTGACATTGAGGATCTCAGGAACTACAGACCTATCAGCCTCCTATCAGTGGTTTATAAAATCTTAACTAAAGTTCTTTCACACCGCTTGAAGGTGACACTAGACATGGCTCAACCGAGATAACAAGCTGGATTCAGGAGTGGCTACAGCACAATAGATCATATCCACGTACTGAGAGAACTAATTGAAAGAGCGAGGGAATATGAACTTCCATTGTGCATGGCTTTTATCGATTATGAAAAAGCCTTTGATTCGGTGAAACCATCAGCAGTTGCAATGGCTCTGAAATCCTGCGGTATTGAAGATGCAAACATTAATATTATTAATAACATCTATGAAAATGCAAGTGCAAAGATTCGGCTGTTTGAAACTACAACACACATAAAAATTGGAAAAGGAGTGAGACAAGGTGACACCATATCCCCGAAGCTCTTTAATGCCACATTGGAAAATGTCTTTCAATCACTGAACTGGGAAAACAAAGGGATAAAGATTAATGGAGATTATCTAACCCACCTTCGTTTTTGTGATGACATAGTCATTTTTGCAACTACCCCATCAGAGCTACAGAGTATGATCCAGGAACTTGCTGACAAGAGTAAAGAGGTGGGATTAAAAATGAACTTTCAGAAGACAAAAGTGATGTACAATGCTTTTACAAGAAATGAGGATTTATCGATTGATGGAGAAAAGCTGGAGATAACAGACACGTACGTTTATCTTGGACAGCAGATATCAAGTGAGGGTCACATTGATGAAGAAATTAATCGGCGTACAAAACTTGCCTGGAGAGCTTTTGGAAGAAACAGCATAATTTTCAAGAGCAATATGCCATTATGTCTTAAAAGAAAAGTGTTTGATCAATGCATCCTTCCAGTGCTTACGTATGGTGCAGAGACGTGGACCTTAACTAAAAGAGACATACAAAGGCTGCAGACAACTCAAAATAGCATGGAGAGGTGCATGCTTGGTGTAACAAGGAGAGATAAGAAGAGGAACACGTGGATCCGAAAAATGACAAGAGTGGAAGACATCATGATCAGAGTTAAATCCCTGAAATGGCAATGGGCTGGACATACTGCCAGAAGAACAGACCATCGATGGGCAGCCGAAATTTTAGATTGGATTCCAAGGGACAGGAAAAGACCCAGAAGAAGACCGCATGGAAGATGGGTGGATGAAAGTCGAAAGTACGCGGGAGTGACATGGAGGAGACTGGCACAAGACAGACCGTAGTGGAGGAAACTTGGGGAGACCTTCGTCCAGCAGTGGATTGATAATGGTTGACAATGATGATGATGATGATATAAACATTTATATACAACGTATGGTATTATGTACATACAACATATTAGAATTCTTACGTATATTCACCACCATCACCATGTTGTTCCTGTGAAGAAACATTCGATGTCCAGTAACGTTTTAAATACCACTTGAATGAACAATGATGCATGACAAAATTGTAGAACTCCAAATTGAGAACTACGGCGTCGGCATAAGGTTTCCTGCGTCTTTATATACTATGCTAAAGAGAAATAATGAAAAACCACCTCTCTCCTGCGAAGCAGGTGTTTATGCGTTCCCCCTACAGTATCCGGACGGCTTTAAAGGTTACTACATTGGAATGACCAAGCGTTCGTTTGGAATCAGAGTCAATGAACGTAAAAGGGACACAAAATACGGTAAAGTAGCCACGGCACTATCCAGAGAAGTCAAATTCAAGTCCCCTACTCCTATGTAGGATGTTATAAAGAAATTAGCTACCTACTCTACCCCTAAATGTACAACCAATTACCTATTTAGCCACTGTTTTTTGGATTGTTTTCAGTCAGAGTATAAGAGAAGAATTGACGTCGTTAAAATAGTCTGTAGTTAACAAAAGGATATGAAATGTGCCCGAAAGAGATAAAACCTACGACAGGGGTAGCCAACCTTTGTGACAGTAAGAGCCCGAATTGGATGTAATCTTCTAAAAATCTATCTCGCGTGATCATGGTCATTTTGAGCAGCAGATTAGCATTTATTATTTATCCCCAGTTCACTCACAAACAACAAAAGAAAATTATAAGAAGGGCAAAGCCAATGGCAACATTTTACTTCACTTATTATTGGAGATTGATTTCCAAACGTGTCATACGACGTCACATATTCTCACAGCCGCCCAGCTGACACCAAGACATCGTGAGACATCTCGTGTGAGCACTTGTCACTGCTATCGTCTGAACTCCACAGGAGCAGGAGTAAAACAAAAGGTCCCACTTCCGCATGGTCCGAAGAGCGAAATAATCGGCCATGTTACCGCGGTCGTCAAAACCTCCGCTGTTTGCTTGTCCACTAACAAAAGCGTAACTAGGGCTGGGCAGGCTGGGCGGCTGACCCGCGCGCATTTCTAGAGGGAGCGCACAATCTATTTCTTGCAATCTGATTAAAACTGTAATTGAACTTCTGCACACTTTTGGTGCAGTTTTTCAACGCCATATTTTGTCACTTGTCCATTTACAGAATTTTCTTATGGCATACACTATATTGACAAACGTCACCGGACACCTAGAAGAGAAACACAACATAGCACTTATTGACATACATTAGTACGGTGTCGGTGTCTACAATATCGAGGTAGACGTGCTGCTTAAATGGTTTGTCCACGATAATCAATGGGCCGGGACCATACCGCGAAAAACTCAGCCACACAAGTACACTGCCAGCTCCAAACTTAACCGTTGGAACAGTACACTGTGGTAAATAGCGTTTCCCCAGCTGCCGCCATAGCCACACACGGCCATCACACTGATGGATCATGTATCTGGATTCATCAATATAGGACCCGTTTCGATTGATCTACTGTCAACATCAAATGTCCTTTACACCATGCTAAACGACGAGTAGCATTCCGAGTGGAAATAAAAGGCTTATGAGCAGCCGCACGACCACGGTAACACATGGAACGAACTTTTCTGCGAATGGTACGTGTACAACCCGAGGTTCCCTAATTTTTACTCACCTGTACACTGAGGTCTTGGGCAGTACTCCGTCGATTGGCAGTAACGACGCTCCTGAGGCTTCGACGTCCTCTATCACTGATTTTCTTTGGTCTGCCGTTACGTTTTGCTACTTCAGGCACATCATGTGCCTTCCACTTATTCAGTACATCTAAAACAGTTGACTTGGGTATGTTTAAACGCCTCTCGGTTTTTCTTATGAACAACCCACTAATATAACACCCAACAATCTTTTCTTTCTCAAAATCAGTTCTCTCCCGCCGCGACATTTTCACTCAACGTGACAGTGCGATATGATCGCGGTCAGCTGCGTGCTTGCTTGTATACCTTTCGCAACTGTACCGTGCATCTTAACAACGCAGCGGATCCGTTGATTTGCTTTTGAATTGGTGTCCGGTGACTTTTGTCAGTATAGTGTATGTCGTCAGTTTATGAGAAGTGGCAGCATAAAATGCGTTCTTATTCCTCAAATTGTTTAGGAGTTGTTTTTTGATCATATTCAGAAATGTAGTCGCGATGATCCGTCCAACTAAAGAATAACCACTGCCTACGTCACAACAATCGGAACAGCGGTTTTCCCTCGGTTGAGAGAACTATACGTACGTTGCGAAATAAGCATGTCGTTCACATTGTTGAAGATTCTGTGGTGGCTATTTCATAGATACTGTGGCTGCCAACGACCACGGTCAAATGCATTTGATCAGTTTAACGGGGTACCGCGCTCCAAAGCAGTTGGCAAATGATATACAAAAAGACACGGTTTGATATGGCGTTAATGTTGTTTTGTCGAGCAGAATATATATATATATATATATATATACTCATCGTCAAAAAAATAGTTGCATCAAAAAGGATTCAGCCGACAGGAAAGAAACTTGGTTGGTAGTTTTGACATCGTGAGATATGCAAATGATTCATGTATCACGCTCGTCCGCGCATGTAATGCAAGCAACGAGGGGTGGTAGCGCTGTGCCTAACCGCCTATATAAGGTCATCCGTTGCGCGTGCTTGCCATTCTGGCTCGTGCTGTTGTGTTGGCTGCATCCTTTGAAAGTGAAGCATGCCTCGGAGAAAAGCTCTGAAGCAACTCGAGCAGTTGGAGAAATTCGACAGGGGCCGCATCGTTGGGCTTCGGGAAGCAAGATGGTCTTATAGCCGTATTTAACGCCATACCGGTCTTGCAGATATCCCCATGGCGCTGTGTTGGCGGTAGTGGATAGAACAAAACACGCAGCTTTACCCTAGACATTGTTCCACTATCCTTTTTACAAAATGTTTACTTATTTGTAAATACAGTAATTTATGCTGCAGTGATGACTCACCTTGTACTATCGCCTTCCCTTGGAAACAGCTAATGGACCGGAAAGAAACCCGGAGTCTCCAGATTTTGAGTTTGACCAATTATTTCCGTCATGCGTTAAAACCTCATTGGACATACGTCACTTGGGACACGACTACCATGGTATATGTAACTAACACCTTGTCCTTGTGTTTGGCATTCTGTTACATGTGAGGATGGGTTTATTGTAAACTCGAAAGATGTAATGTGTATATATTTTAACTTGTATATATGTTTTTAATATTAAATTTTTAAATCGTGCATAAGACGGCATTGTTTTTTAACTTAGATCATTTTTAGCACGAAAATATCTTATCTGACAATATTTGTGAAATGAACTATAATGTTGTTCTGAAACGTAGCAATTTTTTGTACATTGAAGAAATCCATATTTTCTTGAAAACAATGCTCTAAAAGGCAGTGTGAAGTTAAATGTGACATATCTACAAACCAAATGAATAAAATGAAAAAAAAAAGTAATTAAGTGACTTTTCGGGCTATGTACCGCAGAATATTTCATATTCATGTGCGCCAAACACTGATTACTCTTATTTACGTCACATTTATCCAGTGCTTAACTTTTAACTTGAATCGCTATCTTTTGTAATTCTGTTTCGTGCGATGTTTTAAACAAAAAATCCACTTAGTGACCTCATTTCTTGATGTAAATGTATCCGCAAATGTTTTGGTTTCATCTAAAGAAAGAAAGTGTTGCGTTTTTTAATGCATCTCTTTGATTTTCAGAGCAACACAGCATGTCATTACTAGCGTGATCGAGTATGTCAGAAAATGCCCTGACGGTTCAGAGGTAAAACCCTTTCTATCATATTTTGAGACTTCACAGAAGGTTCACCAGGAACTCTGCACGGATGGGACAGACTTACACACAAGTAAATATTTTTGCTTTTATTTATTTTAGAGTAATTAATGAATTATTCTGTAACTCAATCATTTATTAGGATTGAGGGTTTGTGGTTTGAATTAATGAATTATTCTGTAACTCAACCATTTATTAGGATTGAAGATTTTTTTTTTTTGATTGGAGGTCTAACGACCACCGTGAGCAACTCAATGGGCTATAAGCAGTCACCCGTCCCTAATTTAGGGTCACTGGTTCCTGGGAAGGGAGAGAGCCAGTGACATAAGACAAACACAACATCCATGCCTCACCGGGATTTGAACCCGGACCCCGTTCGGACGAATGATCAGAGGCCATCGCTTAGACCACTGCGCCACCGGGGCGGCATTGAAGATTTGTGTAACCAGAGTCGAACGATTAAAATTTAGAGCTCCTAAAAGATTTAGCAAGCGTGGTAGGACATACACACCACCCATATCTTATGAATAACGTCCGGATGTTAAGTAAAATGCTTATTTGGCATATTTTTGCATATTTAGCTATTTTGAGTAACAAATGCATATTTTTACATTTAGTGCATATTTTTTTCTTATATCCTGAAAGTTTTCTAGAAAAGCAATTTCGAAAAACGAAATTAGCCATTTTTAGATTTAACAGGTTCTTTGTAGAATGGCGAACCCACTTGTTCAAATATTCTCCCACATCACAGAATTCTGTTATTCAAATGAATCCACTTCACATCAAAAGAGAAATGTTTAGTCTTCTTCTCACTAAACGACTGCGCCAGCAACGCGAATGTTGTTTTATGTAGGACGACCACGTTTACTGAAACTTTAGATTTCTACTATTAAGGGTCCCGTTTGTAAGGGTTAACACGGAACTTTTTCTGAGCATCAAAATCTATGAGCCAGACAAACTGTTTATCAATCGTGTCACACAACGCTAATCAAGAGAGAAGGCAAGCAGTGCATGGCTAGGGTTCAAGAGATATGGTAATAAGTTGGGTCCGCTGCAGAAGTCAACCTGCTGTTGAAATGAGATCACGGAAATGTCATGGTTCACGTTCGTTTATACGCTGTAACCGAGCCAGAACCTTCCCTTTCCGAGTGCAAAGGGACAGGGTAAGCAGATGATTGAAGCACTCCGTAAAAGTCATGTGACTCTCTTCGCTTTCTTTTGGCATTTCATAAACAAGAAATTGGAACTGGCGTCTGTATTAGGTGTACGAATAAGTTTTAAAGCGTTTTAAGACAACGCAACATTAAATTTGAGTGAAAACAACAATACTTTTACGAATCGAAAGACGCGCCGTCATTATCAATCACCTCCCGCCATCGGTAGGGTGGCTGACGGATTCCAGCCATGAAGAATACTTCATCGTGTGACGCGATGAAGTCGTCAACCCATTTTTTCACTTCGTCACATGTCCGAAACCATACAGCAGACAAACCATATTACATCGATCGGAAAAAATGATAGTATGAAGGAGCTATGTCGGGACTGTACGCCGAGTGTTCAAAAACTTCCCAGTCAAGCGTCAATAACGTTTCCTTGACCGATTTCGCGACATGCGGCATTGCGTTGCCATTCAGTAATTTCACGGGACGCAGTCTTTTGCCTGTGAATGGGCGTTTCCGACAGATATCTTGGTTCAATCGCAGCAATTGTTGCTTGTAGCGGTCAACAGTAACAGTATGACCATGTTCCAACAGTTCAAAATAGAGCACATCCTTCATATCCCACCAGATGCACAGCAGAACTTTCTCGGAGTGAATATTGGGTTTCGGTGTCGAAGTCGTTGCTCTACCGCGGTCTACCCAGAGTGTTTTGCGTTTGGGGCTGTCGTACCATATCCCCTTTTCATCACCCATAAAGATTTTCCACAGGAAAGACTTTCTGTGTTGTTTATTCAACAGATTCAAACACTTCGTGACACGCTCATACTTGTTGTTCAGGTCATGGGGCACCCATTTTCCTTCCTTCTGAATATTTCCCATTGCGCGTAAACGATTTGAAATAGGTTTGTTGAGTTACCCCAGTTGTTCAGCTATTGGGCTGTCGGAAAAGTCATGACGTATTTGGCACCCGATGGCGGTTGGGTGGTTTTGGAAGTACTAGAGGCATGCGCAGCTCTGTTGTCGCTATGGCATTCGACAGGTGACAGTTCTTGCCGCAGTCTAAAAAGAATAGTGAGTGATTTGGTTGATTTGCGGTTATTTGACATCAATTTGAAGATGGAAGACCAAACTGTGAATTTTCGCCATATTTTACTCTTTTACTTCCGTGAAGAGAAGAACGCGCGTCAAGCTTGTAAAAAGTTGCATAAAGTGTACGCTGATAATGCTCTATAAGAAAGTCAGTGCCAGCGGTGGTTCAGAAAATTCCGTGCTGGCGATTTTAACCTCAACTATACTCCTCGGTCTGGGAGGTTCACCGAGGTTTGAAGACTGCCAAATCAAGGCATTGATCGAGTCAAACCCACGTTACACGACACGAGAGATTGCAGACACATTGCACATCCATCATTCAAGCGTTCACGATCACCTGAAGAAGCTGGGATACGTAAGCAAGCTCGATTTGTGGGTTCCTATGAACTCAAAGAAGCTCAATCGAAAGGCGCGTATAAACATCTGCGATATGCTCATTAAACGTGAAGAAAACGATCCTTTTTTGAAGCGACTGGTAACTGGTGACGAAAAAGTGGATTGTGTACAACAATGTGCTGCGCAAACGGTCTTGGTCCCGACGTGCTATTTCGCCTCAAACGACATCAAAAGCAGGCGTTCATCAGTGGAATGTTCTGGTCTCAGTGTGGTGGGATTGTAAAGATGTCGTGTTTTTCGAGCTCCTGCTGAGGGGGCTTTTGGATTGCCCCGCGTCATTATTAGTAATAAGGGTAATCACTCGAATCTCAAAAAACTATGTTTTCCCAGTATTAGAGAAAACACAGGCTCGCTATTCGAGGATGGGCGTTGTGTTTCACCCAGCCGACGTTCCGTGTATCGGGGTCCGCTGAGTGCCGCAATGTTTTAAAGTAATCGTCTAGCTTTTCATTTCTTTTTGAATAATTCGTTAACTTACAAATTTTGATTTGTTTACTAGCACTGATGCATAAGTTACTCAGTATTGCACTGGAGGATTTTTCTGAACATTCATCCCAAATCATTTATTCACACATCCAACACTCAATCGTTATTAACCCTTTTTTTTACTTTACAAAATTGTACACTCAAATGAAATGTAGCCGACTCATAATAACGGGAAAATAAAATATGTTTATTTTGCCTGATGAAGGCTTGAAATCTAGTAAAATATACACTCATTCATATGAAAATGTTTGAAGACCCTTTTAGCAAAATTATTTATTTAAAGGTTAACTTTAATTACTTATTTTCATTTAATATAATTCTGAAATATTTCGAAACATAATTTACTAAAAAATGATTCCCTATACTACACAATTTCCTGCTCTGATCAATGGTATTTACTTTACTCAACCATTTCATTATTCTTCTATTTCTGCCCTACTTTTCTCAGCATTAGTTTAGAGCTGGTTTTACTTTCAACCTTAACTTAGTCTACTATGCTCTTCTTAAATTTTCGGTTCAACATACTAATTATGTAAACAAGAGGAAACTTTAATGTCGGATTATCCTACCTTCTATCCCACGATGAGGGCTGGAATATCATTCTAGCGAAGTTTTTATGCTATCTCCTCTCTTCCTGAAGTATTCATGCCGACTCTGACTTCTGTCATCCTTCTTTCGCAGTATTCATGCCGACTCTGACTTCTGTCATCCTTCTTTCGAAGTATTCATGCCGACTGATATATTTCTCTCGCTCCTCTTCCTGTCCTACCAAAAATTTGTTCTTCCCGGATCCTCCTACCAATTTACAGATTGGTCAAACAATTATCATTTCCCGATCTGATTTGCTCTGGGTTTCCCGCCATTTCTCTGACTTGCCATCCTTCGCCCCGTCCAAAATCTGTGTCCGCCCTCAAATTCTAGGAACTTCGTTGCCTACGGATCTCTGAGGTCGTAAATCTTACTATCATAAAACTGCTATAGTATTCCTTGGCCTGGCGTCAAGCTATTCTTTTCTTCCAGACCTGGTGCATCAAATCTCAAGACGACTGGCGCCGAGCTCCAATAAAATGTCTACCCGCTATTTCTCTGATTTGAATTACTATGTCTTACCCAATATTGCTGGCTCGTAGCAGTTAGGGAAAGGATGCCCCGCGGTCCCATGCCACAGCAAGCGGACTGCTGGAAACCCTTCGACTCTGAGAGAAAGAGAGAGAGGGTGGGGTGGGGGTGAAGGGGAAGAGCGGTACTTTCCTGACCTTCCTAGGCGCGAACCCACGGAAGAAAAGCTAAGGGGAAAATTAAATTGCGAAATGCAGAGCGTCTGAAGAGCGTGAAGTTTATAAAATCCTTATTTTAATAATTCTTACACCAGCTCCCCAAAATCTCTCCCATTCATCTGATTAATTTTTTTTTTCCATTTCTTTTCCGCTTTTCCGATTACTTCTCAATTTCCAATAGAGTGAAAAGGTGCGCACTCGCTCCCGAGTGATGCAACACTCCTACCACGGAACCAAACAATCAATTCGAATGTGTACTGTCGGCAATTGGACAGTTTGAACGAATCCATCATCCAGAAACGTCCAGAGCTCGTTCATCGTAAAGGTGTTGTGTTCCATCACGACAACGCGAGACCACACACAAGTGTGATCACCCGCCAAAAATTATTGGAGCTTGAGTGGGATGTGTTGCCACACCCAGCATACTCGCCTGACCTTGCGCCGTCAGACTTCCACTAGTTTCGCTCTCTTCAACAGTTCCTGCGTGGTATAACGTTCAATTCAGATGAGGCTGTAAATCCGCACCTTGTACAGTTTTTCGCCACGAAAGACAGGTTTTTCTATGAAAGAGGCATTCTGTAGCTCACTGAAAGATGGCAAAAGATTATCGAACAAAACAGGCATTATATCATTGATCGATTTTTGTTCTTTCTATCAATAAATGACCTTCGCAAAACATGGCTAAAATACGCCATGACTTTTCCGACAACCCAATAGGTTATAACGAAGTAAATTTCTCCGTCATTTCTGTCCACGCCAGGATTCGAACCCGGATCCCCTCATTCCGGAATAAGTCACTCTACCAATTGAGCTACGCGGACGTTTTATTCTGATTCCTATCTGCCTTTATGTCGCGTGCGTCCTTCTGGCAGGTACGTCACATCTCCTGGTACGTTACATCATCTCCCCCTTATTATTATTTTTTTCTCGAAGTGCTGGAGAAGGGATTCTCTCATTTTTCCTATCTCGTGGTGTGGAAATAACATCACACCATTGCGAGATTTTGAACGGTCGGGTCATCCGGATTGTTCGGGCGCCATTATAACGAAGTAAATTTCTCCGTCATTTCTATCCGCGCCAGGATTCGAACCCGGATCCCCTCATTCCGGAATAAGTCACTCTACCAATTGAGCTACGCGGGCGTTTTATTCTGATTCCTATCTGCCTTTATGTCGCGTGCGTCCTTCTGGCAGGTACGTCACATCTCCTGGTACGTTACAAGGTCTTTTTGCATTTCAGACGAATCTTCATTAAGCAATGGTTACAGTTCTTCATATGCAGCCTTCTACGGTTTTCCGCTACGTTTTGGATCTCTAACATCAAAAGCACCTGCTTTAAACTGTTTAAAACAAACCTCACACGTGCTTTTCGATACAATATTCTCCCCCAGAACAGAACAGATCGATGCACATGCTTTTGCAACACTTTTTCCGTGATGAAATTCGTAACGAATGTAGTGTCGAATAAATACAGTAGCGCTTGCCATCTTTCAGATACCGATGTGCAAGTGTGTTCGACTGTGGGACTGTGTCACATTTTATACTCTGGACCAGTTACGGTCACGCGACAACAGCGCGATGGAATGTCGGATATGTAAATTAGCGGTATATGTCACACAAAAAAACGCTTTAAAACTTATTTTTTCATCTAATATAATCGAACATTATATTCTCACTTTTCCATCAAATTGAGATGAAAGAGTTATGTGCCGCATGTATAAGTTAAGGGCGATTTCTGACATTTCCGTTATTGTTGACTGGTAGCAGCAAGATACTATTTCAGATGCCTAAAAGTAAAATGGAGCATCAGTGCGACACTAAATAAGTATGAGACGAATTTTGTCGAGATGCATAATACACGGTGTACCATATAAAAGAGGCCCGAGTATAACGAACGACAACAGTCAGGCAATGTTACTATACATGGTAAAGAATAATTGAAATGAGAGAAAACAGGAGTAATTTAGGAGCAACAATTGTTGAAAGTGCTGAAACAGGTTTACAACAATTGCTGAAACACATCCTTGATATTGTCTTTAGTACGAATTGTCTTGAGTTTTTCTTTTCCTGTTGCACACTGTGCCGGTTTCACGACATTTCCGCCCTAACTTCCTTACAACTGATTTCACCGCTGCTGTACAATGTGGAAATTGTATGAGTTATTTCTGAAATACTGTTCCACAATAAAAATCCGTTGTTCGGTACTTAAAACCATTTCCGTTGGATTTGTTCTCTCTTCACTTACCCTTATGACTGCGTACCTACACTGCTCTGGCTGTGACTGACCACTCCGGAAAATTCCTTTGCAGCTGTACACGCAGAAACCGGTTACAAGTGGAACAAAGCGGTTTTAACTGGAAACCCGCCTAACAACGTCTGGCCACGGGGCCTCTTTTAAATGGCGCACCCTGTATTTTCAGCGGATGGAACGATATTGTTCTGTAAAATGTGCACAAAGCCTGTTTTCAGTGAAAAGGAAATTTAGCGTTTCCCAACATCTAAAGACGGCCTTTGGACTAGCCAGAAGTCAAAAGCTGATACGCTTAGTTTCGAAATCATTATCTAAGTCCTGACTGGAGTCAGGCTTTTCTCCGGATTTGGAATTCCTAAGTCGATAAAGGCTAATCGACTTAGGAATTCCACTGTGAATGTTTAAAAATTTCTCCTCGAAGCATTTCTTAGAAACGTACATAAAAGGAATAGTTCCAAGCGAATCCACTGTAGAATAGATATTGTTGAATGCATATTTCATCTACAGTATTGTACCGCACATTTTGTTGATTTTTAGTGCATACTTGCTTATTTTAGAGTTTTTTTAATGCTTGAACATCCGGGCTTTACTTATGAATACCAAACCCGCTCCTGGCTTTAATGGTTACCCAGGAATCCCTTCTTCCACCCACTCGGCCGTTGCATCGAATTAAAAGCCCGGTATCTCAGTTTTATTCAAAACATTATCTATTTTAACATGCGATCCGAAATTCAGTTCCACGGTGGCTTCATGTTTCAATATTCAAAATTATTTAGAAAAAAATTACAAAACTTAGGTTGATGAACACTTTTTAAACTTTTTCTTTCCTGATTCATTTTTCATCTTAGCACCGCAGGAAAATCAGGTAAGGACATAAAAACACGGTCAAATAATGTCAAGCAAAAGAACTTCACAATTATGCAAACTTTATGCCACGAATTGTAGCAGGTTCTCCAGTTCTGTGGTAATAACTGGACATTGGAATCAGTTTTTTCCAGCATTCGCGAATTTAGAGTCTTCAAAAAAAGTACAATGGATAATGATCTTCGCATACTTCTACGCGAATGCTTGAAAGTCGAGACATGTAAGACTTGCTTTGCTGCTCCAGGATCGCCATGATCAGAAAAGACTCTCCAAATCAGTTGAAGTTAGCCCTCATCAGTGCGTCGTAGGCAAAAAGCTTATCCCCAGTGATTATTGAACTCATTGGTTTTTTTATTTTATCCATTGAAAGGCTTTTTCAGAACTCGCCCAAGATACGAGGTAATTTAGCTGTGCTGAATGCAAGGTTAAAAGATAGTAAGGTTCCCTCGTAGAGGAATAATCGTGACGTCACTGAGTGACATCACCGTCCTAACATGTGAATCGTAGATCAGAACTGTAGCTATGGAGGAAGATGTCTTGTCAACAATTTTTATAACTCAAACACAGAACAAAAGCTTGTGGGAAAGCACATTTACATTAAATTCAGAAGAAATTCAGCCATGTGAATATTTTAGTAACGGAGATTTCAAAAATACCTCCGGCATATTTTTGTTACGTAAAGGGTGGGAAAACGGTCATACTTTTAAATGTTAATTTAGCTACAAGGGGAATTTTTGCTGTTTTTATATAAATTTAGAAGGGAAAACGCGCAGCAGGATGTAGCCATATCATAAACAATTTAATCGTGAAGAATAGGGTTTTGCATTTCAGCAGTGTAACTAACTCTTTGATCTGTCCTCGTATATAGCAGTTATGGGGGTGCTGAAAATGTTTGGGAGGGGTGTTACCAGAAACAAAATTTTTCCGAGGCTGAAACTTTTTGTAGTGAAATATTTGTTTTTTGACCTACGTTGCATAAAAACTGGCGAACACTTTGGAAGTGAGTACGGTTGATATTTTACAGTTAATAACGGTTACAAATGAATCTTTTTGCAAAACTTCACGTTGTTCTTTTTTTTTATTAACATGTGTTGCTGAAACAGCAAACATTGATATATTTGCAAATCTTGTGCATGCTGATATCATTCAAAAGTATATTTGCAAAATTTGTAGCAGGCTAAAATGAAGAGATACATACATATGTTTTATAGTTGCAATGACTGACTTTAAACACGAAAATTAAAAAAGAACATTTTAACTGTTATATACATATTTTTTTTAATTGCCCTATAATAAGGGGTAGCACATTCCATAGAAACATTTGACTATTATATTCGAAGGCAGATTAAAAAGTTAGTTACACTGGTGAATAAAAACACATAAAGAGATATACTCATGGGGATGTTTGTTGGTTTAAAGGTACAACATTTATTCATTTTTCGACATAGCCGCCTAAGCACTGTAAACATTTATCAGAATCGCACTGTAACATTTATCGGAACGTGTAATTCACTTTTCTATATCTGTACAGAAAAAGTCGATTCCAAAGCGGGAGGAATATAATTCCTCCCGCTTTGGAATCGTCTATCTGGAAACAGAAGCGACGAGTGCGAGAGCCAAGACATCTTTCAAGGAAGATCAGAATGAGAAGCGAAGAAGTTTATAAAATAGGTAATAGTCAAGCTTCGGTTAAGCCACACTATGTATGACCGCTCTGGTCGCTCCTCGATCTCGTGGTTTTCTGAAGGGCACTGATGGTATACATAGACTTCGAATTGTAAAAAAAAATAGCAAAATTATTGCATTATGGTTGAAAATACTGAATATAAAGCTAAGGATTCCTGTAACTGTGACTGACCACTGTGCTTTATGATACCCAAAAGTCGCTAATACCTAACTATTAAAAAGGAAGCTTTCCCGTTTATATAATGTAGCAAAAACACTTGCTTTAAAGTACCTTGTCAGGTTTTATGAGGAATATTATTGACTGTTAACCGTTTCTGCAGTTGTTAGAAAGCTACATTTGTAGCCCATGCCTTGTCAAATTTGATTGTCATGGCAAATGCCAAATGTAAAACATAGCTATGACCCGGCTTCATCATCATCATCATTGTCAACCATTATCAATCCACTGCTGGACGAAGGTCTCCCCAAGTTTCCTCCACAACGGTCTGTCTTGTGCCAGTCTCCTCCATGTCATCCCTGCATACTTTCGAATTTCATCCACCCATATCCCATGTGGTCTTCTTCTGGGTCTTTTCCTATCCCTTGGAATCCAATCTAAAATTTCGGCTGTCCATCGATGATCTGTCCTTCTGGCAGTATGTCCAGCCCATTGCCATTTCAGGGATTTAACTCTGATCATGATGTCTTCCACTCTTGTCATTTTTCGGATCCACGAGCTCCTCTTCTTATCTCTCCTGGTTACACCAAGTATGCACCTCTCCATGCTGCTTTGAGTTGTCTGCAGCCTTTGTATGTCTCTTTTAGTTAAGGTCCACGTCTCTGCACCATACGTAAGCACTGGAAGGATGCATTGATCAAACACTTTTCTTTTAAGACATAAGGGCATATTGCTCTTGAAAATTATGCTGTTTCTTCCAAAAGCTCTCCAGGCAAGTTTTGTACGCCGATTAATTTCTTCATCAATGTGACCCTCACTTGATATCTGCTGTCCAAGATAAACGTACGTGTCTGTTATCTCCAGCTTTTCTCCATCAATCGATAAATCTTCATTTCTTGTAAAAGCATTGAACATCACTTTTGTCTTCTGAAAGTTCATTTTTAATCCCACTTCTTTACTCTTGTCAGCAAGTTCCTGGATCATACACTGCAGCTCTGATGAGCTAGTTGCAAAAATGACTACGTCATCAGCAAAACGAAGGTGGGTTAGATAATCTCCATTAATCTTTATCCCCTTGTTTTCCCAGCTTAGTGACTGAAAAACACCCTCCAATGTGGCATTAAAGAGCTTCGGAGATATGCTGTCACTTTGTCTCACTCCCTTTCCAATTTTTATGTGTGTTGTATTTTCAAACAGCCTAATCTTTGCACTTGCATTTTCATAGATGTTATTAATAATATTAATGTATGCATCTTCAATACCGCAGGTTTTCAGAGCCATTGTAACTGCTGATGGTTTCACCGAATCAAAGGCTTTTTCATAATCGATAAAAGCCATGCACAATGGAAGTTCATATTCCCTCGCTCTTTCAATTAGTTCTCTCAGCACCTGGATATGATCTATTGTGCTGTATCCACTACTGAATCCAGCTTGTTCTCTCGGTTGAGCCATGTCTAGTGTAACCTTCAAGCGGTGTGAAAGAACTTTAGTGAAGATTTTATAAACTACTGATAGGAGGCTGATAGGTCTGTAGTTTCCGAGATCCTCAATGTCACCTTTCTTATGTAGCAGGATCATTGTAGCGGTGTTCCAATCCTCAGGAATCTTTCCTTCATTAAGGCATCGAGTGAAAATTTGGGCGAGTACTGTTTCGATTTCTCCACTTGCTTCTTGTATGATGTCTACAGTAATTCCATCTTCTCCTGGAGCTTTTCCCCGCTTCATGTTCTTGATTGCATGTGCAACTTCTGCTGGAAGGACTGGAGGAACTCTGGTACTGGTATCTTTCATGATGTCTGGAGTGCATGTATCATCCCTTTCATATAATTTGGAGTAGAAATCTTTCACTCTTGTCAAAATTTCGCCTCTATTTCTTGTTACAGAACCATCTTCTTTTCTCAGTGCCATAATCTGTTTTCTTCCCTTACTGAGATGTCCCTTTGCTATCTTTAGGCTTTGGTTGTTTTCAATTGCTTTCCTCACTAGTTCACAGTTGAATTTTCTTACGTCTTCAGTGATACTTTTTCGTACTGTCTTGCATAGCTCTATATATTCCACTTTGGAAGTCACTTCTTCTTTAGTTGTCCTCATCTCTCTTCTTTTTTGCATCAACATTTTCGTTTTTCCTGATAATTTATTTACATGCAACTTGTTCTTAGACCCAGCTAATTTTGTTGCTGTTTCCATAAGAGCTTTGGTTACTTTTCTGTTAACTTCAGAGATGTCCACTTCTTCCGATGTTAGGCCTTCTAAAGCAGAGAACCTGTTCTTCAGTTCCAACTTGAAGCTATTATGGTGTTTTTTAAGGTTGGTTATGTCAATACATTTTGTTTGTCTTATGAGCTTGCCACGTTCAAGTTTAGTATTGAGGTGCATCTTACATCTTACCAATCTATGGTCACTACCTGTGTTGAACTTGTTTAGCACACTGCAGTCTTCTATGACGAATTTTTTGTTACACATAATAAAATCAATTTCACTTGTCGTCCCATTTGGATGTCTCCATGTCCATTTCCTGTGTGGCTTTTTCTTGAAGAAGGAGTTCAAGATGAAAAACCCTTCTGCCTCTGCAAACTCAACGAGAGTATTTCCACGCTGGTTTCTGTTGCCGTGACCGAATTTACCTACTGAAGTTTCATTCTGTTGCCGTTGCCCTATTTTTGCATTGAAATCTCCCATAATTATTTTCAAGTGCTGCTTACCTTTATTATTTAGATGACAAATTTCCTCATAAAATTCTTCAATTTCTTCTTCAGGATGACTTGTGGTGGGTGCATAACTTTGAATAATCTGAGCCTGGTATCTTTTCGGCTTATTGTACAATAAATGTCATTTTTCCATGACTAATGAGGTTAGCTTCTGCATAATAATTTTGCCGCATACGTTTACTTAACAATAATTTAAAAATTATAATTACAGTATTTCTTAAAAAGATAAACAAATTATGTGGTTGTGTAGCAATTTTAACATGCTTGTCTTTTAAATATTTCGTCGTCCCTTTTGAAGCCATTTGTGATAAGCTTGTTCAATGCCCTGATTGTATACACTTTACCATTTTCATGGGTTGAGCTCCTAAGATCAGGAATTTTCGGGCTTTCTATTAAAAATTTCGTTAAGGCATGTGCATGTGCTGGAAGCATGCGTGACCTCTCAGATGACAGTAAAAGGTTTATTGTCAAAAATGTCCTTTCTGCACACGCAGTTCCAGCAGGAAGCAGTAAAAGAAGCATAGATGCAGCTGGCAGCGAAAGGAACATAGTTTTTCTTTCTGCACCACATGAAAGCATTAAAAGATTGCTTTGAGTGTCAATATTTCCAGGGTACCTCATGTGGATGCTAAACTCGTTCTTCATGTCCTTTTCACTGGTTCCACACATGCTGGCAATTTTTGAACAGTCGGGGTTTTCCAGTTTTTTTTCCAAAATCTCATGAAACTTTCGGAATCCCTGAAATTGGTCAGAGAGTCTGTGGTTCATGTTTTGAATAATTTTATTCTTGTAGCTGTATGCCAACTTCAACAAATCCTTATCAGTCATGTCGTTATCTTTAAAGTTTATGTCATGTTCCTGAGCCTTTTTGTATGAACTTTCATTGTTTATAACATTTAATCACTGATTTCAATATCTTAAATTTGTTTTTGCTCCGAATTTATCAGTACCATTGCGTCCGTTAAGTTTCTTTGAGAAGACTGCAAGGATTTACTGAGACAAGCTTGCGATTTCTTTCGAAACAGAATCAGAAGTCCCCCTGCATCATACAGAGTCACCACCCTGAATGTACGAGTAGATATCTTCTAAGGCTATACATATAGAAGCATAATGCTGCAAGACTACTTGAACACATCCTTTATATGACAACCATCTCGTTTCCGCTGGTTGAACAAGTTAATAAGGCATATAAGATAGTACAACTGTACTAGTTATCCGAATTTATTGGCGTATATAAAATCAAGGTTTCCAAGCTTTCGCACATCAACCAGATGGCTTTCTCAAGGAAGGTAGACAGCAAACTGCAAACTGGATAATAGAACGTTTCAAGAATTTGAACGCGGTGAGTTGACTTGACAATAAACGAAGAGATGCGAACGTAATTATTCAATAAAAACACGAGACATCATGTTCGTATTGCACGCGGAATCCTTGGAGGAAAACAAAAGGCATTCATTATTCGAAGAATTGGCTCCAAATTCGTGGTAATTCTAGCGAGACGCTATCATTGCAGGCCTCATCGTTTGTAATGATCTCCAATGTTTCCCGAAAGGCAGTGGATTTTGGAGTAGAGTAGGCAGCTAATTTCTTTATGTTATCCCACATAGGATCGGCGGACTTGAACTGGACTTCTCTGGACAGGGCCGTGGTTAATTTTCCGTTCTTTATGTCCCTCTTATGCTCGTTGACTCTAATTCTAAATGAACGTTTAGTCATCCCAATGTAGAATCGCTTAGAGCCATCCGGATATTGTAGAGGGACGGCATAAACACCTGCTTCGTGCTCAGAAAGATGAACCTTGGTGTCGGCATAAGATCTCCGACACCTTTATATGCTATGCTTAAGCGAAAAACTGACGAGCTCCCATTTTCCAACGAAGCAGGTGTTTATGCCGTCCCTCTACAATATCCGGATGGCTCCAAGCGATTCTACATTGGGATGACTAAACGTTCATTTAGAATTAGAGTCAACGAGCATAAGAGGGACATAAAGAACGGAAAATTAACCACGGCCCTGTCCAGAGAAGTCCAGTTCAAGTCCGCCGATCCTATGTGGGATAACATAAAGAAATTAGCTGCCTACTCTACTCCAAAATCCACTGCCTTTCGGGAAACATTGGAGATCATTACAAACGATGAGGCCTGCAATGATAGCGTCTCGCTAGAATTACCACGAATTTGGAGCCAATTCTTCGAATAATGAATGCCTTTTGTTTTCCTCCAAGGATTCCGCGTGCAATACGAACATGATGTCTCGTGTTTTTATTGAATAATTACGTTCGCATCTCTTCGTTTATTGTCAAGTCAACTCACCGCGTTCAAATTCTTGAAACGTTCTATTATCCAGTTTGCAGTTTGCTGTCTACCTTCCTTGAGAAAGCCATCTGGTTGATGTGCGAAAGCTTGGAAACCTTGATTTTATATACGCCAATAAATTCGGATAACTAGTACAGTTGTACTATCTTATATATAGTTGGTGTACAGTTCCTTGTGTTATTATTTAATAAGGCATGTTATCGACCGCAATTTCTGCCATATGCAAAATTGACAACCTTTTGTGGCTTCCTCTGAATGTACTGTACAGCTTGTTAAACACGCTCAGTTTTCTCTTGATGTGAGGATTCTGTCTGCAGCTGTGAAAAAGATGGCTTTAACAGTGTTCAAATAACAATAATATGAGGATTCTGTCTGCAGCTGTGACAGAATCCTCATATCAAGAGAGAACTGAAGATGGCTTCAACAGTGTTCAAATAACAATAATGTGAGGATTCTGTCTGCAGCTGTGACAGAATCCTCATATCAAGAGAGAACTGAAGATGGCTTCAACAGTGTTCAAATAACAATAATGTGAGGATTCTGTCTGCAGCTGTGACAGAATCCTCATATCAAGAGAGAACTGAAGATGGCTTCAACAGTGTTCAAATAACAATAATATGAGGATTCTGTCTGCAGCTGTGACAGAATCCTCATATCAAGAGAGAACTGAAGATGGCTTCAACAGTGTTCAAATAACAATAATGTGAGGATTCTGTCTGCAGCTGTGACAGAATCCTCATATCAAGAGAGAACTGAAGATGGCTTCAACAGTGTTCAAATAACAATAATATGAGGATTCTGTCTGCAGCTGTGACAGAATCCTCATATCAAGAGAGAACTGAAGATGGCTTCAACAGTGTACAAATAATAAATTTGGTGCATGTTCTTTTAGCCTCGCCTGGACGCCACTCACATTTCCGCTAAAATTGGCACCGCCATCAAATAATACGGCAGAGATGTTCGCAGGATTCAAACCTGATCTTCTTAGCTCAGTAATCAACACATCTGTGATATACTCTGCTTTTGCTGATTATAAGGTAACTGCAGATAAAAAGGTTTCTTCAATCAGGAATGTGTTATCTTCACCCTCAACAACGATATGACGAACACAAATGCGAGCACTTCACGACCGTTGATGTCTGCGCTGGAGATCTGCAGAGGTAATACTTTTTAGGCCCGAGCTCGGCCCTGGACCACCTATTTAATGTCAGGTCCGACCCGGCCTGGTGTCTTCTTCAGGGCCCGGCCCTCCCATTCAGGCCCGGCATAGGTTTCATTTGCTTAACTGGCACTTACCTTAACATCGACGGTATTTGTACTGTAACTTTTTGGAATAACTCGAAACTCGTGTAAAAAGAGGGCATAAGCAAGTTAACTAACCAACCATAACCAGAAATACGACAAATGCAATAAACCGTATTCAATGAACTTAAGTAAATTATAGTCATTTCATAATCGGACCCTTCGAATGGTCAGTTCACTGTTTATACGAGTCAAATATTGTCTTCTTTGACACTTTCGCCCAGAACATAATATAATCTGATGCTCATTTGCACACACGTACACACACACTAATATGCTTAATGGTTAGTAGTTAATACAGCAAACTCTCTTACGCAGAATACGATTTCATGCTGTTGGCCAGACGTCTTTGATTTTAATTCTTCGGGTTCAGAATATAACTCCCAAAATGCAAATGTAATACAAATTTCCGATTGTTTTGCTCCTCGAACCTCTAATTTACCCAACACAGTATTCATCCATATTTAAATCAAAGCAAATAACAAATCAAAATTATAGAGACAGAGCCTAAGAATATTTTACTAGCGCATATTGAAGCTTTAATTGATTCCTAATTCCTATAAATTCAAATCATTGTACGGAGCAAGTATTTATCTGGTGTAAACTTCCGAAATAAATGGAATATGGATTCAAAGGAGAGAGAGATTTCCAAAGATCTAAGACGAAAAGATGCTTGCAAAATAAATAAATAAATAAAAAGCACAAAGGGAGAGAAGAATGATTGCGAGAAACAAGAAATATAATGACGTGAAAGGAAAGACAGAGACTTCAGAAACAGAATGACCTATATTTATCACCAACCTGACTACACGGTACACATGCAAGTGCAGGACCGTCCAAGCCCGCCTACGAAATTGTAGGCCCGACCCGTAAGTTTTAAACAACCGTGAAAGCTCGGCCTCGGGCCTCGGGTCAGGGCCCGGCCCGTGCAGGGCTCTAGTCTATGCATTCATCGGCCATAAGCTGACCAGAAGTCCTTAATTCTTGAGGACAGTCCTCAAATTCAGTTTACTGTCCCCAAAAACGCCTGATGCCTTTGGGTACACAAATTGTCCCCATATTTTGATATTTGTCCTCAAGTATCCTCGAATTTACACTTCCTCATTAACTCGTTAGATCTCTAATGAAAAATGTTCTTAAAAGTAATTTTCTTGTTACTAGTTTTCCTACATGCTTCTTCTTTTTTTGCCTATTTTTGTTTTTCTTCTTTCAGAGTTTAACGACCACCAGGAGCAACTCAGAGGACTATAAGCAGTCACCTGTCTCTAATTTGGAGCATTCGTTCCAGGGAAGGAAGGGAGCAAGTTTTGTAAGACAAACACACCACCCATGCCTCATACGGGACTCGAACCCGTGCCAACTTGTACGAATCATCGTCAGTGACCAGCCCTAACACTCTGCCCCACTGGCACGTTCAAATTTCGACTGCGTTTCTTTTGAGTTTCTCGAAGAACTTTGGCAAAATAAAAATTTTTGGTGTGCAGCATCATTTTAATTCGGCACATATACCTAAGGTACAGCATTTTACTTTTGCGAATATGTTCTTGTCATCATAGTTCTACTTTGTCAATAAAAATTAACGACTTTCTATAAGATATATTCTTTTAAGACACAAATTTTAATATGCAAATCACACTTATTGAAGCAATGCAGTTTTGTGGCAAAAAGATTTGCATATTTATATTGAATACGTATGTGTCCCCAAATGAACTGCTGGTTTGATGACGCCACGCCCTTTTGTCTTCAAATCAGTGTTCCAATATCTGGTCACCTTAATCAACCATGACAGAATATGGTGGAATATCTTTTCGCCGTTCAGCAGTTGCTCCTGTAACAGTTCACCTAATGCTTCTAAGAAATCTGTTACGTTAGTGGATGATAAGCAGTGAACATTCTGTGGATTAATTTTTTTTTCAATTAGCCAGATTACCAGATCCATCTACAAAAGCAGCGGTCGAAACTAGATTAGGCCAGTTCGATGTCGTGTGGGGAAGTTCCGATCTGAACAAAGCAGTATGCAAGTTTTAGCAGATCCTTAGTTGAGTTACTTTCTTTTTCTACCTGTTTATGGGAGTGCATAGATATCATTGTTTTAACATACAAACCCTTCAGTTTTGTGTTAGATGCAGCCAGGGTTATTATATTTGAAAGGCTTTTTAGTCATTGAAGAGATATTGCGTTTCAAAGGTATGTGCACACAGACTCAGCGAGAAAAAAAGTTCATGCTTACATATAGCTCTTTCATATAAACAAAGTATATGAACAGAAAGTAAAAATGCAAGATGTTTCATAAAAATATTTGTGAATGATTATTTTGAATAACAGTGTAAACGAATTACTAGCTTCATTTGTTTGCAAAAGTAGACAAGTGAACTCTCTTTGTCGTTATCCTAATATTTCAGCAAAGAAATGTCTTGGACCTGTTGGATCCATTACTGACTGCGCTACTGCACACATCAACGAATGGAATATCAAGTAAAAAGCAAAAACAGGCCTTGCCTGGGCTTTTGAATAACCCACGGAAATTTCGCTTCCCAACCTACTTTGCTAAGGAACGATGCGCTGTCAAAGCGCAACTTGCACTCAACCAAATGGTGCGAGGGCAAGTGCGAGCTGGACCAAAAGCTGATTTGTCGTTGCCATTGCGACTGCGCTTTTTGTCCGGCATTATAGTGAATGACAATCAAAAGTAAATAATGTTTAAGAAATTCACTGTATGTCTGTCTTCCTCTCGTGATCGTTTCTTTCTCTGTAAGAACTTGTCGATCACGCAGCTTCGATTTCTTTCGGATAGGATGTGATAAAACATCATCATGTTAAATTCACTCATGTTTAATGTCACATATTGCATATGTGGATAGGTGTGTATCTTTGTTTGTTACACAACCAAAATGGGGGGTATTGATATATTTTTGCAGAGAGGTGTCTGAAGAAATTAGGGAGGGGTGTTGGGGGAGTGTAGGGGGTGTTGGGGGAGTGTAGGGGGGGGGGTTATAAATCCCTGATTTTCTTCTTTTTTTTTTGTGAGATTTAAGGAAAACTGATCACTTTTCTTGAAGTTTACAGAACGGGGTGGGGGAAATCCTCACTCCACAACACGCTCTTTTCTTTAGGAAGGATGAAATCGGAGAACGATGCGTGCAGTTATTTCATTTTATCTAATCCCAAACATTAATTTCATTTCAGGAAAATAATAATAACTACACTGCTGGCCACCTAAAATGCAACACCAAGAACGACACGAGATAGCAAAGCCATATTTACTGGACAAATAACAACATATACAAAGATGAAACGATTGAACTTACAGGCCCGTGCGACTTGCGGAACACGCAGATATCAATAGTTCGTCTGGCCCCCATGACTAGCAATCACGGCCGCTACACGCCGCGGCATCGAACGAAAGAGGCTTTGGATGTGGGCTTGTGGTATGTCGGTCCAGGCTGCTTCCACACGTTGCCAATGTTTATCATGCGTAGCCGCGGGTGGTGCTTGCCGGGCCACTCGGTTGCCGATCAGCGACTAGACGTGCTCGATGGGCGACATATCGGGAGAACAAGCGGGCCACCGCAGCAGTGACGCCATGTGGGCCGTGAAAAATTGTTGCACGATGCGTGCCACGTGGGGGCCTTCATAATCCTGTTGAAACGTGACCGCTGGCAGGTCCAACAGGTAAGGGAGGACTACAGGCTCCAAAACGTCGGAGATGTAGCGGCGGCTGTTGCGTGTACCGTCGATGCGTACCAGAGGGGTGCGAGTATCATATCCAATTGCGCCCCAAACCGTGACACCGCACGTCGGGCCGGCATGGCGATGCATAATGCAGGCGTCATACAGTCTCTCAACGCGGTGTTTCCACACGCGGATTCGACCATCGTGGTGTAGCAGGCAGAAGCGGGATTCGTCGGAGAAGACAATATCGGGCCATTCCGTAGTCCAGGTGCGGCGTTCAACGGCCCACTGCCGCCGCACGCCGGTGGTGTAACGGCAATGGTAATCGGAGCAATGGGCGCCGTGCGACAAGTCCCCGCTCCTGCAGACGATGTCGAACGGTACTTGCTGACACAGGTTGTTGCACAACACACCCTAATTCCTGCGCTAACGTTCGTGATGTGGCAGTGTGAGCCGTCAATGCCCGCCGCACAACATGCCGGTCCTCCCGTTCGGTGGTGTGCTGCGGCTGCGGTAGTCGTTCACGTCGGTCCGTCCGTCCCTCCTGCACCCACCGAATCCATACTTGCCTCACTGTGGCTGGATGTCGTCCCACACGGGCGCCGACGTCTCGGTACGATAAACCGCTGTCGCGATAAGCCACTATTCGCTCTCTGTCGAACTCCGAAACGTGCTGGAATGACTGCCGTATTCTGCGACGAGGCATCAGGAAGCTTCCCACTCACAGGTCCGCCAGCACAACACACTTTCACTACTTACACCACGCCTTCTGTGCACCCTTCTTATAGTGCTTCTAGATGACGTGCCGGGCGCACATGATTTGAATATGCCCGGCAATGCTAATCGTTTGCATGTCCTCTCGCGAGCGACGCATGCTGCGAATTTCAGGCCAATCGGATGCTTCCTTCTTGGTGCTGCATTTTGGGTGGCCAGCAGTTTAAATGAATTGTGAAAGACTTTTATTTTTTTTTCTCAGAAAAGGGCAATAAACGATTTTCGTCATTTTCTGTTCCAGTCTAAAATTCTTGGCTTCCTTTTATTTTTTATTATTTTCTAGCGGTCTTTCCTATCACGGAACGAGGGACTTTCATTTCGCATATGAAGGTGAATTTATTGTATATGAATCTTTTTTTCCCTCTTCTCTCGTTCAGTAGTTCGTTGTTGTTTTCCTGTATTTTGGTCGATTTTAAGCTGCTACAAAAATGTCAACAGTTTCGGGTCTTTTCTTGGCTAAAGAGGCCGGTGTGTTCTATTTTTAGCATAAGGTCAGCCCAGAGAGGGGATAGAACTGACATGTGTTCTCTCTCTCAATTTTAACGCGCAAATGCTACTAACCCCCATAGCAGGTTAGCCTGTTGCTAAGGGCGTCCGTGAATCATTGAGGGCAGCAGGGTCAGAGGTTGAGCCAAACCAAGAATTTCCAGTGTGAAAAATCGCTCTCTTGTTGCTCGCTGACCACAATGTAAGAATATAAGAGGACCCCCGGTGTCCGTCGCCAGGACTTTGGTCGTTGGCAAAAATTTGGCCTGGCTGGGAATCACCTTAAAGATGGACGATGATGCTCTGGAAGCAGCACCCGATTCCAAGTACCCACCTGCATTGGCAGCATTGCGATGGTAGTTAGGCGCATCGGGTATAGCACCAATATAAGTTGAAATTGCCAACCCAGCAGAGACGACAGCTTAGACCTGGCGGAGTCTTAGCAGCCAATGAAAGGGCACCAATCTTGCGTCATGCATGCCACGAAACTGAGAGGAATTTGCCCCGCTTGATCGAGCAGTGAAATTAAGAGAGCTGTTCTAACCACAAGATGATTAAACCCAATGAGAAGAGCCTCTGCAAAAACGGATCCACTCCCAGTTGTTACCAGTCAACTTGAAATTATCGGCTGTGGCGGACCTCATGGGTGTTGTGCGGGTTAGGACTCAAATCAGCCAGTAAATGTTGGAACTTCCAAAAAAAAAATAAAGATAAGTAATAATGGAAAAAAAAAACCTATAGCGACGCAGTCGACACAAGGTAACTTCCTACTTTATATATTTTATGTTAAGACACAGGTTGGTATGTGGCCTTGTTTGGAGCTGATTGAGGATAAATTTTGTTGAGGCTGTGCTTTCAATGGAGAAAAATCTATTGTTTCAAGAAGGAGATAATTGAAAATTGGAATATTTTGCATCAGAGGAGGCTTAATATTTTGTGTTTGTGTGTTTTCGGCAGTTAAATCGCTTAGTGTGTACTCAGAGTTTTGTTATGTCCATTCTGAAAAGTAGAATTTTTATTTAGGGCTATTTAAATATTATGTTGTAGTTCCCTTGAAATTCTTTAACGTTGGGCATGATAGTAAGACAGGTCTGGTTTCAGTTGTAATTTACTTGGGGTCAGTTAAATTTCAGAAGAAATGTAAATGTTTTCGTTCAGGTTTTTTTTTTTTAATTTTGTGTTTGAGTGTGTTTTGGGAATTAAACCTCATGTTGAAGTTTTATTTTTGGTAAGGAAACTTCATGTCATCTTTTATGTGCAAAAGAAAAAAATGTAATTTTACGTGTGTTAATGCAGTAGTATATGATTTCATAATTTTGGTACAGGCTACCATGAGAACGAGCAACCTCTCAGACCAGTATTTCTTTAAGCGCAATATAAATTTCCATGTGAGGAATGATGTTTACCTGCAGTAAGTTAGATTTGTATTTATGTGTAGAAGTAATACTCTGATTTTCAAGCAGTTCAAATTTTCTTAGAGGCAGTTTTTTGGGGGTTTGATGTTTTGGTGAATTTAAGTTGTAAAATTATTCTTTAAAATTTTGTAGTAGTGTGGGCTAGTTTCCAATATCAGTCAGTGTATTTGAATAACAAATTTGCACGAGAGAGGAGACATTAAAAGGCATGCATGTTCGACTAGAGTTTTTCTTTAAAGTGGTAGCCTGGATCTCTGTTACCTGTTTGGATTCTTCGATAGGTGATTTTTTTGCAGATAGTGTTTCGGCGATATAGTGTGTTTTCTCTTGGAGCTGATACGGTGTATTTTTCAGGAAATGATGGTATTAATAGTGTTTCTCTGGATGCTGTGTGGCTAGGAAATGGTGTTTTGCGACAGGGGACCTTGGAAGTAATTGGGGGATTCTTTCCCGGTCAAGGTGCTTTCCATCTTGAGATAGGTTTCATGCTCGAAAATGTGCTTATGGAGATAATTGGGGTATTGTCTACCTGGTTAGTAACCTCAGTAGGCCAAATTATCCTGAGGAAGTTTTTCCGAGCAAGGTGTGCACGTGTGTGTTGTTCCAAATACAGTAGTTAAGTGAAAGAAAACAATACAAGGTGATACGCCACATTTGTTTTTTAAATTCCCATCTCAGTGAATGGGTTCAATTTAATTCACGACCATATCTTACATTTAGCCCTCAAGTGATATTCCCTCAGAGTGAAATATTGTTTTCTAAGAAATTTGAATCTGATTAAATTAAATCTTTGTCTAGCCACTGTATGAGTTATTAACTTCATGGATCTTTTGAATTAGGTGAACAATTGCATAACGAACTTTTGAAAATGTAGGTTAAGTTGTGTTATGAGTTACATGCCAGTGAGTGTTGTGTATTTTGAATTTTCGTGAACGGTAAGACCGTAAGGGTGCCTATAGATATCTGTTCAAGTTCAGGATTATTGTGAATCAGTATTTGTTTTTTTATCTTTGCATTTTATGGCATTATGTAGCCAGAGCATGCTAGTGTTAGGAAGGTTGTATGCATTTCGTGTTGTTGGTGTGATATTTCTTATTAGTGTTGCGAGTTGATGAAAAATGTTTGAGTTACTTTAGTAAGTTATTGAGAGCAATAGTGTCGATTTGGTATCTAGAGGTTATTTTGTATCAGTTAATGCTAGTGTTCAGTGCTATGTGATTTTAAGGCAAATTTTCCTGTTAGTGTAGAATTGTGTACTAATGTAGCTTTTGGTTATCTATAATTTTTACTCAGCCATTGTATTTCTAAAATTAATGTTATCTAAGAAAGCTGGCTTGCGAAGGTGGCCCTGAAAGGTAAATGCATCTGTATTGTATTCATATCAAGGTCTAACTTTATAACCGAGAGGGAGAAAAATTGCACTTCAGCTGTCAAAACCTGTTGAGTGGTTTTATTTGTTTTCGATAATAATGTTTTCTGGGTAAAAGAATCTTAAGCTACCGGAAAAGGATAAATTTGATTTTTGCGTTATGGAAGTGCTGTGCTACGAGCTACAGGGGCTATTCAAAATAATGGAAACACCTTGAAACAAAAGGTGTTACGCACCTAATATGGTATGGGAGCACCCTTAGCATTTAGAACTGCTTAAATCCTCCTTGGAATGGACGCATGCAAGTCCTGGATGGTTGTAAGTGGTATGTTGTACCATTCCTTCTGCAGAAACTGCTCCAATTCCTTGAGAGACAGCGGAGGAGGATGACGGGATCGCACACAGGGGCTCAATGATGTTTAAGTTCAGTGATGGAAGGTGTGCAACTTCATCTTCCCCAAACCATAACTGAACAGTTCGACTTCTGTGAATCGGGGCATTATCATCTTGAAAGGTGCAATCCCCTGACGGAAACAATGTCTGCTCCATTGAATGCACATGGTAGGCCAAAAGAGTAACATTATCACCGCTAGTGATCCGTCCGTGTAAGACCTGCTGCAAACCACGAGATCATGGCCCAAATCATTACGGAACCGCCCCCATGCTTCACTGTAGGAAGGAGACAATCTGGGTTATAGGCTTATGCGGGGATTCGCACGTAAACCCGTCTGTGATGGAGAATAGTGAGAAAATGGTTCACTGAAAACCGCCACTCAGGAAAACTGCCACATGCTTTTCATTAAGGGGCCGGGCACAAATTGCTATTCCTTCGAGAAACACTTTCAATGTGTGGCAGTTTTCCAAGTTTCCGAATTATGTGTGGCAGTTTCCCAAGGTGCCTAACGATGGGAAGGATCTCTTTTGATTGTCTGAATTTTCATGTCGGTTCATACTTACGGCAACTGGCCACAGAAGTTCGAGGGGATAGGGGGGTTATAAAGAATGCCTTTTCTTGGCCTATATTGAGAATTGAATTGTGAACTCCAAACAAATTTCGAGAAAATGTTCTATTTAAGCGCCAAGCGTTCAGGAAAGAACAATAAGGTGGGATTTTTAATAACGCTGCACTTTTACTTAGGCACTAAATATTTACATAACATGTCAAATTTGTAATATTTTTCTTTTACTTAATTAATTCATAGGCCCTACACCTCGGCTTTTTTAACAGCTTTTAATTCGCCGACTTTATATTCATAACGCTTACGTATCAAATCAAGTCAATAGTATTGCTTTTTTACATAGGCACCAAATAGTCATAGGCCTTTCTAACATTCTACCACTGTCATATTCACAACGTTTACATATCAAATCAAGTTAATAATATTGCGCTTTTATTTAGACACGAAATATTTATTCACAGGCCCTAGGTCTAGTCTTAGGCGCTTTTACCAGTTTTTATTCTACCAATCATATTCACAACGTTTACACAGAAAATCATGTTAATAATATTGGGCGTTTTCTTAGGCACCAAATATTAATCCATATGGCCTAGGCCTAGGCCTTTTTAATAGTTTTTACTTTACCAATGCCATATTCACAACGTTTACACAACAAATAAATGTAATAATTTTGCACTTTTACTTAGGCACGAAATATTAATTCACTGGCCCTAGACCTAGGCCTTGTTAATAGTTTTTACTCTATCAATGACATATTCACACAGTTTGCACACACAAAAAAAGTAATAATATTGCTCTTTTACTTAGGCACGAAATATTCGTTCATAGGCCCTAGGTCTGGGCCTATGAATTAATATTTCGTGCCCATGTAAAAACGTAATATTATTAAATTGATTTGTTGTGTAAACGTAGTGAATATGGTATTGATAGAGTCAAAACGGGTTCGGACATTTGGGCACCGGACTTTTGGGCACCGGACATTTGGGCACATTCATTTTTAAAGCAATGAAATTGCGCTGCGTTGAAAATTATAGTGTTCCTACATTTCTCCCTACTTGAGCAAGTGGTGTGCACAAAAAATTTCACTTATATCGCATTATCATTAAGAAATTGAGACATATTTACGAATTTCTGTCTGAAAGACTGGGCGGACATTTGGGCACCGGACATTTGGGCACAAATGTTTAAGGGGCCGTATACCAATTGCCGTTTCTTGGCCCAATAGTAAGAGACTGGCCGAGAAAATGTTCGCCGTAAGTTACTTAGGCACTAAATATTTACGGGCATGAACCTACTGAGCAAACCTGTCTGGGGGGGGGGATATATCAAAAGTGTACAATATGAACAATTTCTCGTCCGATCGGGAGATTTTATTTTCAGCATTTACAAACTACAACTGGAGACATTATCTCAGGGCGTAAACCTACTGAGCACACCTGTCGGGGGGGGGGGGGGGTTAGTACTAAAAAGTGTGAAATATAAAAAATTTCTCGTCCGATCGGGAGATTTTCAGCATTTACAAGCTACAACTCGTAACATTGCCTGAGCGCACGTGCCTGCTCTGAAAACTTGTGTGTGTGTGTGTGGGGGGGGGGGGGGGGTTATACCAAAAGTGTAAAATATGAAGAATTTCTCGTGCGATCCGAAGATTTTCAGCATTTACAAGCAACACCCCCACCCCCGCCCGATAGGTATCCTGAGTAGGCACATGCCCTCAAATAATGTGTCCAGTTGTAAATGCCGAAAATCTGCCGATCGGACGAGAAATTCTTCATATTTTACACTTTTGAAAATACCTCCCCCGAACGGGTTTGCTGCGTAGGTACATACGCTCAAAACAGAAAATTTGTCGAGCTGCAGCTTGTAAATACTGAAAATCTCCTGATCGGACGAGAAAGTCTTCATATTTTACACTTTTGGTATCCCCCTCCCCTCACATACACAGGATTGCTGAGTAGGCACATGCCTTCAAATAATGTGTCGAGTTGTAGCTTGTAAATGCCAAAAATCTCACGATGGGAGGAGGAATTTTTCATATTTTACACTTTTGGTATTAACCCCCCCCCCCCCCCCCCGCCGACAGGTTTCCTTCCAGAGAGTGCACATGCGCTGAGAAAATTTGTTATCGAGTTGCAGCTTGTAAATGCTGAAGATCTCCCGATCGGAAGAGTAATGTGAAATCTTGATATTTTACGCTTTTGGTACCCCTCCCCCTAGTTTCCTGAGGCAGCAGATGCCTCAGACAATTCGATGACTTATAGCTTGTAATGGCTGAAAATCTCCCGATCTGACCAGAATTTTTTTATATTTCATATTTTAGGTTATAAGACACCCCCCCCCCCTCCACACACACACTCGACAAGAGTCCTGGGTTTCCTCATACTCGCAGAGAATTTGTTTAGTTATAGTTTATAGAAAAATATCGTAAATAAGAAAATACGAAATTACCGACATTTTATGTGTGCTGGTGGGAGGGGGTCTAAGAAAAATCCTTACCTCCTTCAAGGCTGTCAAACATTTAAAAAAAGGTTTCGTCTATTTTAGTGTTTTAAATTTATCAAAAATTTGGCTATATTAACGGCGGGAGGGGAGGGGGCTTCCCCCTTGGACACCCAATTGTCGTTTGTCTTACTGGAAACGTTTTCTCCATTCAATTGCCCTCACAGCGAAAAAAACGGCAATTTTTGTACGGCCCCTCAAGATTTGTGCCCAAATGTCCTAAACTCAGTCAAAACTATTAAAAAGGCCTACGGGCTATGAATTTATATTTTCGTGTAAACGTTGTGAATATGACATTATTTAAATAAAAACTGGTAAAAGGGCCTAGGGCCTGTGAATAAATATTTCGTGTCTAAATAAAAGCGTAATATTATTAACTTAATTTGATGTGTAAACGCTGTGAATATGGCATTAGTAGAATAAAAACTGTCAAAAAGGCCTAGGCCTAGGGCCTATGAATTAATATTTCCTGCCTAAGTAAAAGCGCAATATTATTACATTTATTTGTTGTGTAGATGTTGTGAATATGGCAGTGATAAGGTAAAAACTATTTAAAAGGCCTAGGCCTAGGGCCTATGAATTAATATTTCGTGCCTAAGTAAATGCCCAATATTATTAACTTGATTTTCTGTTAAACGTTGTGAATATGGCATTGGTAGAATAAAAACTGGTAAAAGGGCTCAAGCCTAGGCCTAGGGCCTGTGAATAAATATTTCGTGCCTAAATAAAAGCGCAATATTATTAACTTGATTTAATGTGTAAACGTTGTGAATATGACACTGGTAGAATAAAACCTGTTAAAAAGGCCTATGCCTGTGGCCTATGACTATTTAGTGCCTAAGTAAAAGAGCAATGCTATTGACTTGATTTGATACGTAAGCGTTATGAATATAAAGTCGGCGAATTAAAAGCTGTTAAAAAGGCCGAGGTGTAGGGCCTATGAATTAATTAGGTAAAAGAAAAATATTACAAATTTGACATCTTATGTAAATATTTAGTGCCTAAGTAAAAGTACAGCGTTATTAAGAAATGCCCACCTCATTAGTCTTTCCTGAACAAAACAATTTTTGCTTGGCTTACATAGAACGTTATCTCGAAATTTGTTTGGAGTTCCTAATTCAATTCTTAATATAGGCCAGGAAACGGCAATCTTTATACCCTCCCCCATCCCTCGAACTTCTGTTGTGGCCAGTTGCCCTAAGTATGAACCGACATTAAAAATTCAGACAAACAAAAGAGCTCCTTCCCATCGTTAGGCACCTTGGGAAACTGCCACACATAATTCGGAAACTTGGAAAACTGCCACACATTCAAAGTGTTCCTCGGAGGGATAGCAATTTGTGCACGGCCCCTTAATGAAAATCGTGTGGCAGTCTTCCTGTGTGACGGTCTTCCTCCAACCGAGAAAATTGATTCATCGGAAAACAAGATATGTTTCCATTGATCCGCAGTTCACGTTTTATACTCCTGGCACCACTGGAGTCTCCGTTTCATATTCACCTGTGACACCAGGGGTTTTGCAATCGCAGCTCTGCCGTAAATACTGTGCTGATGCAAATCCCTTCGCACGGTATGGGTCGACACTAGGTTTTGGAGATGTGCATTAAGCTCAGCAGTCACTTTCGTTGCCGTGATCTTCCTCTTTGCGGTCACAATCTTCTTCAATGTCTTCCTGTCTCTCGCAGTGACTTTGGTTTTCCTTCCACAGTTGTGTCTCGCAGATGATGTTGTGCCGTGAACATTTTATGCTGTTCTGCTCTTCGACAGGGTACCCCTCAATACCCCCAATACATGCGGTTACGGACACACTAACCAGACGGGTTCCTACAATCTGTCCACTTGGGAACTCCGACAGATCACTCATTGTGCCTTCACCTCAGGGGCGGATTTACAGGGAAGCCCACGTAGCCCAGGCACAGGGCCCTGCGATGCTGGGGGCCCCAAAACAACGATTTTTTGCCTTTCTCCTAAAAAACAAAAAATAAATAAAATAAATAAAAGTTATATGACCGCAGAGATTGGTGAGTTTTCTGGTAGATTCACTTAGAATGTAATGAACATTTTTTTGTTCAATTCGGTATTTCATGTAACGGGCCATCTTATCCTTAATTTTTTTTCCCAGTCAGTACAGTTTAAGGAACAGGCACAAGACTGTTACCGTGTGAGTATAATGGCATGAGGGGAACTGCTTTTACGGGGCACGCTAATTGGTTTAACCATTGTCCAGGCTTTTTTGGGAAGTCGAAGGGATAGACAAGTGACGATGACTGATAGCTTCAAAAGAAACTGTCCGTGGGGTGGAATATGATGTGCGGATGCGGAAGGAGATCCCACGACGCCTTGAAGTATAAATGACAATGAAAGCAGAGCCATAAACTAACCATTTGGAGCATGTTATGTGCCAGCATGGCGGCCTATAACATGCTCCAAATGGTTAGCCTGATTTAACACGTAAACGTTATATGAATATGAGAGGGTTAGAATAAAAACTGTTAAAAAGGCTTAGGACTATGGCCTATGAATTAATATAGTGCCTAATAAAATGCGCAATGGTATAACCTTGTTTAATGTGTAAACGTTACGAATATGACATCGGTAGAATGAAAACTGTTAAAAAGACCTAGGCCTAGGACCGATGAATTAATATTTAGTGCCTAAGTAAAAAAGCAATATCATTGCCTTGATTTAATACGTAAACGTTGTGAATATGGCATCGCTTGAATAAAAACTGTTAAAAAGCCTTTGGCCTAGGGCCTGTGGAATAATATTTAGTGCCCAAATAAAAGCGATATTTGATATATAAACGTTGGAAATATTACATCATTAGAATAAAAACTGAGGCATAGTAATTAGTATTTAGTGATAAATATTCCTACGCATGAGATATTGTAATTAATATTAATATTTCTACGCATGATGCATAGTAATTAGTATTTAGTGCCTAGGTAATCAAAAGAGAATTATTAATAACTTGACATGAAAACATTCGACCTCATGCAATTAGAGTACATGTGGGAAGAACATGACTCTTCCGACGGAGGAAAATTTAAAAAACTGGGCAAAAAGATAAACTACAAGATTCGAAGTATATTTTAAAACGCAATTGTTATTTCTCATCAGCAAATGAACTAGGAAACAGAAATATCTTTTTGATGAATATTAATATCTTTACAAATAAAATTCAGCCTGGAATTTTATAATAACATCCGCACAGAGTTATTTCCAAATGTCGGAAAACTCCCCAACATCGGAAAACTCCCCATCGGAAATTCCTCCACCGGTAAATTCCCCCACCTTTTTGAGTCGTATTTTGAGTAAAATTCATTTGTGCACGGTCCCTGACTGAAAAAGGTGGGGGAATTTACCGGTGGGAGAGTTTACCGGGATTCGCTGTATCGTTCGTGAGCGTTAGTTATCGTTGAGATTCGACGTAGTGTGTTGATGTTAGTCAAGAATGCCTTTAAGAAGACGAAGAAGCCATCATCAACAGCTCACGGAGTTTGAACGAGGTCGCGTAATAGGGCTACGAGAAAGTGGATTTTCTTTCCGCAATGTTGCAGAACGACTTGGCAGGAATGTAATTGTTGGCAGCGGTGGTCAAGAGAAGGGACTGCCTCAAGAAGACCGGGTTCCGGCCGGCCATGTGGCACTACTGAGAGGGAAGACCGCCGTGTACAACGTATGGCCGTGGCGCATCGTACCGCGTCTGCGGCAGGAATTCGAGCTGCAGTTGCCACCACAGTGACACAACGAACCGTTACAAATCGGTTACTTGAAGGACAGCTCCGAGCCAGACGCCCTGTAGCGTGCATTTCACTTACTCCAAACCACTGCCGTTTGCGACGTCAGTGGTGTCAAGCTAGAGCTCATTGGAGGACGGAGTGGAGATCTGTTGTGTTTTCTGATGAAAGCCGGTTCTTCCTGGGTGCCAGTGATGGCCGTGTGTTGGTTAGAAGGAGGACAGGTGAGCGCCTGCAACCAACCTGTCTGCGGCCGAGACACGCTGGACCTACACCTGGAGTTAAGGTCTGGGGAGCAATTTCCTATGACAGCAGGAGCACTCTCGTGGTTATCCCACGCACCCTAACGGCACAGTTGTACGTCGGTCCGGTGATTCAACCTGCTGTGCTGCCATTTATGAACAGCATTCCAAGGGGTGTTTTCCAACATGACAACGCTCGCCCGCATACCGCTGTTGTAACCCAACATGCCCTATAGAGTGTCGACATGTTGCCGGGGCCTGCTAGATCACCAGATCTTTCACCAATCGAGCACGTATGGGGCATCATTGGACGACAACTCCAGGGTCACCCCCAACCAACATTAACCGTCCCTGTATTGACTGACCAAGTACAACAGGCATGGAATCCCACAAACTAACATCCAGCACCTGTACAACACAATGCATAAACGTTTGCGTGCTTGCATTCAACATTCTGGCGGTTACACCGGTTATTAATGTACCAGCATTTCACATTTAAAATGGCTCTTCTGTCGCTTACATTAAGCTGTGATCTTGAAACCTTAATCGAATAAATATGTTACCTATATAAATGTACTGCCGCCATTTAATTCCTCTACAACTATTTTTTCGTGTGTTGGGATTTTTTTTCCGTCAGTGTATCTTACACTTTTGGTAATTCCCCCCCCCTCTACAGGTTTGCTGTGTAAGCATATGCCTTCAAATAATGTGTCGAGTTGTAGTGCTGAAAATCTCCCGTTCGAACGAGAAAATTTTTATATTTTACACTTTTGGTATTGACCCCCCCCTATTGGGTTTACTGAGTAAGCACGTGCCCTGAGTTAATCTCTCGAGTTGTAGTTTGTAAATGATGAAAATCTCCTGGTCGGAAGATAAAATATTCATATTTTACACTTTTGGCAGCCCCCCCCCGATAGGTTTGCGGGGTGGGAACATGACCTCGGATAATGTGTCGAGTTCTAGCTTGTAAATACTGAAAACCATCAGATCGGACGAGAAATTATTCATATTTTACACCATTGTACCTCCCCCTCCCCTCCGATAGGTTTGCTGAGTAGGCACATGCCCACAGAAAATTTGCCGTGTTGTAGCTTAAAAACGCTGAAAATCTACCGATCGGACGGACGAGAAGTTCTTCATATTTTACACCTTTGGTATATCCCCCCTCCCCCGACAGGTTTCCTCAGTAGGTTCATGCTCTGAGATAATGTCTCCAGTTGTAGTTTGTAAATGCTGAAAATCTCCCGATCGGGCAAGAAATATTGATATTTTACACTTTTGGTGTATCCCCCCCCGCGACGTTTTCAGAGTAGGCACGTGCGCTCAGATAATGTGTCTAGTTATAGCTTGTAAATGCTGAAAACCTCTCGATCGGACCAGAAATACTTTATATTTCGCACTTTTGGTACCCCACCCCCGCCCTGACAGGTTTCCTGAGTCAGCACATGCGCTCAGATAATTTGCAGACTTGTAGTTTGAAAACCTTTAAATCTTTTGCTGAGATGTAGATCATAAACATTTCTTATAAAGAATTACATTAATTATCGCAATTAAGAAAATACGAAATTACGGAAACTTTATATGACTCAGATTACAAACCTCTAGGGTCGTGGGCACGAAGCGGTCAAAAACGTTATTTTTATACGGCCCCTTAAAATGTTTGTGGCCAGTTCTCCGGGTGGCCAGTTCTCCGGTGGCTATTTCTCCGGTGGCGAGTTCTCCGGTGGCTACTTCTCCAGTGGCCAGTTCTCCGGTGGCCAGTTCTCCGGTGGCTACTTCTCCGATGGCCACTTCTCCGGTGGTCACTTCTCCGGGTGGCCAGTTCTCCGGTGGTCACTTCTCCGGGTGGCCAGTTCTCTGGTGGCCAGTTCTCCTACACCCGTAAAACATGTGACTTACGATAGCATAACAGACGATTTTGTAAAGAAAAAATGTAGAAAGAAAACTATATGAACGCCCTGAAGACTGAATCCAACTAGAACGGAAATATAATCCAGGTAACCTGACTTTATATTCATTTACATACTTCAGAATCGATTATATCAAAATATGTAACAATTTTTTCATTCTGATTTTCCTCTCATCCTGTTTTCATTTTATCCCTAAATACAAGTTATGTAAAAATGCACTGCAATGAAACACATAAATAATGCAATATCATAATGAAATCTTTCTGAAAAAAAAGATATTTCCATGATATTCTTAGACTTTCTTACTTATGCTCTATTATTATACCAGTAGCACATATGCAGTGCAGTTAATAAAACACATTAATTTGCTTACTCTTATTTATATTCATACCAAGCATAAATATGTAAAAGGAAACTTCTACTCCGAATAAAAGTATTCGAAACATACGTACAATGAAATGTCATAATGAATATTGTTGAAAAATTTGCATCTGCATATAGTTCTCCGTTCTTCTTGCTTATGGTAATAGCCTATAACTGTATTATAATTGCAGTTGATAAAATGCTGCACACATTCATTTACTTCCAGCTACTTATAAACCAGATTAAGGTAAAAAAATAAAGAATGGGGGAGGGGGTATGCATAGCAAAAAAGTTATTTTACTCTGTAACAGCAATATATTTGCGGTTGATAAAATGCTACTCGTATTCATTTACTTCCATTAACTAAAAATCCCCAGATGAAGGAAAAAAATTGGGAGGGGTGGGGGGGATATATACTACAGAAAAATATTATTTTTTGAGTATGGCAGTCAAAGTCAGGGGGACCCCGAAACCAATGCTGTGCGCAGGGCCCGATGACTTAAAATCCGCCCCTGCTTCACCTTGAACGAAATTATGCAATGCAATCACATACACCCTTGAACTATAAACAACACTTTCTTACAAAAAAAATTGCAGCTACATGTTCGTTTTACTCAAAAAGCAGCACATACCAAAGTCACTGTTTTCAGCGAGGTGTTTCCATTATTTAGGACAACCCCTGTAAATATTTTAGAATAATTTGTGAGCTTCAAATATGTGAGATATTATGCTAATACGAGTAACAAAGTAGCATTGTTAAAATTCGTCAGTTTCTAAAGGCCAAATTGTTAGCATACTACTTTTCCAGCTATAGTTAAACTTGGTTGAGCTTTCGGCCTGCCATGATAGAATGGCGCGCAAAAATTAAGGACGACACGGTTTTTCGAATGTAACGTCGTGCAGAAGGGCTCCACATCGACTCAAATCATACCATAAGATCCCCAAGATGTAAGAATATGGGACAAGTGAGCAAAACCGTCCAAACAAGGAATCCAAAGGATAGAAAGGCACTTTATTAAAAAGGTAGCTTCGAGCACAACTGGACAGAAGACAGAAACGTCCATGTGACAGGCGGCTGCGAAGGAAAATCCAGTCTTTAGTAGGGGATATGATCACCCCTGACAGCGTTGCAGGATTTACAACGTCTGTCCATGCTGAGGACGAGATTGTCAAAGAGCTGTTGAGGCATCGCGGCCCATTCCTCTTGTAGCGCCAATCGCAGCTGCGGAATCGTTGCTGACCGATGGTGACGTGCTGCCAAGCGTCTCCCGAAAAGGTGCCATACGTGTTTGATTGAATTTAATTCCGGGGATCTTGCTGGCCAATCCATGCGTTGAATATCTTCACTCTCCAACAGCTCTGCGACAGCCACTGTAGGATGAGGTGTAGCGTTGTCGTCCATGAAGAGGAACTCAGGACCCAAAGCACCTCTAAACAGACGCACGTGAGGCAGGAGAACCTCGGTACAATAGCGGACACCAGTGACTGAACCTCCTTGGAAGATGTGGAGGTCAGTACGGCTACCAAGCATTATACAGCTCCAAACGATAACTCCGCCACCTCCAAACCGGTCCCTTTCGATGATGTTGTAGGTGTGATTTCGTGTTTCCTGTTCTCTTTGAAGTGTATACGTCCAGAAACGCTCGTCAGACTAAATCGGCTGTCATCCGTTGAGAGAACTCGACCCCATTGCTGATGTGTCCAGTTTTTGTGTTCCTGACACCACAGAAACCGCCGTCTCCGATGAGCAGGCGTTAATGGCACACACCGTACTGGTCGTCGTGCAAATTTTTTTTTTTTTTTGATTGAAGGTTTAACGACTACCGTGAGCAACTCAATGGGCTATAAGCAGTCGCCCGTCCCTAATTTAGGGTCACTGGTTCCAGGGAAGGGAGCGAGCCAGTGCCGTAAGCCAAACACAACATCCATGCCTGACCGGGATTCGAACCCGGACCCCTTACGGACGAATGATCAGAGGCCAGCGCCTTAGACCACTGCGCCACCGGGGCGGCTCGTCGTGCAAATAAACCACCTTTGTGCAGCCTCCTGGCCACGGTAAAACGCGATAACGGACGTCAGAGAGCGGGAGAAATCGCAAGGTACATGTCTGTTGCATGTGCCTTGCGATTTCTCTCGCTGTCTGCCGTCTGTCTCTTCTCGCCTGTAAGACAATATGCCGGTCGTCCGCCACCGTGGTTGCTCGTGGACGACCACTGCTAAACTCTCGGACAGCAGTTCCTGTCGTTTGAAATGCTCTCCAAGCTCGTGAAACGATGCTGTGAGCGATCCCAAACTCCTCGGCCACACTAGTCACACATCCAGATGTCGTCTACTGGATTGCCTGTTGGCCATATCACACGGTGGCAGCCACTCGACGTCGTTCAAATCGATGTGCTGAGCGGACACCGCCCGTGTGCTTCATACCTTTCCGACCCCCTACTTCATGCTGCATATATGCGCATTCCCTACCGCACCGGATCCTAGTCTATCTCCGGAGTGGTATTTCTGTCCGTTCTACCTGCTCGTTCCGCTGTTATGCTAATTTCTTCTCTTCGTCCTTTGCCCACCAGTGTAATTTAAAATTTAGTGTAACCACTTGTTGGGAGAATTTAAGAAATATCACATATTGTGTGTAGAAATTTTTGTTTTGTTTGAAGCACCTATACTGTGTGTCATCTGATATTTTTTTATAAGGTCAAGTGGCCAAAGTTGGAAATTTTGAAAAGGTGTAAAGTTGATTGTGTTCAAGCAGCAAATATTTGTTAACATGGATATTCCTCGACTTAATGAAGTGCTTTGTTTTTGTTATGGTTAAGTTTTTACAATAAATGCAGGCCAAGTAGCCTTTCGAAAAACCCAAATTTTGTGCAGTGAAAGGTATGTGTTCAGATTGAGTTCTATTTCTTGGTTCCATGTTATCCCCCTTAGCGTGCCTAAGGAGAGATAAGTTCCCAGGGTTATTTGTGATTTAACTACAATGTATTTTGCCCTAACCATTTTAGAAAAAAACAACTCCAAAAGTTATTTACACGTGTACAATGTCAACCATAACTATTTAGTGTCACACATTGGTTCACATGTAATACCTTTTTCACACTTACAGGATTTTCAACTCGGCTAAATGCACAACAAGCAATAACGTTTGGATTTTAAAGCAGTGTTGAATTTATTTGTCATAGCCTTTGTTTGAAAATTTTAAATGTTTCCAAATTCATCCACCCATCTCCCAAGTTTAATATTTATATAAATTTAGAAATCCACCGTAATCAAACAACAACTTCTTTTCAAACTCCTACTTAACAATAGAAAAAGCATCTCTGTAACATCCCCCAGTTTTTTTTAATTAAAATTTGAAACATTATGCATTGAAAAATCTGGTAGCATTTATAAAGATTATTCCAGCTTGTTTACGAACAATAATACGTCGTCGAAGTGTCACAAGATGGTGCTGGGCATAAACAAATATCTGTTCCTCCATGACTCCCTAAAGGTTTCAACGTGATTGGTCAATAAACAATTGTCAATAACAATTGGTCAATAACGTGAGTGGTCTACAAAAATATGCTTGTTCATGAGGAGCAGTAAATATTTGTCGCTCATATTTTGCAATATTTGTTGTCAAATGTGATCATAATTTGCAATTTCTTCATTTTTTTCTGACAATGTGAAGCTATTTCAACGCGGGGAAAATGCTGCGAAGTTCTTTTCGCATCCAGTCATTTTATTATGAACCACAGAGCGAGGAAATACGTGGTCAAACTCATGCTTATACACTGACGGAAAAAAATCCCAACACCACGAAAAAATAGTTGTAGAGGAATGAAATGGCGGCAATACATTTGTATAGGTAACATATTTAATCGATTAAGGTTTCAAGATCACAGCTTATTGTAAGCGCGAGAAGAGCCATTTTAAATGTGAAATGCTGGAACATAAATAACCGGTATAACCGCCAGAATGTTGAATGCAAGCACGCAAACGTTCATGCATTGTGTCGCACAGGGGCTGGATGTCAGTTTGTGGGATGGAGTTCCATGCCTGTTGCACTTGGTCGGTCAATACAGGGACGGTTAATGCTGGTTGGGGGTGATGCTGGAGTTGACGTCCAATGATGTCCCATACGTGCTCGATTGGTGAAAGGTCTGGTGATCTAGCAGGCCACGGCAACATGTTGACACTCTATAGAGCATGTTGGGTTACAACAGCGGTATGCGGGCGAGCGTTGTCCTGTTGGAAAACACCGCCTGGAATGCTGTTCATGAATGGCAGCACAACAGGTTGAATCACCAGACCGACGTACAACTGTGCCGTCAGGGTGCGCGGGATAACCACGAGAGTGCTTCTGCTGTCATAGGAAATTGCTCCCCAGACCATAACTCCAGGTGTAGGTCCAGTGTGTTTCGGCCGCAGACAGGTTGGTTGCAGACGCTCACCTGTCCTCCTTCTAACCAACACACGGCCATCACTGGCACCCAGGAAGAACCGGCTTTCATCAGAAAACACAACAGATCTCCACTCCGTCCTCCAATGAGCCCTAGCTTGACACCACTGACGTCGCAAACGACAGTGGTTTGGAGTAAGTGGAATGCACGCTACAGAGCGTCTGGCTCGGAGCTCTCATTCAAGTAACCGATTTGTAACAGTTTGTTGTGTCACTGTGGTGGCAACTGCAGCACGAATTGCTGCCGCAGACACGGTACGATGCGCCACGGCCATACGCCGTAAACGGCGGTCTTGCCTCTCAGTAGTGCCACGTGGCCGGCCGGAACACGGTCTTCTTGAGGCAGTACCTTCCCTTGACCATCGCTGCCAACAATCACGCACAGTGGCTACATTGCTGCCAAGTCGTTCTGCAATATTGCGGAAAGAAAATCCACCTTCTCGTAGCCCTATTACATGACCTTGTTCAAACTCCGTGAGCTGTTGATAATGGCTTCTTCGTCTTCTTAAAGGCATTCTTGACTAACATCAACACACTACGTCGTATCGCAACGATAACTAACGCTCACGAACGTTACAGCGCTTATTTACAGCAAACCTGCTTTGCATGTTCCGAGGGGCGCTACTAGCCCCACACGTATGCGCCGAGCGCGAAATTTGTATAGACGTCATCTTGTAGATGTACTCTCACCGCCTACCAACTGTCGTTTATCTAACATAACCCCTACTTGGGGTTGGAATTTTTTTTCCGTCAGTGTATGAATGATAAGAATTTATATCATCGAGGTACTGTCTGCTTTTTATGCTTATGTTTTATAAATTACTTATTTCGCTTCTCTCATTTTAATATCACGTTTGAACTGACCACCCAAAGAGCCCACAACTTTTAGGATGGACGGTTTCATGATTCTAGTAAATATGGATGAAATGCAATGCTAGGTTATAATTTCGTAGGAGCATCTGCTGATTCACACTGGCGAGAAATCTCACTACTGTACTGATTGGTTTTAAATTTACAGTATTTAAATACCTAATGATTTAATTTTGACGCAATTTGGAAAAGGAATTGTATCTTACAATATTTTAACTTACAAAAATTGTAGTCATATTGTTTCCCAATCTCACAAACGTCACATAGGTTTCCACAGTGGTGAGAAACTTTACCAATGTTCAATATGTAACAAGTCATTTACACAAAAACGTTGTCTATCAGCACGTAAAATGTATATGGATTCACACTGGTGAGAAACCTTATCAATGGGACCTTTGTAACAAGTCATTTTCACGTAAAGGAAATTTGACAAATCATCTGCTAATTCCTTTCCATTTACATGCATGCATTGAAAAGTGTACATTTTATGGATGTTCTTCAACTATGTCAAAATATGTTAACACCTGTTAGTGAAATTTATATTTTTGTACAGGGTACGTAAAATCTCCCAAAGGCATCGCATGTCATAAAAAATTCGCATGAGTATACCCGTAAATCGGTACAGGATTTGATATAACAGCCTCAAGGTAAACCCTAATGTTCTGAAAACGGTAACAAATAAGAATAAGGGGGATCCAAATTCATATTTTACAAACTACAAAAATATGCTTGTTCATGAGAATACTAGTCAGTCCACAAATGCGTACCTTGACATTATAGTACATAGGGCATGTTTCCGTTTGTTTCTCGGAAATCTATAAAATGAACACTGTTTTTTGAGTCTGGTGATTATAATACGCAGCAAAACATAAAACCATATCTAATATATTTAGTTTTACCTTAAGAAATCAATTTTACAGGACTATCGTCAGCCGCCAAAGATAAAACTAACGTTAGATAACATGTAAACAAAGTGTGCATGTATCCAGTCGCCATTCTGTGACGTCACGACTTCGACTACGTATTCCGACACGCTACTATTCTTCAGTTACAAAGAAACGTGGCTATTAGGTAGTCTTGCGATGGAGATTAGGACAGAGACGTCACAAAGCATTCACCGGACGTGTAGGATGAGCATTAACTTGTCATCTACTAACCTTGTGCTGAATGGAGGCAAAGGAAATGTAACCACTCGTTCAATCTTACCAAAAGGGAACTGACTAAAGAGGGCTGAGTACAAACACATCACACTGTAGTACATACTGCATCTCAGGAAACTGAAACCCAGACTAGGAATCTCACCGTTAGACCATGGAAAAACGTGCTGAAGTCTGTTGTGGCTACATGATCGCACACAGGCGGAAGGGGGTGGGGGCGAGGAGAGGAACCCCATGAACACCAAGCGTTTGAGTTGAGAGTCCTCTAGCTCATTGGTGAGGGCAGTGCTGAATTTTAGACCTTTTCCATCATTTGACATGGGCAAACGCTGAGAAGGAGGTAGAGAGTTAAGGAGCTGTTGTATATTGGCACAGTATATGTACTTTAAATTCAAACCGTTGGAGGAGCTGACCAATTCCAAAAGACCCTCGTTCATATACACTCATTGAACAAATCATTACATATACCTATCTAATAGCGTGTTGGTCATCCTCTAGTGCGAATAAAAGCCTGTACACGCTAAGGCATCGACTATACCAGATTCCGGAGGGTTTTCGAAGTTAATGCCATCCATGAACTCCGCCATCTACGTCTTGATTGGATTCATGGATCTGACGTTTCGCTCCAAGACATCCCATAGTGCTTCCACAGGGTGTAAATCCGGGGAACTTGAGTTCCACTGGATCGTTCCAAACTCAGATGAGTATTTTTCGAGCCGTGCCTGGGTGGTTGCTTCCCGGTGGGACGGCGCACTGTCCTGCTGAAACATTCCATCGGCCGTAGGATATGCGAAGTCCATGAAAGCGTGAATGTTTTCAGTCATCGTATGCTAGCAGGGCGTAGCGGTTACGGACTTCTCCAGAAACACTGAGGGACCTAATGTGCCACATGAGAAGGCTCCTTAAACCACATCAGATCCACCACTGCCTTGAACAGAGCCAACCTGGTGCAATGGGGCCATGGCCTCACTCTGTCGACGCCAGAGCCGTACCCTCCCGTCAGCTCGGTACAGCTGTGAACAGAATTCATCTGACCACATGACCGACTCTGATAAGCTCCAGTTTTAATGTTTCCGGTACCAGGCTAGAAGAAACGTCCGATGACAAGCAGCCAGTTGTGACACACGAGAAAGGCGTTGGCTCCGGTAGCCTAGGGTATGCAGCCTGCGCCATACCTTTCACTCGCTGACGCTGCTTGGGCCATTTAAGCTGGATGAGATTTGCTGCGCCATTGTAGAATATCCTGTACGAGCCAGGATAGTCTGCCTCGACCTCTGACATCCTTGGCGTATGGTCACCACCGCTTGCTCTCTGGCCGCGGGTACGTCCGTCGAGGGTACACTCGCGGTACACCCTTGATACCGTTTCCCTAGGGAAGCGGTTCCCAAACTTTTTGACTCGCGGAGCCCTTTTAGTATCAATTTCTATGACGGAGCCCCTTAGGCCTATCCTATATCTTATAAGTTAATGGTGTTTAGAATTAGTGTTACGGGGGGAGGAAAAGGGGCATAGATAGTAAGGGAATGTAAAGTAAAGGGATATCTAAAATAAACAATTGCGCAATGCCCATGCAATGAAATTCTATTTTAAAAACTTTGAAATTTACCATAATATTTCAATTTATTCTCAACTACCACCAATACACATGATAATGTCAAAACTTGGCTATACATAAAAGTTCTTCCAAAGATCAATAAATCAAACCATTTGCGTTACAACAGATTTTACATTATTGGTGAGAGCAACATTAAGGTCCATACTATAATGAATTCGCTTCCTTCTAATATAATGAATTCTTCTACTACTACTAATGGTTGTGGTGTTATTAATTATATCATGAATAAACTTTCCTGCTAGTAGTGTAGTAATAATAATGAACAAACTTTTAACTGCTAGTAATGTTGTAGTAGTAATTAAGATGAATAAAGTCTTATGCTGGTTGTTAATAATAATCAACTAATGAAATAAACCTAACAGCCAGACAGACATCTGACAAAACTATGAACTGAGAAAGACGTACTTACTAGGACAATCTATTATTTGGTAAACTTCTGGTTCTCACATAAACGAAGATCTCTTTACACACAAAACAAAGCTCTCGCGCACATAAACAACCGCTCTCTCTATACAACAACAGCTCTCTGACACACAAACAACAGCTCTCTGACACACAAACAACAGCTCACCCTACGCACATCAACAAAAAGCTCTCTCTTGGTATCGTTGAATGCGCCTATTTATACTGGCTACCACCACGTCATGACTTACACTCATTGCCAGATCTCATTCAGCGGGTGAAATAACATCTCGTTCAGTAAGAAGATAATTTACATAGTAAAATAAAATAACCAGAGATAGTAAAAATCAAAAGGAAAGTGAATATAGAGTATACGTTACAATACAATATAAACTCAGTTCCTCCAATTTAATCATTACATCTAATTCAATTCAAATACATATTCGTTCATTACTTGTTATTTGAAATTTTTATTATTCATTATAGAAGACAATTACTATTTGATTTTACTAACTACAATGCAACTAGAGTACACTGTAGTGTAACAGTAGGCCTAAATTAAGACATAAAATAAAATAACGTATAAATGTTTAATGAGACACATGTGGTTGCATTTTCTTTTGGACAGTTTGCTTATTTTAGGTTCAATTGATGATAGTTGCAGGCGAATGTCTGATTCTGTATTTAAGCGGCTTCTGCATTTTGTTTTGGTACCTGTATAGTCGGAGAATCCCGCTTCACAGAGATATGGAGCTGAGAAAGGCAGCAATACTAATTTTGCTTTCTCAGACAAGATTTTGAATTTATCTTGTAAATGCAGCCCAAACTCGGTAGACTTTGGTTTTGAAACGCGATTTTTAGTTCGCTGTTAGATGTCAAATCTATGAGGACCTCGTATTCCGCTGGGTGGTTCTTTGTTCACGCTGAACACATTCAGTACCCATTTAAAGTCATCAAGCACCTTCTCTTGGGCTGTCGGAAAATAATGTTTAAACGAGTCTTTCAAAGCTTCGAGATGAGCCTGAATATGTTTCTGTATTTTTTCTTGAGTCTTGATGTTATTTTCATTCAAGAAGCTTTTTGTAAGAGGGAAGCAATCGATATCTTCCTTTTCCACGCACTCCAGCCAATACATAAGTTTCCTCTTGAAAGAAGACAATTTGGCGTTTGCATAAAAAACTGTGGCAGTTTTTACTTGCAATTATAGATCCATTTCGTTCATTTTGCTAAAAATTTCGGCCAAAGCGCCAATTTGCACATCCAGTCTTCATTATTTAAAACCGTCGCTAATAGAACGTTATGGTTCATCAAAAATGCTGTTACCTCTGCACGCAGTTCCATCAAACGTGTCAACGCTTTTCCGCGAGAAAACCGCCTTACTTCAGTGTGCAGCTGGAGGGACTCATGGTGGCTTCCCATATCTTTACACATTAGTTTGAAGAGCCTACTTTTAAGAGGTTGCGATTTTATATAGTTTATTATTTTTATGGCATCATTCAACACTATCATAAGCTCTGAAGGAATGTTTCTCGAGGCTGGCGTGTGTCTATGAAGAACGCAATGGCTGCTGGCACATTTCTTTGCCTTATGTTTAATTTTGGCAATGGCTCCAGCACTGTGACCCATCATTGCCTTTGCACCATCAGCGCGTATATCTGCACAGTTTTCCAACGGTATTTCATTTGATGATAAGAATTCATCCAGAAGATTAAATATTTCACCCCTCAAGTGTTGGTTGGTAGTGCTCAGCAAAGAAGAAGGTCCTCCTGATAGTTTTATAAGTAAACATAACGGACTAATACCATTAAAACCGCCAACCCGTCGACGTCAGTCGATTCATCCATTTGTAGTGCGAATTTGGTACATCTGATGCGACTGATAAGTGTCTCTTTCACGTCATCAGCCATATCGCTGATTCATCTAGCAACGGTGTTATTGGCAAAGGAATGTTGGAGACTAACTTAGCAGCTTTTTGATCAAGCAAACACTTGACAATATCGATTGTACAAAGTTTAATAATAAGTTACCGTGTAGCTCGAGCTCCATCAGCTCGAGCTACACGGTAACTTATTAGGTAGGAAGCTTCCACTACTTTTCCATTATTGGTTTTAGCAAGTGTTGTCATAGTTTTCTGTGAAGCCAAAATTTCGTTGCAGTTCCTCTTGAAAAAATCAGACGGTTTATCTTTAAACTCGGGATAGTTTCCCTTGAAATGACGCCGCAATGTAGCAGGGAACATGGAACTGTTGGTCTACATATTTCCACAAATCCCACAGAGAGGCCGACCATCATTTGTTCCTGTGAATCCCATAGTCAAATAACTTTCTTCGTATTTTGGTTTTTATTGGGAGGTCTTTCCTCCACTGCCCCACTTCTGTCGCGTTTTGCAAACAATCATTGAGGTGGCGCCGCAGATTCAGAAACGGTTTCTTTTGCGGAAAGCTCTTCTGGCAAACAAATGCTGGAGTGTATTGCTTGGGTATCATCTTTTTCTGTCGTTGGCTCATGTGGCTAAGTAATGGAGTAAGCTGCTGGTGTTTCCTCCTTTTCAAATGTAACATCTTTTTTCTTCAAAGTACCTGTTTGAAGCCAGCGATCCATGCCTAAAAGAAAATCACACAAGAATATGAGAATAACCGACTTTATCTTTCATAACCCAGAGTACAAAATAAATAAAATAAAAATTTTATGACAAAATACAAATAATTTAGTTCACAGTTCGCATGTAGGAGTAGAACAAAACACAACACTATCAATTAACACTTACTAACTACACAACTAAGCACTCACAAAGAGGTCAAACGCACAGAAAACTCGCGGAAGAATCACTAAGAAATCACAATGTTATCGTTATGAAAATTCACTGTGAAGTGACTCCAAATTCATGATCAATTCATGATCAAATGTAGAGGATTTTAGGAAGGGAGTGTCTGACCCCACGTCTTAAACAACCCTCAGAAATAGGAAGCTAGGAGATTTGGGATAGAGTGCCCGATAGGAAAGTGACACGGAAGCGAAGCAGAAAGAGGGAGGAAGACGCCCTTATTTATTACCGGGGGCCAGTACCCGGGTTGACTCCAAATTGACTAGCCAACCTCTATTTATATGGGGCTAAGTTTTGAGAAGCTTCGAGCGGATTCCAGGAATTCTCGAAGGGTCGAGAATGAGCGAGAAACTTCTCGAATGTGCAGTTCCAAGAAATCACTCGGACATTCAGTTCCAGGAAGGGCCATTAAAACGCGGCACGCGCCAGGGTCTGCGCGACAGGTTGGCGCCCCGCTCAGCCTCGTCGTCTGTCCGTCTCGCGCTACAATAATTTTGGAGCTAGTGGCAGCAGAATGACCAAGCGTCGTCTTCTAGAGGAGGCGCGAATTTCAATTTGGCAAATTTCCGTTCGGAATGTAATTCTAGTTTTCTTATTTTGATTCTACTTTTCGTTTCTTATTTTTTTAATTCATTCAATTTTTGTTTATTTTATTTTCCTGGAGCCGCCGCGGAGCACAGGTTGGGAACCACTGCCCTACGGAATCCTGGGATTCTTACCACTTGGGCTACTGAATGACCCTTCTGGCTTGCACTGACAATGCGTCCACGATCACAGTCGCTCAGATTACCGCGTTTAGCCATGTTCGTTGATTGCGATACACTGCTAGGGCGGCCTGCTGTCCACCTATTTATCACAGTGCTCAGTTTGGGCCAGTTCCACTCTGCGCAGGGGATGCCATGTCAACTGCCCATCAGCTCCAACTGTAATGTTTGGTCTACTGAGTGTAGAACTGGAAAGCTACAGAACGTAATATGAGCTTTTACATGGAAACTAATACTGAGATTCTTCAAATAAGTAGCAGTAAATAAACCTATAACAAACATCCTGCTGAAGTCCATACTAAACTTTTTCGGCTGTTTCTCTTTCAGTTCGAGCAACAGCAGCAAACCTGTTTCCACATCCAAGTTGGGTTTACCAACTGTGATCTCTCGTGTGTTTTTTCTCAGCAGTTATCCAAAGTAAACCTTTGCTTGAAGGTAACAAGCTTAGGAAATTAACGTTCTATTGTGTATTCATGCAACCTTTTTTTTTTTCAGTTTCTCTTATTTCGGGTTTTAACGACGACTGCTTTTGTTTGTTTCAGAGTACATCGAAAATAAAAATATTATTATGAATTTTACGTCTGCCCAATTTCAAAGACTTTTTATAAATATATGCATATATATAACTGCTTGTCTGTTTTTTCAGAGTACTTCGAACATGTCGGTTGCCTTGCAAAACACAATGACCGCGGTTCAGAGTGTGGAGATCTAGTGTCCCCGGATAACATACTTGACAGTTTTCCCTGTGGGTAGGTTGAAACACGCAATCGTTTTCCTTAAATCCCTTTTATTTACTGTAAATATTATTATACTAAATTGTGATGTAGTGTTCTGTTCGTCCACTGTGTTTTGGAATGAAAATCTATGGTGTATCTGCATATAACTGAGCATGCCCTGAAAACTGCAATTATTTAATGGATTCTGATAACAACTACTGTATAATATTGATGCATGATTTGGTGATAGTTTAATAAATTGGGCAAAAAGGTGAATATTACAGTCAAGAATGTAAACATTTGCGAACATTAGTGAGTAAGTTTTGGAATAATTATGTAAATACGTATTTTGAAATATCATCAGATAAATTAAGGGATTAATTCTTGGGCTTTGTGTAGGGAGTTGGCTAGTGACTCAAATAAAAGGGAATAAATAACGTAAATGGAAGAGAAGAAAGGAAGCCTGCATTTGGAAGTAATAAACAGAGCTCGGGAGAGAAAGGAATATGAAATGGCGAGGCAGAATACGTCATTCCACCAAGCAGACAGCCTGTGAAAAACTTTTGGGATCACACCAAAAAGAATGTCGAAGCGTCGTACACCCCTAATGATGCCAGCGGCCATTGGTTCTCAAGGGAAATTTTCTCTCTTGGCGGTGTAAGTAGCATCTAACAGACATTAACGTCGACAATAAGATTGCATTTAAGGGCGGGACAAAACAATTAAAAATGATTAGACGGAGAAAGGGATCTCAGAATTTAAGTGAATTCCGCTAAAACAAGAATATGATAATATTCCAATCTTTGCTGAGGCCTGCTGACATATTGCATGTTTTTCGGTTAAAAGCTTTTTGCAATAGAAATCACACGTGTGGTAACAAGAAGCGTAGCTCCAGCAACAAGTGTAAGAAGGAGAGATTAGGAAGTCCTCGTTTTTAAAGGGTCGCTGGTGTTCGACAGTTGGCCATCACGCAAAGTGAAAAAGACTGACCTGTGGCCTACTATTTCTAAATTGTTTCATAGCAGTGAATTTTCGTGTCAAACAATTAATTCGATCTACTGCTTTTCTGAAAAGTGAATTTTCTTTCATCCTGCTACAAAATACATTATTTTTCTGTACCAACGTTCTGCTCGTTTCAGACAAAATTTATAATGTGCTTCCTCTTCAAAATGACGGCCGCGTGAAGTAGACACGGGTGCATTAGAAATCCAAACAGACTGACGAGGAAGAACTTATGTTATTTAAAATCCGTACAAGTATGCGAAGTAGAATTCATGTCATATGAAATCAATGCTAACATTCAAATCAGAACTGGAGCAACAGATTTTGAGGTACGTTGCTTTGGCTCTGTATTTTCACGGCATTTTCGATCGTTTAAATACCCTGAGTGAAGTACATCATTTATGGGGTATCTTTACCATTTTTTGCGCTTTCCAATCGTAAGTTGAAGAAGCGTACATGCTCCAGCTTTTTCCGTCTGCCTGTCCGTCCGCACGATAACTCACGTAAAAATTTTCGATTTCGATGAAATTTTAGTACGAGGTAGGGGACCACCTGGGTACAAACTCTGTTGAAAATGAGTGAAACGGGGTGAAAGGTCGGAACATAGGAGCGGGATCCATTCCATTGCCCTTATGCGTCATCACTTGCGTAAAAAAGTTCGATTTCGGTTAAATTTTAGTATGGGATAGGAGACCACCTGGGAAATGGGAGAAATGAAGTCAAAAGTCAGGACATAGGAACGGGATCCTTTCCATTGCCCTTATGCGTCATAACTTACGTAAAAATGCTGCGATTGCGACAAAACTTTATCATGTTATTCCGGAAGTATATTAAACCGGTTTTGTTGAATATTATCGAAATGGGGTCAAAGGTCCGTGCACAGGAACGAGATTTATTCCACAGCCATTATCCTCATAATTTGAATAATGATTTCTGGTATGTTGGAAAGCGTATCATAATCAATTCATTGCATGATTTTACTAACTTGTTAATATTATTATTGTTATTGGAATAACTATTTTTATAGTAAGTCTTTTTAAAGAAATATAGTGTTTATAATGACACAATGTTTTTCTGTCTGTGGACACTATACGTTATCCCCTATTACGTAATTCGATTTTCAATTCTCATTTAGCATTCGGAAGCCTGAACTGTGAGAACGATGCCTTTCACTTGTTTTTTTCCCGATGCATAACTTCGGCACTAGCAGATGCTAGCTAATCTAAACTACATTTCTTTCCACACCTTGCTTCTAAGAATCAGAACGAAACACTGTTTTTCCCTTCATTACCTTTTGCCAAGAAGACCATTTTACGAACAGTATCTTTTTCACATGAAGCCCAGTTTTCTCTCCATAGAGGGAATAAATGCACACTGTATTCCTCCCGATTTCTTTGAATCTAAAAGGCTAATTTGAAACATTCTTTCTACGTCGGGCAGCATTCATGTTGGAAAACACTTTGCAATGTAATTTCTAGTTTCTAGTCGTGAAAACGTTGGCCACTAGAGAGCGCAAACGCACATTTCTGTTTTCAATATATATGCAAAAGTAACTGCCGTCTTAACTCGCCGGAAAAATTCCTTTTTTGAGAGATGCCACTCATTAAAGGAAGTGTTTATTCATATTTCTTGCTCAGATATCAGGGGAGGGCCTAAGCCCTCAAGACGTCAGCAGCCTTGAACTTTCGTTTGTGCCTCTCCGGTGGCCGAGTTGTACGTGGCTCTGGCGTCTAATCATTCAAGCCTAGGTGGGTAGGAGCTCGAAACGCAGGTGAGACATAAATGGTGCGTCCGTCCCACGGCACTAACTCTTCCTGGAAACAGTGGCCCTTAGTAAAGTATAACGTGTCGGTCAACATACCGACAATCAAAACATCGACAGCTCAAAATACCGACAAGCAAAACATCGACAGTTCAAAATGCCGACTTATCAATACCGATAAGCAAAGCACCGACAGTTCAAAATTCCGACACATCAAAATACGGCAAGCAAACCACCAACAGATCAAAATATGAACCGACAAGCAAAACACCGACAGTTCAAAATGCCAACAGATCGAAATACCATAAAAGCAAAACACCAATGGATCAAAATCATCATCACCAACATCCATGGAAAAGTGATTCTCGTAGGTGTCTGGTGCCATGCGGTATCAGATTACAATCGCCTTTTAGTGGTGCCCTTTCAGGATATTATAGTTTTCTGTTCAAGCACTACAGGTATGGGGGACTCCTTTTAATTAGTCGAGAGTATCTTTTTCGCTAATATAGTTCACCAACAAGTGGAGTTCAAAGCAAACCTGCTCATCTTGTGAGGAAACAAATCCGCGAAGTTTTTCCTGCTCCATTTACCATAACTGAGGTTTTAAATATTCAACTAACATCCTCAAAATTACTTAATTAAAGCTAGTATTATATTTTATATTTAAAATATATACAAACATTTCTGCACAAAAGCTAATACCTTTTACCAGCTAAATTTAATAAAAAGAACTGTAAGACAGAAACTAAATGAGAACTATGCGATTTACTAAGACACAGATTACAGAAAATATATTCTCTTGAATAACATTATTCTCCTTTGGTGCCCCAGATAAGGATTAAATATTCAAACAAATTACAAGGAGAGGTTGTGCCTGTTCTACAACAAAAATCTAAAACAGAAAGAGGGTCTCGGCTTTCCGGAATCCTTTCAATTATTTTCTCTTGTGTATTACTGCCATTCTTTGGAAATACGGAATCATCGCCTTGATTTATGGGTTCTGTGTCATGTTCAACAGCATTTTGTTCTTTTCGTAGTTCTGTTATAAAATGGAATACACCAACGTGAGGACATCCAACCAAATTTTCCATCGGTGATACCAAACCTCGACTTTGTTTTGTGTTCGGGATGAACTCACCAGATGTTTGGGGGAAACAATGGTTCTGACCGTTGAACTTCACCGTTACGCGATCTTCTCCGAATCGGTCCACAAACGTAATAGTCTTTAAACCACAAAAGTGTCTTTCGGCTGTACATCGAATAATGTTTTGATTTCAGAAAACGCTGCAGGAATTCGATCAGTAGTGATTCAAGCCAAAGCAGCGATATGATGAACCAAAAAACTTTATTCCGCATCATCTCCGTATCTGCACTATTAAACATTTTGTGGTAGGTTGCACCCCAAAGTGGTACTACACATGCTGCACCACTTTTTGAGAAAACATACACCATTCTGTGGTGCAAACAAAACCCAACAACATGGTGCAACTTTTCACCAAGTTATGGCATAAAGTTGCACCACGTTATGGTACAAGGTTGCACCACATTATGGTACACGGTTGCCCCACATTACGGTGCAAGGTTCCCCATGCAGATGGTTTCGTTTCTACCGCACAACACATGGTGTATCTTTTCGTCGAAACTGGTGCAACTGGTGTAGTATCACTTTTTAGTGCAGCCTACCACAAAATGTTTAGTAGTTATGAAGCTATTCTTTTTACATCCTTTTATAATATTCTTAAAACTGAATTTCAGAGCTATATTTATAAACTGTAACGCTTCTTTCTACATAATTGATTTACGGAAAAGAAAGTTCGCTTCAGGATTGATGTGTATTATTTTTCTTATAAGGTAAAATAATAATAATAATGTGTATTATTATTTTAAGGGAAAATAATAATAATGTGTATTATTATTTTCTGTTAGTCATTTGCACATAAGAAATATTAAATTTGCAACTTCAAATCTGCTAAAAAAGCCCGAGTGTTATGCTTTTAAAATTGTCTGTTTTATGATTTGTTTGTATTTTGATTGACGGTGTTTCGACCTGTCGGCGTTTTGAACTGTCGATGTTATGACGTGTCAGCATAATGACGTGTCGGTGTTATTATTGTCAGTGATATGACGTGTCAGTGTAATGACGTGCGATGTTATGACGTGTCGGTGTTTTGTACGAGAACCGTTAGGGATGTGTAGTCCATGACTTGCTCACACTAGTCTTTAAATCACAAACAGAAAAACTTTCGAGTGCTTGCGTCCGGATTATAAACTTAGGAGTCGTTTTATACGAGACCGGACTTACCAACTTCAAGTCCATGCATATCTATACTGACTAGCAAGTATGCAGACAAACAACATATATATCACAAGAAGAGATAAAAGTCTCTCTTCTGTCAATGCTTTTTCCGTAAAATCATTTGCTTCGGTTTCTGTTAGCAGGATTATCCACTTGAGGAACCTAATTTATTGGATTTCCTTGGTAGAAAGAAAATAAGGAGCATGTAATCTGCTTAGTAGATATGCTCCTATAATTCTAAAGAAGAACTGCAGCACGTTATCTCCTTGTTGCGCGCATCGCAGTACTAGATAGCATGCGCATTGGTGTGGTAATGAATTTCTAATAGAGTGTATTATGAATACAATTATTTCCGAATGTGTGGATAGCGTCGCTTCTAATGACAGAATATGAATAAAGAAAAAGAAGCGAAAAGAAAAAACGAAATACTTTTGATCGTCAACTTTCTTAGTAGACGCTTACTTGCAGTACTTATTGTGCATTTTCATGTTTCTTTGCAACGTGGCATTTATTCCCAAAGCAACTTGATTTTTCGAAATTTTAAATTTCCGAGAAAACCTTGAATAATGTAAGAAAACAGTCCTGTCATCTAACACATGAAATCGATGCCTTCTGATTCTGGACTAAATCCGACGAGTAATATAAATTTGAAAAACACCTTTTTGAAACGATGTTACAAGTTTTTATCCAGCTAACTGCCACGTTGGTTTGTAGGTTCAGGGGCCTAAGACTAAGGGTGATTCCCTTATGCAAGAATTTTCGGAAGCACAACGGATACACTGTTACATTTAACATGCTTACCTTTACTGTAATGTGCAACCCAGTCTAAAATCAATGGCGTGTACACCCAGAAACACTCAACTGAATATGAATGTTTTATTTCCGTCACATCTTCAATTCGACGCAGATCCGAATGCTGCGTCTGTTAGATATCGAACAAACAGGGCTAACTATATTAATTGAGACTCATTTGTGAATATAATGAAAAAGGATGATGCTTAAAATGCTTGTTGACGATGTTTTGTAAACATTCTGGATGGAAATATTTCACAAAACATCACCAAAATTCACTTGCAGCTTGAAGTAGTGATAAAATATACACTTCAGTAAAGCAGATATCTGCCCGGTGAAAATAAACAGTCATTACCAAGTAAATATATACACTTTTACTACGGAATGTTCATGTTACAAGGAAAACAGACCGTAAGTAAAAAATAAGGATGCGTAATGTTGAAATACGCAGGGCAAGTGTCACCAACATGTGAGTAGATCCTACCGAGAAGGACTTATTTCTGTTTTTCTTTCTTTCTTTCTTTATTCTTCTTTTGTTTCTACTCAGAGCTAATGTCTCGCCGCTTTCCTTACAAATATGAGCATGCACATACATACAATACATAACCTACTTATCCTACGTTTCAATCACGCGTGACAATCAATTTATGTATATAAAAAATAACTTTGGGATTTCCACATCCTCATAAAGCTGCCAGTTTGTCTTTTCTCATATAATATCTGATTTCGCATGCACATCATATTCGCATACATGCTTCGTCTTATCTCATATAATATCTGAATGCTGCACGTTTCCCATAATAGGGTATTCCTTCTTTTTATATATGTATTGAAAATCATATGATTAAATGTGTGAATAGAAATTTATGAACTTTCGCCCTAAGGTCTGTTCTGTTTAATGGAACTTGATTTTTTCTCATTCTTTTGTTTCAGGGTAAACTACATGCAGTACGGGTGTGTTTACCACGCCATAAATAAAGATTGCGGAGGTGAAGCACTTAAGGTCGTAAAAGAGTTGGTGAAACCAAATCTGCAGTACGCAAAAGATTCCTGCTGTTCAGGCGTGGGTCCGAAATCAAGCATCAGAAACCGTTTTCTTTTCTTTTAAAATTTCAGGACTTGTCCCAAACATTAAATCGTTTGTTTGATGATTGCTTAGTTGAATAATAAAAGTATTCTGATTGATTCATTTTCTTTTCAACTTTGCTCACAAAACATTTCAAAAACTTCCTCTCTCTGATCTTTAAAAATTTTCGCTATTAAAAAGGCTACTCAGTTTGCATTTCAAGTGTACTGGTACGAAACACAATGGCCACACCCTGAGAGAAAGGTAAACATGAATTAATAAGTTAGTTGAAGGTTACCATTTATTTCATTTTAAAATGTCATCATTTAACAAACTTTATTTTAAAATATAATTGCTTAACTAACTCTAACTTAAGGTGCAAATACTTGAATGAGGCATGGTTTTTCTTACAACTTTCTAAGTGAAAGACAAAAAGATAAACTGAACTTAAATTATCCTTAGAAAGTAGCAACAAGTGGCTTAGAATACTTAAATGATTAAGAATACTGTTCTTAAGAGAAAGAAAAAAGCATGTTTCCTTCATAATTCTTATTAGATTTTTCTTTCACAGGGATTTCACCATTAAAGCTTAAGAGAAGCTACTTGATAGTTTTTCTTTGGCTTATGTTGCTTTTCTTCCCCTTCTCTTAGTGTAACAGGTGGCTTTCCTGAGTTCTTTCACATTGTGACGACTATATTTACAGCTTTCAATTTCTGCTATTGGTTAAATGACGGAGTTAACTATTATGGTATACTTCTCTCGTCTACCATTCACATCATCCGATTCTCTCATTATTCGTGTGATAGGAGTATACAGAGATGAGCCATAATATTATGACTAATCCCAGCTTAGAGTAATGAACGCGCCTGGAAACCGTACGGTGGCACTGGGGAAGTTCACAGAGCAGTATATACACAACCCGAGCACCGGCTTTCGGTTAGTACGACCGCGGGTGGCCTAGTGGGCAACGTTCGTGACTGTCTCAGAAAGGACCACAGATTTGATCCCAGGCAGGTACGAACGCTCAATCCACTAAATATCCGCCGTGCGTCGGATGGGCACGTTAAGCCGTCGGCCCCCGGGTACTGGCTCCCCGGTAATAAATAAGGGCGTCTTCTTCCCCCTTTCTATTTCGCTTCTGTGTCACTTTCCTATCGGGTACTCAAGCCCAAATCTCCTAGCTTCCTATTTCTAAGGGTTGTTTAAGACCTAGGGTCACACACTCCCTTCCTAAAATCCTCTGCATATGATCATTTGATCCTTCGGTAAGTCGAGTGTTCGGAGTCAGAATGGTAAAAGCTCCCGATTTATCGGAATTTGATAAAAACAAAACAAATTATGATGGCACGACGCCTCGGAACTACGATCTCGGAAACGGTATGGCTTGCGGATTGTTCACGTGCCGCTGTAGTGAGTTCACGTGCCTTTTAGGTTGTTCACGTGCCTTTTAGGCTGTTCACGTGCCGCTGTAGTGGGTGTACCGTCAAAATATCCGGAAAAAATAACCCACGTCGTAATAACCCAGTTAAAATTACCCGGCGTCTAAATAATCCGGCGTCTAAATAACCCAGCGTCACAATAACCCCGCGTTAAAATAACCCGTTACAAAAATAACCCAACGTCACAATCACCCAGCGTGAAAATGACCCGTTACAAAATAACCCTGCGACACAATAACCCCAGGTCACAATTATTGTACGTCATAATAACCCGCGTCATAATAACCCACGACTGAATAACCAGCGTCATATACTATCTCATGGTACTCAAACTTGCACGGTGGATAGTTTTTGGAATGGATCGGGTTCAACCCCCCTACAAAATTTTCGTAAAATCTACAGTTTTCAATTTAAAATCACAAATTCGGTATACAATCTCATGGTACTCCAACTTAGACGGTAAATGGTTTTGGGAACGGGTGTCGGGATTCCGGGGTCAAGGCCCCCCGCCCCCATTCAAAATGTTCGTAAAATCTACAGTTTTCAATTTAGAACCACCAAATCTGGTATACAAACTCATGGTACTCTAATTTAGACTTTAGATGGTTGTGGGACCGAATCGGGGCCCGGTGTCAAGGGAGGCCCATACAAAATTTTCGTAAAATCTACATTTCAAAATTGTCTTTATTCTTCAAATAAAAATAGCAATTCTATGTACATGATAATAGAATTCTGTCAATCAATACAGTGGTATATACATCAACTGGAAAGTTCCAGTGAAACGTAAAACAAAATATTGTTAAAATCATAAAATTATTTCCCCCGAAGGGCGAAGGAGAGGCAGACAATAAAGCACGAGCGATGCAAATGAAAATGTATACTACAGTATTGTAGACAAGAAAAGACATGATGCTATACTATTCACAAATTCCAATTAAGCATTACTACCATACTCAAGATTAAATATGCACAAGGTACTAATTTACTGAAAAGACTATGGGTGAGAAGGAACTAACAGGTGCAACAATATTTAGAAATATGACAGAAATGGTAGAAACAATTAAGCACAAATACTTATTATATGTACAGAATTATGCAGTGACAAGAGAGAAATACGCTAAACGGACCCAGAAGGGCGACTTTACAAATAAAAAAAAAACAGAAATCAAACAGTAATGCAATGCATAAGTGTCATATCATATGTACAGAATAATACAGTGACAATGAAGAAAGCCGCTAAACATACCCAGAAGGGCAGCTTCTCATAAAACAGAAAAGTAACAGTGATACTACACTCAAAATTCACATCATATGTACAGAAGTATTCAGTGACAAGGGGAGAATCGCTAAAAGTACTCAGAAGAGCATCTTCTTACATTAAATTATACACGCAGGGTGAATAAAATTTCAAAATATATTCAACATAATGCAGGGGACATTGCGTGTGCAGTAAACTGTGCAGAAGAAAGAATTATATACAACATAAAATACAACATTATCGAAGAGAACATGGGAAACATCGTGAGCTATCTCCAATAGCACATCAAACAGAATAATCACAAAAAGCGAATCATGTGGTTGAAATTTAGACTCCACCTAGGAGCCTGATACCACCAAAATTAATACGTAAAATCACGAGTTCTGACAGTGAACGTGGGCAACAACAGAAATCCCACCTATAAGTTGAGATGTAGCTGCAAATGGTGGATATGGAACCACCCAGCCGATTGGGCCCAGGTGGATTGAAAAACGCTATCGGTGTTTGTTGAGGCAGCACGAGAGTGCTCCATTTGGAGTCGAGTGGTTAACCGTGCTAGGAAGCGTCTCCGAATGATAGCACTTGCCTCCTGAGGAGGTGGAGTAAAGGCAGTGAAGCGTTGTTGAAGATGACAGTTTTCAATTTAGAATCAACAAATTTGGTACACAATCTCATGGTACTCTAACTTAGACATTAGATTGTTGTGGGACCGAATCGGGGCCCTGTGTCAAGGGGGGCCCATACAAAATTTTCGTAAAATCTACAGTTTTCAATTAAGAATCAACAAATTTGGTATACAATCTCATGGTGCTCTAACTTAGACATTAGATTGTTGTGGGACCGAATCGGGGCCCTGTGTCAAGGGGGCCCATACAAAATTTTCGTAAAATCTACAGTTTTCAATTTAGAATCAACAAATTTGGTATACAATCTCATGGTGCTCTAACTTTGACGGTAGATGGTTTTTTGGAACGGGTCGGGGTCAAGAGTCCCCCCCCATAAAAATATTTCGTAAAATCTACAGTTTTCAATTTAGAACCAATAAATCTGGTATACTACCTAATGGTACCCTAACTTAGACGGTAGATAGATTTTGGAACAAATAGGGGCCCAGGTTACCCCATACAAAATTTTCGTTAAATCTACATTTCAAAATTGTCTTTATTCTTCAAATAAAAATAGCATTTTTATGTACATGATAGTAGAATTCTGCCAATAAATACAGTGGTATATACATCAACTGGAAAGTTCCAGTGAAACGTAAAACAAAATATTGTTAAAATCAAAAAATTATTTCCCCCGAAGGGCGAAGGAGAGGCAGACAATAAAGCACGAGCGATGCAAATCAAAATGTATACTACGGTATTGTAGATAAGAAAAGACATGATGCTATATTTTTCACAAATTCCAATTAAGCATTACTACCATACTCAAGATTAAATATAAGGAACTAACAGGTGCAAAAGTATTTAAAAATATGACAGAAATGGTAGAAACAATTAAGCACAAATACTTATTATATGTACAGAATTATGCAGTGACAAGAGAGAAATACGCTGAACGGACCCAGGAGGGCAACTTTACAAAAAAAAAAAAAAAAAAAAACAGAAATCAAACAGTAATGCAATGCATAAGTGTCATATCATATGTACAGAATAATACAGTGACAATGAAGAAAGCCGCTAAACATACCCAGAAGGGCAGCTTCTCATGAAACAGAAATGTAACAGTTATGCTGCTCTCAAAATTTACATCATATGTACAGAAGTATTCAGTGACATGGGGGAGAATCGCTAAAAGTACTCAGAAGGGCATCTTCTTATATTAAATTATATACACACGGACAATAAAATTTCAAAATATATTCAACATAATGCAGGGGACATTGCGTGTGCAGTAAACTGTGCAGAAGAAAGAATTATATACAACATAAAATACAACATTATCGAAGAGAACATGGGAAACATGGTGAGCTATCTCCAATAGCACATCAAACAGAATAATCACAAATAGCGAATCATGTGGGTGAAAAAGGAGACTCCACCTAGGAGCCTCATACCACCAAAATTAATACGTAAAATAATGAGTTCTGACAGTGAATGTTAGCGACAACAAAAATCCCACCTATAAGTTGAGATGTAGCTGCAAATTGTGGATACGGAACCACCCAGCCGATTGGGCTCAGGTGGATTGAAAAACGTTATCGGTGTTTGTTAAGGCAGCACGAAAGTGCTCCATTCGGAGACGAGTGGTTAACCGTGCTAGGAAGCGTCTACGAATGATAACGCTTGCCTCCTGAGGAGGTGGAGTAAGAGCAGGGAGGCGTTGTTCAAGATGGAAAGCATATACAGTGAACTTCACAAGAAGAAAAATGTAACGGCACACAGGAGGCAAGTGAGTAGGTGGATGCTTAGTTTGGAGTAGCCAAGCATATGCAAGAAATGGTAACGATCGAGCACAAATTCAATCAGCAAGACGAAATGCTGTGTTTAGGACTGTCAGGAGTACCGGCCAAAATAGGTATTGATGTTGGACGTCCCTGACTTCAGGGCAAAAGGAGCACTGTAGAAAGGTGAGAAGGGTCATGCGATAAAGGGCTGATGGGGCGGGAAGACGAAGGTGAAGAAATTGCCGATGTACATTGAGTTCAAGAGGGGAGGAAAGGGGAGAGGTAGAGGCTGTCCAGATGGCGGGGAGAAGAGAAGGAGAAGCAGAATAAGCAGAAAGTGGAAGTGCGGGAGGGGAAAGAAGGAGCCAATAAAGAGAAGAGGAGGAGATTGAAGTAACTAGAACCGGGGAGCTACGAATGAGGAGAAAGAACGGTAGAGAAAGAGGGGAGGAAAGGACCGAGAAGAGACCATCATGGGAAGCGAGGAGTGGAAAGAGGCTCCAAAGCGCTGTGCGAAGGAGAAGAGATTCGTTAGCAAGTGTAATGGGTGGAGATAGAAACAGGGAAGAAAGAGTTCTCTAGGTTAGATCAGAAATTACGAGAGAACGGACAGTTATCACACCAGAGCGGATCCAATGAGGAAAGTAAAAGTAAGGGAGTTTAGGAGGGTGAATAAGAGAAGAGAAGAAGAGAGGTTCATCTAGAAGATCAAGAGTAGAAGAAGGAAATGAACGGAGAAGAGGAAGCGAACGAAAGAGAGAAAGGCCCCCTCGCAGGACAGGAATGAGGTGGGACGGACGAAGAGAGTATGCATCCATCTTCAGAAACAGTAAGAAGGTGAAAGATGGGAAACGGGAAGAAGCTAGAACATTTAAAGTACTGGTAAGGGACGGAACAGTTGAAGTGGCAAGGCGAATGAAATGAAATGCAATGTGTTTTATAAAGGACAGCTGGATCAGGAAGCTGGAATCCACCTAATGAGGCTGGTAGATGAAGCGTGGCACGTTTAACCCAGTGATGTGAAGACCAGATGACGGAAGTTGAGAGGCGAGTGATGGTCATCATTTTTGACACGGGAACAACCGTCGACATCCAAGAGTATTCGCATAGGGAGATAAGTTGTCGACGAACAATGGCTGCTCGTTGACGGAACGATGTGAAAGGGCGGGCCTTAATCTAGTAGGCAGCAGCCTGTTGTATCCGGGGAAGAAGAGCAGTCCAGGTGGCAGATGCTGAAGCCAAGGGCAAACCGACATACGCACCGAGGAACTTCTGTGTAGTGGCTGTCCACTGCGCACCCTAAGGGGCATCGGTGCGGGCAGCCCATGCCCCGCACCATAAGCCAGTACTTTTAGTGGCATTCAGCGCAGCTCCAGATATTGCAACACACTGTTGATATACAGAATACAGGCGATCAAATTGAGATTCATCCCGCACGCAAAAGGTCACATCATCAGCATAGGCGGTGAAAATTATCCGATGATGACGAGTATTAGCCACTGTCGGCGGTAGGACATCCAGGAATGATCTTCGGGCTGCTAACAGGAAAGGCTCAAAAGCGAGAGCTAATAGCTGGCCGGAGAGCGGACATCCTTGCCGGATGCCTCGCTTAAACGGAATTGGAGCGGTTAGAAATGTGGCCGCCCGAACATGGAAACTGGCGCCCTGATGAAGGGCCAAGAGAGCGGAAGAAAAGGCAGGAGGAAAGCCAAATCGTGAAAGGACAGCAGAGAGATAAAAGTGAGAAACGTTATCAAAAGCGGACTTTTGATCCAGATTGAGAAAGGCAAGAGGTTCAGAAAAGGAGCGAGCGAGGAAGTGAAGATGAAGGAGAAGAGAAACGTTAGTAGAAATAGTCTGACCAGGCACAGTGTAAGTCTGGTCGGGAGAAATAACGAAAGAGAGAACAGAATTAAGGCGGCGGGATAAGAGTTTTGTATAGAACTTATAGTCAGTGTTTAGGATAGAGATAGGGCGCCAGTTTCCAAGATCCAAGAGGTCACCCTTCTTAGGAAGGAGGATGATGTGTGCCAAAGTAAAGTCGGGCGGTAACACAGCAGAGGAAAAAGCAGACGAGAAACACGCAGACAGAAAAGGCAGAAGGCACGGTAGAAAAGCACGATAAAAGGACAGAGGAAGGCCGTCAGGTCCAGGAGAGGCATGAGGATCGAGAGTAGCGAACGCCTCACGGAGTTCGTGAAGAGAGAAAGGGGAGAGTAAAGAAGTAGATAACGTAGAGGGGACCTGAGGAAGAGGGGCGTGAAGAGGAGAAGCTAATGAGGAAGAAGACTGCGTTACTGCACTGTACTTGGCGGTGAAATACTGTCTGGTGAAAGTGCATAGCTTCGATGGGTTCGAAGTGACGGAACCATCCTGGAGGCGAAGATGAGGCAAAGATGTAGCAGAACGATGTTAAGATTCCAAGGCGGTTAAGTAATCGTGAGAATCAGCTGTAGGGGAGAGATGCAAGAAATGCATCCTGCAGCCTGCATCGGATGCGCGGGGAAGAAGCAAAGCATGAAGATCTGCCAGATAGCCGGGGTATAGCGGATCATCAAGAGAGAGGATGGACAACAGAGCATGTAGATTCGAAATTTTCGCTCTCATTCCGAGAGGTATGGCAGTAGCACCGTACAAAAAAGACCAAGTCATGTTTGACACTGAGCCACAGTTGCATCGCGTCTGACGTAGTATCAAGAAGGGGCTGACGACTTCGGAGGAACTCATGCACAGCAACAGAAAATTGTTGGTCATCCAGGAGCGAGTCTGGAAAAGTCCATACTCGTTGAGTCCTTGAAGGTGAAGGAGAAACACACACCGACAGGATGATGGGCAGCAGCTGCGATCGACGGGAGAAGAGCAGTTGAAACATAAAATTTATCCAGCCGTGCTGCCGTAGTGCTGCCATGGATGGAAGAGCGCCACGTAAAAGAGATTTCCGACGGGTGTAGATGCCGGAACGCGTCAACCAATTGAAAATAATCAACTAGCTGAGAAATCTGTAATACACGTTGCCTGCGGTATTCGCCAACGGTTGAATTGCGGTCAAGTGCCGGCAAAAACGTACAATTGAAATCTACGGCGATGAGAATATATTCAGACGGTGGGATGCATGACATCTCTGTATGGAGTGTGGAGAGATGTTCAGGTAACAGACGCTCATCACAGGTGATATATATTTTAAAAACATGATAGGTCACGTTTTCAATGCAAAAGGCAACGACCTGGAGGTTGTCCACATATAATGCACGAATCACTTGCGTCGAAATCCGGGGAGTAGGCAGTGATGGATCCCAATTGCAAGGCCACCATTCCAACTCGATAAGCATGGTGAAAATCGTAGGGCCAAGCCCGCCAACGAGATAACAAAGTGGTACAAGAGCAATTGGTCACTTGGAGCATGAGAAGATCTGCGTGTAGAGGCGCCAAGTCCTCATACACTAGGGCATTTCTAGGAGAAGTAGAGAACCCTCTGCAGTTAAGTGTGACCACCTTGAATCGGTAGGTCCTTCCCAGGTCGACACGCACGTGCGCTGGAATCTGTTATTTTTTTCGCTTGCTTCTTCATTCTGTCAACACTAAATTTGAGATTGGGATAGGAAAGCACAAGATTTCGAAACACAGATGTCACACTAGAAACTTGGGTTAGAACAGTAGGAAGATCAAGCATATGACTTGCAACAAACTGATTAAAGATTCTAGGATGTTTATGAGAGCATAATACTTCATATATTTTATGTAGAGAAAGCGGACCTACCGGTATATCCGCCTTCGCTTCAGCTAGGTATCGGAGAAAAGAATCTAGGGAAAGCACTGGGGGTGAAGTCTTAGAACCTGGAATCACAGCAGGATGTCGACTTGTTCGTGGCGAAGTACGACGTTGAGAGGAGGAGCGGGAAGATGAGTCAACAGAACGACCTCTTGCAGCACCGGTGCGAGGAGGGAGCGGGGTCTGCGGAGTACTCCAGGACTCCCGTCGAGCAGGCTTGCTGGTAGTTGTAGGGTCAGAGTCATTGCCAGAAGAGTCCCTAGCAGTAGGGCAGTCCATGTCAGTAACTGTACTTGGAGTGTCTTCATCCGACGGAGGTCAGCTGGAGCAGCAAGGAACGTGGGCGGAGCAGTCGGCACCAGATGAGGAAAGTCCTCTGTCAACAATTGTGGGACAGGACCCCGTGGAGGAGGGCCCGATGGTAGAGCGGGTTGATGAAGTTCTGAAGACACCTCCTTAAAAGCGGTAGGGGTGGGCGACACAGGGCTGTCACGAGTGGCCTTTGGTCCCGAAGACTGAGGTACAGCAGGGCGGCGGAAGCACTCACTTCGTTGATGGCCATACGCCTTACAAGTCTGACAATGAAAGGAGGTTAAAACGTCGATACGTCGGATTTGGTCTCCGCATTTTACAGTGAAGAGAGTAGGAAAAGACTTGATATGTTCACCCGAAGAGAGTACTACTCGCGCAACTCGTCAGGCACTTTCAATCGAACGATCATCCTCGTCCTTTGGAGCAGCGGAGTGTGTGGTAATGTTACCCACAACACGACCAGATTGCATAAGAAAAGCACAAAGCATAGCATCTGTGACTTCAGGATGTACTGGGTACATCGAGACCGTTACTGGTCTCTGGGCGACAGGCTCAGGAAATAATTGGTGATCACCAACAACCAGCCCAGTCTGTAAGACAGAGGTAGCATCTGCCGCATGAAAGAAATAAGCAATGACACTCGGCCTTCTGCGCGACATATGACGTATCGCTGACGGAGAGAACATTTGTTTAAGAGCAGTAGAGTACATTTTGAGTGGTGTGTCCGGCAGCGCCTCAAAGCACACACCCAACTCAGTAGCCGTGGTGAAAGAAGTACCTGCTGGAGAATCTACTGGAATTTCGAGCACAACCTCACTACCAGAGCGACGGACATGAGGTTTTAAAGCTGAGACTTCCGCTCGCATGGAATTTGACTTGGGCTGAAGCCTTCGGGAAGTTACCGCTGAAGAATAGGAGCGAGGAGCAGAAGAAGTGAAGGTTGAAGGCAGAGGAGCACCGCCATCCATTGAAGGCAGAGGAGCACCGTCATCCATAATGTCCATGACGTCATCTGTCACTATATGAGAAGCAGCTGGGGCAAGAGCTGTAATAGTGACGTCAGGGGATGAAAACGATACGTCGCCAACGGTTGACGTCGACCCGGAGGGCAACGTGACAACGCCACCGCTAGGCAAAGTGCCGTGATTTATTTTTTATTGGAGGTTTAACGACCACCGTGAGCAACTCAATGGGCTATAAGCAGTCGCCCGTCCCTAATTTAAGGTCACCGGTTCCAGGGAAGGGAGAGAGCCAGTGCCGTAAGACAAACACAACATCTATGCCTCACCGGGATTCGAACTCGGACCCCGTTCGGACAAATGATCAGAGGCCATCGCTTAGACCACTGCGCCACCGGGGCGGCAAATTGCCGTGATCTCCGGAAGTGATGTCAGAGCTGAAAACACCACCGGATGACGCCATTTTAATGGCGCCGAGATAACTAGGCTTCTACCAGCTCGGTAGGAATTGTAAACACGACGATAAGAAACGAAAAAAGGCACTCACCACTTCGGGAGATGTCCGAAACGAATATCTAAACCTTTATAGTGGAGGTAAGCTCCAACTCAGTTATCCTAGTAGCCAAAATACGTATTAATCAAACAAAACTCTAGGAGCACAATTTCCGTAAATTCTACAGTTTTCAATTTAGAACCACCAAATTTGGTATACAATCTCATGCTACTCTAACTTAGACGGTAGATTGTTGTGGGACCGAATCGGGGCCCGGTGTCAAGGGGGCCCGTACAAAATGTTCGTAAAATCTACAGTTTTCAATTTAGAATCAACAAATTTGGTATACAATCTCATGGTACTCTAACTTAGACGGTATATGGTTTTGGGAACAGGTCGGGGTCCAGGGTCAAGAGCCCCCCCCCCCTTTAAAATGTTCGTAAAATCTACAGTTTTCAATTTAGAACCACCAAATCTGGTATACAATCTCATGGTACTCTAATGTAGACATTAGATGGTTGTGGGACCAAATAGGGACTCGGTGTCAAGGGGGGCCCATACAAAATTTTCGTAAAATCTACATTTCAAAATTGCCTTTATTCTTCAGTAAAATAACATTTCTATGTACATGACAGTGGAATTCTGCCAATAAATACAGTGGTATATACATCAGCTGGAAAGTTCCTGTGAAACGTAAAACAAAATATTGTAAAAATTATAAAATTATTTCGCCACGTAGGGAGAAGGAGAGGCAGACAATAAAGTACGAGCGATACAAATGAAAATGTTTACCTACAGTATTGTAGACAGGGAAAGACATGATTCTATGCTACGCACAAATTCCAATCAAGCATTACTACCATACTAAAGATTAAACATGCACAAGGTACCAATTCACATAAAAGACCATGGGTGAGAAGGAACTTACAGGTGCAACAGTATTTGGAGATATGACAGTAATGGTAGAAACAAATAAGCACAAATACTAATCATATGTACAGAATTATTCAGTGACAAGGGAGAAATATGCTAAACGGACCCAGGAGAGCAACTATACAAAAAAACAGAAATCGAACAGTAATGCAATGCACAAGTTTCATATCAAATGTACAGAACAATACAGTGACAAGGAAGAAAGCCGCTAAACGTACCCAGAAGGGCAGCTTCTCATGAAACAGAAATGCAACAGTGATGCTACATTCAAAATTTACAACATATGTACAGTAGTATTCAGTGACAAGGGAAAATACCGCTAAATGTACTTAGAAGGGCATCTTGTTACAATAAATTATACACACAGTGACCAATATTTAAAAAATATATTCAACATAATGAAGGGGATATTGCGTGTGCAGTAAACTGTGCAGAAGGAAGAATTATATACAACATAATAAAATCCAACATTATGGAAGAGAACATGGGAAACATGGTGAGCTATCTCCAATGGCACAATAAACAAAATAATCACAAATAGCGAAACACCATAATTAATATGTAAAATCATGATTTGTTACAGTGAACGTGGCCGACAACAAAAATCCCACTTATAGGTTGAGATGTAACTGCAAATTGTGGATATGGAACCTCCCAGCCGATTGGGCCCAGGTGGATTGAAAAACGCTATCGGTGTTTGTTGAGGCAGCACGAGAGTGCTCCATTTGGAGGCGAGTGGTTAACCGTGCTAGGAAGCGTCTCCGAATGATAGCACTTGCCTCCTGAGGAGGTGGAGTAAAGGCAGTGAAGCATTGTTGAAGATGACAGTTTTCAATTTAGAATCAACAAAATTGGTACACAATCTCATGGTACTCTAACTTAGACATTAGATTGTTGTGGGACCGAATCGGGGCCCTGTGTCAAGGGGGCCCATACAAAATTTTCGTAAAATCTACAGTTTTCAATTTAGAATCAACAAATTTGGTATACAATCTCATGGTGCTCTAACTTAGACATTAGATTGTTGTGGGACCGAAACGGGGCCCTGTGTCAAGGGGGCCCATACAAAATTTTCGTAAAACCTACAGTTTTCAATTTAGAATCAACAAATTTGGTATACAATCTCATGGTGCTCTAACTTAGACGGTAGATAGTTTTTTGGAACCGGTCGGGGTCAACAGCCCCCCCCCCCCATACAAAATTTTCGTAAAATCTACAGTTTTCAATTTAGAACCAATAAATCTGGTATACTACCTAATGGTACCCTAACTTAGACGGTAGATGGATTTTGGAACAAATAGGGTCCCAGGTTCCCCCATACAAAATTTTCGTTAAATCTACATTTCAAAATTGTCTTTATTCTTCAAATAAAAATAGCATTTTTATGTACATGATAGTAGAATTCTGACAATAAATACAGTGGTATATACATCAACTCGTAAGTTCCAGTGAAACGTAAAACAAAATATTGTTAAAATCAAAAAAATTATTTCCCCCGAAGGGCGAAGGAGAGGCAGACAATAAAGCACGAGCGATGCAAATGAAATTGTATACTACAGTATTGTAGATAAGAAAAGACATGATGCTATACTTTTCACAAATTCCAATTAAGCATTACTACCATACTCAAGATTAAATATGCACAAGGTACGAATTCACAGAAAAGACCTTGGGTGAGAAGGAACTAACCGGTGCTAAAGTATTTAGAAAAATGACAGAAATGGTAGAAACAATTAAGCACAAATACTTATTATATGTACAGAATTATGCAGTGACAAGAGAGAAATACGCTAAACGGACCCAGGAGGGCAACTTTACAAAAAAAAAAAAAAAAAAAAAAAAAAACAGAAATCAAACAGTAATGCAATGCATAAGTGTCATATCATATGTACAGAACAATACAGTGACAAGGAAGAAAGCCGCTAAACATACCCAGAAGAGCAGCTTCTCATGAAACAGAAATGTAACAGTTATGCTGCTCTCAAAATTTACATCATATGTACAGAAGTATTCAGTGACATGGGGGACAATCGCTAAAAGTACTCAGAAGAGCATCTTCTTACATTAAATTATACACACGGGGGCAATAAAATTTCAAAATATATTCAACATAATGCAGGGGACATTGCGTGTGCAGTAAACTGTGCAGAAGAAAGAATTATATACAACATAAAATACAACATAATCGAAGAGAACATGGGAAACATCGTGAGCTGTCTCCAATAGCACATAAAACAGAATAATCACAAATAGCGAATCATGTGGGTTAAAATTGAGACTCATTGGTAAAATAATGAGTTCTGACAGTGAATGTGGGCGACAACAAAAATCCCACCTATAAGTTGAGATGTAGCTGCAAATTGTGGATACGGAACCACCCAGCCGATTGGGCTCAGGTGGATTGAAAAACGTTATCGGTGTTTGTTGAGGCAGCACGAGAGTGCTCCATTCGGAGACGAGTGGTTAACCATGCTAGAAAGCGTCTACGAATTATAGCGCTTGCCTCCTGAGGAGGTGGAGTAAGAGCAGGGAGGCGTTGTTCAAGATGGAAAGCATATACAGTGAACTTCACAAGAAGAAAAATGTAACGGCACACAGGAGGCAAGTGAGTAGGTGGATGCTTAGTTTGGAGTAGCCAAGCATATGCAAGAAATGGTAACGATCGAGCACAAATTCAATCAGCAAGACGAAATGCTGTGTTTAGGACTGGCAGGAGTACCGGGCAGAATAGGTATTGATGTTGGACGTCCCTGACTTCAGGGCAAAAGAAGCACTGTGGAAAGGTAAGAAGGGTCATGCGATAAAGGACTGATGGGGCGGGGAGACGAAGGTGAAGACATTGCCAATGTACATTGAGTTCAAGAGGGGAGGAAAGGGGAGAGGTAGAGGCTGTCCAGATGGCGGGGAGAAGAGAAGGAGAAGCAGAATAAGCAGAAAGTGGAAGTGCGGGAGGGAAAAAAAGGAGCCAATAAAGAGAAGAGGAGGAGATTGAAGTAACTAGAACCGGGGAGCTACGAATGAGGAGAAAGAACGGTAGAGAAAGAGGGGCGGAGGGGACCGAGAAGAGACCATCATGGGAAGCGAGGAGTGGAAAGAGGCTTCCAAAGCGCTGTGCGAAGGAGAAGATATTCGTTTGCAAGTGTAATGGGTGGAGATAGAAACAGGGAAGAAAGAGGTCTCCAGGTTAGATCAGAAATTACGAGAGAACGGACAGTTATCACACCAGAGCGGATCCAATGAGGAAAGTAAAAGTAAGGGAGGTTAGGAGGGTGAATAAGAGAAGAGAAGAAGAGAGGTTCATCTAAAAGATTAAGAGTTGAAGAAAGAAATGAACGGAGAAGAGGAAGCGAACGAAAGAGAGAAAGGCTCTCTCGCAGGACAGGAGGGAAGTGGGACGGACGAAGAGAGTATGCATCGATCTTCAGAAAGAGTAAGAAGGTGAAAGATGGGTAACGGGAAGAAGCTAGAACATTTAAGGTACTGGTAAGGGACGGAACAGTTGAAGTGGCAAGGCGAATGAAATGAAATGCAATGTGTTTTATAAAGGACAGCTGGAACAGGAAGCTGGAATCCACCTAATGAGGCTGGTAGATGAAGCGTGGCACGTTTAACCCAGTGATGTGAAGACCATATGACGGAAGTTGAGAGGCGAGTGATGGTCATCATTTGTGACACGGGCACAACCGTCGACATCCAAGAGTATTCGCATAGGGAGATAAGTTGTCGACGAACAATGGCTGCTCTTTGACGGAACGATGTGAAAGGGCGGGCCTTAATCCAGTAGGCAGCAGCCCGTTGTATCCGGGGAAGAAGAGCAGTCCAGGTGGCAGATTCTGAAGCCAAGGGCAAACCGACATATGCACCGAGGAACTTCTGTGTAGTGGCTGTCCACTGCGCTCCTTAAGGAGCATCGGTGGGGGCAGCCCATGCCCCGCACCATAAGCCAGTACTTTTAGTGGCATTCAGCGCAGCTCCAGATATTGCAACATACTGTTGATATACAGAATACAGGCGATCAAATTGAGATTCATCCCGGACGCAAAAGGTCACATCATCAGCATAGGCGGTGAAAATTATCCGATGATGACGAGTATTAGCCACTGTCGGCGGTAGGACATCCAGGAATGAACTTCGGGCTGCTAACAGGAAAGGCTCAAAAGCGAGAGCTAATAGCTGGCCGGAGAGCGGACATCCTTGCCGGATGCCTCGCTTAAACGGAATTGGAGCGGTTAGAAATGTGGCCGCCCGAACATGGAAACTGGCGCCCTGATGATGGGCCAAGAGAGCGGAAGAAAAGGCAGGAGGAAAGCCAAATCGTAAAAGGACAGCAGAGAGATAAAAGTGAGAAACGTTATCAAAAGCGGACTTTTGATCCAGATTGAGAAAGGCAAGAGGTTCATCAAAAGAGCGAGCGAGGAAATGAAGATGAAGGAGAAGAGAAACGTTAGTGGAAATAGTCCGACCAGGCACAGTGTATGTCTGGTCGGGAGAAATAACGAAAGAGAGAACAGAATTAAGGCGGCGGGATAAGAGTTTTGTATAGAACTTGTAGTCAGTGTTTAGGATAGAGATAGGGCGCCAGTTTCCAAGATCCAAGAGGTCACCCTTCTTAGGAAGGAGGATGATGTGTGCCAAAGTAAAGTCGGTGGTAACACAGGAGAGGAAAAAGCAAACGAGAAACACGCAGACAGAAAAGGCAGAAGGCACGGTAGAAAAGCACGATAAAAGGACAGAGGAATGCCGTCAGGTCCAGAAACAGCATGAGGATTGAGAGTAGCGAACGCCTCACGGAGTTCGCGAAGAGAGAAAGGGGAGAGTAAAAAAGTAGATAAAGTAGAGGGGACCTGAGGAAGAGAGGAGAGAAGAGGAGAAGCTAATGAGGATGAAGACTGCGTTACTGCACTGTACTTGGCGGTGAAATACTGTTTGGTGAAAGTGCATAGCTTCGATGGATTCGAAGTAAGGGAACCATCCTGGAGGCGAAGATGACGCAAAGATGTAGCAGAACGATGTTGAGATTCCAAGGCGGTTAAGTAATCGTGAGAATCAGCTGTAGGGGAGAGATGCAAGAAATGCATCCTGCAGGCTGCATCGGATGCGCGAGGAAGAAGCAAAGCGTGGAGATCTGCCAGATAGCCGGGGTATTGCGGATCATCAAGAGAGAGCATGGACAATAGAGCACGTAGATTCGCAATTTTCATATCGCTCTCATTCCGAGAGGTATGGGAGTAGCGCCGTACAAAAAGGACCAAGTCGTGTTTGACACTGAGCCACAGTTGCATCGCGTCTGACGTAGTATCAAGAAGGGGCTGACGACTACGGAGGAACTCACGCACAGCAACACAAAATTGTTGATCATCCAGGAGCGAGTCCGGAAAAGTCCATACTCATTGAGTACTTGAAGGTGAAGGAGAAACACACACCGACAGACTGATAATACTGTGGTCTAAAGCGGCGGAAGGATGATGGGCAGCAGCTGCGATCGACGGGAGAAGAGCAGTCGAAACATAAAATTTATCCAGCCGTGCTGCCGTTAAAACGTCGATGCGTCGGATCTGGTTTCCGCATTTTACAGTGAAGAGAGTAGGAAAAGTCATGATATATTCATCCGAAGAGAATACTACTCGTGCAACTGGTCGGGCACTTTCAATCGAACGATCATCTTCGTCCTTTGGAGCAGCGGAGTGTGTGGTAATGTTACCCACAACACGACCAGATTGCATAAGAAAAGCAGAAAGCATAGCATCTGTGACTTCAGGATGTACTAGGTACATCGAGACCGTTACTGGTCTTTGGGCGACAGGCTCAGGAAATAATTGGTGATCACCAACAAATAGCCCAGTCTTGAGAGTAGCGAACCGCCATCCATTGAAGGCAGAAGAGCACCGTCATCCATAGTGTCCATGACGTCATCGGTCACTATATGAGAAGCAGCTGGGGCAAGAGTTGTAATAGTGACGTCAGGGGAGGAAACCGATACACCGGCAACTGTTGACGTCGACCCGGAGGGCAACGTGAGAACGCCACCGCTGGGCAAAGTGCCGTGATCACCGGAAGTAATGTCAGGGTGGACAACAACACCGGATGACGCCATTTTAATGGCGCCGAAATAACTAGGTCTCTACCATCTCGGTAGGAATTGTAAACACGATGATATGAAACGAAAAAAGGCACTCACCACTTTGGGAGATGTCCGAACGAATCACCAAACCTTTTCAGTGGAGGTAAGCACAAACTCAGTAATCCTAATAGCCTAAATACTTGTTATTAAAACAAAACTCACGAAGCACAATTTCCGTAAATCTACAGTTTTCAATTTAGAACCTCCAAATTTGGTATACATCTCATGGTACTCTAACTTAGACGGTAGATGGTGTTTGGAATCGGTTGGGGCCCGGGGTCAAGAGGCCTCCATACAAAATTTTCGTAAAATCTACAGTTTTCAATTTAGAACCACCAAATTATGTATACTCTCTCATGAAACTGTACCTTAGACTGTAGAAGGACTTTGAAACAAATAGGGGCCAGGGGTCAAATGAGGGGGGCATACAAAATTCTTGCAAAATCTACAGTTTTCAATTTAGAACCACCAAATTTGGTATACAACCTCATGGTACACAAATTTATACGGTAGATGGTTTCTTGAAACGGGTCCTGGTCAAGAGCCACCCCCCCTATACAAAATTTTCGTAAAATCTACAGTTTCCAATTTAGAACCAATAAATTTGGTATACTACCTAATGGTACTCTAACTTAGACGGTAGATGGATTTTGGAACAAGTTGGGGCCCGGGTGTCAAGGGGCCCCCCATACAAAATTTTCGTAAAATCTACAGTTTTCAATTTAGAACCACCAAATTTGGTATACAGTCTAATGGTACTATAATTTATACGATAGATAGATTTTGGAATCGGTTGGGGTTAAGCCCCCCTCATACAAAATTTTCGTAAAATCCACAGTTATCAATTCAGAACCACCAAATTTAGTATACTATCTCATGATGCTCTAACTTAAACGGTAGTAGAATTTGGAGCAAATAGGGGCCCGGGAACAAGGGGCCCCCATACAAAATTTTCGTAAAATCTACATTTTTCAATTTAGAAGCTCCAAATTTGGTATACATCTCATGGTATTCTAACTTAGACGGTAGATGGTTTTTGGAATCGGTCGGGGCCTGGGGTCAAGGGGCCCCCGATACAAAATTTTCGTAAAATCTACAGTTTTCAATTTAGAACCTCCAAATTTGGTGTACAATCTCATGGTACTATAACTTTGACGGTAGATAGTTTGGGGAACGGGTCGGGGTCAAAGGCCCCGATACAAAATTTTCGTAAAATCTACAGTTTCCAATTTAGAACTACCAAATTTGGTATTCTACCTCATGGTAGATGGTTTCTGACTTAGAAGGTAGATGGTTTTGGAACAGCTCGGGGCCAGATGTCCAGGGGGACACGATACAAAATTTTCGTAAAATCAACAGTATTAACTTAGAACCACCAAATTTGGTATACTATTTCATGGTACTCTAATATAAAGGGTATACTGTTTTTTGAAGAGGTCGGCGTCCGAAGTCGAAGGGCCCTCACACAAAATTTTCCTAAAAGCTATCGTTTTCAATTTAGAACCACCAAATTTGGTATACTACCTCATGGTACTCTAACTTAGACGGTAGATGTTTTTGGAAGGAGTCGGTGCCAGGGGTCTATGAGCCCCCATACACATTTTCGTAAAATCTATAGTTTCCAATTTAGAACGACCAAATTTTGGTATACTACCTCAATGTATTCTAACTTAGAGCACAGAAGGAAAGGATCGGGTGCCGGGGTGAAAATGAATCCAAAAATTACATTTCTTACTCTTAAGAACTGCAGCCCAATTCAGCACTTCAATACCCCACCTACGGTCTAAGTTAGATTACGTAGATAGCAATAAAGTGCAAAAATATCCGGTTAATGGTGTATTAAAAACACAAATTAATAGACGTTAGCTTTCACCACCAACGGGTACCTTATCAGGCAGAAAAACAATGTAATGTAAATATGTAAATTTTCTTTTATTTCGTATAATTAAATAAACTAAATCAAAAAATTTAAATGAGTTTACTGGAAATTTACGGAAATATTTTTTCATTCATTAACTTTCACCCGCTAAACTTGGTGATTCTACAAATAGTACACTGCTGGACAATTGCTAAGGACGGATCATAAACGGCTACATAGCGCATAAAAAAGTAAGTGTGGTTGGATGCTAACTGAAATAAAATAATGTCAGAATGTCAGGACATTACAAGAAAGACAATTTATTGTGCTCTGAAATCCAGAAGGCTTTGGAACGTGTTCAAGGGACAAACAGGCCATTTTGTGCAGAATACGTAAACGTGAAAAAATGCAATTACCGTCCGCAGGCGTTCCGGCGTAAGATGTCAAATCGGTATATGGCCACCATGAAGGGCAATGCAAGATTCCACACGTCGCGTCATGCTTTGCACAACATTATCAAGTAGCTGTTGGGGTAATTTATTCCATTCCTCTGTCAGTGCACGGATGAGGGTGTCCATGTTTATTGGAGGGCATTGGCGACCAGCAAGACTCCTCCCCAAAGCATCCCACACATTTTCAATGGGATTCAGATCTGGAGAACGTGCTGGCCATACGAGGCATTGAATGTCCTCGTTCTCAGGACACTCCTGGACAGCGACTGTTCGATGACATGTTGCGTTGTTGTCCATGAAAATGAATTTATCACCGACAGCACCACGGAACATGCGAACATGAGGTAGCAGAACATCATTAATGTATCGTTGGCCAGTCATAGATCCCGGTTGGAAGCACATAGAGGACGTACAGCCATTCATCATGATGCCAGCCCATGCCATGAAACTACATGTCGGATATCGGTCCCTTTCCTGTATGTTTGCTGGACAATATGCAAAACCACTATCACACCAGATAAGTTGTCGTCGACAATCAGACGATAGACTGTATCTACTCTCATCTGAGAAGAGGACAGCAGACCAGTCGTTATCAGTCCAACTGCGATGTTGATGGCACCATTGCAAACGGGCGGTACGGTGACGTCTGGACAATGGGATGCACACAAGAGGACGGTGGGCGTATAGTCCTCCTTCATGCAAACGTCTGGCGACAGTGTTTCGGGAGATCCGCTTGCCAGTAGCAGCAATAAACTGATTTGCTACCTCACTAGCTGTGCTGCGCCGGTGTCTTTTTGTTGATAGCACTATGTACCAATCTTCTGCAGGTGTCGTACTGCGAACACGACCTCCCCGTGAAGTTTTCTACACTCTCCATTTGTTTGAAATTATTTCCAAAGCCTTGAAGCAACACTGTGGCTGACGTCGAACTCTCTGGCAACATCCTTTATTTTTTGCTCTTCTTCAATCTTGGCAATAATACGGCCACGCGTAAAATCATCTAGGTGATGTCGGGAAGACATACTGAAAATTGCAAGTTCGTCAATTGATTCTTTCCCTTCCAACTTTGCGTTTGAACAACAACGGTAAATACGCGTCAAGTTCTTTATATCTCTTATCAGCGCTACGACGTCACGAACAAGTTCGGCAATCCAAAATTTGCATACGCACAACACGTCTTACTGTATCCCGCACTTATGCTAATTTCCACATTTTCCTGCCTTCCATTTTATGGTTGCTATCGTTGCTATTGTCATCCGTCCTTAGCAATTGTCCGGCAATGTATTATTTACCCGTGAAATACCGGGTACTCTTGCTAGTAGGAACTAAAGATAATGTTACACTTTTAGTCAGGTACAAAACAATAATTATAAAGCTCTAGCCCTGGGCCTTATTAACAATTTTCAGTCCGCCGTGCTAATTTTCATAAGGTTTGCATAGAACTAAAATATTTTAGCAATGCGCTTTACTGAGGTTGAAACTGTTAAGCAGGCCCTAGGTTTAGGGCTTTTTGATAGCTTTCAGTCCTATGAGCTGATAGTTATATAGTTTTCAAAGAAAATCAAATTAATTCTGTTTTAATTTTACTCGAGCACATTGCATTTTTAGTAATTTCATAATGCCGTGATCATATTAGCTTTTCATGACAAATCAATTTAAGAGTGTTACGCTTATTAAAAAAATTTAAAAGTCTTAGGCCTAGCGGCCGATAATTAATATTTGGTGCCTAAGTGAAAGCGCAACAATATTAACTTGATTTATTATGCAAACCTTATAAATATGAGCACAGCGATTAAAAGTTACTACAGAGTCCTTGTAAGTAATAATTTTTGACCGAGTGCAAGTTCAATTTACGAAATGTCGACAGGTCAAAATATCTAAAGTAACAATGAAATTTGGAATATTTCTTTTTTCTTTTTATTTCAGTTTTGACACTTGTATTAAGTTCTGAAAACATGTATTTTACCTATATTTTTATCTTCATTGTGCTTTTAACAGAATTTCTTTCCAATGTTTTCGGCATTTCATTTTGTGTGGTTACTTGCATTTATGTTTTGGGCATTTTATTTTGTGTGGTTACTTGTTTTTATGTTTTGGGCAATTTACTTTGTATGGGTATTTTTGTTATGTTTTGGTTATTTTATTTTCTGTGGTGGTTGTAATTTCCACAGCATGAAAAAGGGAAACTGTTAACACTCACGATGCCTACTTGCTTACATTTTTTAAATACAGCACATGTTTTTGTATTGATTTATACCACTTACTCCTTAATATTACTCTATTTTTTCCTTATTATTACTCTATTTTTTCATGTAAATTATTTATGTAAGATATGTCTATTGTGTCGAAGGATTTTGCAATTATATATGAAGCCCTGTTGCTAAAGTTAAACAATATTTCCAACTAAAACAGCGCAGTTCAGACATTTTCCTGCTCTTAACAGAAAAAATGAAAACAAAAACAACAAATCTGAGCAATGGTTGAGGCATCAGACAGTACTTACTAGTAACCAGGCAAAGTTTTGAGGAAGAATGAGCTTAGAATTTCTAACTCCAACAAAAAAGAATAACCGCACTGTATCCCTTCCCATTCCCTAGTGCCGGCATTTGGATGTCTTGAAAGAGAAGTCCTGAGGACACATCTGTATCGTAATTGCCTGAGAATCCGTGACAAGCTCCTGGTGTCGTAGTAAAAAAACACACTTCATACTTCGCGTAAATTGCTTGGATGTAATGCCAACGAACAAAGTTTTGCTCTCGCATTGGATTTCCATTGCTTTTGATGGAATACTTTTCCGCTGGGGTTCACCGCTTTCAGTATAGTCTTCAGGACACACGGCAATACACCCCAACGTAAAACACCAATTTCACGGCAATTAACTGCAATTAGCGAAAGAGGAGCGATACAGGAAATAAGTCGAACGAGACGCATCTGAACTTAGAAAGTCGGGGGAAGGTGTTGCATGAAAAATTGTGTTTGGCTTACAGACCATTGGCACGTAGGGACGCAGGTCCTTTTTTTTATATATTACGGGGTAAACAAATTGTATTTTCAGTATAACAGTTTTCTTTCATACGCATGGTGCAGCACAGAAAAAAATTTGAATTTATTTTTGAGAATTAGCTTGACGCTTACCGGCCCAGTCCGCGCTTGCTGCCTCCCCCAGAACGTGACGCCCGGGTGTTTCGCATCCGTTGATCATCCGCTTGGAGCGTCCCTGCTGAAAAATACATGTACCTCTGCGTTTTGGAAAAACAAAATATAAGATGCCGATCCCTTAACTTAACCTTTTCTTGTGGCCGCAGGTACGAAAATCTTGAACTTCGCCTAAACCCTAACTGGAGAAACAGCCTTCATGTGATCATCTGTATTCTGATTGTTTTATTGAATGGTTGCTCATCAGTTCGTGGTTAACTGGAGAACAGGAAACGTGCTTGTTAAAACCTTTGTTGTGCGTTGTCAAGTGATAATAGTGGAAATGTCATTCTATATATTTTGGAAAGAGAAAGCATTGTTTTCCGAAGACATGACTGTGCATCATATTATGATATTCAGCTTGCACCACGATACGTATAATGGTAGATTTTGAAATAGCTATCATTATAATGCTGCCAAAAAGGAATTTTTGAAGGACACAAAAATGTTGTTGGTTTCATCTCGGAAAAAAATGTGCGGAGGAATATCCATCCTCTGGCGTAGCCTCGGAATATGAGGAAAACAGTGAGTTTGCTCTCAAAGTCAGACATTTGCAAGCACTCGCATTTCTTTCATCTGATGAAATTCCAGCTGCTTATGAAGAAGTGAAATCAATTTTACTAGAATATGCAGATTCTGTAGTTCAGTGGTTTGAGGAAAATTATGTTCTTGGAAAATTTTGTGGAAGCAGAAGAAACAATCCGAGCAGAAACCCGTCGCTTTTTCTACCAACAATTCGGTCAGTAAGTGAAAACAATTTACTTGGCTTTCCCAGAACGCAAAACAAACTTGAAGGATCAGACAGACGCTGGAATACAATTCTGGGAGAGAAAAAACTGGGACTGTATAAAATAATCACTGAAATTGCGAAACACCAGGGAACAGCTACGGCTAAAATCGAAAGAGTGATATCACAGATTCCAACAAATCCACCTAGAAGAGAAACGCTGGCAAGATAAAAAGGGATTCGAACTTTTTTGGCGCACAGAGACAATGTTAATGTGCTAAGCTTTTTAGGAATAATTTCTTATACTTCTACCCTTTCCTAAAATGTGCTGGTATTTTTCACTAATTGAATTATACCTTTTGCTAACTTGTATTTAAATTTTTCAAGAATGTAATTCTGCCAAAAATGCAAGAATGTAAAACACAGCGCAAAATTTAAAAAGACAAATTTTTCAAAATAGCATGTCAAAAACATAAAATGTCAAAAAGTAATCAAAAGGTGAAACAAATAAAAATTTAAAATGCAATCACAAGTCACAAGTATAACAAAAATTCGAAACGTTATGTGACAAGCACAACACAAAATAAAAAAAAATGCCAAATCATAAAAAAGAAATGCACACGCTATGTAAAATGTACAAAATAAAATAAATGTCATATTCATAAGGATTGCATGACAAGTCAAGTTAATAATGAGCTTTTACTTAGGCTTCAAACAATAATTATTAGCCTCTATCCCTTTTTAAAAATCTTTAATAAGTGCAACATTATTAACCTCACTTGTCATCACAGATAGTCAATATGACCATGTCATACAATTACTTAAAAGACTTGTGCCTAAGCCTAATGGCTGTTTATAGTTTTGTACTCGAGTAAATGCGCAACAAATAAACTTGACTTTCTATGAACATTTTATGTATATGAACACGGTTGATTGAAAACTGATCAAAACGCTGTACCATAACTTTGGCCTGTTATCGAAACCTTATGAATACGTCGGACTAAAAATTCCTAAAACAAGGTTACGCCTAAGGTCTTGTAATTAAGGTTTTGTGACTGAGTAAAACTGCAACATTGATAACTTGACATGTTGTGTTAACGTTGCCGATATAAGCACGGCTGATTAAAGATTTCCAGAAATAGCCTTTGGGATTAATGTGTTGCAACTGTGTAAAAGTGTAACATTATGTTTATTTTCTATATAAACCAAACTACGTGCTGAAATGGCCCATCTATGTATACGTATACTTCAACCACATACCGAAGCGCTGACAAGGTGAAAACAAAAGTGCGATTTTGTACGGTCCCCTAACATTTTATGGCCAGCCTACATGGAAGTGGACACGTTGATATCAAAAACGTACTTTTCATACGGCTCCATAACAAATAGCAATGGACCCGTCGCAATCTTTTTTTTTTAGTTGAGGGTTTACCAACCACCGTGATCAATTCAGTGGGCTATAAGCAGTCGGTCGTTCCTAATTTTGTGTCACTGATTCCTGGAAAGGGGAATAGCCAGTGGCAGAAGTAAGTCACAAAGTCCATGACTCACAGGGATTCGAACCAGGATCTTTCTCGACGAGTGGTCAGAAGCCAGCGCTTAGACCACTGCGCCACCGTAGCGACTCACGTTGAAATGCATTCTTCATACTGCCTCAAACGCTCTTAGGGACATATTAGATTGAACTAGACGCAAAGAAATCATTAATATATTTTGTACTAGCAGGGATACCAGGTATACGCCAGGTACATATTACTATTTGTGGAATCACCAAGTTCAGCGGGTGCAAGTTAATGAATGAAAAAGATATGCCTGTAATTTTCCTGTAAACTTATTTTAAATGTTTTGATTTAGTTAATTTAATTTTATGAAACAAAAAGAAAGGAAAAGGAATGGAAATACTTACCTTCGAGGAGACATCTATAGAATTGCCATACATCTGGCATGTGCTTCTAAGAATTCCGCCACACAGAAATGCAATGTACCTATGTGATGTCGCATGCATACGACTTGACATTGGCATTGATCATCTTTTTCTTACTCTTTTGAATTTTGAATATCTGGAACTCTCTGTTTACTTTACATTATGTTTCTGCCTGAAAAGCCTCCCATTGGTAGTGAAAGCTAAATTATTTTAATTTGTGTTTTTAATACACCATTAACCACATATTTTTGCACATTATTGTTATCTACGGTCTCCAACTTAGACCGTAGGTTGCTTAGTTGGTGGTTTATGGCGTAAGGGCCTCAAAGGGCCAAAGAGCGCCTTAGACCGTAGATAAGAGTATTGGAGTGCTGAATTGTGTTGCAGATCTTAACAGTAAAAAATGGAATTTTCACGAAAATTTAGTATTGGGCCCACTTGACCCCGGGCACCAACCCCTTCCAAAAACCGTGTACCGTCTAAGTTAAAGTACCATGAGATAGTGTCCAAATTCGGTAGTTCTAAATTGAAAACTGTAGATTTTACGAAACTTTTGTGTGGGGGCCCTTTCGCCCTGGGCCCCGACCTCTTCCAAAAACCGCATAAGGTCTAAGTTAGGGTTTCATGAGATAGTATACCAAATTTGGTTCTTATAAATTGAAACTTTAGATTTTACGAAAATTTTGTGTGGGGGGGCCCTTCACCCCGACACCTTCCAAAAACCTTCTACGGATTAAGTCAGAGTACCATGAGATAGTATACCAAATTTGGTGGTTTTAAATTGAAAGCTTTAGATTTTAAGAAAATGTTGTATGGGGTACCTTGACCCCTGGCCCCGACCCCTTACAAAAAACAAATATCGTCTAAGTTTGAGTTCCGTGAGATAGTATACTAAATTTAGTGGTTCTAAATTAAAAACTGTAAATTTTACAAAAATTTTGTGTGGTGGCCTCATGACCCCGGGCCCCGACTACTTCCAAAAGCCGTCTACTATCTACAATAGAGTACCATGAGATAGTATACCAAATTTGGTAGTTCTTCATTCAAAACAGTTGATTTTACGAAAATTTTGTGTGTGTGAAGGGAGGGAGGAGGGTGTTCTTAGATCCCAGGCTCCGCCTCGTTCCAAATACCCTCTACAGTCTAAGTTAGAGTTTCACGAGACAGTATACCAAATTTGGTGGTTCTAAATAGAAAACTGTAGATTTTACGAAAATGTTGTATGAGGAGTGGGGGGGGGGGCTCTGACCCCTTCCAAAAACCGTCTACCGTCTAAGTTATCGTACCAAAAGATAATACACCAAATTTCGTTGTTCTAAATTGAAAACTCTAGATTTTACAAAAATTTGGTAAGGGGGCCACTTGTCCCCGGGTTCCGACCCCTTTCAAAAAGCATCTACAGTGCAAGTTAGAGTACCATGCGATAGTATATCAAATTCGGTGGTTCGAAATTAAAAACTGTAGATCTTTCGCAAATTTGGCATGGGGGCTCCTGTCCCCTGGCGGCTACCCCTTCCAATAGCCATCTACGGAATAAGTTAGAGTACCATGAGCTAGTATACCAAATTTGGTGGTACTAAATTCAAAGCTGTAGATTTTACGAAAATTTTGTATGGGGGCACCTTGACCTCGGGCCCCGACCCCTTCCAATAGCCGTCTACTCTCTAAGTTAGAGTACAATGAGATAGTGTACCAAATTTGGTGGTTCTAAATTTAAAAACTGTAGATTTTACAAAAATATTGTATGGGGGCCTCTTTGACCCCGGGCCCCGACCCCTTCCAATAGCCGTCTACTCTCTAAGTTAGAGTACAATGAGATAGTGTACCAAATTTGGTGGTTCTAAATTCAAAACTGTAGATTTTACGAAACCTTTGTGTGAGGGACAGCTTGATCCCGGGCCCCGACACCTTCCAATAGCCGTCTACTGTCTAAGTTAGAGTACAAAGAGTTAGTACACCAAATTTGGTTGCTCTAAATTGAAAACTGTAGATTTTACGAAAATTTTGTATGGAGGTCACTTGACCCCGACCCTCTTCCAAAATCCCTCTACAGTTTAAGGTAGAATTTCATGAGATAGTATACCAAATTTTGTCGTTCTAAATTGAAAACCGTAGGTTTTACGAAAATTTTGTATGAAGGCCACTTGACCCCGATCCCATTCCAAAATTTCTCTATAGTTTAAGTTAGAATTTCATGAGATAGTATACCAAATGTTTTGGTTCTAAATTGAAAACCGTAGATTTTACGAAAATTGTGTATGCGGGGTGGAAGGCTCCGACCCCTTCCTGAAACCGTCTACGGTCTAAATGGGAGTACCATGAGGACATTTTCTGGACCATGTCGACATTATGACCGTGTAGACATTATGACCGTGTCGACATTATGACCGTGTCGACATTGTGACCGTCGACATTATGACCGCCACCGCACAAGCAAATTTAATAGACAGAAATGTTTGCTCACCCCACGTACCTCGTAGTGGAAGTATCGGTCCCTTACGTAGTGACGTCACTGTAAAGAATAAGTAGACCGTCGATACTTGGTCGATACAACTGAAGCACTTTCGGGAGAAATGTTGTGAACAATTTTTAATTCAAATTCGTTTTGAATTTCAAAACTTTCAGCCAAGATGGAATGTAAAGAAACAAAAACAAAAAAACAGCGTCAACAATACACGCAGGAAAAACTGACATCCATGTGAATATTTTATTTATTGTAAACCAAGATTTCCACAAGTCGGAATAGCAAAGCACATTTACTGGACACATAACAACAGATACGAAGATGAAACGATTGAGCTTACAGGCCCATGCGACTTGCGGAACACGCAGACTTCAATAGTTCGTATGGCCCTAATGGCTGGCAATAACGGCCGCTACAAGCCGCGACATCGAACGAACGAAGCTTTGGATGTGGGGTTAGGATATGTCGGTTAAGGCTGCTTCCACACGTTGCCACAGTTCATTAGGCGTATCCGCGGGTGGTGCTTGCCGGGCCACTTGGTTGCCGATCAGCGACCAGACGTGTTCGATGGGCGACATATCGGGAGAACAGGCGGGCCACGGCAGCAGTGACACCTGGTGGGCCATGACGAATTGTTGCACGATGCGTGCCACGTGCGGGCGCTCATTGTCCTGTTGAAACGTGGCCACCGGCAGGTTCTGCATGTAAGGGAGGACTACAGGCTCCAAAACGTCGGAGATGTAATGTTGAGTGTATCGGAGATGCGTATCAGAGGGGTACGGGGGTCATATCCAATTGCACCCTAAACCATAACGCCAGGCGACGGACCGGTATGGCGATGCATAATGCAGGCGTCATACAGTCTCTCGCCGCGGTTCCGCCACACGTGGATTCAACCATCGTGGTGTTGCAGACAGAAGCGGGATTTATTGGAGAAGACAATGTCGTGTCATTCCCAATCCCAGGAGCGGCGTTCAACGGCCCACTGTCGTCGCACTCGCCGGTGGTATAACGTCAATGGTAATCGGAGCAATAGGCGCTGTGCGACAAGTCCCCGCTCCTGCAGACGACGTGGAACGGTACGTTCTGACACAGGTTGTTGCGCAACACACCCTAATTCCTGCGCTAACTTTCGTGATGTGGCGGTGCGCGCCGTCAATTCCCGCCGCACAACATGTCGGTCCTTTCGTTCGGGGATAGGCGGCGGCTGGGGCGATCGCTCACGTCGGTCCTTTCGTTCGGGGGTGGGCGGCTGCTGGAAATCGCTCACGTCGGTCCGTCCGTTTCTCCTGCTCCCACCGAATCCATACTCGCCTCACTGAGGCTGGATGTCGTCCCACACGGGCGCCGATGTCTCGGTACGATAAGCCGCTGTCGCGATAAGCCACTATTCGTCCTCTGTCGAACTCCGAAACGTGCAGGAATGACTGTCGTATTCTACGACGAGGCATCAGAAAGCTTCCCACGCACAAGTCCGGCAGCATAACACTCTTCCACTACTTACACCTCGCATTCTGTGCACCCTTCTTATAGTGCTTCTAGGTGGCTGCCGGGCGCACATGATTTGCATATGCCCTGCATTGCTAATCATTTGCATGTCCTCTTGCGGGCGACGCATGCTGCGAATTTTAGGTCAATCGGATGCTTTCTTCTTGGTGTTGCATTTTGGGTGGCCAGCAGTGTAGTACTCAAGGAAGGAGCATGAGATAACACATTTTGGACGCTATTGTCACAAGAAAAATATCCCTGTTTGAAATTTGTTGCTTTGCGGCTGACTGCATTTTATGGATCCAAGATAACTCTGTGAAGCAGCTTTTTTCAGAAATGAAAATAATGAAATCGAAATACAAAATTGATGTTCATTCAGAAGCGTGTCTCCGACTGTGCTTCAATGAATATGTGCCTGGTTATTCTAAAATTTGTGAGGACATGCCGTGTCATGCATCAACATCTAAGAATTAAATACTGTAAATAAATAATCTATAAGGAAAATTATATAATTTGTTTTAAAAATAGTGTTTCACAATTAAAAAATATTTAAATCTTATTTTTCTGTGTTAGTTTCCAAACTTACAGAACCACACACACTAACAAAACATTCGTGATATAGGCTTATTTCTATTTAAATATGCCTATACCACTGCGATAAACCATGGTTGATCAGAGTAGGGAATGATAGCTTAAGGTAGATCTCGGTTCCTCAAAGTTTGGCCACCCAGCCTACAACTCGGACGCACAAAATTCTGCTGGTTCTTATGTGAATGGAACAGTAGGGACAGAAATTCTCATGACACTAAAAAGACCTGGCCTAAAAAAAGAGTCCTTAATCCCAGGTAATAAAAATATTGTTGCTGAGCCATTAGTAAGTCCTCAGAACGTGTACTTATCACCGCTTCACATCAACCTGAGTCTGATCATTTTTTTGTAAAGGCATTGAATAAAGATGGAGAAGCCTTTCGTTTTCTAAAGAACTAGTTCTCCAAAACATCTGAAGCCAAAATTAAACAAGGATGTTTTATTCGTCCCAATTAAGGGAACTTATGCGTGATCTTGCATTTGAAGGCACTTTGAATGCCTTCAAATGCAAGATCTTCAGCTGCTGCATGAAAGTCCCTTAAAGGTGTGGTACTGAACGTTTTAGGTAACCGGAAGGCAGAAAGTTATATAGAACTTGTTACTGAGCTTCTAGAAACCTATAAGGCCATGGGATGCGATTTGTCCCTTAAAATACATTTCGTTGGCTTGCATCTGGACATTTTCCCACAGAACTTAGGAGCTGTAAGCGATGAACACGGATAACGTTTTCATCAGGATATATGTACTATACGAAATCGCTTTAAAGGAAATGGAGCCTTAAATGCTAGCTCTAACAAGTTAGTAAAATCACGCTATGCATTGATTATGATACACTTTCCAACATACCAGAAATAATTACTCAAGTTATGAGGATAATGGCTGTAGAATAAATCTCGCTCGTATGACCCGACCTTTGACTCTATTTCGATGACATTCAACAGAACCAGTAAAATATACTTCCGGAACAACATGAAAAGTTTTGCCTTAATCGGAGCATTTTTACGTAAGTTATGACGCATAAGGGCAATGGAATGGATCCCGATCCTATATCCTGATCTTTGGCCCCAATTCACCCATTTTCAATAGGGTTCGTACCCAAGTGGTCCCCTACCACATACTAATGTTCCATTGAAATCGAACCATTTGTACTCAAGTTATGACGCATAAGAGGAATGGACTGGATCCCGCTCCTACACTGGTGTGGAAAAATTAAGGACGAAGTGCAGAAATTAGCATAACAGAAGAACGAACAGGCAGAACTGACCGAAGGACCACTCAGAAGATAGACTAGGGTCAGGTACGGTAGGGCATGCGCATATATGCAGCATGACGTATGGGGGAGTGTCGGAAGGGTATAAAGCACACGGGCGGTGTACGCTCAGCAATTCAGTGAAAGCTATTGCACGGTGTAAATCAATTTGAATGACGTCGAGTAGCTGCCATCGTGTGATATGCCCAACAGGCAATCCAGTAGACGACATCTAGATGACTCTACTGGAGGTCGCGTCATTGGGAAGTTGGAAGAAGGTCGAAGTGTGACTAGTGTGGCCGAGAAGTTCGGGATCGCTCACAGCATCGTTTCACGAGCTTGGAAAGCATTTCAAACGACAGAAACAGCTGTCCGAGAGTTTACCAGTGTCCGTCCACGAGCAACCACGGCGGCGGTCGACCGGTATATTGTCCTACAGGCGAGGAGAAACAGAGGGCAGACAGCGGGAGAAATCGCAAGGCACATGCAACACACAACTGGACGTCCGTTATTGCTTTTCACCGTGGCCGGGATGCTGCACAAATGTGGTCTATTTGCAAGACGACCAGTACGGTGTGTGCCATTAACGCCTGCTCATCGGAGACGGCGATTTCTGTGGTGCCAGGAACAAAAGAACTGGACACATCAGCAATGGGGTCGAGTTCTCTTAACGGACGAGAGCCGATTTAGTCTGACGAGCTATTCTGGACTATACACATCTGGAGAGAGCAGGGAACACGCAATCACACCTCCAACGTCATCGAAAGGGACAGGTTTGGAGGTGGCGGAGTTCTCGTTTAGGGCGGTATCATGCTTGGTAGCCGTACTGACTTTCACATTTTCCAAGGAGGTTCAGCCACTGGTGTCTGCTATTGTACCGAGGTTTTCCTGCCTCACGTGCGTCTGTTTAAAGGTGCTGTGGGTCCTGAGTTCCTCTTCATGGACGACAACGTTACACTTCATCGTACAGTGGCTGTCGTAGAGCTGTTGGAGAGTGAAGATATTCAACGAATGGATTGGCCCGCAAGGTCCCCGGACCTAAATCCAATCGAACACGTGTGGGACCTTCTCGGGAGACGCTTGGCAGCACGTGACCAGCGGCCAGCAACGATTCCGCAGCTGCGATTGACGCTACAAGAGGAATGGGCCGCGATACCTCAATAGCTCCTTGATAACCTCGTCCTCAGCATGGACAGACGTTGTAAATCCTGCAACACAGTCAGGGATGATCATATCCCCTACTGAAGACTGGATTTTTCTTGGCAGTCGCCTGTCACATGAACGTTTCTGTCTTCTGTCCAGTTGTGCTCAAAACTACATTTTCAATAAAGCGCCTTTGTATCCTTTGGACTCCTTGTTTGGACGTTTTGCTCACTTATCCCATATTCTTACATCTTGGGGATCTTATGGTATGATCCGAGTCGATTTGGAGCATTTCTGCACGACGTTACATTCGAAAAACCGTCTCGTTTTTAATTTTCGCACGCCAGTGTATGTGCTGACCCCACTTCACCCATTTTCAATAGAGTTCGTCTCCGGGTGATCCCGTATCATATACTAAAATTTCATCGAAATCGAACAATTTTTACGCGAGTTATTGTGCGGACTGACAGACGGACGGATGGAAAAACGGACAAAGCTGGAGTATATACGCTTCTTCACCCCACGGTTGGAAAGCGTAAAAAAGGGATGTAGTACAACTGAAGTACAGAAGAAAAACTAAAATAACTACTTTTTAAGGAAAGTGTAATTAATTGCTTGTAGCGAAATATACATACCAAAATGAAAGCTTATGGTACACTGAAGCAACAAGTTACTCGATAACTACGCCCGATTGCAGCATAATTTAGTAAGCAGATTTGTAATCAGCATGACAAATACTGTATGATTCGGCAGATGCAGTATTTGTAACAAAAAAAGGTAATTTTTGTCGTTCAGTGTAAATTTAACTTTACCTGTTTAGGCTTGTTTCGCAGAAACCTTTTCATTTTAAAAGAAAATAAAGCGAAAAAAGGGTGTGGTGAAATGTAATAACGTCTTAAAATACTTTATCTCTTTTAACTAAGGAAAAAGAAACACATCCCGAGTGGTGCGTGCATTTTACGTTGATAAATTCAAATTGGTTTTCCAAATCTATGCTAAACTTTTACCAAAATTTGTAATAAAAGGTAAGATTAGCTGAAATTTGTTTTATATTTATGCCATCGATATCTTTACATTTAACAATTTCAAGAATGTGCTTTTGTGCTAGAAGATTAAAATTATTTTAAAATACCTGAGCATAGGTACTTGTCCTTGGCAAATTGATTATGTATAATGTCTAAAATACATATGCTCTATATGCAGACATTGTGCTATACGAAAAGTGGTCCAATTTTTGTGCAAATCTAAAGAGATCCAACAAAACGAAACATGCAGGAATAAAAACCTATGAAACTCCAAACCAAATCGGGACCAATTCGGCCCAACCAAAACAAATCGGGACCCAACCGTCATCCAAAAGAGCATGGATATCGAGGTTCACAGAGCTGAGTAATCCAAATGGTGCGAAATGAAACATTTTCGCCGCATCCAGCCAACAGTTACTCGATGGGGAAAATAATGGTCGAGATAACCTTTACACAGTCATCAGAGAGAATGTAATGAACGCTGAATCTGGACACCTTGGAAAGACCTACAGGTTTTGCTACAGCCATGCGACGTATAAACATCGGTGTTAGCTACCATTACCAGAATGAGCAAGGCAACTTGCACCATTCCATAATAAAATGATGTTTGACATAGAAAATGTCACACCAAGAAGTACTTATCGGAGAGCCATGCAAATTGGGGGGTTTGTGCCGGATGTTATGTAATGCAAATAATTGTAGTTGCGAACTAATCACGTGATGGGTGAGGGAGATAAAAGAGACACATGGCTCAGAGTGGCTACGTTTTGTCGTTTACACTTAGGTGTAAAGAGATTTTCGTTGTGAATGCATATTTAAAGAGTTAGAGTGACTGGGGAAACTCATCAGGGATACTACTATCTCAGGGACACCTTCACCAGTTGATTCATCACAGAGTACGTACGGTTGGCTTCTTCCTGAATCGCATCCCGGCGGAATTTCATCAGAATGCAAAAGCTGTCTGGTGAATGTGGAGATAATGGTTGGAGGAAAGAAATGTACATCGCTGTAGTGGCACTGGTGTACGTAGGCGGATGTCCCAAAAACTAGATCGCAGCATTCGACGGCAAGCTATGGTAGCCTCACAATCCACAGCAGACAGCGTTCGACGCGGGGAGATATACAGCTATGGACATCCCCGTATCGACAAAGACTATGAATCGCATATTGGTTGAGGCAGATTTGAGCTTTCGCCAGCTGTTGCGACGGAAGCCACTTACTGCAGCCCATCGTCGTAGAAGGTTGCAGTGGTTCTACACCAGACATGCGTGACGGAACGAATAGAATCATCTCGTGTACAGCGACAAGTCTCGTCAGAGTCGTGATCGCAGATTGACACTCCGGAGAAAACGTGTCTCGGGGTTGATCTTCCTTCCATTTGTCACCGACTTAAGGCTCCTCAGCTGGTGCCATGACTCTGGGGCGCTATCAATTTCAACAACCGTCCACCGCCCGAACATGTGGTTGGTACAATGACATCCCGGCGGTATGTCCATGAGGTGAGCAGCTTATTTTGTTCCCGTATCTTCGTGGCATTCCTGATGCCTAGTTTCTTCAAGATAACGCCCGCCCACAAGGTATCCAGGTGATACCCTCACCAACTCGATCCAAAGACTTTTTCCAGTACAGAATGTGTGGGACGTCGCTGGCAGTTGATTTAATGCCTCTGCATTACAGCTCCCAGTGTCGATGAATTTTGGATATAGGTCAACGATGCATGGCCAGCGATACCTCAGAACACCATGCAAATTATTTTGTATTCAAAACCACGCTATGTTGCCAATCTACAGTGTACATCACAGCACGGTAGTCATAAAACCTACTTCGTGAAGGCACATTTAAAAAATTTTTATTTAAATATTTATGATGTTACATTATTACATCATAAATCAGAGATATGTATGTGCAATTAAAAAGTAATAGCAACAAAGGAAAACAGGGAAAAGGCCTCACAGAGACCTGACGTGCACTGAATCCCCAAAACAGAGCAAATGAGTCAAGCACCGGCTATAACAACACAGTAAGGGAAAGATGTGTACGTTAGTCCCATTTTTTTAGTTATTAAGTAAGTATTTTTTTTAAATGTTACATTATTAATATCAATGAGCTCCACAGACTGACCATTCCAGTACTCAGGACCAATGTAGTTAATACCTTGCCTTGACATCTGTGTCTTAGCTAAAATAGGCTGCAGTAATACCTTTTCTTTGTTTTATAATTATGAGTAATGAAATTTAAATCTATTACATCGGAAAACAAATTATGTTTTTTTCCTTTTAAACATCAATTTACTAATGTTAAAATGAAATAATTGCTTAATCAACAGAATTCCATACCTATTTGGGCCAACACGAACATGATGATAGTGAAATAATTGTAAGTTGTTAAGCGTAGATGGGGAGATCATTATATCCAATAATCTGATTAACTTATTCTGTAAAATATGCAACCTATTTATATTAATTTGGGTAGTCTGTCCTTAAGAGGCAGTGCCATAATTGATATGTAAATGAATCAATGAATACTGCAATATTTTAAGAGTTTTAACTGCAAAACATGGTATTACCCTAGAGACAATGCTAATATGTTTTGCAATTTTATTTTTAATATATGTTATATGATTGTTCCATTTTAGAGTAGAGTTTAGAATAATTCCCAAAAACTTAAATGTTTGCACACATTGAATGGTTTGATTATTCAAAGTTAAATGATGGTGGTGCATCAAAGATATTCTTTGTCTAGTGAAGATGAAATATTTAGTCTTATTGAGATTAACTGTTAAATCAATATATATCAACCATTCGGAATAAATTTGAAATTATGTTTTAGCCTGCATAAAGAGATCATTAGTATTTGTTCCTCGGAAAAGTAATGTTACCCCATCTGCATACAGCATTAGCTAATTACAAGTCTGAACATGGAAAATATCATTTATGTATAAGTTAAATAGTAGGGGACCAAGAATAGAAACCTGTGGAACACAACATGTCATTCTCAACAAAGGTGAAGTCAACTAGATAATTCTTAAGAAGAGTGTGGGAAACACCCTGATCCCCAAATAATACAACGTAGTTCATAGGAAATCATGTATCACAGGATCAAAGGTCTAAATGTGATATAATTCTGTCAACAAAATGTTTCTACCAATGTTATATAAAACTTTGGTACTTAATGTGATATAATTCTGTCAACTAAATTTGCTACCGTCAGAATTTAAATCATAATCATTTTGTTGATAAGTCCAAAACATAGCAAAAGTTATTTCTGCAAGTTCTAATTTTATTTTTTATTTTTTTGGAATAAGTGTTTGCAAATATAAGATCGCAGATTCAGTAGATTTATTAGGTTGGAATCCAAACTGATTTCCATTTTTAATATTATATTTTAGAAAGTATGTGATCAATCTTCTGTATAACAAATCCTCCAAGGCATTTGCAAATATTGAAATCTTCACAATTGGTCGGTAATTATTAGGATCACTTCAGGAGCCAGATTTATAAGTAGGAGTTAATTTTTTGATTTTTAAAGAACTGGGATATGTACCTGAGGAAAAAATAGAGTTATAGATTGTTAGTAAAGGTTCTATGACTAAATCAGCCACATCCTTTACAGCCGATGATTGAATTTCATCATAACCTGGACTGCAGTTTGTCCTAATGTGATATAATTCCGTCAACAATTTAGATTTTGAAATTGGGAGTATATGAAAACTATTAGTTATGTGTAAGTTATTGAAATATTGTAAATATGTTTCGTTAAAAAGCCGCTTGTTTAATTTTAAATTTTGAGATACTGAACTAAAATAGTTATTATTTAAAGAATTAGTTATGTGTTGAATATTAGTAATTTTGCTACCGTCAGAATTTACTAAGTGTTCTTGAAAGATACTTTTATGCTGATTACCTAATAAGTTATTTAGGTTCTGCCAAGTCAGCTGCATGTTATTCTGGTCAAAAATATTACCATAATAATTTCTTTGAATTTTACAAATTTTTGAATTTAAGGAATTTCTGTACAATTTAAAAGCATCATAATAAGTTTGTTGTTTACTTTTTAAGAATTTAGAAAACAATTTTTTTACTTTTTTATTTGATTTATGAGGTGTGATGTAATCCATGCTTTACTAATTTTTTTGTTTTTGAGTGAGATCTCAAAATTGCCGGAAAAGCACGGTCGTAGTTTTCCTTAAAGACTCGGAAGAATTTATCAAATGATGTATTTGGAGAGTCATCTAGTTGTAAGTCATTCCATCGTATTTGAATTAATAATTGCCCAAATTTTTCAATATTTTTTTATTTATTTTACGTGATAATAGTATTGAAGGTTTCTCATTATAATTTACAGCAGTTTCCATAAAAACAAAAGTTGGCAAATGATCACTTATACCATATTCAAGAATCCCTAATACTACAATTTCACAACTGAACATTTATGACAGACAGATCTAATGTAGTTTGTGTTAGTGGGGTAATTCTAGTTGGAGATGTAATTGCACTCCAAAACCAGATGATGATAACAACTGACGAAACTGTCTAGTTGTAGAGTTATCTTGAGTAATATCAATGTTAAAGTCACTAACAAGGATTTTTTTTTTGTAAAATTAATCATATTAAGAAGATCATCTAGAACCATAAAAATTATTTGTATCTGAAGAACGAGGTCTATAACATACCGAAATAATGTGGAATTGGTTTTGAATAGTTAGTTATTAAAATTTTGCGCTCATTATCGTAAATTTAGTTATTAAAGAAACATACGGATGTAAATCATTAATATAAAAAGCTACACCCCCACCGCTAGAATTTAATCTATTCAAGTTGAAGACCTGGTAATTATTTATTGATATTGTGAAATCCTCTGGAAACCATGCTTCTGTGATACATTTTACATCTAACGTGGAGTTAATTATCTGTATTAGTGTCTTTAATTGAGTAATTTTGTTAATCAAAGATCTAGCATTAAGATGTATCAATTTAAGAGTAAAGTTAGTGTTAGTTGTTAGTAAATGCTTAAGGTTATGAATAGTATAATATTGACTCTGCAAAATAAAGGTTCAAAGTACAACAAAAAAAATAGTAACATAAATTAAATAGTTAGTCCTTAGTACTGGAGATCCTCAATGCAAACATTTTTTCTTTGGTCACCAGCTCTCTGTTTTATATATAAGTTGCCATTACTAATCCATGCGTATTTGATCATACCCTGATTAATCAACTGTCTGGCATGCCAATGCGTCTTTTTACAGTATGGTAACAAATTTTCATTAATGTAAATTCTAGTTTTTTACCTGTTAGGGACCAAATCTGAGTTTAAAATGGAATTTTATTTTCTCCAACCATCTACTTCTGCTTGATCTGGTAGTAAATTGTATAATGATAGGCACAGTGAAATTTTACCTTGAGTAGAAGGTAGAGCATAAATTACATCAATAACTTCTGGTTTATAGTTTTCTTTTTGTAATTTAGCCGCCATAAAAACAACTATGTTTCTCAGAACAGCTGTATCTCTTACATCATAAACCTGCAGACCATGTATTTCCAAATTTCTTCTTCTGTGCTACTGATTCAACTCTGATAATTCTGACTTTAAAACATTTAAATTTGAAGCGCTGTCAAGCTCAACCCTCTCATATTTGGCTACTCATAGTGTGAGTGTGTCATTCAACTGTTCTAGCTTAGTACCTTTCTGAATCAAGTCATCATATTTATCACTGAAGGACTGCACGGATTGTTTAATGTCCTGAAACCCCTTTTTTAAGTCCGATATGCAATCAAGTTTCTCCTCTAACCGACGCATTGACTGTCTAAGGAAGTTCCAATCTAGTTGATTATGTTCAAACTAGACTGGAAATGCAGTTTTTAAATTATCTGAATCTGCAGTATCTGAATTCATTACACTATCTCCTCGCACATCGCATTCATCTTATACCTCAGATATTAAATAACTTCTTTCTCACCAACTTCTCCACATGTTCAGTAATTTCGTCTCAGTGTGACATTTTCTGTGTGCAGCAGTGTACTCAAAGTTATTTCTTGAATGTTACATACGAAAAGTTTCCAGCTCGTCTTCTCTTGGATCGTGTTCCTCTTCCCCATTGATATTTTCAGCAGTGCCTAGAGCATGTCGAGCTGGAGTAGTTTTGGTTAAGGAACGCCATCACCCCATATATGCGGCATAATTCAGTTTTTTCTAGGAGAAGACAATCGGCGTATGCGTTTTTGGCGAAAACAGGATCAACCCTTAGATCCAGCTGACATTGTCGAATAACAAGTTCCAAGGCAAGCTAGCAGGTGTTATGATATCCAGCTCTATCAGTCATAAAATCTGGGATAGTGCCTAATGAGAGTGCCGAGACAGTTTTACAGTGCCATACTACAGTCACGACAAAAATTAATAGCAACTCTGGAAATTTCTGACGTTTTCGGCTTTCCAACAGTGTTACTACAAAAGTAAATGTGCAGATAATACTCACAATATATATATATATATATATATACACTGCTGGCCACCCAAAATGCAACACCAAGAAGGACACGAGATAGCAAAGCTAGATTTACTGGACACATAACAACAGATACAAAGGTGAAACGATTGAACTTACAGCCCCGTGCGACTTGCGGAACACGCAAACATCAATAGTTCGTGTAGCCCCCAATACTGGCAATAGCGGCCGCTACACGCCGCGGCATCGAACGAAAGAGGCTTTGGATGTGGGCTTGGGGTATATCGGTCAAGGCTGCTTCCCCACGTTGCCACAGTTCAACAAGCGTAGCCGCGGGTGGTGCTTGTCGGGCAACTCGGTTGCCGATCAGCGACCAGACGTGTTCGATGGACGACATATCGGGAGAACAGGCGGGCCACGACAGCATTGACACCTGGTGGGCCGTGAAGATGCGTACCATGACATCTGGAAGGCCGTTGCAGGATACGTGCCACGTGCAGGCGCACATTGTCCTGTTGAAACGTTGCCGCTGGCAGGTCCTGCAGGTAAGGGAGGACTACAGACTCCAAAACGTCGGAGATGTAGCGGTGGCTGTAGAGTGTACAGGCGATGCGTACTAGAGGGGTGCGGGTGTCATATCCAATTGCGCCCCAAACCATAACGCCAGGCGACGGACCGGTATGGGGATGCATAATGCAGGCGTCATACAGTCTCTCGCCGCGGTGCCTCCACACGCAGATCCTACCTATTTGGTGTTGCAGGCAGAAGCGGGATTCGTCGTAGAAGACAATGTCGTGCCATTCCGAAGTCCAGGTGTGGCGTTCAACGGTCCGCTGCCGCCGCACTCGCCGGTGGTAAAACGTAAATTGAAATCGGAGCAATGGGCGCCGTGCGACAAGTCCCTGCTCCTGCAGACGACGTCGGACGTTACGTGCCGACACAGGTTGTTGCGCAACATACCCTAATTCCGGCGCTAACTTTCGTGATGTGGCTGTGCGAGTCGTCAATGCCCGCTGCACAACATATCGGTCTTCTCATTTCATGGTGTGCCGCGGCTGCGCCAATCCTTCACGTCGGTACGTCCGTCCCTCCTGCACCCACCGAATCCATACTCACCTCACTGAGGCTGAATGTCGTCCCACACGAGCGCCGATGTCTCGGTACGATAAACCGCTCTCGCGATAAGCCACTATTTGTCCTCTGTCGAACTCCGAAACGTGCTGGAATGACGGTCGTATTCTGAGACGAGGCATCAGGAAGCTTCTCACGCACAGGTCCGGCAGCACAACACTCTTCCACTTTTTACACCCCGCCTTCTGTGCACCCTTCTTATAGTGCTTCTCGGTGGCATGCCGGGCACACATGATTTGCATATGCACTGTAATGCTAATCGTTTGCATGTCCACTCGCGGGCGACGCATGCTGCGAATTTCAAGCCAATCGGATGCTTCCTTCTTGGTGTTTCATTTTGGATGGCCAGCAATGTATATCATTTCAAACCACATTTAACGCAGAATCCTAATCAGTTTACAGAATGGAAATATCTTTAACAGAACTCTAATTATGACCAGAAATGTGCTGCAAGGGAAGCACACTTAGTTATGTGCATTGTCATCGTCGTTGCTAAAATCCGACGGAGCTTGCTTGTATATCCGCGTATCAGTAATATAGAGGGTAAACCATATGCGTGGGATTATTCCAGACGTTTTTGCAGTGTGCGTAGTTCGTTCGTTTGCATTGGTGAGTGCGTAGTTCGTTTGCATTGGTGAGTGCGTAGTTCGTTTGCATTGGTGAGTAGTTCGTTTGCATTGGTGAGGAGTTCGTTTGCATTGGTGAGTAGTTCGTTTGCATTGGTGAGTTACTCCTGTGGACTGCAGTGCAAATCTGAAATTTAGAGTGCATTTCGTTTATTCTGTGCAAACTGTGTTGCAGTTATGGGAAGATTAGGTGATATTTCACCACGAAAAGCTTTGCAAATGCAGACTTTAACTGAATTCGGCAAAAGCAATGCAGAAATTGCCAGAATAACTAGTGTGCACAAGAGTACAGTTGGACGGCAACTGACGAAGATCCGTGATATGGGGGATTCAAGAATGGCAGACTGAGTAAATGTGGCCGAAAAATGAAAACGACTCCTAGAAGTAACAACGCGTTGAAACGATTATGTCTGCGAAACAGGTTCGTCTCGGCAACAGTTCTTTCTAAAGAATTGCGGGAGAGCTGTGATAATGTTGTTTATCCTAGAACAGTGAGGACCAGGCTACGTTCTATGCGTCTGACGTCTCATATGGCGGTAAAGAAGCCATTGCTAACCAATGTACAATGCAAGAAACGTTTAGAATGGGCAAAGGAACATATGGAGTGGAACACTGATAGGTGGCGTCAAGTGTTCTTTAGGGATGAGAAAAATTGAACATCGTCGATAACGACGCAGGGTGCCGAGTGTTTTGACGAAATAACGAAGTGTTGCATCCCTCTTGCACACTTAAAGACAAGAAGATATTCATGCAGTGTTGTGGTCTGCTGCTGGAGTGGGGAGAATCTATGTGCGTGAGGGCACTGTTAATGCACAGGTGTACAAAAGTATCCTCCAGGACAAGATGATTTCTTCAGAACGTGATTTGTTCCAGGGCCAGCCATACATCTTTCACAACAATTCGGCCCCGTGCCACTGTGCAGAAATCATTAAAGCTTATGAGACGTCTTTAGGCAATTTTGTGCCTTTTGGTTGGCCTGGTAGTTCGCCAGACGTGAACCCGATTGAAAATTTGTGGACATTCTGAAAAAAAGTGCACGAACGTCACCGCACAAACAAAGTGGAATCGATCAACGCAATTACTGACGTTTGGCACAAATGTATTTCATCCGATATGTTGCGTAAGTTGGTTGACTTCATGCCCAACAGCTGTACAGCCGTTGTTAAATCAAAAGGTCACCCAACGAAATATTAGGTATATAATTGTATTTGAATTTGAACATGCTACTTTGACAGGGATTCTTTCGCAGCACATTTCTGTTCAAAACTTGAGTTCTGTTAAAGATATTCCCATTCTGTAAATTGATTAGGCTTCTACATGAAATATGTTTTAAATGACACACACACACACACACACACACACACACACACACACACATATATATATATATATCATCATCATTGTCAACCATTATCAATCCATTGCTGGACGAAGGTCTCCCCAAGTTTCCTCCACAACGGTCTGTCTTGTGCCAATTTCCTCCATGTCACCCCTGCATACTTTCGAATTTCATCCACCCATCTCCCATGTGGTCTTCTTCTGGGTCTTTTCCTGTCCCTTGGAATCCAATCTAAAATTTCGGCTGTCCATCGATGATCTGTCCTTCTGGCAGTATGTCCAGCCCATTGCCATTTCAGGGATTTAACTCTGATGATGATGTCTTCCACTCTTGTCATTTTTCGGATCCACGAGTTCCTCTTCTTATCTCTCCTGGTTACACGAAGCATGCACCTCTCCATGCTACTTTGAGTTGTCTGCAGTCTTTGTATATCTCTTTTAGTTAAGGTCCACGTCTCTGCACCATACGTAAGCACTGGAAGGATGCATTGATCAAACACTTTTCTTTTAAGACATAATGGCATATTGCTCTTGAAAATTATGCTGTTTCTTCCAAAAGCTCTCCAGGCAAGTTTTGTACGCCGATTAATTTCTTCATCAAAGTGACCCTCACTTGATATCTGCTGTCCAAGATGGTTCTACGTCAATTCGTCGCGCGTCAATTCGTCGACTGCGTCAATTCGTCGCGCGTTAATTCGTCGCGCGTCAATTCGTCGACTGCGTCAATTCGTCGCGGACAAATTCGTCGACTACGTCAATTCGTCGACTACGTCAATTCATCGCGTTTACAGATTTTGGTTACATACAAAACGAATGCAGGAAAACGTACGATTTCGAACGTCTTGCTCCCTGATCAAATTTATAAAGTTTGGACACGCAGACAGGATAGGAATATTACGTTTTTCTTTGGCACTAAAAATATTAGACGGTAGACGATTTTTGGAAAGGGGCAGGGCCCGGTTGGTCAGAGCCCCCATATACAAAATTTTCGTAAAATCTACAGTTTTCAATTCAGAACCACCAAATCTGGTACACTATCTCGTGGTATTCTAACTTAGACTGTAGACGGTTTTGGGAAGCGGTTGCAGAGAGGGGAGGGGGAGGTTAGAGCCGCCCTCCCTACAGAATTGCCGTAAGATATAGTTTTCAATTTGGAACTACCAAATTTGGTATATTATCTCATGGTACTCTAACTTAGACGGTTTTTGGAACGGGTCAAGGGCCCGGTTGGTCAGAGCCCCCATACACAAAATATTCGTAAGATCTACAGTTTTCAATTCAGAACCACCAAATCAGGTATCCTATCTCATAGTACTCTAACTAAGACGGTTATCGGTTTTTGGAACGGGTCAAGGCCCGGGGAGTCAGAGCTCCCCCCCCTCCCCGTACATACAAAATTTTCGTAAAATCTAGTTTTCATTTCAGAACCATCAAATTTGGTATCATGAAACTCTAACTTAGACGCTAGACGGTTTTTGGAAGGGGTTGGAGCCCGCGGGGTCGGAGCCCCCCCCCCTCATAAAAAATTTCGTAAAATCGACAGTTTTCATCTTAGAACCACCAAATTTGGTGTACTATCTTATGGTACTCTAACTTAGACGGCAGACCGTTTTTGGAACGGGTCGAGGCCCGGGGGGTGAGAGGCCCCGCCCACATACAAAAGTTTCTTAAAAACTACAGTTTTCAATTCAGAACCACCTAATCTGGTATACTATCTCATGGTAATCTAACTTAGACGGTTGTCTGTTTTTGGAACGGGTCAAGACCCGGGGAGTCAGAGCTAACCCACCCTCCCTACATACAAAATTTTCGTAAAATCTAGTTTTCATTTCAGAACCATCAAATTTGGTATCATGAAACTCTAACTTAGACGCTAGACGGTTTTTGGAAGGGGCTGGAACCCCGGGGTGAGAGCCCCTCCCCTCCTCATAAAAATTTCGTAAAATCTACAGTTTTCAATTTAGGTCAACCAGATTTGGTATACTACTTATGGTTATCTAACTTAGACGGTAGACGGTTTTTGGATGGGGTCGGGGCCCGGGTCAAGGTAGCCCCATGCAAAATTTTCGTTAAAAGTTCCGTTTTTTACTCTTAAGAATACCCTATTTACGTTCTAAGGCGCTCTTTGGCCCTTTGAGGGCCTTGCACCATAAACCATCAACCAACCAACCAACAAGCCACCTAACCAACCTACGGTCTAAGTTAGGGACTGAAGATAACAGTAAAGTGCAAAAATATGCGTTTAATGGTGTATTAAAAACACAAATCTATATAGTTTAGCTTTCACTACCAACGAACGGCTTATCAGAAAGAAATATAATGTAATGTAAACAGAGAGTTCCAGATATTCAAAATTCAAAACGGTAAGAAAAAGATTATCAATGCCAATGTGAAGTCGTATGCATGCGACATCACATAGGTACATTGCATTTCTGTGTCGCGGGATTCACAGAAGCACACGCCAGATGTACGGCAGTTCTATAGATGTCTCCTAGAAGATAAGTATTCCCATTCCTTCTTCTTTCTTTTTTGTTTCGCAAAATTAAATTAACTAAATCAAAAAATTTAAAATAAGTTTACTGGAAAATTGCAGGAATATCTTTTTCATTCATTAACTTTCACCCGCTGAACTTGGTGATTCCACAAATAGTAATATGTACCTGGCAAATAACTGGTATCCCTGCTAGTACAAATTATATTAATGATTTATTTGCGTCCAGTTCAATCTAGTATGTCCATAAGAGCGTTTGGGGCATTATGAAAAATACATTTCAACGGCGGAGTGATCTAGGCGCTGGCTTCTGACCACTTGTCGAGAAGGATCCTGGTTCAAATCCCGGTGAATCACGAACGTTGTGCTTGATTTCTGGCACTGGCTCTCCCCCTTCCCAGGAACCAGTGGCCCAAAAATGGGAATGTCCGACTGCTTATAGCCCACTGAATTGATCACGGTGGTCGTTACCCCCCTACCCCCAAAAGATTGCGACGTGTCCATTGCTATTTGTTGTGGACCGTACAAAAAGTATGTTTTTGATATCAAGGTGTCCACTTCCATGTAGGCTGGCCATAAAATGTTAGGGGACCGTACAAAATTGCACTTTTGCTTTCACCTTGTCAGCGCTTCGGTATATGGTTGAAGTCATCATCATCATCATCATTGTCAACCATTATCAATCCACTGCTGGACGAAGGTCTCCCCAAGTTTCCTCCAAAACGGTCTGTCTTGTGCCAGTCTCCTCCATGTCACCCCTGCATACTTTCGAATTTCATCCACCCATCTCCCATGTGGTCTTCTTCTGGGTCTTTTCCTGTCCCTTGGAATCCAATCTAAAATTTCGGCTGTCCATCGATGATCTGTCCTTCTGGCAGTATGTCCAGCCCATTGCCATTTCAGGGATTTAACTCTGATCATGATGTCTTCCACTCTTGTCATTTTTCGGATCCACGTGTTCCTCTTCTTATCTCTCCTGGTTACACCAAGTATGCACCTCTCCATGCTGCTTTGAGTTGTCTGCAGCCTTTGTATGTCTCTTTTAGTTAAGGTCCACGTCTCTGCACCATACGTAAGCACTGGAAGGATGCATTGATCAAACACTTTTCTTTTAAGACATAATGGCATATTGCTCTTGAAAATTATGCTGTTTCTTTAAAAAGCTCTCCAGGCCAGTTTTGTACGCCGATTATTTTCTTCATCAATGTTACCCTCACTTGATATCTGCTGTCCAAGATAAACGTACGTGTCTGTTATCTCCAGCTTTTCTCCATCAATCGATAAATCTTCATTTCTTGTAAAAGCATTGAACATCACTTTTGTCTTCTGAAAGTTCATTTTTAATCCCACTTCTTTACTCTTGTCAGCAAGTTCCTGGATCATACTCTGCAGCTCTGATGGGGTAGTTGCAAAAATGACTACGTCATCAGCAAAACGAAGGTGGGTTAGATAATCTCCATTAATCTTTATCCCCTTGTTTTCCCAGCTCAGCGACTGAAAAACAGCCTCCAAAGTGGCATTAAAGAGCTTCGGAGATATGGTGTCACCTTGTCTCACTCCCTTTCCAATTTTTACGTGTGTTGTATTTTCAAACAGCCTAATCTTTGCACTTGCATTTTCATAGATGTTATTAATAATATTAATGTATGCATCTTCAATACCGCAGGTTTTCAGAGCCATTGTAACTGCTGATGGTTTCACCGAATCAAAGGCTTTTTCATAATCGATTAAAAGCCATGCACAATGGAAGTTCATATTCCCTCGCTCTTTCAATTAGTTCTCTCAGCACGTGGATATGATCTATTGTGCTGTAGCCACTCCTGAATCCAGCTTGTTCTCTCGGTTGAGCCATGTCCAGTGTTACCTTCAAGCGGTGTGAAAGAACTTTAGTGAAGATTTTATAAACTACTGATAGGAGGCTGATAGGTCTGTAGTTTCCGAGATCCTCAATGTCACCTTTCTTATGTAGCACGATCATTGTAGCGGTGTTCCAATCCCCAGGAATCTTTCCTTCATTAAGGCATCGAGTGAAAATTTGGGCGAGTACTGTTTCAATTTCTCCACTTGCTTCTTGTATGATGTCTACAGTAATTCCATCTTCGCCTGGAGCTTTTCCCCGCTTCATGTTCTTGATTGCATGGGCAACTTCTGCTGGAAGGACTGGAGGAACTCTGGTACTGGTATCTTTCATGATGTCTGGAGTGCATGTATCATCCCTTTCATATAATTTGGAGTAGAAATCTTTCACTCTTGTCAAAATTTCGCCTCTATTTCTTGTGACAGAACCATCTTCTTTTCTCAGTGCCATAATCTGTTTTCTTCCCTTACTGAGATGTCCCTTTGCTATCTTTGGGCTTTGGATGTTTTCAATTACTTTCCTCACTAGTTCACAGTTGAATTTTCTTACGTCTTCAATGATACGTTTTCTTACTGTCTTGCATAGCTCTATATATTCCACTTTGGAAGTCACATCTTCTTTAGTTGTCGTCATCTCTCTTCTTTTTTTGCATCAACATTTTCGTTTTTCCTGATAATTTGTTTACATGCAACTTGTTCTTAGACCCAGCTAATTTTGTTGCTGTTTCCATAAGAGCTTTGGTTACTTTTCTGTTAACTTCAGAGATGTCCACTTCTTCCGATGTTAGGCCTTCTAAGGCAGAGAACCTGTTCTTCAGTTCCAACTTGAAGGTATTATGGTGTTTTTTAAGGTTGGTTATGTCAATAGATTTTGTTTGTCTTATGAGCTTGCCACGTTCACGTTTAGTGTTGAGGTGCATCTTACATCTCACCAATCTATGGTCACTACCTGTGTTGAACTTGTTTAGCACACTGCAGTCTTCTATGACGATTTTTTTGTTACACATAATAAAATCAATTTCACTTGTCGTCCCATTTGGATGTCTCCATGTCCATTTCCTGTGTGGCTTTTTCTTGAAGAAGGAGTTCAAGATGAAAAACCCTTCTGCCTCTGCAAACTCAACGAGAGTATTTCCACGCTGGTTTCTGTTGCCGTGACCGAATTTACCTACTGAAGTTTCATTCTGTGGCCGTTGCCCTATTTTTGCATTGAAATCACCCATAATTATTTCCAAGTGCTGCTTACCTTTATTATTTAGATGACAAATTTCCTCATAAAATTCTTCAATTTCTTCTTCAGGATGACTTGTGGTGGGTGCATAAGTTTGAATAACCTGAGCCTGGTATCTTTTCGAGAGTTGGATAACAAGTCGTGCAGCTCTGTCAGAGGAACTTTCAACGTCTACAACTTTATCCTTCAGTTTCTTGTTTATTATAAATCCAACACCACTAGTTCTGCCAGTATCTGTCCCACGATAGTAGAAGAGATGTCCACTTTTCAGTTCGATGAGATCTTCTCCTTTTCTCCTTACCTCACTTAGCCCGACGATGTCCCACTTGATCCTTTGTAGTTCCTCTTCCAATTCAAGAAGCCTTGAATCAGAAGATAGGGAGCGTCCGTTGTACGTAGCCAAGGTCAGCATCAGATGGCAGCCTAGTCCGGTCCTCCGGGGATTCTTAGCACCCTCTGCCTTCATGTCGCACTGGCCGCTGCCTTGGCGAGGTACATTCCAGCTGCCGGAGACTGAGAGCCAAGATTCAAGTTGTGGAGTCATTTTGGAGGGGTTTGGCCATAACTCACCACGCTGGCCAAGCGGGTTGGTGAGTGTGGGATAGAATTTCCTCTAATCCCGATGGTATAGTTATACCGCTATTGGCGGTCGTCAGAGCTCCTTTAGTGGGAACAGCATGCACCACGAGAAGGCAGGGTTGACATTTGTCAAGGAGAGGCTGTGATGTTACGCATCTATATATCATCATAATCATCATCATCATCATCATTGTTAACCATTATCAATCCACTGCTGGATGAAGGTCTCCCCAAGTTTCCTCCACAACGGTCTGTCTTGTGCCAGTCTCCTCCATGTCACCCCTGCATACTTTCGAATTTCATCCACCCATCTCCCATGTGGTCTTCTTCTGGGTCTTTTCCTGTCCCTTGGAATCCAATCTAAAATTTCGGCTGTCCATCGATGATCTGTCCTTCTGGCAGTATGTCCAGCCCATTGCCATTTCAGGGATTTAACTCTGATCATGATGTCTTCCACTCTTGTCATTTTTCGGATCCACAAGTTCCTCTTCTTATCTCTCCTGGTTACACCAAGTATGCACCTCTCCATGCTGCTTTGAGTTGTCTGCAGCCTTTGTATGTCTCTTTTAGTTAAGGTCCACGTCTCTGCACCATACGTAAGCACTGGAAGGATGCATTGATCAAACACTTTTCTTTTAAGACATAATGGCATATTGGCCAGGTACCTTCCAGCTGCCGGAGACTGATTGCCAAGATTTAAGTTGTGGAGTCATTTTGGGGGGTTTGGCCATAACTCACCACGCTGGCCAAGCGGGTTGGTGAGTGTGGGATAGCATTTCCTCTAAAACCAATGGTATAGTTATACCGCTATTGGCGGTCGTCAGAACCCCTTTAGTGGGAACAGGATGTACCACGAGAAGGCGCGGTTGACATTTGTCAAGGAGAGGCTGTGATGTTACGCATCACCTGACCTTACAACCCGTTTTCAGTATACACGGACACACACACATATATATATATATATATATATCATCATCATCATCATTGTCAACCATTATCAATCCACTGCTGGACGAAGGTCTCCCCAAGTTTCCTCCACAACGGTCTGTCTTGTGCCAGTCTCCTCCATGTCACTCCCGCATATTTACGAATTTCATCCACCCATCTCCCATGTGGTCTTTTTCTGGGTCTCTTCCTGTCCCTTGGAATCCAATCTAAAATTTCGGCTGTCCATCTATGGTCTGTCCTTCTGGCAGTATGTCCAGCCCATTGCCATTTCAGGGATTTAACTCTGATCATGATGTCTTCCACTCTCGTCATTTTTCGGATCCACGAGTTCCTCTTCTTATCTCTCCTGGTTATACCAAGCATGCACCTCTCCATGCTTGTTTGAGTTGTCTGCAGCCTTTGTATGTCTCTTTTAGTTAAGGTCCACGTCTCTGCACCATACGTAAGCACTGGAAGGATGCATTGATCAAACACTTTTTTTAAGACATAATGGCATATTGCTCTTGAAAATTATGCTGTTTCTTCCAAAAGCTCTCCAGGCAAGTTTTGTACGCCGATTAATTTCTTCATTAATGTGACCCTCACTTGATATCTGCTGTCCAAGATAAACATACGTATCTGTTATCTCCAGCTTTTCTCCATCAATCGATAAATCTTCATTTCTTGTAAAAGCATTTTAACATCACTTTTGTCTTCTGAAAGTTCATTTTTAATCCCACTTCTTTACTCTTGTCAGCAAGTTCCTGGATCATACTCTGCAGCTCTGATGGGGTAGTTGCAAAAATGACTACGTCATCAGCAAAACGAAGGTGGGTTAGATAATCTCCATTAATCTTTATCCCTTTGTTTTCCCAGTTCAGTGATTGAAAGACATTTTCCAATGTGGCATTAAAGAGCTTCGGAGATATGGTGTCACCTTGTCTCACTCCCTTTCCAATTTTTATGTGTGTTGTATTTTCAAACAGCCTAATCTTTGCACTTGCATTTTCATAGATGTTATTAATAATATTAATGTATGCATCTTCAATACCGCAGGATTTCAGAGCCGTGGTAACTGCTGATGGTTTCACCGAATCAAAGGCTTTTTCATAATCGATAAAAGCCATGCACAATGGAAGTTCATATTCCCTCGCTCTTTCAATTAGTTCTCTCAGTACGTGGATATGATCTATTGTGCTGTAGCCACTCCTGAATCCAGCTTGTTCTCTCGGTTGAGCCATGTCCAGTGTTACCTTCAAGCGGTGTGAAAGAACTTTAGTGAAGATTTTATAAACCACTGATAGGAGGCTGATAGGTCTGTAGTTCCTGAGATCCTCAATGTCACCTTTTTTATGTAGCAGGATCATTGTAGCATTGTTCCAATCCTCAGGAATCTTCCCTTCATTAAGGCATCGAGTGAAAATTTGGGCGAGTACTGTTTCAATTTCTCCACTTGCTTCTTGTATGATGTCTATAATAATTCCATCTTCTCCTGGAGCTTTCCCCCGCTTCATGTTCTTGATTGCATGTGCAACTTCTGCTGGGAGGACTGGAAGAACTCTGGTACCTTTCATGATGTCTGGAGTACATGTATCATCCCTTTCATATAATTTGGAGTAGAAATCTTTCACTCTTGTCAAAATTTCGCCTCTATTTCTTGTTATAGAACCATCTTCTTTTCTCAGAGCCATAATCTGTTTTCTTCCCTTACTGAGATGTCCCTTTGCTATCTTTAGGCTTTGGTTGTTTTCAATTGCTTTCCTCACTAGCTCACAGTTGAATTTCCTTACGTCTTCAGTGATACTTTTTCGTGCTGTCTTGCATAGCTATATATATATATATATATATATATAATGGCCAATATGCCATTACACACACACACACACACATATATATATATATATATATATATATATATATAATGTGTGTATTTTTTGTCAAGGAGAGGCTGTGATGTTACGCATCACCTGACCTTACAACCCGTTTTCAGTATACACGGACACACACATATATATAATGCCCAATATGCCATTATATATATATATATATATGTGTGTGTGTGTGTCCGTGTATACTGAAAACGGGTTGTAAGGTCAGGTGATGCGTAACATCACAGGTTCTCCTTGACAAATGTCAACCCCGCCTTCTCGTGGTACATCCTGTTCCCACTAAAGGAGCTCTGACGACCGCCAATAGCGGTATAACTATACCATCGGTATTAGAGGAAATGCTATCCCACACTCACCAAACCACTTGGCCAGCGTGGTGAGTTATGGCCAAACCCCCCCCCCCCAAATGACTCCACAACTTAAATCTTGGCCCTCAGTCTCCGGCAGCTGGAAGGTACCTGGCCAAGGCAGCGGCCAGTGCGACATGAAGGCAGAGGGTGCAAAGAATCCCCGGAGGACCGGACTAGGCTGCCATCTGATGCTGACCTTGGCTACGTACAACGGACGCTCCCTATCTTCTGATTCAAGGCTTCTTGAATTGGAAGAGGAACTACAAAGGATCAAATGGGACATCGTGGGGCTAAGTGAGGTAAGGAGAAAAGGAGAAGATCTCATTGAACTGAAAAGTGGACATCTCTTCTACTATCGTGGGACAGATACTGGCAGAACTAGTGGTGTTGGATTTATAATAAACAAGAAACTGAAGGATAAAGTTGTTGAAGTTGAAAGTTCCTCTGACAGAGCTGCACGACTCGTTATCCAACTCTCGAGAAGATACCAGGCTCAGATTATTCAAACTTATGCACCCACCACAAGTCATGCTGAAGGAGAAATTGAAGAATTTTATGAGGAAATTCGTGATCTAAATAATAAAGGTAAGCAGCACTTGAAGATAATTATGGGAGATTTCAATGCAAAAATAGGGCAACGGCAACAGAATGAAACTTCAGTAGATAAATTCTATCACGGCAACAGAAACCAGCGTGGAAATACTCTCGTAGAGTTTGCAGAGGCAGAAGGGTTTTTCATCTTGAACTCCTTTTTCAAGAAAAAGCCACACAGGAAATGGACATGGAGACATCCAAATGGGACGACAAGTGAAATTGATTTTATTATGTGTAACAAAAAATTCGTCATAGAAGAGTGCAGTGTGCTAAACAAGTTCAACACAGGCAGTGACCATAGATTGGTGAGATGTAAGATGCACCTCAACACTAAACGTGAACGTGGCAAGCTCATAAGACAAACAAAATGTATTGACATAACCAACCTTAAAAAACACCATAATACCTTCAAATTGGAACTGAAGAACAGATTCTCTGCTTTAGAAGGCCTAACATCGGAAAAACTGGATATTTCTGAAGTTAACAGAAAAGTAACCAAAGCTCTTATGGAAACAGCAACAAAATTAGCTGGGTCTAAGAACAAATTGCATGTGAACAAATTATCAGGAAAAACCAAAATGTTGATGCAAAAAGAAGAGTGATGAGGACAACTAAAGAAGATGTGACTTCTAAAGTGGAATATATAGAGCTATGCAAGACAGTACGAAAAGGTATCACTGAAGACGTAAGGAAATTCAACTGTGAACTAGTAAGGAAAGCAATTGAAAACAACCAAAGCCTAAAGATAGCAAAAGGACATCTCAGTAAGGGGAAAAAACAGATTATGGCACTGAGAAAAGAAGATGGTTCTGTAACAAGAAATAGAGGCGAAATTTTGACAAGAGTGAAAGATTTCTACACCAAATTATATGAAAGGGATGATACATGTACTCCAGACATCATGAAAGGTACCAGTGCCAGAGTTCTTCCAGTCCTTCCAGCAGAAGTTGCACATGCAATCAAGAACATGAAGCGGGGAAAAGCTCCAGGCGAAGATGGAATTACTGTAGACATCATACAAGAAGCAAGTGGAGAAATCGAAACAGTACTCGCCCAAATTTTCACTCGATGCCTTAATGAAGGGAAAATTCCTGAGGATTGGAACAACGCTACAATGATCTTGCTACATAAAAAAGGTGACATTGAGGATCTCAGGAACTACAGACCTATCAGCCTCCTATCAGTGGTTTATAAAATCTTCACTAAAGTTATTTCACACCGCTTGAAGGTGACACTGGACATGACTCAACCGAGAGAACAAGCTGGATTCAGGAGTGGCTACAGCACAATAGATAATATCCACGTACTGAGAGAACTAATTGAAAGAGCGAGGGAATATGAGCTTCCATTGTGCTTGGCTTTTATCGATTATGAAAAAGCCTTTGATTCGGTGAAACCATCAGCAGTTGCAATGGCTCTGAAATCCTGCGGTATTGAAGATGCATACATTAATATTATTAATAACATCTATGAAAATGCAAGTGCAAAGATTCGGCTGTTTGAAAACACAACACACATAAAAATTGGAAAAGGAGTGAGACAAGGTGACACCATATCTCCGAAGCTCTTTAATGCCACTTTGAAAAATGTCTTTCCATCACTGAACTGGGAAAACAAAGGGATAAAGATTAATGGAGATTATCTAACCCACCTTCGTTTTGCTGATAACATAGTCATTTTTGCAACTACCCCATCAGAGCTACAGAGTATGATCCAGGAACTTGCTGACAAGAGTAAAGAAGTGTGATTAAAAATGAACTTTCAGAAGACAAAAGTGATGTTCAATGCTTTTACAAGAAATGAAGATTTATCGATTGATGGAGAAAAGCTGGAGATAACAGACACGTACGTTTATCTTGGACAGCAGATATCAAGTGAGGGTCACATTGGTGAAGAAATTAATCGGCGTACAAAACTTGCCTGGAGAGCTTTTGGAAGAAACACCATAATTTTCAAGAGCAATATGCCATTATGTCTTAAAAGAAAAGTGTTTGATCAATGCATCCTTCCAGTGCTTACGTATGGTGCAGAGACGTGGACCTTAGCTAAAAGAGACATACAAAGGCTGCAGACAACTCAAAGCAGCATGGAGAGGTGCATACTTGGTGTAACCAGGAGAGATAAGAAGAGGAACTCGTGGATCCGAAAAATGACAAGAGTGGAAGACATTATGATCAGAGTTAAATCCCTGAAATGGCAATGGGCTGGACATACTGCCAGAAGAACAGACCATCGATGGACAGCCGAAATTTTAGATTGGATTCCAAGGGACAGGAAAAGACCCAGAAGAAGACCACATGGGAGATGGGTGGTTGAAATTCAAAAGTATGCGGGAGTGACATGGAGGAGACTGGCACAAGACAGACCGTTGTGGAGGAAACTTGGGGAGACCTTCGTCCAGCAGTGGATTGATAATGGTTGACAATGATGATGATGATGATGATAATACTGAAAACATCAAGACTGCAAATTTCTTCAATAAATACTGAGCAGCAAGACCAAACATCACTGACAACTGGGATAACAGAGGGATATCTTCTTCATGGCTTTGTCAAGGGCAAGACATGGACAACACCTAACCAGGCTCTACAGAGAATCAAAAGTGTGGGTTTCTGCGATAATCTAGTCTGCAAAGTAACGGCAACAAGCCAGCCAGAACCGGTAACAGAAAAAAATTAAAATAAAAAAAACAAAAAATCCCACTAAAAATTATAATAAAAAAGAAATAAAAATTTGTTAAAATTAAGAATTAAAACAAAAATAATAAAAAAAACAAAAATTCAGAACAAACCCCCAGAGAGAGGACTAAGTAACGTCCGAACCCCTGACGCCCAAAAAACAAACAAAAAAAGAAAAGAAAAAAGAAAAAATAATTTTACTTAAAAAAGGAAAACCTAATAGTGAAAAAACAACAAAACCCCATACAATAACTAGACTCTACCCACAGCAGACTAAATTCCACTAGGCCCGACCTCACATCTGATTCGAAGAAATTTGAGCATGACCTCAAAATAAGCAAAGATACCGATTATAAAGGGAGAAAATTTACAACTTTCAAACATGAACTGTAATTATGTATAATCAAAAGACGAAACCTAATAGTGGAAAAAGACTAAAAATAGTTACTTATTTACAAGAAAACTGCCTATTGAGAAATATAACCATATTATGGAAAGAACAAAAGCATGTTAACACTGCGATTACGCCTAAAACGATGCACGAAACAAGGCAAGTACAAAACACCTCACAAGCTTAAAAACTGCACTAAAATCCGAGGCAATATTCACCAACCATTTTAGAAAAAACGAAGCAGGTAAGAAAAAGCATTTTAACCTAAAAAATGTCGGATTTATACTTCATGGCTGCAACTTCAGAATTAACTGAGAACCTTGCGCAACCTTTCGCGACAGATGGCAGTGCGGTCGTTACTCTTCGAGTGGCGTCCATTTTGGTTCTGTTAAGCGCGGAAGCAGCATGCGGAAATGGTAAGTGGTTTGTTTAACAATTTGTTTGTGCGGGTTTCTAATTAATTTTTGGTCTCGGGTGCTCTTTCTTTCCTGCTTCGTTTTTTCTAAAACAGGTGGTAAATATTGCCTCGGATTTTTTAACTTTGGAGATGTTTTGCATTTGCCTTGTTTCGCACATCGTTTTAGGCGTAATCGTACAGTGTTAACATGCTTTTGTTCTTTCCATAATAATATTATTTTTCTCAATAGGCAGTTTTCTTGTAAATAAGTAAGTATTTTTAGTATTTTTCTACTACTACGTTTCGTCTTTTGATTACATATAATTACGGTTCATGTTTGAAAGTTGTAATTTTTCTCCCTTTATATTCGGTATCTTTGCTTATTTTGAGGTCATGCTGCAATTTTCTTCGAATCAGATGGGAGGTCGGGCCTCGTGGAATTTAGTCTGCTGTGGGTAGTGTTTAGTTATTGTATGGGGTTTTGTTGTTTTTTTCTTTATTAGGTTTTCCTTTTTTAAGTAAAATTCTTTTCTTTTTTTTTTTTTCTTATTTTTTTCTTTAAGCGTCAGCGGTTCGGACGTTACTTGGTTCTCTATCTGGGGGTTTGTTCTCAATTTTTATTTTTTTGTTTTATAACTATACCATCGGGGTTAAAGGAAATGCTATCCCACACTCACCAACCCGCTTGGCCAGCGTGGTGAGTTATGGCCAAACCCCTCCAAAATGACTCAACAACTTAAATTTGGCCCTCAGTCTCCGGCAGCTGGGATGTAACTGGCCAAGGCAGCGGCCAGTGCGACATGAAGGCAGATGCTGCTGAGAATCACCGGAGGACCAGACTAGGCTGCCATCTGATGCTGACCTTGGCTACGTATAATGGACGATCCCTATATTCTGATTCAAGGCTTCTTGAATGGGAAGAGGAACTACAAAGGATCAAGTGGGACATCGTCGGGCTAAGTGAGGTAAGGAGAAAAGGAGAAGATCTCATTGAACTGAAAAGTTGAGATCTCTTCTTTTTCGTAGGACAGATACTGGCAGAACAAGTGGTGTGGGTTTTATAATAAACAAGAAATTGAAGGATAAAGTTGCAGAAGATGAAAGTTCCTCTGACAGAGCTGCACGACTCGTTATCCAACTCTCGAGAAGATACCAGGCTCAGATTATTCAAACTTATGCATCCACCACTAGTCATCCTGAAGAAGAAATTGAAAGATTTTATGAGGAAATTCATCATCTAAATAATAAAGGTAAGCAGCACTTGAAGATAGTTATGGGAGATTTCAATGCAAAATTAGGGCAACGGCAATAGTATGAAACTTCAGTAGGTAAATTCGGTCACTGCCACAGAAACTAGCGAGGAAATACTCTCGTAGAGTTTGCAGAGGAGGAAGGGTTTTTCATCTTGAACTTCTTTTTCACGAAAAAGCCACACAGGAAATGGAGATTGAGACATCCAAATGGGACGATAAGTGAAATTGATTTTATTATGTGTAACAAAAAATTCGTCGTGTAATACTGCAGTGTGCTAAGCAATTTCAACACAGGTAGTGACCATAGATTGATGAGATGTAAGATGCTCCTCAATACTAAACTCGAACGTGGCAAGCTCATAAGACAAACAAAATGTATTGACATAACCAACCTCAAAAAACACCATAATACCTTCAAGTTGGAATTGAAGAACAGATTCTCTGCTTTAGAAGGCCTAACATCGGAAGAAGTGGATATTTCTGAAGTTAACAGAAAAGTAACCAAAGCTTTTATGGAAACAGCAACAAAATTAACTGGGTCTAAGAACAAATTGCATGTGAACAAATTATCAGGAAAAACCAAAATGTTGATGCAAAACAGAAGAGAGATGAGGACGACTAAAGAATATGTGACTTCCAAAATGGAATATATAAAGCTATGCAAGACAGTACGAAAAGGTATTTCTGACGACGTAAGGAAATTCAACTGTGAACTAGCGAGGAAAGCAATTGAAAACAACCAAAGCCTAAAGATAGCAAAAGGACATGTCAGTAAGGGAATCAAACAGATTATGGCACTGAGAAAAGAAGATGGTTCTGTAACAAGAAATAGAGGCGATATTTTGACAAGAGTTAAAAATTTCTACTCCAAATTATATGAAAGGGATGATACATGTACTCCATACATCATGAAAGGTACCAGTACCAGAATTTTTCCAGTCCTCTCAGCAGAAGTTGCACATGCAATCAAGAACATGAAGCGGGGAAAAGCTCCAGGAGAAGATGGAATTACTGTAGACATCATACAAAAAGCAAGTGGAGAAATTGAAACATTACTCGCCTAAATTTTCACTCTATGCCTTGTGACGTATATTCTAGATTAACTTTCCTTTTTCAGTTTCTTTCCCTATGTAAATCTTGAGTTTATTCTCAGTATTCTCCACGCTTAACGAAATATCTTTTCTCTCAAATGAATACGTTTGGCGACAATTGAGGTTGAATGCACGTGACGTATGCCTGTTAAGATAAAAGCAAGAGATAAAAAGGACGACTGATCTGTTGTAAGAGACCGATTATAGATAGCGATTATTACGAGCGTTCTACCGTCGAGAGAGTTGTATGAGAACGTTGTGTCAGGAATTGATGAATATTGAAAAGAGTGGTGTGATAAATGTGTGGAGAGTGTAGTGCTTTCTATAGTGAATAAAGGACATTTTCTGTAATTTGACTTCTGTTTACATGTTTCGTCTGGCCGTTAAGTTTTCTTTCATTTATGGAACTATTTCCTAGTGTATTGACGTGTTGAAACAGCGTAGAAGTCGAAAGAGACTTTTACGCCACATTGGCGCCCGAATTTTCCCTCTAACAGATTCATAGAAGTCACGGACTATGGATAACGTAACTTATCCTATCGGTCTCTTCTATCAACATAACCATGAGGCTCATAACTCTACAGCTGACAATTTACGTACTCAGCGTTATAGAGTTCCTCGTAACTCACCAAGAGCTCTATACCAGGCCTGCGGTTCTGACTTACCAGACAGCGAATACGCGAGGTACGAAGCTTATGTACCGCGTACTTCAACCTCAGTGCCTCAACAAATATTTACTCCACCACCTCCCATGAGAAGGAGCAAAATTCTTGCTCATTACGTACCCCATGCGGGTTCTATTATATATAGAGGAAACGGCGGTTCTCTTAGGTTTTTGGAGGATCTGGACGATCATTTTGACCTTTATAATGGGCCTGAAGACTGTTAGATACCTATTGCTGGCACATGTTTGCAAGACACGGCAAAGGTCTGGTACAGATAGTGGTGTCGAATGAACCCAGAATGCTCCTATCAGAAATTTCGAGGTGACCTTTTGGGTGTTTTTCCTTTTGGCTCGAATAAGGCCGGCCTTGCACAACAACTGTTTTCCAGGTGACAGCGAGCGTCAGATAAACCAGTCTCGTTCGCACTGGAAACAGTTCGACTTTACAAATTATGGGATCCCGCTGCAGTCGAGTCTGAGATTTGTGACACGTTGTTACAGCAGCTGGATCCCTTCCTGTAGGATTATCTGGAAGTTCGACGTCCTGTCTCCATTCACGAGTGCTTAAAACTCGTTCGAGTCTATGAAGACCGCCACAGCAAAGGGCAATCTTCACAGGTTCACGAATACCGCCAACCTACACAGTATTATGAACCTCATATTCAAAACAACAGATATCAGCAGCCAAACCAGAACATTCATCAAAGACAATTTTTCAATCAGCCTAGAAACACCTATCAGCAGTCTAGATACGTGCCGCCGCATCGTCGGGTACCAGAGGTGCGACATCTTGGCCATTATGGAAATCAGGACACCCAAGTTTCTCGTCCCCGGGATAATTACTACCCGGTTGACCAGACATATCCAAAACACCGTGCTGGGGGGGCAAGACCAGCCTAATGATAATAATGCTGTCTCTCCTGCGCGTTACAATTAAGCACGTTCTGGTGGTTCGCCACATTTCCGAAATCAATCTAGACATTCTAATAAATTTCACGACAATTTAAACTTCCCCAGGAGGTAGATGGGTCGAGTCTATCTCCTCGTTTCTCTGAAGACCTCAAATTTCTCTTGTTAACTATTTAAGCTCCGCTTTTGCCTGATATTTTTGTGACCTTGGACAAAGTGGTGGTGTCGACTAAAATTGATTCTGGATCTGACATCTCGGCATTAAATTTTCATTTCTGTGCTGTTACCTTTCCAAATGCCTGTGTCGAGCCCTCCCAGCAATGTCTGCGAGGTGCCGACAATAATGTTTTTGCAATCTCTGGATCAGTTAATTTACCTGTCAAGATTGGCAAAGTTCAAGTTTCTTATACTTTTTTTTAATCCAAGAGTTACCCGTGGATTGCCTTCTGGGGTTGGATTTCATTAAAATGTTTAAGCTCACACTTGATTTCGAGCATGGCCTAATCTTAATGCCTGATATTAGTCCTCCCACCCCAGAAGAGCCAATTGATTTTTCTGCAGTTCTTGCAAGTGACAAATTATTGCCTAAACATAAAAGCCAACTTGGTCAGGTTTTACTCAGCAGACCAGGGTTATTCTCTGATAAACCAGGGTTTACACAGGTGGTGTATCATACCATTGATACAGAAGGAGCTAAACCCATTGCATGTAAGCCTTATCCATGTCCGAACCAGAAGAAAGCTGAATTCCAAAAACAAATACAGGTCTTGCTCCTTTCGGGGATAATTAAAGAATCACTTAGTCCTTGGGCAGCACCTGCTTTTCTTGTTCCAAAAAACAATCTGGAGAGCATCGCTTCGTAATAGATTACCGAAAACTCAATGCGGTAACCAAAGCTATCATTTACCCATTGCCTACAGTTAGCGATATTCTCCAGGACTTATCGTCAACAAACTGGCTATCAACGTTGAATTTAGCTAGTGGCTATTGGCAGGTGGCTGTCCATCCAGATTCCGTTGAAAAAACTGGATTTATTACCCCGTTTGGAGCATATGAGTTTTTACAAATGCCCTTTGGTTTGGCATATGCTCCTGCAACGTTTCAGCGCTTAATGGATTCAGTCTTACGTCCTGTGATCGGACCTAATGTCCATGTTTGTCTGGACGATATCATTGTCTCTTCTGAGACTTTTGAACAGCATCTGTCTCTGTTGGACCAAGTTTTCCAACTGCTACATAATGCAGGTTTGACTTTAAAGCCTAGCAAGTGTCAAATTGGCCGGGACGAACTTGTATATCTCGGATTGAAAATAACCCCTGAAGGTCTTCTAACTGATGACTCAAAGGTAAAGCCAATATCAGACTTTCCGAGGCCTAAGTCGGCGAAAGAATTGTCGCGATTCTTGGGCATGACGGGGTAGTAACAAAAGTTCATGACGGGGTAGTAACAAAAGTTCGTTCTTAGTAACAAAGTTCGTTCCGGGGCTACTCTATGCGAACCTTTATTCGCTTTGAAGCGAAAATATAAACACTTTGCTTGGTTCCACGGAGGCAGAGACTGCCTTCAATACTCTTAAACATGCCTTGGTTTCGCCACCTGTGTTAGCCTTTCCTAACCATGCCGAAATATTTAATATCTTTACCGATGCATCAGGTGTTGGTCTAGGAGCTGTTCTATCTCAACGAGGGCATCCTTTTGCATATGCCTTTCGAATTCTTAATAAAGTATAACGTAATTACTCTGCTACTGAACGAGAATGCTTAGCTATTTTATTTGCTGTCACCAAATTTAAATGCTATTTAAATCATTTAACTGTCAATGTTATTACGGATCATTCGGCATTACAATATTTAACCACAGCAAAGAATCTGTCTCGAATATTGTTAAAATGGACACTTAGACTTCAGGAATATAATGTTCAAATTCAGTATCGCCCTTTTAAGTCAAACCAACTGCCTGATGCTCTCGCTGTCCGGTCAGTTCTGGTGGCCAGGCGGATAATGAACCACCCTCACTATTTCTCATTTCGGAAATCACTTCAAGGGAGCAAATAATTTCTGAACTGCCGAATAATCCAGATTTTGGGGAAATTTATAATTTCTTACTCGCTGGTTCTTCTATTCCAAGTGAACCTTCTTTAGCGGGTCGTAGTCGAAATTATGAGATCATCGATGGTATTTTGTATTATAAAAAATTTGTAAACTCGAGATCTGAGTACCGCCCTGCGATACCCCAGTCTCTTCGCATGGCTTTATTATATGCATTTCATAATATTCCTCTTGCCGGCCATTTAGGCATACGAAAAACTCGTACTAAGCTCCGAGACGTAGACTACTGGCCGTGCATGTACAATAGTATAATCGCATACATTCGCTCATGTGAGTACTTCCAAAAGTACAATTATGATAATAAACGACCGGCCGGTCACCTTATTTGTAGTTCAAATAATTATGTTTTTGAAACTATCTCTATAGATTTATTTGGCCCTTATCCATTATTAACTAAAACTAAGTCTCGTTATATTTTAGTTGTTACAGATAATTTTTCTAAATGGGTGGAAGCATTCCCCATTAAAGCATCTACGGCTGATATAACATGTGATATTCTAATACATAATGTTTTCACTCGATTTGGCTGTCCCCGAACCGTAGTCTCGGACCACGGAGTAGGAATCCTCAGGCAGAGGGTTCATTTCGGAGTTATTTGAGCGAATGTGTGCGAGGCTTCAAATCAAACATAAATTCATAAATCCATATCACCCTCAAGCCAATCCGGCTGAGCGTGTGAATAGAACACTACCAAAGATGATCTCAACCTTCATTGGTAATAATCATGAGCGTTGGGACGAACATGTTGAAATGTTTTGTTTTGCCCTTCGCTCATCATTTCATGAATCAACGCGGCTTACGCCCGCTGAACTTTTTCTAGGGCGCAAAATCCGCACCCCTTTTGAGAATTTAACTGGCATTATCGATGAAATCAAACAAAGACCAACACCTGATTCTGTAAAACTACTTGCGCAAAAGGCACGGACTGCTATTTGTCAAGCTCAATTAAGCCAAGCTAGGCACTATAATGCGAAACGGAGGGAACCAGATCTCGCAGTTTGAGATCTGGTCTTATTGGAAACTCATTTCCAATCCTCCGTTGCACACACATTCGTTAAAAAATTTGCACCTTTATATGAAGGCCACTTTAAATTGGTAGAAGTGTACAATAATAATGTCATATTAAAGAACCCAGATGGCTCCCTACATTCTGCCCATGTGCAGCAATGTAGGAAATGGGTTATTAGAAGCACTGATGCAATTATTAACCCTACATCTCGTAGGAATCCTCAGGCAGAGGGTTGGACTTCACAAGTATGTATGAATGATGATGAAATTATTGACCCCACTCCTGTCCTGTCCGATTCTCTACCTTCGTCTGAGCGGATCTTTGCTTCTACTCTTAACGATTCACATTCTGAAATTATTCCGTTCACTCGGGGTGCTGTCATTATTTCAACTCCTCCGTCTCCTGCCTTTTCAAAAGACGAGAGTTCTAGTGCTTCCAGTTCCTCTGGATATTCTTGTCGTGTGCAACGAGGTTCTTTTTCATCTGCTTCTAATACTCCAATCGCTCCCATTTACTTCTTCACTTATAGTGCCTCTGTTCGGTTTTAAATCAAAAAACTTAAGACGAACAGGAACTGACATTTCATCATCAGGCAGTTCCATCTCTCCTGTGCCTAAAAGAGTCGTACCTCTTGCTGAATCTGAATCATCAGACAATATTGTTGAGGTTCTTCAGTCTCCAAGAACAAAAATGTTTCCTTCTGTTTCTGCTGAGCGGCTTCCTACTTCAGGAACATTTGATCAATCTTCAGTAGGGCAAAAACGTCCTCTTTCGCCATATGTGCCATTTCAACCTACAAAGCGTCCGCCGCCTGAATTTTCCTCTCCTGTTCCACACTCTCCTAGTGCAACTTCTAGTGTTGGGCTACAATCCAGACATAGAGTCCAGCATTTGCATCCGCCAGGTTTTCGTCCTTGGAGTCTTCGCTCGGGACGGACGGAGCCTATACCTTCCTCCACTGTTCCTCGTCTTTCACGGAAGCGCCCTTCAAGTTTTATACCGCTTCTTCGACCACCAAAGAAACGACCTGAACTTCATCCTTCTCAGATTCCGGGTTCGTCTCCAAGCCAGCCTGGGACTTAATTGATCCAGTCTGGGACTTCCTTAATCCAGCCTGAGACCTCTTCGTTCCGGCCTGAGACCACTTCGCTACTGCCTGAGACCACTTCGTTCCGGCCTGAGACCACTTCATTCCGGCCTGAGACCTCTTCGTTCCGGCCTGAGACCTCTTCGCTCCAGCCTGAGACTTCCTTGCGACAGCCTGATGACCATGCCTCTTATGGTCAGCTTGCCTTGTCCGCGGGAATTCCTGACACAACCCGGCGATCCAGTGACTTGCAACCTCAGCCTGCGAAGCGTTAAGCCTCGAGAGTGCCGTTGTCGCCCCGACAACAACATAAGCGTGTCCGCACACGGGTATTCTTTCCGAGCAACAGGTACTGTTAAAAGTTTTTTTTAAACTGACCTTCAAGCGCAAAGGAACTTTTAGTATTTAGAGCTTTGCTCTGTGAAGACTATTTATTTGAACTTTTCTGTCCTCAAGAAAAACCAAAATCACTGAACTTTTATCACAAAATGTGAGGACAAACAAATATCATAGAACTTCGCCTTATAAAAGCCATTTATTTGAACTTTTCTATGTGCTTAAAATATCACAGAACTTTTTTTGACAAACTTTGAAGCCAAAATATCGCATGCATTATCTTGTCAGTATGTAATTTTTTTTTTGTTTTTTTTTTTTGTGTGGCGCCACATTAATTTTTTTTAATACAAAATGCTTGTCATTTCATTCTGTTCATGTTGTCTTTTCGACATAACATGAAATTCAACATTGCCTTTGTTGATATTTATAAAGATTTCGCTCCCAGGATAAGGGTTTTCCAGGGCTTCCCCTATCCCATCTCAAAATTCGATGTGCGAATGCATGGGAGTAGTTCGAAGTCGGCCCTGGCCGCTAAATGCTCAATTAAAGGTTTTGTGTTGTTGTTCCATGTCTAACCTTTTTTTGTGTTTGACACTTGTTGAGTTGGTGTTGAAGTTTTTTCTGCAAGTGCAGTTTTTTTTCAACTAACTAAATTTACACTGTATTACAATATTCACTTAACTTAGTTTGAATGTTTTGTCTTCCCTGAGAAGTTATCAGGAGTGGACGAATGTGTAATTAATCACGTTAAAAATGTTGTAGTTTTTTTTCCTGCCATACGCAGTTTTTTGACTACTATGCTACTTGTATGTATATTGATGAGTGTTCTCCACACGTATTGACAAAGTATTTACCACGAAGTATAAAATGAAGATTTGAAATCGTAGAGAAAGTTTTCTATGAATGTTTATTGAACTATTGATATCTACAGACTATATGTACTGAGAAGTCAGTTACAGCAACAGATCAACAAATCTCTTCATCAATTTTTGTAAGTTCTTATATGAAAGGTTGAATGAATGATCAGATTGTTTGAAAGGATACCTCTACAAAATTGATAGGTTTTTTGAAAAAAAAAATTACGAGGGAGATGATGTGACTTATATTCTAGATAAATTTTCCTTTTCTAGTTTCTTTCCCTATGTAAATCTTGAGTTTATTCTCAGTATTCTTCACGCTTAACGAAATATCTTTTCTCTCAAACGAATACGTTTGGCAACAATTGAGGTTGAATGCACGTGACGTATGCCTGTTAAGCATAAAAGTAAGAGATAAAAAGGACAACTGATATGTTGTAAGAGAGCGATTATAGAGAGCGATTATTACGAGCGTTGTACCGTCGAGAGAGTTGTATCAGAACGTTGTATTATGAATTGATGAATATTGAAAAGAGTGGTGTGATAAATGTGTGGAGAGTGTAGTGCATTCCATCGTGAATAAAAGACATTTTGCGTAAGTTGACTTCTGTTTACATGTTTCGTCTGGCCGTTAAGGTTTCTTTCATTTATGGAACTATTTCCTAGTGTATTTACGTGTTAAAACAGCGTAGATGTCGAAGAGACTTTTACGCCACAGCCTTAATGAAGGGAAAATTGCTGAGGATGGGAAGAACGATACAATGATCCTGCTACATATAAAAGTGACATTGAGGATCTCAGGTACTACAGACCTATCAGCCTCATATCAGTGGTATATAAAATCTTCACTAAAGTTCTTTCACACCGCTTGAAGGTAACACTAGACATGGCTCAACCGAGAGAACAAGCTGGATTCAGGAGTGGCTACAGCACAATAGATCATATCCACGTACTGAGAGAACTAATTGAAAGAGCGAGGGAATATGAACTTCCGTTGTGCATGGCTTTTATCGATTATGAAAAAGCCTTTGATTCGGTGAAACCATCAGCAGTTACAATGGCTCTGGAATAATGCAGTATTGAAGATGCATACATTAATATTATTAATAAAATCTATGGAAATTCAAGTGCAAAGATTCGGCTGTTTGAAAATACAACACACTTAAAAATTGGAAAGGGAGTGAGACAAGGTGACACCATATCTCCCAAGCTCTTTAATGCCACATTGGAGGGTGTCTTTCAGTCGCTGAGCTGGGAAAACCAAGGAGATAAAGATTAATGGAGATTATCTAACCCACCTCCGCTTTACTGATGATGTAGTCATTTTTGCAACTACCCTATCAGAGCTGCAGAGTATGATCCAGGAACTTGCTGACAAGAGTAAAGAAAAGGGATTAAAATGAACTTTAAGTAGACAAAAGTGATGTTCAATTCTTTTACAAGAAATGAACATTTATCAATTGATGGAGATAAGCAGAAGATAACATAGACGTACGTTTATCTTGGACAGCAGATATCAAGTGAGGGTCACATTGATGAAGAAATTAATCGGCGTACAAAACTTGCCTGGAGAGCTTTTGGAAGAAACAGCATAATTTTCAAGAGCAATATGCCATTATGTCTTAAAAGAAAAGTGTTTGATCAATGTGTCCTTCCAATGCTTACATATGGTGCACAGACGTGGACCTTAACTGAAAGAGACATACAAAGGCTGCTGACAACTCAAAGTAGCATGGATAGGTGCATGCTTGGTGTAACAAGGAGAGATAAGAAGAGGAACTCGTGGAACAGAAAAATGACAAGAGTGGAAGGCATCATGATCAGGGTTAAGTATCTGAAATGGCAATGGGCTGGACATACTGCCAGAAGGACAGACCATCGATGGACAGCCAAAATTTTAGATTAGATTCCAAGGGACAAGAAAAGACCCAGAAGAAGACCACATGGGAGATTTGTGGATGAAACTCGAAAGTATGCGGGATTGACATGGAGTAGACTGGCACAAGACAGACCGTTGTGGAGGAAACTTGGGGAGACTTTGTCCAGCAGTGGATTGATAATGGTTGACAATGATGATGATGATGATATAGTTAATACTCACAATATGTATATATATTCTTGCTTGCATTGCAAGGTCAGTTGGCATAGTGTTTTACCACCATAACGAGAGGAGATATCACTCTGACATCACAAACCAATGCCCGTTAGTCATCTGTATCGAAAATTATTCTGCTACTTGGCCAGCAAGAGCTAACACTTATTTTTATTATGTTTCTATTTCTCCAGGTGGATTAGAAACATTCATTGCGTCGGCATGACTACAGCCATGATCCTTACTTTATATGTGCATTCTTTTATACAGTATTTTCCTGCTGAGTAACGACACGGTATGTTTGCATTTAGAACTATAACTGCACTTCTAAAATCCCAATTTAGAAAATTACTTCATAAATATAGTGGTAGCCTAATGACATATCACACCGTCAGTGCTGTTGTTGGTTCGAACGGTTTCGAAAGAGAAATGTTGACCTGTCAGACCATCTCAAAGCCGGTCTAACCAGCAAGAGTGGATATGGACATGCTGAAGGCTTTATTGGAGACCAACCCACGTGTAACCTACGTTGGAGTTGGCCGAAAAGCTGGGAACTACCCACACGAGCATTATCACGCATATTTACGTCAAATTGGGGGTTTCGCAAGAGGGGAGTTTGGGTACCCCATCAACTAACTGTTGAGAAGAAAGCAAATCCCATGAGTGCATGCGTTTGCTTGTTTGCACGTGACCAAGTAGAACCGTTCTTGAACCGCGTTGTGACAGGTGACGAGAAATGGGTCTTGTATGACAATGTCAGCGCCCGGAAACAGTGATTGGACCCAAAAGAGAAACTTATGCCGATCCCCAAAGCCGACTTACCCTCACTTCTGTCTGCTGTCTGTTTGGTGGATATGCAGTATGTCGTGTTTTTTAAGCTGCTGCCAGACAACACCACTGTCATCGCCGATGTGTTCTGACGTCAGCTCGATGATCTTCACGCATCATTCACGTCGAAATGACCAGCACTACTGAACCACAAGAGCGTCCTCCTACATAATGATGGACGAGACCTCACACAGTACGGGTGACCTGTCACAAGTTCAGGGACCCAGAGTGGGAACTGCTGCCGTACCGAACCTAATCCCCGGACATTGGCCGAAGTGACTAACATCTTTTCCGTTGTTGAATCATTTCCTGGACGGGCCAACCGGGACGATGTCGAACGCAAACTTACTCATTTCTTTGCTTCCAAGTCGCCACAGTCCTACAGGGACGGTATCCAATAGCTGGCCAGATGGTGGGAGCAAGTTCGTAGCAGACAATGACGACTACATTTTGGACTGATTTATACTTGTACATGCGGTAACTAGCATTTTTCTGTTGCCTTACATTTGCAGACATTACTTTCTTTCCAACACATCAATTTAAGCAGTATGTACTTGTAAACTGCTGCTTTTTAACGTGTTTTTGGAAATAAAATGAGTTCATGCAGATGGCATCATTTTGTCTTTTTTACCGTCTCGGAACACAGTATGTTCTCATCTCTCTCTCTATCTATCTATCTATCTTTACAAGGAGGATTCGGAAAATTATTTTACCATCGGAGAGCGCTAAGCACGTGAACGATAGCAAAATCAAATTTGTTTGATGCATGTTGTTCCTTGTAGAAGTCGGACTTGCGTTCTTAATTATGATGGACTATGTATCATGAAATTTTAGTTTGGCTTCACTTAAAAAACATTTTTGCATTTAGTGACATGAATTACAATCGGAACACTTTCCATCCGTCCTTTGCTTTGTGGCATGCGCAGTTTTGCTGTTAGATGGCACAAGTACAGTCCTACGAAATGACGTTTACACACATTTATTTTCATACAGGAGTGTGAGTGCAAGTCCGATTTGAAAAAATTCTTCTCAACTCGATGTTGAAACTGCAACTAAAATCTCTGGCAGATTTTCCAATATTTGTTTGACAAAAAATGTTCCGCTACTTGGGACATGCTTAAATTTTCTTACTTCGAGAATGTTTCAATTTCTGCAGGTAGGATGAAAATGTATCCGAAATTCAAAAAGCTCCCATTTTGCAAATTATGTTTGAATCTGACTGAATTTGCTATGAGAAGAATTTTACATACATTTTCCAGTGATCTAAAACAAAGCTTTTCAGATAGGAAGCGCCATTTTAAATTTGTATTCAATATTTTAGCTTAGACATATAATATAAGCTTGAGTATTCGTTTCAGGTAATTCTTGCTTACGATAAATATTATCTCAATATCTTCTTCTTCTTTATGCCACGTTTTCCCGTTAGAAACCACAACAATACATTCACACTGCATTTCTAAAGAACTTTTGCACTTTTTAAAATATAATTTCATCTGTCATTCAGAGCATCCATTGTAAAAACTTCGTTTTAAATCCTAATTCCGTAACTATAATTTTTGAGATTTTTTAATGCCCCATATCCTTCTGGATAATTATCCAACTACTGCCTATACATTTTAAAACTATATTAACATGCCTTTAGCGCAATTTGCTTTAGACATATTCTGAAAGATGAGCTGCTTAGAGTCGATAATTCAGAAAAATCTTTCCCTCTGGATATTTTTTCATTAAAATTCTTTTAACAAGCTACCTCGGTTATGCAACACGATATTTTTGAAACCTATGTGCTTTAAATTGTACTTAGCAGCTCTTCACTGTGAAGAAAAACATGAAAAATTATCGCTGACGATACGATAGCCATGAAAACTATTTGTCCTATTTGTCGTTATTTGTCCTGGAGAACCTAGGTCAAGTTGACAATACAATTGAAATTAAACCACACTTCAGTAACAAAACAGAGACTATTAGTTTCACAGTTATTTTCCTTAACAGCATTGCTCTTCGATTATATACAATTATACACACCTCATCTACCGAATTAGAAACCTTTATACAGATGTACATAAACGGCATTAAAGCAGCAGCGTATCTGCAAAAATAAGTGGTCACGTCAGCCACCACGTGATCTAGACAACTATTTAAAACTGTTTCTCGTCAGCAATCGTAAGTAGTTTGATCACAGTGCAAAAACAAAGAATCTTCCGGAGCTCAATAATTGGCGTCGGCCCAGCTGGAAAGGCGCCCACACAGCCAAAAGGGCACCTACATTGCTTAGACAAGAAAAGTGGATGCCCTTCTAGCTAGAATGACGATTTTGAAACCAGTAGAGCTGAGGGGTTTCTCAAAAAGTGAGATATCCCGGGTGTTTTATCAGTGGAAAAAAAAACATTACTTGTCTAAGAGAGTTAACTGTGGCGCGACGACAATCTGTGAGGAATGAGATCGCCGTCGTCTCAGAAGGCTTGTACGGAGAAACAGGACTTTCCGTGGGAATAAGTTTCATCATGAAATTATTTTAATGAATGATCGATACTAATTACTTCAAATATCATGGCTTCCATCTCACACTTTGCACTTGATCTTAGTAAGTGAAAAGGAAGTCACATTTGGTTTCAATAACAAAAGTTCTAAAAACTGAGTTTTGCTTGAAGTTCAAAGAGAGACGATATCACGTTCCTATAACAGGAGAAGAATCAGAACTGCAAGGAAAACGTCGTTTTGTTATAAAATATTTTAGAAAATCTATACTATTTATTTCCATAGGTCAAAACAACACCAGAGTAATAAGTAGTGGAAAAATGTTTCACAACTGAGCGAAATCAGGAGTTGCCACACCGGTGGCGCAGTGGTCTAAGCTATGGCCACTGATCATTCCAACCCGGATCCTAAAGGGATCCGGGTTCGAATCCCGGTGAGGCATGGATGTTGTGATTGTCTTACTGCACTGTCTCTCTCCCTTTCCTGGAACCAGTGACCCTAAATTATGGACGGGCGACTGCGTATAACCCAATGAATTTCTCACGGTGGTCGTTAAACCTCCAATAAAAAGCAAAACAAAAAAACCATCAGGATTTCGTTCTTTGCGTTACTCAAATTAAAATTTTAATTTTACGAGAGTCACAGCGAAGGTGAAAGGTTAGTTCAGCAAGTTAAATTCTCTGGGAACAGAGAAACAGAACCCTGAATGTTAACTGCATCTTTACATATCTTATGGACAAATGATGTGAAAATAATCAAACTATGTGCAGGAGGTCTGAATTTCAATTCAAATCCAAATTGCTTGATATTTTAGTAATTTCCATTTTTTCAAGAACTGTTTCATAATAATTTATTACATGTTACTTTCCCAATCAAATGTTAAGTAATACCTACAATTAAAACAAAAAGAATGAAACAAATTTCCACCTACAGAAATTTAACTTTCGCTTGAATTACAATACAGAGGGCGAGTCGAAAGTTTTGCAATATTTGCATAAACGCTTCTTCTGCGGCGGGTATATCACGTGTTTAAACTAGTTCAAGTTGCGCACTGCAGTCAGTCGAAAGGGATATAAAGTGGTAGTCGTTGCTGTGAACAGCATTGCATGTCGTCGTTCTGCCTGCGGTTGGGACGCCTAAAAGATGAACAACCACAACCGTGCTAGTTACGGAACTTTTGCTTCACGACTTTAAACTGGGCCATAACGCTGCTCCAGCAACACGAAACATTTGTCAAGCGAAAGGGGAAGGTTCCGTAGACCACAGCACCGCAACCAGATGGTTCAAGAAATTTCGCTTAGGTGACAGAAACCTTGACGATCAGCCAAGGACAGGTAGGCCCCGTGGATTCTAATGCCGTGGGCCAGGTCATAAAGGCAAATCCAATAATCAGCACTCGGATATTATCATGCGAGCTGGGAATACCACGGACCACCGTGGTTCATCACCTTCAGGACCTCGGCAACGTCTAAAGGAGCTGCCGTTTTGTCCCTCACGAACTGACGCCAGCTGAAGTAAACAGCCGAGAGGAAGTGTGCACGAAACTCCTGGAAAACTCGCGCAATGTACGTTTCATCAAGAGAATTGTTACGTTCGATGAAAAGTGGGTTTATTTCCGTAATCCTAACACACAAGGGCAGTGGTTCAGCCGGGTACAGCTATTTGAACATGTCGCTAAACGTGGGCGCTTCGAGTACACAGTGAAGCTCTGCGCCTGGTGAATTTTCATGGGGTTAATCAATTAGGAGTTTGTTCCAGATGGTCGGACCATCAACGCCAACGTCTACTCTGAACATCTGGAGCGGATGTATGCCATTTTGAAGACGAAGTACTCGACACTGTTGAACAGAAATTGCGCTTTCCTACAGCAGGGCAAAGCTCTGCCTTATATCGTGCGAACGACCCGAGCAAACCTCCAGGGACTTGAGGGCATCAAAGTGATGCCACACTCAGAATATACACTGAAGAGCAATTGAATTAAAGACAGCTGGCGTTATGCAAATTTGGCGCTGTGGGCGGCCCCGTAAACGGAAACGGCATGACGTATGCAGCGATCCGACAATATAAGGAGTGATGCGACGGGAATCAGTAAAAGTCGGACGCAGTATGTGTAAGACGAAGGATCTAAGAGCATTTGATCGTGGGCAAATTGTCTGGGCCCGACGAATGGGTCACTCCATCTCGGAAGTCGTGCCGGCACTGGAATGTTTGCGAACCAGTGTGTCACGGGTGCACCGTGAGTACATCGAATCCGGTAAAACCACACCTGCAAGTGCCAACTGCCGTGGACAATAGCGTGTAGATGAGCTGGGTCATCGTCGGCTAGCTAGCATTGTAACAGCGGATAGACGGGCCACGGTGCAAGAAATCACTCGGCAATTTAATGCTGGTGCACAAAATCGTGTAAGCAGCCACACCATCCAGAACCATCTCCTCGCTATGGGGTACTGAAGCCATCGTCCCACGAGGGTAGCGCTACTGACCGCACATCACAGGGTGCAAAAATTAGCATGGGCGCGGGAACATCGCCACTGGACCTTAGACATGTGCGAAAATTTCGACTGGACTGATAAGTCGAGATTCAAGTTGGTACATGCGGATGGCAGGATACGAGTACGGCGCAAACCACATGAAGCGATGGATCCTTCTTGCCAGCAGGGTACTCTTCAAGCTGGTGGGAGTGGCAATCTCGTCTGGTGACTGTTTACGTAGACTGAAATGGGACCCCTGGTACGAGTGACATCGTCCCTCACAGATCAACGTTACCGGGATATCCTGGACGACCATTTGCTGGCGTTTGTGCGTCTTCAATATCCCACTGGGCACCTCAGCTTGCAACAGGACAATGCACTGTGCCATCCTTCCCGAATTGTATCCAAATGGTTGCATGAACACTCCACCGACGTGACCTCGCTTCCTTGGCCAGCTAGGTCACCTGACCTCAATCCCATCAAGCACATCTGGGATGCCATTGAGAGAGATGTTCGAGACTCTGACCTCCCTCCATCAAATCTTCGTGAACTGTGGGAGCTTGTTCAGGGGTCGTGGATCCGTACGGCTTCCCAACGCTTCTGGTGTCTTGTCAAGTCCATGCCGAGACGAATGGCCGCCGTCATCAGGGCGAAAGGTGGTGTTACACGTTACTAGACAGGTATCTCTAATTCAATTGCTCTTCAGTGTAGTCCGGACTTTGCCCAGTTGGATTATTATTTGTTCCGGTCCATGTCCTATTTCCTTCGCGAACGGCATTTCAACAACCAGGAGGAGGTGAAACTTGGGTGAAGGAGTTCTTCGCCTCAAAAGAGAAGAATTGGTACCGCCGTGGAATGGAAGAACCAGCAGACAGGTGGCTAAAGGCGGTGCAACACGATTGCGCATACTTTTGAATGCTAATCAGCTTTCGTCGTAAAGGTACGTGTGAAGACATAAAGTGATCCAAATGTCGCAAAACTTTCGACTGACCCTCATTATTTGGAATCAGAAGCTAAATCTTATAATTAGTTTCATACAAAAAATAGAGTAGTTTCTCAATCTAAATGGGTAAAATGTAAAGAGCCAGTATACAGCGATGATGAAACGTTATTTTGGGGGGATTTAATGCCCAACATATGCAGCTTTTGGACCTATAAGAAGTCCCCAGCTTCTCAGATTAGGGACTGTTAACATAAGTGCCAATTCCCTTTGAGTTCCTTCCCAATGGAAATAAAGAAGAAAGATCGCATTGGATTTTCTGTTGTAATGAGTATGTCTTTTGAATACTTCTCGACATGAAAAAGTTATTCCGAAGTTATTCATAGTCTATGGAACCCGTCACAAAAAAAAAAAAATCAACCGGATTCCTACAATTGATGAAACATTAAGAAATACTGTAGAAATAGATACTTCTCCAACTAGCGGCTGAAAAATATGTTACGAAAATTAACAAGGTGCGCACAAAAAGTTTTTCATAGCTCATGGAAGATATATAAGAGACAAAGGCATTTCCAAATCAAACAGTTAGCAGACGATATATACAAGGAATAAATAATAAAATTTTACTCCCAATAGCTGAAGAACTTTGAATAATGGAGAGGTAGAGAATATGAGAAAGGTATTCTTATAAGCAAAGGTTATACGAAGAGAATAGAATTTTTCGAATATCCCTCCAGGAAACATAAAAAGCGAGAAAAAGGTTTCGACATTTACGCCTCCTAGCGGAAAATCTGTGTATTACTTAAAAAGGATTGTGTAACTCATCTTTACTGTAGCGAATGGCATAAAGTACAAAAAAAAAAAAAAACCCCGCCCCGAAGGCCCAGTGACCTAAGCGATGGCTTCTGATCATTCGTCCGAGTTGAGTCCGCTTCAAATCCAGGTGAAGCATGGATGTTGTGTTTGTCTTACGGCACTGGCGCTCTCCCTTCCCTGGAACCAGTGATCCTAAATTAGGCACGGGCACATTGCATTGCTCACGGTGGTCGTTAAACCTTCAATAAAAAAAAAGTAAAAAAAAGTATGTTTTCAGTAGGATTTTTCGAATCGGAAATACAGATAGAAATACAGCCTACCACCTCCTAGCGCCAGAACTCTGAACTACAAAACCTCACGAGTAAGGCAAAGTGTTCCAAAAAGTAAATAGTATCCGGTGTTAAAAGAATTTTTTTTTAATAAAATTTTTTGAAGCAGAGATGTTGGAAAAAACAGATTATGCAATTGCGTCCCCTAGCAGGGAAACGTTTTGCAGAACATATTTTGATTGTTAGTAGTATATGTCCAGAAATTGATTTTTTCAATCGGGATTTTGGATGTGTGGTATTGCTGCTCATATGATGCACATGGAAATGTGAACATATTCCCTCTGGTGGCACACTTGTGCGTTAAGAAAATCTCATAATACTTGTAAAACATTTCTCACAAGCAACGCTCTCTGAAAAAGAAAGTTTTTTTCAAATTGGAATGTTGGAAGCAGAGGTATTGACAAAAATGAAAGATACATATACGTCTTCTGTCGAAAAAACTTTGCACTATTTTAAGCAGAAAGTATTTTCAAAGGGTTTTTCGCAGTGAGCGGTGTCAGACCACGAAATAATTTTTCAAATAATTTTTTTAGGAGGGCAGATACTGCTTCAAATACATCAGAAACAGAAATTTACTTTCCTTAGTGGCCAAACATTTTTTACCAAAAACTAGAAATTTCATGCCGAATATTTCCTACCGGCAGCTCCAACCGATTCAGAAAGAATTTTTTAAATCTGACTTTTGCAGCACAGATATCAAAGAAATCGCAATTAAAATTTACGCCCTCTAGCGGAGAAACTACGCATTATTTGAAAAAGCAAAATGGTATTTGTTATTAATGGTATCGAATGGAAGAAATAATTTTTTAATCGGATATTTAAAGGCAATGATGTGGAATAAAATATCTTTAGGATTCGATAGCATCTGCATTTTCACCATTTAGCGGCCATGTTATGAATCGTAAAAAAGCCTGAAGCCAAGGATCATCGTTTACATCTTTTATGCTTCCACTTCCAAGCGAAATAAATGTTTCAAGTCGGTTCAATAGCTGCAGAGATATGGTGTCCACAAGCAGATAAGAGCGTACTTTTTTCTACAAAAGACGTGCGGAAAAAAAACTGAACTGCAACCATTTTTTATTCTGTTGTGACACAGATTTATTTAATTAGTTTCGCAAAAAGAAAAATTGTTTATATCGTTTTGATAATATGAATATTTCCAGACTTTGTTGCATTTTTTATCGTTTCATGTCAGCTGCTTGCATATTATTTAATTCACATTACTTTTAGGAAAACTAAGTGATTTGTTATTCACTAGCAGACAACACTCAAACATCTCCGATGAATGCTACTGCTGAAAAAACAAAATTATCTCTTTGAAAGATATTTAAAAAGTAAACTCAACAGCTTAGTTGATTTTCAAGGAAACTTCATGCGTACTCAAGGCAATGTGTTGTTCGTTGTTCATAATCAAGAATGTCTTATCTGCTCGGTTCAAAAGCATATCCACTGACGTAGCAAATATTTTTAGAATAAAAAATTGATTTTGGAAACCCTTCATTGCTATGAGCCGCGTTTAAATTTTTAATAGCCTTTATTTTTATCAAAAGAAACTAGTTGTTACAGAATGTTAAGGTAAGAAAAGGCAAAAGAGAATATGTATTTCACAGAAATTATCTCTTACTATGATATTACGTTTCCAGATGAAATCTTAACATTTTGTTACACACAGCTGCAAAGGTTCTTTTCGTGTTATCTAGTTTTCAGCGACGAAGAGTGGCAATCATTATTTAAATTCTCACGTGAAATCATACTGTAATCTGATTTTCCTCCTACTTTTGCAAAAATATACTTGGAGATAACTGCACCCATGCAGTGGTCATATTGCAAACCTTTTCTTTAAAAGCTGATTCCGAGCATATGTAAGTGCAGAATTTTTATTTGCGGCAAGAAATCATCTTCTTTTCTGAAGTTTCTTCCTTATTTCATTCAAGGATGAAGTGCATGATTTTAGTTTTGTTCGGCTTTGCGGGTGAGTTGTTCTTTTGAGTAATTCGAATTTTAGTATTAATGACATGGCATGTTAATCTAGTAAATCTTAGTATTAAGGGCATGGCATCAAAAAATCACAGATTTCAAACAACCATCGTAAATATAAACAGCAAAAAGTGCATGACAAACAATCAAAGTTTTTTAATCTGAAGAAACTGTTAAATCAGCCACTGTTCCAATATTTGGGTTCAACAAGCAGCATATGTTATCGTTTTTATCCACTGTGTAATTATTGTTACTTACGGAAGTTTTATAGGTGAAATGTCTGAATAGAAATTGGAATTTTTTAAATTTTTCTCTCGTTACGCAAAGAAATTTCATAAATATGAGCCCATTTTTCTTCATAAATTTTAGATGATTATTAATTTTCTCTTTCCTCCTTCCTAAGAGGTATCCGTGTTCATTTGTCGCAACGGGTCACTTCATTTCATGGCAGGAGAAAAAGAATTATTGTATTATATTTGCACAGTCTTTTTTTTACTTTCCAATGCCATGAAGGTATGCTGCTATGTGGAATTCATAGTTCATAAGGTATTCAAATGTTGTAGAGACAGTCCTTTTCCTAATTCTTCCAATGCCATGAAGGTATGCTGCTATGTGGAATTCATAGTTCACAAGGTATTCAAATGTTGTAGAGACAGTCCTTTTCCTAATTCTTCCAGTTCTGTTTCACAAAGTTGACGTATTTACTCTATGTGGAAATATCTCTCTCAAGTGAAAGACTTAAATATTTTGACATTAAAGCTAGAGGCGAACATCTGTACTATGAATAATTTCGCATTTGATCTTCGAAAGACGGGGCTCAACGATACGAAGCTCAAAAATCACGCACAAAATAAAATAATTTTTGTTCGTTTATCGGGAAATACTATTTAATTCAAATATTTGAATTCTGGAAAGACCAACAAGACAGTAATGTTATTTAAAAAACATTTTGTGTATTCTGAGCATACAACAATTTTGTTACAAACTCTTTCATTTGTCTTCATATAAAATATTAGGTAAAATTGGTTTATAAGCTGTATGATAACCCAAATATTTCGGTGGAGAAACTCGAACCCATATCCTTCCACTTGCCATCTTGACATGTACGTCATATATGTCCCCCCTTCCCCCTTGAGAAAGGACTGGGACGGAATCGTAGGTTTCCGGATCAGTCGACAAACCGTTCTTGAAAGAACTCACTTTAGAAGAAGGAATTCTCATTAATTCCCCAAGATGTGTGGAAGAAACATCACACATTTCTCGAAGAACCTATCCATTTCAACGTTTTCTCGAAGAACCTATCCATTTCTACGCTTGGGCGCCAGAGTGAAGCCCAAATTTGCCAGTGGCTCGTCAAATCCACATACGGTGTACCAAAAATTGAACGCGGAAAACTGGTCGCGCGAAAAGTGGATGCGGAAAATTGGACTCGCGGAAATTGGACGCCAACGAAAATTGGATGCCGTCAAATTTGTCGCGCAAAAATGAAATTCATTCCGGTACATATAATTTTCTTTCTTTTTTTTTTCTTCTTTCTTTCTTCTTTTTTTTTTTTTTTTTTTTTTTTTTTTTGAATGGAAAAGATGTGTAACAAAAACAACACTACTCGTTTAATTTTATTACACATCTTTTCCATTTGTTTATTTTATTACTTAATTTATTACACTTTTATTACACATCATTTCACTGCATTTTCACTACACAAAATTTCATTAGTTATTTATTACTCAAACATTATATTTAATACTCTAACTTAGGTGCATTTTAATATGCCTTTTATTTTGGTTTTTGGTTTATTACATTGAGTGTTGTTTTGTGTATTTCATTTAGCGGAAATTACTAGGTATCAGCCATATCGTGTCCGTGCAAAGTGTTAGAAATCTTTCTTAACCAGATGTTTGGAAGTAATTAAGATTTTGAATTACGTTTCGAAACGCTTCAGGGGTCGTATCGGACATTCTTAAGTTGAGTAAGTTCGTTATTTAACTCAAAATATGTTCTACGTTTGTGACGAAAACATTATTGGAATTTCATGGACAGTTAGCCAAGACGTCGGGATAATAAGACCGGTTTGGAAATTATTATGAACATTAAAACTGCATAGAAATGCACTTCAGACAATTCTGTTCTTTGAAAAAAGTGAAAGGATGCTGTCGATGCTGTGTTTAAATTGATTGTGGAGTGCATTAGATTTGTTAACGGACACTATTGCAAGAGTCAACATGGAGTTTAAATGGTACTAATATCAATAAGAAGGAAATGTACACCAAATTATACTCAAAATAGCATGACTATATTAAAAATCCGAAAATTCTTGGCGTACAATACAAATAAAATTTTCCAAGCTTTCGCACATCAACCAAATTGCTGTTTCAAGGAAAGTAGTTCTATTATCCAGTTTGCAGTTAGCTGTCTACCTTCCTTTAAAAAGCAATCTGGTTGATGTGCGAAAGCTTGGAAGGTTTTATTTGTATTGTACGCCAAAAAATTTCGGATGTTTAATATAGTTATACTATTTTGAGGTACTAATATTATTATTTCAGAATTTAGTATACAGAGGAGGACATGAAGACGATCAGTCAAGTTCAGAGGTGTAAAAAATATAAATTCAAGAATCTAATGTGAAAAAACTTAGTAAGAAGTGATTTCAAAGCAAGGTTCGATTTTTCGAATGTCACACCATCAAGTAGTTCTAGAAGTTAGCCTGGGTCTGGTATTGTATCCCTGCGCTTTGTTAGGATTCCTAACGACCAGTGTAAATGAGCTAACGGAAATGTTCTGACGCTAAGAACATTCAGATGAATGCAAATGAAACAAACGGAAGGGCAACGCGGTGAGTTAAAGGATGAAATTCAGTGCAGGAAAGAAACGTAAGAATTGCGATGACGTGATTGAATCTTTTGAATGTTTCAAAGTACAGAATATTTTCCTAAAACATTACAGGAAACGGCCGTCTGAGGTCTGACGCTGGTCGATAAAAATACGACCAGGGCAAAGAGATACGACCAGGGCATAGAGGATACCTCCACGTGATGCTCCTTGGGCAGTGATTACTTTGTGATCACTGGCGAAATCCTCTACTACAGAAGCGTTGCAAATGAGAAAGATGATGGACGCAGAAATTGTGGTGAATGAACCATTGCTGAGACCCGCAGTGACTATGGTATCTACAATATTCAGTCTGTGGGGCAGTGGAATCATATCCGGAGCGTAACTGGAAGACCCTGGGTTCGATTCTTGGTGGTGGCCAATGATAATTTTTCCGTGACTCACTTATAAACCTGGAAAGAACGATGATCTCTGTTTGATGTTTCTGGTCCACGTCAAATGTCTCTATTGATCTACACACATAGAAGATTTTTCCTCTGCAAAATCAGACATACTTGCCGAATTGTGTGCTACTATGAAGTGCGATTTTCTCTGTGTTAAGGAAGTGCATCGAAGCTCTACGGATAATAAACGGCAGCGGTTTAACTCAACATCGACCAATACTTTGATGAGAGATTTAATACCCAGTAAAAACAGTCTTGCTGGGCCAGCACTGCCAGCAATGACCCAGCACTATGTTGCCGCTGCCGAACCGTCAATAAAATGTCCGAGCGGCCAACAGCTGGCCAACTGTTGGCACCCAATCAGTTGTCATATGCCACAACAGGGCCATCAGTGGTCCATCACAGGCAGTAGCTGCCACAAGTGGCCCTGCAAGCACGCGCCAGAAATGATGGCTAGCCTAATGTGGTCCGCTAGTGGCAGCCAGCAACCACGTGACGTAACTCGTGGCTTGCCGAATCTTGTCCGCCAATTTCTCAGTAGTAGCCATAATAATAAAAAAAAAAAAAAAAAAGCAATGATAATCGCAGTTTCCCAAAGCTACAACTTTTTTTCTACCCTTACGAAGCTTGTGAATTAACCAACTTCGCTGGGGAAACTTTCTCAACAGACCGGAAAAAAGCCCGTTTGTATCTGACCGGATTTGATCGTGGGCCGTTTGCGTGGAAGCGGCGCTCGCTACCGACCGGACTAATTTACCACGCTCCGCCTCGTGCTGGAAGCTATATGTTTGGTATGCAATTTGTAATCGAATGCTTCCCTCTTTCATTTTACAATATTGAGAGGTATTTTTCATAAAAGTCAGTTTTATATAATTGATAAATTAATTTTTTCAATGTAACGATAGTTTTTTTTTTCTTTTTGCCTTAAGGGAACTTCACTCATTTTCAAGGCGTGTACATACTTAGAGACGCTTTCCAAAGTTTTGTACTGTCCTTGCCGTCTTGAAAAGAGATTGTTGAATAAATATATATTTACCCGGGTTCATGTCACATTCTGTTACATTTTTAACGTTGTGTCTTTCCTTTCCGTTGTCCGAAGCTACATTTGTTTTAAAGAGTAAAAGATATTTTATTTTACTTCTCGTTATTTTTAGAAGCGAATTCCTCCCAGTCTTGTGTATTCAACCCATGGATGAGTATACCACATAGCGTTGCTTTTTTTTTCTTTCAAATAATTAATAAATTTTGTACGCGTCTAATTCTTTTTTCTTCCAACAAACGTTGTTTTAATGGTTTTCCAGGATATTTGTTTCAAGCAGTTTCAAATATTTTCTTGTTATTCATCCACTCCAGTCCATGAATTGTTATTCATGGGAATGGAGTGGGTGTATTTCATGGCTGTAATCTAGTATTTCACGGCTTAATCTGATATCTTCGTCGACGTAAAATTTCATTAGAAAATTAATTCGCCTCTCCACATATGAATTTTTTTCTTAACATCCACTGAAATAACACGATGGCGATAGTGTCGTCTTCAACTAACTGGTACCATGAGAGACACAGCAAGTGTTGCTTCTGCGCATGCGCAGTCCCGATGCTTCCACCTGCTGTTGGGGGTTGCATTGGTTGCCGGCAACGGGCCACTAGTGGCACTTGTTTGGAGGCCCACAATTCACGGCGATGCTGCAGGTTCATCAATGGCTCGCCAACTGATAGCGCTGCCACCAACGGACCACTACTGGGCCGTGAGCGGCAAATTTCAGCCAGCAGTGACCCATCACTGCCAGCTGGTGGCCAGAAGTTTCCCAGCACTTGTGTTTTTGCTGAGTAGTCACAGCGGAGCATGGGGATACGCCAAGAATGACGTTAATGGAGATTTGAACAAAGAATGGGCAGAAGATAATCGGCTTTGTGGCGTAAAAGTCTCTTCGACTTCTACGCTGTTTTAACACGTCAATACTCAAATAAATTGTTCCTAAATGAAACAAAACTTAACGGCCAGACAAAACATATAAACAGAAGTCAACTTACGGAAAATGTCCTTTATTCACGATGGAAAGCACTACACTCTCCACATATTTATCACACCACTCTTTTTAGTATTCATCATTTCATAATACAACGTTCTCATACAGCTCTCTCGACGGTACAACGCTCGCAGTAATCGCTCTCCCCGCACGGGGATAACTGGTTTTCCAGTGATTTGGGGAGCGGCGCCCCCACGGCCCGAGCTGACCATGTGACGGATCATTTTTTTCATTTCGTTTTGTACGATTATGTAACAGAAGGGACAGCTGTTCATCCAGCTGCTGGGGGATGGCGTCCCCACGGCCCGAGCCGACATGTACTAGATGTGAATTTTCACATTTTTTATGTTTTTTGTTATTTCACTTGACACGCTCCCGCCTCAGTTGTAGGTTGCTGAGGTTGTGATTATGCGCCAGCTCTGGATTTTAGGTTCTCGTTTTCTATCCTATCTTCTCCATTTCATGTTTCTTTCTTTGTTCTTCCGAGCTGGTTAGCTAGACCTACCTGCAGGTTTGCCGTGTGCGGTGACCCGTAAGGTGGAAAAGGGGATGCTGGAGGCTGAGGTTTCTGGAGGCCTGGGTGTTGTTGTCGCCAGTGGCCAACACTCCTCTTTGCCCCCTGCTTCACCCTAAATGGGCGGCTAGGAACTATCCCACTCCTAGTCAATGAGGTCTGTGGCCCAGTGGAGCCCAGACCTCTAAAGGCTTGTCGTTTTGCACGACAGGGTGAGTCTGGGGATAGGGTGGGCATGCCAAAGGGGTGTTCCCCAGACATGGGAAAGTCTGGGTGCACGCCGTGCGCATGTCTGCCCTATCAACTTGCTATATCCGCTTGCTATCCCTAGAGCCGTGTCCTGCGTCCACTTGAGCTTGCGGAACTCCGGCTCTCCCTCGTTGGTCTCGATTGTGGGTGGGGAAGTCGGCGGACGAATTCTAAAATTTTTTCATGGCTCTCAGTTCTGTTTCCCACGAACCAACAACCAAAATAGGTATGGAGGAATACTCATCCCCTTCCGCAAAAAAAACATGTTCCTGATTCTTCTAATGCTCGTTTCTTTTTTGTGCACTCGTTGGACCCTTCAAAGCCTTTGAGTGCCAAAAGTCCATTTTGGATTAACAAAGCACTTCAACCTATAGCAAGCTCTCCTAAGAGCGTAAAGAAACTTCAGTCTGGAGATCTTCTGGTAGAAATGTCCACTGTGGCCTACAGTTCTACACTTCTAAACACTACCACGCTACTTGAGACTCCGGTCAAAATAACACCTCATGGATACCTGAATTCATCTCTAGGTGTTGTCTCCTCTCAGGACCTCGTTGAGTGTACTGAGGAGGAACTACTAGAAGAACTGAGGAGTTAACATGTTACGGGTGTGCGGCGTATATTCTTTAGGCGGAATGGGCAGTCCGTCCCATCCCGCAACATCATTTTAACGTTTGATAGCCCTTCCCTGCCTACGTCCATCAAGGCAGGGTATCTGCACTTTGAGATACGTCCGTACATCCCTAACCCTCTGAGATGTTTTAGGTGTCAGTCTTACGGCCATTCTCAGCAGTCGTGCAGGAGCAATCCTAAGTGTGGACGCTGTGGTGCCACAGAGCATCTTTTATCAGAATGTGTGGCCGAGGCCGAGTTTTGTGTGAACTGTAAGGGTTCACACGCAGCATCATCCAAAGATTGTCCTAAGTGGAAGGAGGAGAAAGAAATCCAAAGGCTGAAAACAGTTGAGAATATTTCCTATCCTGAAGCTAGAAGAAGAGTAGTTCCTGTTACATCTGATCGGCGATCATACGCTTTAGTGGTGGTTGCCAAATCTACGGCTGCCATTCAGACCGACATTCAGATCCCCCTAAATGTCCATACAATGTAAACGAAATCATCGCAACCGGACTGGAGGCACTCCAGTCTCGAGCTAGGGATCTGAAAGCGCCACCCACCACTTCGCCGAAGCAGACTCATCCCACCACCAGCAAGCAAGGGAACTCGGGCCACTCCTTCTAGCAAGAAAACCAAAGCCCAGGATAAGAAATGCACTTCTTCTCCTCCAAAACCCCAGCAAACGACTCAACGTCGTGCGCCTATCGTTAAGACACTTGGGACAAAGCATGCTCCCATCTTGGCCCCTAGTCACACGCATCCAGATCTGGGGGAACCCCCATCAGAGGTGATGGAGCCTGACTTCGTTTGATCATTTTCATTTTAATTTCACTTATAACCATGGATTCAATCATTCAGTGGAACTGTCGAGGTTTTCGGACGAGTTTTGATGAAGTGAAACATCTGCTTTCATTTTACTCTCCGGTGGGCCTTTGTCTACAGGAGACGAAGCTTAAACCATCAGACCTGCTTTCAGTTCCAGGCTACAGTGCGTATCGGACAGATAATGCATCGGGAGACATCGCCTGTGGGGGAGTAGCTATTCTTGTACCTCACAGTGTTCCGGTGTCTTCCGCTGCGATATCAACAACTTTGCAGGCCGTGGCGGTTCGAATCTCAGTGCCTGTGCCTCTTACTGTCTGCAGTGTCTATCTGCCGCCGGACGAGAAAGTGAGCGTCTCTGTTCTGGAGAGCTTAGTTGATCAGCTGCCTTCACCCTTTCTTCTACTAGGTGACTTCAATGCCCATCATCATTTGTGGGGTAGTGTCAGCATCAGCACGAGAGGTCGTCCCATAGAGTATCTCCTGTCCTCGTCCTCTTTGTGTCTTTTTAACCCGGGTGCTGACACGTACTTCCATGAACCGACAAGATCCTTCAGCGCGTTCGATTTGACCTTGGGATCACCATCAATTATTGCTGACTGGTCGTGGATGGTGTGTAACGACCTCCACGGGAGCGACCACTTTCCAATTGTCCTCTCGCGTCATACGAACATGCTATCTTCTGTTTCCCCGCCCTCCTCGGTGGAGGATGGAGCGTGCGAGATGGGAGGTCTTCACATCGTCCACAGTGATATCTTCTGTAATGGTGACCCAAGAGTCAATCGACGCAGCTGTTCTTGAAGTCACAAATTGCCTACTTCAGGCAGCTGATCTTTCTATACCAAAAACATCTACGACACTCTCCAGAAGTCCGAAGCCTTGGTGGACCCCTGAATGCGCAGCGGCTAGGAGAGCTCAACATAAGGCCTGGTCTACGTTTCGGCGTTATCCGACCAATGCTAATCTCGTTACTTTCAAACGAGAAAAATCTTATGCTCGGTTGGTGCGTCGACGTAGCAAGAGGGAGTCTTGGATCCAGTATATTTCATCTCTCTCTTCACGTGCCAGTTCAAAAAGTGTGTGGGACAAGATTCGTAAGATCCGGGGTAACTACAGCTCTCACCAGATCTCCATTCTCTAGAGTAACGGCTGCACATATGCTGAAGTCGGGGAGATTGCTGATTGTTTGGGGGAGGCGTTTGCCTCCGTGTCGAGTGACCTGGCGTATCCTTCCTCCTTTCTGAGGATTAAATCCACAGCGGAACACCAGAGAATCTCCTTTGCGCCTTTTAATGACACGAGTTATAACTCCCCCTTCAGCATGGTTGAACTCAGGGTGGCTCTGCAGCGGTCCGGCGCTACATCTGTCGGTCCCAATGGCATCCACTATGACATGCTCCGTCATCTCTCGCAGTCGTCTCTCGAGAATCTGTTAATCCTGAACAATCGTATTATGTCGGAACACAGTTTCCCGGAATCTTGGCGAAAAGCTTTTGTTCTGCCTTTTCCCAAATCTGGCAAGGATCCCAAGTCCCCTCTAGTTAACGTCCAATTGCTCTCACTAGCTGTCTGTGTAAAGTTCTTGAACTCATGGTTAATTAACGGTTAGTTGCTTATTTAGAATATCATCAAGTACTTTCACCATCACAAAGCGGCTTTCGCCGTTATCGTTCACCTCACGATCCTCTCCTGCGTGAGGCGTTCGTGCGTAGGCAGCACCTGGTGTCCGTTTTCTTTGATATTGAAAAAGCCTATGATCGAGCGTGGCGGCACGGTATTATCCGTGACCTCCACGCATGCGGATTGCGAGGAAATCTTCCAACCTTCATCGTTAATTTTCTTCGCAATCGGGTGTTCCAGGTGTGCCTGGGTACGACGCTCTCGGCACCGTTCCATCAAGCACAAGGTGTTCCTCAAGGTTGCATTTTATCTGTCACATTGTTCATCCTTCGCATTAATTGTCTCTTCACAAATCTTCCTCCTGCGGTTTCGGCTACTGTTTATGTTGATGACTTGCACATTTTCTGCTCGCCATCAAGCATGCATTTTATTGAAAGGCAGTTGCAGTCTGCGATTAACCAGATCTTTAAAGCGGCGAATAGCAATGGTTTCGTTCTTTCTATCGACAAGACAGCCTGTGTCCATTTCTGCCTGAGGCGCGGCCTCCATCCTGACCCAGAGCTGTTTTTAGACCGTGCAGCCATACCAGTTTTGCCGGAGACTAAGTTCCTTGGATTGACTGTTGACCGTGCGCTTACATTCCGTGCGCACGTTCAGCGGATAAAGACTTACTGTCTGCGGGCTCTATCTATTTTTAAGATCCTTTTGAGAGTCTCGTGGGGTGCAGACAGGGTGTCTTTAATTCGCATTTACCATTTCTTAATACGGTGGAAACTGGATTATGGTTGTATCGTGTATGGCTCTGCTCGTCGTTCCGTTCTCCGGCCTTTGGACACTATTCGCCATCAAACACTGCGTCTTTGTTCGGGAGCATTTCGAACATCTTCGATTCCCAGCTTTTACGCTGACGCGAACGAACCATCGCTTAAATTACGCCGTCTGCAGCTGTCTATTCAATTCTACTTGAAACTTAGATCTCTTCCAGACCATCCTTTATACGATGCAGTTTTTCATCCCCAGCATGCTCGTTTATTCGAGAACCGGTCCTCGTGCATTTCAACCTTCGGTCTTCGTATGGCGGCCGTAGCACGTGATGTAGGGCTCGACTTGTCACTTGTTGGAGAGACCAGGGGCTTTGGGGATCCTCCGTGGCACCAATTTGGTGTCATGGTTGATACCACCTTTACATCTTTCGATAAATCCTCAACCCCTGCGTCAGTGTACCAGCAGCTCTTCGCTGAGCACCGTGCTCTCAATACTGAATACACTCCCATTTTTACTGATGGCTCCAAGATGCATGGAGTCGTTGGATCCGCAGCTGTCTGTGTTGATGACGTGTCAGTAGCGCGGATCCCAGCTAAGGCCACGGTGTTTTCGGCGGAGATGCATGCTGTGTATCTCGCCCTTCTCCATGTTCAGTCGGGTTCTCATCATCGTGCTATGGTCTATACGGATTCCTTAAAAGTCCTGCAGTCTTTATCATCTGCAGATTGCCGTGACCATCCTGTTCTCTTGGATGTGAGACAGTTACTTCGTCGTTTGCTCGAGGCCGGTTTTCAGGTTCAGTTTTGCTGGATTCCTGGACATGTTGGAATCTCGGGTAACGAGTGTCCTGATGCGGCTGCTAGATCTGCTTCCTCTTTGGTCGTAACACCCTTGCCACTGTTTCACCGGGATTTCCGTTTTCTTGTTCGCGACCATATCAAGCGAACGTGGCAAGGTCTGTGGGACCAAGAGGTGGAAAATAAACTGCATCGTATTAAACCTAATCTTGAAATTTGGAAATCCTCATATCGTCGAAACTGTAGGGAGGAAGTGGTGCTTGCGCGTCTCCGCATTGGGCATTGTCGTTTCACTCACCGCTTTTTGCTGTGCGGCGACACTGCGCCGATGTGTGAGGCGTGCAATTGCCGACTCACCGTCACTCATCTTCTGTGTACCTGTGTTCGTTTTCGTGATGTATGTTTTCATTTCTTTCATTCTCATTTGTTGAACGAGGACGCCGCCACACTGCAGCGGCTCCTCAATGACCACTGCAATACTGTTGCTGTTTTTTCATTTTTCAAACAAATTGACTATTTTAAACGTATCTAGATTTTAGCCCTATCATCATACTCATTTCTCAGTTTTACTGAATCAGCTAGATTTTAATCATTGTATCATGTTTTTAATACTGTTTGTTTCATTATCTTTTTTAGCCCTTCCATCGTTCTCATTTTTCAGTTTTACATGATCAGTCAGATTTTAAGCTTTTTACCACGTTTTTAATACTGTTTGTTTGTCTTCGGTCTGGCGCTCTTTGGCCAAACATGGTCCTTGCGCCATAAAAATTAATCAACCAACCAACCAACCAATAATCGCTCTTATCAACACCTCTCCCCTACAACAGATCAGTCGTCGCTTTTTATCTCTTGTTCTTATCTCAAAACAGGTATACGTCACTTGCATTCAACCTCAATTGTGTTGCCAAACGTATTCGTTTGAGAGAAGAGATATTTCGTTAAGTGTGAAGAATACTGAGAATAAACTCAAGATGTACATAGGAAAATAAACTAAAAAAGGAAAGTTAATCTAGAATATAGGTCACAGCTTGCTTTGATTCATGATGATAAGTTGCCAGCCTCGTTTAATAGTGCTAGGTAGAAGAGTGGATATAATCCAGACTTAAATTTTGTCTCAGAAAACATATATCATTAGTGTGTGAAGCTGGTTGGAGATCCGTTCCCAAATACTCAGCACAGACCTATGCATTTTCTGTCAGGAAATGGCTGCCATTCGACCAACTATAGTCGCGTTTAGAGGAAGAATCAATTTCAAGAAAGCTGACTGGCAAGGTTTTCCTCATGGTTTGGATGCTGCCGTAAAAGATTTAAAACCAATTCTACAAAACCACAATCACTTTGTGATGGCAGTACAACAGATGGCACGACAAAACATCCCGAGAGGATGTAGAACTGTGTACCTGCCCAATATGAATAGGCAAACAAAAGATTTGAGGTTACAATAAACCGTTCTATCTGAAGAGGACCCTTTCCAGGAGTCGACTATTCAAATGGGAAGGAACTTGTGGAAGCGGTTCGAAGGAGTTAGCAGGAAAAGTGGAGGACAACTATCGAAGGGCTTGATTTTGCAAAGAGCAGTCATAAGGCATGGCGGATATTAAAAACTTCAACAATGATCCAAGATATAAAAAAAGTACCTCTACGGTCTCTGCTGATCAAATAGCTTCACAACTTCTTCTGAATGAAAAGGGTAAGAAGAATAGTAAATATTTTCAAAAAAGGAAATGGACACATGTTCAAGGAAGAACTGTTGGAGAGAAGAAATTGACTACCATAAATGAGGTGGAAAGTGCTATAGAAAGGACCAAATGGGCAAAGCTGCAGGGTTTGGTGATTTGTTGAATGAACAGATAATAGATTTTGGACAAAGAACAAAAGAATGGATTACGGCGTTATTTAATAATTGTGTCAGGCGCTGTCAAATTCCAAAGTTTTAATATCACTGTTAAAACCAGGTAAAGATCCTGATGATCCTCGTAGCTACAGACCGACTTCGTTCCTGTGTCATTTGCATAAATTTTGAACGAATAATTTTAAATAGACTTGTACCTCTGATAGAACCAGAACTCATTCCAGAACAGTCAGGCCTTAGGCAAGGTACTGCAAATCATGCACGGTACAAGTATTAAACCTTACTCAATATATCGAAGACGGATATGAGCAAAAGAAAATAACTGATGTGGTGTTTGTGGACCTGACTGCTGCATATGGCACTGTAAATCCCGAAGCATTGTTGTTTAAACTTTACGATATGACAGGGAATATGAAACTAACTACAATCATTGCAAATTTGTTAGCAAATAGAAAACGTTTGGTGGATTTCCAAAACAAAAGTGGCAGATGGAGATATCAGAAGAATGCATTACCACAAGGAAGTGTGCTTTCTCCAATATTATTTAATGTTTATACTAATGATCAGCCCCATCCACGGGGCACTAGGTCATTTTTATTTGTTGAAGATCTGGCATTGGCAGCACAGTATGGCAACTTTTGAGCGATTGAGAGTGCACTTACGAAGGCCGTTAAATGCTTTCAAAGATATTATGTTCGGAATCATTTGACCCTTAATACATCCAAGACACAAGTTACAGCATTTCATCTGAGAAATCATGAAATAAACAGAAAACTTTATATAATAATAGATGGCTCTTCACTTCCGAATACGGGTTCACCCAAATTTCTAAGAGCCACTTTGGATAGAGCTCTTACTTTTAAGATGCACTGTGAGAATACTAGAAGAAATATGTATGCCAGAAATAATTTCATTCGTGAACTTGTTAACTCCTCAAGGGAAGCAAATTCCAGATTGGTGCGGACCTCGGCACTGGCTCTGTACTTTTCTGCTGCTGAATTTGCTTACCCTGTTTGGGCACGTTCGGCTCATGCCAAGAAAGTTGACATCGCTCTGAAAGATACTTGTAGGATTGTTACTGGCTGTCTGAGACCTACGCCTTTAGATAAACTCTATGTAGTGGCAGGGAAAACCCCACCTATAATAAGGAGAAAAATACAATCGGATGTGGAAATGACAAAATATCTTAGGGATGTCAGACATGTTACGCATGGTTATATGTCATGCATGTGTAGGCTGAAATCAAGGAAAAGTTTTGTGAAGTGTTCTGAAGAGATCACTAAACCATTGCACAAGGAACATGTGAACCAATGGAAATGCGAAATTGGCAGTTTGGCGGATTGGATGCAGCCAGCGGAGGACATCTCGCCTGGACATTAATACGGATGGACTGGGTGAAGAACTCTTAATAGCATGAGGACCGGCGTAGGATGATCAACAGACAATTTAGTAAAATGGGGTTTTATTCGATCTGAACAACATTTCTGTGGTTGTGGGGATATACAAAGTACGTCCCATTTTTTAGATTCTTGCCTGAGCCCACGGCGGTGGGATATGAAGGATTTGGTATTTGCTTCAGAAAAAGCACAATTGGCACATCATTACAGTTTGATTGTTTAAATAATTTTTTTAGTTGTGAATTATAGTATTTAAATTGAGATATCTAAGATTTTGCTTTGTATTGTGTAAGTTTTATCATTTTGATTTTCTGATTATTCTCATTGATGTATTTGTGTTCTTATGGATGTAGTGTGCACGCTTCTGACACGAAATAAATAAATAAAGGCACTTGCGGCTGAAAGTTATGCGCAATTCTTCGAAGATAATCAAAAACATCTCTGTTTTCATAATCTTTGCAAACGTTTTAGTGGTTCTTCCTTGTTGGTTCTTCGCCTGCAATGTACTTTGCAATTTTCATAGGATTTAAGTTTTCCTCCTTTTTCAGGGTTTTAGTGAGCTTCTAAATGTTTGTATGAGAAACATTCAGAAGTGAAGAAAAAGCGTTGTGCCATCCTTCAACGGCGTTATTAGTGGAAGGTAGGTATATCGTCTTCTTTATATGAGAAGCAATTCCATATTTTTAAAGCAAACCGTGGTTGCCTTCCTCTTCTATCCATGCGTCATATCCAGATGTCTTCGAAATAGTTTCTCAAAGGCTGAGGTATTTCTTCGTTGGTTCGAAAAACTCACTCTCTTCTATAACATCGGCTTCTGGTACAAATGAAAGAGCAACCAAATACCGTAACTGAAGAGCAAATTCAGCATCTGTTATTTTTTTGTTTTTTTTTAATTGGAGGTTTAGCGACCACCGTGAGCAACTCAATGGGCTATAAGCAGTCGCTCGTCCTTAATTTAGTATCACTGGTTCCAGGGAAGGGAAAGCGTCAATGCCGTAAGACAACATCCATGCCTCACCGGGATTCGAACCCGTGCCCTTTCGGACGAATGATTAGAGGTCATCGTTTATACCACTGCGCCACCGGGGCGACATTCAGCATTTTTACTATATCTCGCTTGAAAACCTGTGCTCTGAATATGTCTCCATATGCATTGGCTTGGCTAAAAAAAAGCACTCTCGTATAACCACATCGGGAAATTCCCTATTAAATTCGTTCTTCGCCGTTGTCTGAAAGTTTTACATTACTGAGGTCGGCCGTAGGTCAGGTTTGAATATCTTCAGTGATTGAAGTAGGCTAACATACGTCTGTTCCGATTTGTTAGGAAGAAGGGAATATCTTCAGTGATTGAAGTAGGCTAACATACGTCTGTTCCGATTTGTCAGCAACGTAGTACCGTGGGTACTACGTTGCTGTATTTCACCCCGTGAATGGCATATAGTTGACTGAAGAACTGAAGTGATGACGAAAATTTGCCATCAGCGTACCAATGACTGCAATGGTGCATGAGATCCAAATTCCTCTCAGTTGAAAAAATAAGAATTCGAGTTTCTTCCATGCCACTATCAAAAAGTAAAAATGGTTTCTCATCTGTTGTTTTCTGATACTCTTCCGGAATGAATAGTTCGTCTAAGGACCTGGAATTTGCAGGAGCAGCTTCTACAGTCCTACGAACATTCTGAATTGTTCTTTTAAAGATTCTGTTGAAGGCATTTGGGCTGATATTGAAGTAGACAAATGCAAAGGCATATTTGCGAACACCTCTTGGGTAGTGTGTCCTGTTACTTTGGCCCCCTCTTTCATTTTTTGGATAGATTCTTTTACAATATTTTTTTCCGAATCAGGAACGTGGTTGTGAACTGTACTCTTCAGAACTTTACCTCTGTCTGTGTGAGCTTTGCCGTAACATCGTCGCTTATTAAAGTCAGCACACTTCCATATTGTTCCCTCCCCAATTTGTTTTCTTTTTTGTGGATAAATCCATCGCACACTAGCATATCGTTTCCTCTTTCTCGCTTCATAAACTTCAGCGTGGTTTCCATTTTAATGGAAAATTTCGGAAACTAACAAACCAAATTATAAAGCAAGTCTAAAAGCCCCCACTTACTCGATTTTCCATTTTAATGGAAAATTTCGGAAACTAACAAACTAAATTATAAAGCAAGTCTAAAGGCCCCCACTTACTCGATTTTCCATGTTAATGGAAAATTTCGGAAACTAATAAACCAAATTATAAAGCAAGTCTAAAGGCCCAGACTTACTCGATTTTCCATTTCAATGGAAAATTTCGGAAACTAACAAACCAAAATATAAAGCAAGTCTAAAGGCCTCCTCTTACTTGATTTTCCATTTTAATGGAAAATTTCGGAAACTAACAAACCAAATTATAAAGCAAGTCTAAAGGCCCCCACTTACTCGATTTTCCATTTTAATGGAAAATTTCGGAAACTAACAAACCAAATTATAAAGCAAGTCTAAAGGCCCCACTTACTCGATTTTCCATTTTAATGGAAAATTTCGGAAACTAACAAACCAAATTATAAAGCAAGTCTAAAGGCCCCCATTTACTCGATTTTCTATTTTAATGGAAAATTTCTGAAACTAACAAACCAAATTATAAAGCAAGTCTAAAGGCCCCCCACTTACTCGATTTTCCATTTTAATGGAAAATTTCGGAAACTAACAAACCAAATTATAAAGCAAGTCAAAAGGCCCCCACGTACTCGATTTTCCATTTTAATGGAAAATTTCGGAAACTAACAAACCAAATTATAAAGCAAGTCTAAAGGCCCCCACTTACTCGATTTTCCATTTTAATGGAAAATTTCGGAAACTAACAAACCAAATTATAAAGCAAGTCTAAAGGCCCCCACTCACTCGAAATTTTATCAGCGGTTCTATACGCTTAAACAGGACGCAGCAGAAATTCCTGTGGCCTCAGGGGATTTGGACAAATTTAGGTGACGGTGTATCTTCCACAGATATACTGTTAATTCGTGCCCTCACAGGGGACGGGTCAGAAGCGGTCAGGAGTTCGAGCACTGCCTGAATTCTTGACCTTGAGAGCGGCCAAAGGCCATTACCCGAAGAAAATTTCTCAAATAGATCTTAGAAACATGTTAATTCAAACTTGGAAGAAACGGGGGAGGGGGCATTCCTGATCCTGCATGCCAATCTTCCAGACTCTAGAAAACTAAGCAATTTAATTTTGTTATTTATATCTCCCTGAGTTTACAATTCGTTGTATTTTGGAAATACAATGAAAATCCTTGCACGTCCATTGTTCGCGCGTCCAATTCAATTTTCCGCATCTAATTTGCGTGCGTCTAGTTTACCGCGTCCAGTTTTCGTATATTCCTTACATACTTTTCCTCGGGAGCCGTATGCCTTCCCAATTAAGCTATGCCCTGCACTGGTTGTTATTTGCCGTCTTAACACGTGCGTCACCTCTGTTATGGAAACTTCCGATTCTCATAAGGAATGCTTCGAAAGTTTAAGACACGTCAGAAAAGAAAGTATGCAAGGAACTAATCATAATTCCTCATGAGAACGGAGAATGAAAATAAATTCGGACACCCTAAGGAAAATTGTTTCTTTTAATACAGAATATAACGGAACTTGAATAACTTCGCCATTAATTTACACAACCCTATGAATTTCAGTTGAAAACTGAAACCTAGAAATTTGGGACAAGGTTCAGTTTAAAATACTTGTTTACGCTTTCCAACCGTAGGTTGAAGAAGCGTATATGCTCCATCTTTGTCCGTCCGTGTGGGGTGCCGGTCAAAACGCCGACAATCGAAACACCGACAATCAAAACACTGACAAATTATAACACCGACAGTTCAAAATACCGACAATCATAACACCGACACTTCAAAACACCGGCATTCATAACACCGACATTTCAAAACACCGACAATTATATGGTCTCTAAGCCGGCGAGTAGAAGAACTTTATTCTGAGCGATTGCAAAATCACAGTGGGTGGTATGGGGGATGACAACACCCAACGAATAGATGTGCTTCCCCCTAGTGGTGAACGATGCAACTTTATTCATTTCTATTCCGACCGACGGCAACATATTTTTATTCCGAGATATGGCAACATCTGAGTGGATGGGTGGGAATTGGAATGCATAGGAGTTGGATATGTGGATGCTTATGTGCTGCCCCTAGCGGTGAACAATAGAACTGCATACATTTTTATTCCGACATCTGGCAACATATCTTAATTCCGAGCTGTTGCCAAGAATAAGTTGATGACAAATGTTTTGCCTGTCCTAACTATTGCATCGAGGAAGCAGATGCCTCCATTCGCATTGCTTACCATGTCCAGAACTTTATTGTAAGCCTGTCTTTGGTTTGTAATTAAGAGCGGTTCATTGGCAGCAACATACGCTTCCAAATCATTGACATTGTAATTCATCTCTCGCAGAATTTCATTGCAAAGATTGTTAGCGTTGTTTCTTTGGAAAGATGTCAGTCCGTACTGTCTGAGGCCACGTCCTGCCATCGACAAACATAGGTTCTCTAGAAGGATGAGAGCCTTGTTGAAGATATCTGGTGAAAAGTCAATTTGCAAAGTTGGATTTACCCGACTGACTCTCAAAAGAATGTCTTCGCTCAGATCCTCATTGTATTTTCCCCACAATTGAAATGGATTTGAGACAGCGTAGGTGGTCAGCAAAATGCAAAAGAGATGTCTCAAGCGTTTTGGTGATTGGGTGGCAGTTGCTTCAGTCATTGATAAGTCTCAGAGGTCATCATTCTCCAACAATCCTCCTTTTTATCATGCTGCTCTGAAGGTTTCACAAACTTGATTGTTCACAATTTTCAAGTCACCAAAAAATGTTGGTCCTTTGATAATTTGGAGCAGCATTCTCAAAAAGAAGCACTCGGCAGTTGATGGATGAACTGTGTAAACTCTGCCAAGAGCATCCGTGGATTTTACTCTAGGATGTCCTTCAACATCAACTCCTTGTTTGCGTCACTGGAAATTTTTCTGGATGCATTCCAAGTGTAGTAGCGCGAAACATCACCATAAAGAATGGTTTTAGCAAACGGATCATGCTTTCAAATTTCAAAGAAAGCTGTCAGTGTTGTGTTCGGTGGCCCTTGAAGTTGCTGCTCCTGATTGTTGTTTGGATTGAAGTAGACTCTTTGACCATTTTCAAGGTGGACACCGAGATGAACAACAGTCGGATAGCATTAATGAATTGGGAAACTGAGTGTTCACCAAACTGCCTCGTTGCTGCTGATGCATCTTCCCAATTGAAAACTCTCAACTTCATCAACAGTTGCTGTTCGTTGTTCAAGCCCAAAAACTGCTTTATCACTTCTTTATTTTTACATACTTGCAGATGTACTTGATGGCTTTGACAGTCTGGCAAATTCAAAATTTATATGCGCCTGGAACATTTAGGACAACAGTGGAGAGTGTGGAACCACCCATCTGTTGTCTATGTCCATCTCCTGGTAGGTTTGGCCAATGTGCATTTTGATTTTTGTTGAGAATCCACCATCTCCAGTCTTTCTTCTCCTGTATAAAGGATACCCATCTTGGCCCGTTTGAGTTTCCTGGTGCAGTTCCCGTGGATACTTAGTGGAGCATTTGCCATCCATCATGCAAGGAGCTTTCATGTTGAGTGCACTACATGGGCTGTGGAGCATGTTTTTTGTAATAACTTCAAACAGCAAAGGGTCTTGTTGGGGATCTGGCAATTCTGCTGATATTACCGTGTCAATTTCAGTAGGTCAGATTTTTCTCGTAGCCAGATGAGGATGTGAGCATGCGGAAAGCCTCTATCCCATCCAATGCAGTGTACGGCGAACAGCGCAAGCAGCGATCATTTGAGGTGATCCTTGATTAAGATGTTCTGTAATTTGCTGCACTGTTGCCCTTCTGTTGTATGTTACCAGTCTGGACACTCTCCGTTCCGCCCGAGGAGTCACTAGTCGATGACGACCACACGTTGCACATAGAGACTCAGTTTTTTGGCTGACAGTCCAGTCTTTAAACACTTTAAAAACAGCTGCTCTGGAACACTTCACGAATGCGGCGGTTTCGGTGATACTCGCTCCATGGTTCCGAGCTCCTACTATCATTCCACGTGTAAAGTCCGTTAAATCGCATTTTTTACCCATCTTGTCACCAAACAATCACTTCTACTACTGTCCCAAGCACTAAGGTTTCCCTTTTTATATTAGCCTCTCCTCTGGCGGCAACAGCGTGCATCCATAGCTCATTTGCTTAAAACTGTCAGGTGGTCATAATGAAATGGCCACTCAGTGTATGTAGATGAACTGGAGGTAATCAGGGGCAAATGCCTAGACTACATGCAAACATAACTATGGCTGATCCTGTACTTTGGGATAGAATACTAGATTGTTTCCTGGAAGGTGACAGCAAACAATAAATTTATATTACAAATTATAACTATTACTTCCACAAATTAAATGACAATAAACTGACTTTTTTTATCAATATATGGATAATGGTACTTGCCATGGAAACATGATTTTTGTCACATAAAAAGAAATAGCTGGTTCCTAAGATATTGAAATATTTGAGACACAATCCCCTTGAAAATTGTACAGTTTCTTCCATAAGCATCGTTTGGTTGTTATCATTCCCTTCTATCACCCACCCATTTGTGCATCCACTCCAATGTTGCCATCTCTCGGAATAAAAATAATAAAGTTCCATCGTTCAACACTAGGGCAGCACATAAGCATCAACATATCCAACACCTATGCAACCCCCTTCCCACACATCCACTCCGATGTTGCCATTCGGTCGGAATAAAAATAATAAAGTTCCATCGTTCACCTCTAGGGGCAGCACATAAGAATCGACATGTCCAACACCTATGCATCCCCCTTCCTACCCATGCACTCAGATGTTGCCATCACTCGGAATAACAATTTCATAAAGTTCCGTCGTTCACCGCTAGGGCCAGCACATAGGCATCGACATATCCAACACCGTCATCCCCCTTCCCAATCATCCACTCAGATGTTGCCATCGCTCAGAATAAAAATAATGTTCCATCGTTCAACACTAGGGCAGCACATAAGCATCAACATATCCAACACCTATGCAACCCCCTTCCCACACATCCACTCAGATCTTGCCATTCTCGGAATAAAAATGTATGAAGTTCCATCGTTCACCTCTAGGAGCAGCACATAAGAATCGACATGTCCAACACCTATGCATCCCCCTTCCTACCCATGCACTCAGATGTTGCCATCACTCGGAATAACAATTTATAAAGTTCCGTCGTTCACCGCTAGGGCCAGCACATAGGCATCGACATATCCAACACCGCATCCCCCTTCCCAATCATCCACTCAGATGTTGCCATCGCTCAGAATAAAAATATGTTGCCATCGGTCAGAATAAAAATGTATGAAGTTCCGTCGTTTACCGCTAGGGGTAACCACATCCATCGATTGGGTGTTGCCACCCCCTTTCCCATCCACTCTGTTGTTGCATCGCTCGGAATAAAGCTCTTCTATAATTGTTAATCCATATAATTGTCTGTGTTATGGTTGTCTCGGTTAGGATTTGTCGGTGTTCTGATTGTCGGTGTTTTGAACTGTCGGTTTTATGATTGTCGGTGTTTTGAACTATCGGTGTTATGATTGTCGGTGTTTTGAACTGTCGGTGTTATGATTGTCGGTGTTTTGAACTGTCGGTGTTATGATTGTCGGTGTTATGATTTGTCGGTGTTATGATTGTCGGTGTTAGGATTTGTCGGTGTTTCGGCCTATCGGCGTTTTGAACTGTCGGTATTTTGATTTGTCGGTAATTTGATTGTCGGTAATTTGATTGTCGGTGTTTTGATTGTCGGTGTTTTGTACTAGAACCGTCCGTCTGTCCGTCTGTCATCACGATTACTCGCGTAAAATTGTTCGATTTCGATGAAATTTTAGTAAGTGGTAGGGGATCACTGGGGACAAACCCTATTGAAAATGGGTGAAGTGGGGTCAAAGGTCACGGCATAGTAACGGGATCCAATCCATTGCCCTTATGCGTCATTACTTGCGTAAATATGGTTTGATGTCGATGATATTTTAGCATATTGTAGGGGACCACATAAGAATGAACCCTGTTGAAAATGGGCGAAATGGGGTCAAAGGTCATGTTATAGGAGCGGGATCCATTCCATTGCCCTTATGCGCCATAACTTGCGTAAATATGGTTCGATGTCGATGAAATTTTAGTATATTTCAGAGGACCACCTGGGAAAGAACCCCATTGAAAATGGGTTAAGTGGGGTCAAAGGTCACGGCATAGGAACGGGATCCATTCCATTGCACTTATGCATCCATAACTTGCGTAAATATGGTTCGATATCGATGAAATTTTAGTATATTGCAGGGGACCTCCTGGGAATGAACCCTGTTGAAAATGAGTGAAGTGGGGTCAAAGTCAGGACATAGGAGCGTAATGCACTCCATTGCCTTTATGCGTCATAACGTGCGTAAAATTGGTTCGATTTCGATGAAATGTTATTATGTGGTAGGGGACATCCTGGGGACGATCTTATGACGTCACAACTCGCGCTTGAGATGTCGGCGCGCGGTCACGCCATTTGTATCATTACGTCACGCATTGTGTGTGGATCTTATTAAAGTTTTATGACGTCACACTCTTGCGAGCAGATGGTCGCGATTCCCATCTGCCTCATTAAGTCACGCGTTGTGTGCGTCAGACCGTCCGCACGATAACTCGCGTAAAAATAGTTTGATTTCGATGAACTTTTACTATGTGGAAGGTAATCACCTGGGAAGGAATCCTGTTGAAAGTGAACGAAATGGGGTCAAATGTCAGGACATAGGAGCGGGATCCATTCCACTGCTCTTATGCGTCATAACTAACGTAAAAAATGTTTGATTTCGATTAAATTTTAGTATGTGGTAGGGTACAAACCCTATTGTCCCTTACCACTTGGGGACAAACCCTATTGAAAATTGGCGAAATGGGATCAAAGGTCAGGACATAGGAGCGGAATCACTTCCATCGCCATTATGCGTCATAACTTACGTAAAAATGTTTGATTTGGGTGAAATGTTAGTATGTTGTAGGGCCTGCCTGTGGATAATCTTATTGAAAATGGGCGAAATGGGGTCAAAGCTTAGGACACAGGAGCGGAATCTATTCCATAGCCCTTATGCATCATAACTTACGTAAAAATGCTTCGATTGCGACAAAACTTTATCATGTTATTTCGGAGGTATACTGAACCGGTTCTGTTAAATATAATCGAAATGGGATCAAAGGTCAGAGCACAGGACCAAGATTTATTCCACAGCCATTATCCTCATAACTTGAGTAATGATTTCTGGTATGTTGGAAAGCTTATCATAATCAATGCATTGCATGATTTTACTAACTTGGGTTTGACTCTTTCCCTGCATCAGTCAGTTTCCGAAATTCGTACTTAATGTATTTGCTTCCAGTTTCTGGACTATATGAACAGGTAAAATCTATTAATGAAATATAAGATCTACTTCTCGTTCATTATTCCTCAGAAGGTAAACTTTTAATATTTTGCATCGCCGTTAGTTCATTTTGTGAAACGAACTCACCAACCGTCAGTTTGACCCTTCATCCATTTTATTTACGCTTTCCAACCGTAGTTTGAAGAAGTGTATACGCTCCAGCTTTGTCCGTCTGTCTGTCTGCCTGCCCATCGGCACGATAACTCGCGTAAAAACGGTTCGATTTCGATGAAAGTTTAGTATGTGGTAGGGAACCACCTGGAAACGAACCCTATTGAAAATTTGCGAAATGGGGTCAAAGGTCAGGACATAGGAGTAGGATCCATTCCATCACCCTTATGCGTATAACTTACGTAAAAATGCTTTGATTGAGAAAAAACTTTGTCATGTTTTCCGGAGGTATGCTTAAGCGGTTCTGTTGAATATCATCGACATGGGGTGAAAAGTCAGGGCATAGGAACGAGATTTATTCTACAGCCAATATCCTCATAACTTCAGTAATGATTTCTGATATGTTGGAAAAGGTGTCATAATCAATGCATTGCATGATTTTACTAGCGTGTTTCTTCCTTAATCACCCGTATCAGTTGAATATCTAACGCAAAAAGCAGCGCATAACGTAATTACGTAATTGCATGAATCGGGAGAATTTTGTAACCAGGAAAGAAATATTTCGTAGCATTTCGCCGTTTTAATTTCCCTTTCACATAAATTCCTCAACTTTAAATACATCTTTTCCTTCCCTTCATGCTAATGCAGAAATAAAATCGCACCTCAGTAAATTTTTCATGTTAAATTCCAAAACTCAAAAATTTCGAAATTGTTTTAACGAATGGGTAAATAGCCTTATTTTCTTAAACTGTATTTTACTGAAACTCTTATTTTGAAAATCATAATAACTACAATATTTACGCAATAAAAAAAATTCACATTGTGCACATTTAAAGATTGATCGCATTTTGTGATTCACCAGGTTGTTGCGAAATTTTGATAGTCAGTGCTATTACACAAGATCTCAATTGCTCAGCGTAATTTACTGTGAAAGAAAAACTGTAGGTTCCTTTCCGAAAGCAGAGGTTAATTAAGGGAATCATACGACTTCATTATACTGGGTCGAGTCCCGGGATGGGCATGGGCAGTGCCTCCCTCCTGTAATCAGGGAAATACCATCGCCCCCAAATCGGGGGCGGGTGGCTCCCCTTAGCCCTAGACACCCACGAGTGTCACTTACCACATCCTCCTCAAAAGCTATCTACAGAAACTCTAAAATTCTCTGGTGTTACTATATTACAAAATTTACTCATATTGACTTCTTACGTTAAAGTCCATAGGACCCTTGTGAAAAGGCCAACTTTCCAAAGGCCAACTTTCCAGTGACATCGGTATCCGATACCAAAATGAACATTTGGAAGATCAATTTAGTAAGTGCATTTGGTTTAGTGCACAGAATTGCAATTTCGAGCATAGTGTTAACGGCTGACCAAACAACGTATTGCAGATTTTAAGGATTTTAACATTTTTATTATAGTCTGCTTCCGATAACACTCCTGTCAATTATTTTTCAACTATAAAATATAATTAATATGTTCAAAAATCTGACCGCCACATGTGTTCGCTCTTCATTCTTGAAACAGGTTTGCTCCCTATTTTAGTATCGGTTTTCTTTAACATATTGGTCTATTTCAGGTGTGCAGTTTATTAGTGCTGCCCATCTATGCACCATTGAAGAAATGTCAACAAAATTCCGCAATGAGCAAGATTCTCAATTCCCACTTAACAAAGAAGAACTGGACAAATATTGCAAGTAAGTCTCGCTCTAGATCCCTAAAACTCCCGAGAAATATCCTTACTTTGAATTAAAATGCGGAATATTAAAGGTCGACTATCCTGTAATTTCTATGCAAACCGAAATGTTGTAGGAGCGAAGCAATTCTAGTAGCATGATGATGCACAGTGAATACATGTACACTCTCGGACAGTAAAATTTGCGCACCTTGAAGAAAACATGTTACAACCGCGAAACTTTGCAATGAAAGCGAAAAGCACCGGTCGATGCAAGCAAGAGTACAGAGTGACAAGAATGCCGGATAGGTACCATAGACGTCGATTTGCGCAACTTACAGACTTTGATAAAAGCCTGTTCATCAGACTGAAATCCGCAGGGTGGTCGGCACGCCGTATAGCCCGCCACGTGGACCGTTATGACCATACCGTCCGACTGTGTTGGGAGCAGTGGATACGTGACGTCACTGTCACACGGCGGACCAGAGGTAACACCGATAAAGAAGATGGACGGATCGTGCACCAGGAACGAACGGATCCCACGGGGACCCGGTCCATTATACAGGCAGATGTATCGGCTGCTGTGTGCCCACGAATCATTTCCCTACGCCTCCCGGAAGCTAATCTGCGATCCCAGCGCCCCTTACGTGTGCTTCCATTAGCACCGCAACATCGCTGGCTCCGTGTGTAGTGGTACCAGTCCAAAGCGACGTGGAACGCCAAAGGCTGGCAACGTGTGGTGTTTAAAAATGAGTGCCGCTTGGTTTTGGAGACAGATGATCATTGTGTCCGGGTGTGGTGGTCACCGAATCAACGACACAATCCCGACATCGCTATTAAGTGCTACACCTCCCACACTGGCAAAAAACAGTGCTGCATCCATTTCTGGCTGGGATTCCAAGTGTGCTATACAAAAGCATTATGGTGTGGAGAGCCATAGCCTACGATAGCCGATCAGCTGTAGTAATGGTATGTGGATCATTGAAGTACCAGCTGTATATTGATGAGATCCTACGGCCCCGTGTGTTCCCATTCCTGGCCGGGATTCCAGGTGCGCTATACCAGCAGGATAATGCCCTTCCTTCCACGGCTCGGGTTGTCCATAACTGCCTACGTCATGTCCAGACACTTTCATGGCCTGCCCGCTTTCCGAAATGCCCCTATCGAACATGTGTGAGACCAGTTGAAACGCCAGTTGCAGCCGTGTCGCACTATCCGGGATTTGTATCACACCGTCCAACAAGCGTAGGCCAGTCTGCAGCAGGACAACATCTGGCGTCTGTTCGCCTCCACGCCGGACCGTGTTGCAGCGTGTATCGCCGCACGAGGCAAGGCAACGCACTAATGAAGATGACCAGACTATGTGCCACAGATCCCTCTGTAATTGTCTTGCAGCTTTGTTTTTACCATGATGTGTATAATTCATCTATATCACAAAATCTTAGTACGTCCATAAAATTTTAGTTCAATCCGATGCTTCCTTCTTGGTGCGTAAATTTCATTGCCCATGAGTGTATATATGACACTTGATGACAGTGCATATGTTTCCAAATACATACAGCTTAAAAACAAGCAAACATTCACGATTTCAGAAAACTCATAAATGTGATGGCGTGCGTCAATTGTCAAATATTCGCGGGAGGAGGATTTCTGTTTCAAATGGTTCTCTCAACCTCATCCCAAAGATCTTCAGTTGGATTAAGATCTGGGGACTAAGGCAGCTATTTACACTCTGAAGTCATTTTCGTGCTCACAGAACCACTATGTGATCATTCGAGCCTTGTGACATGGCACATTATTCTTGTGGAAGACACCCTCTCCAATAGAAAGCACCATCCACATGTGTGAATGTTCCTGGCCTGCAGTGATGATAAGACACTTGGTCGTATCCAAATGCTGTTCACGAGGTATTAAGAAACCCCATTCGCTGCATGAAAACTGACTGCAGACCAATACAATACTTCCATCAGTTTGTAGAGTTAACTCTAGGCAAATGTTATCCATCGATTCGTGCTATTGAGAAGATATTCGGGCCCGTTTATTGGCGTGTATTAACTCAAAATATGATTCATCAGACTAAGCAGCCTTTCCCCAATTCTCAGTAGTGCCGTCTTAACGCTTCTGAACGCCCTGGGCCGTCACAATTTCCGAGACCCCTGATATTATATATATATATATATATATATATATCATCATCATCATCATCATTGTCAACCATTATCAATCCACTGCTGGACGAAGGTCTCCCCAAGTTTCCTCCACAACGGTCTGTCTTGTGCCAGTCTCCTCCATGTCACTCCCGCATATTTACGAATTTCATCCACCCATCTCCCATGTGGTCTTTTTCTGGGTCTTTTCCTGTCTCTTGGAATCCAATCTAAAATTTCGGCTGTCCATCTATGGTCTGTCCTTCTGGCAGTATGTCCAGCCCATTGCCATTTCAGGGATTTAACTCTGATCATGATGTCTTCCACTCTCGTCATTTTTCGGATCCACGAGTTCCTCTTCTTATCTCTCCTGGTTATACCAAGCATGCACCTCTCCATGCTTTTTTGAGTTGTCTGCAGCCTTTGTATGTCTCTTTTAGTTAAGGTCCACGTCTCTGCACCACCATACGTAAGCACTGGAAGGATGCATTGATCAAACACTTTTCTTTTAAGACATAATGGCATATTGCTCTTGAAAATTATGCTGTTTCTTCCAAAAGCTCTCCAGGCAAGTTTTGTACGCCGATTAATTTCTTCATCAATGTGACCCTCACTTGATATCTGCTGTCCAAGATAAACATACGTATCTGTTATCTCCAGTTTTTCTCCATCAATCGATAAATCTTCATTTCTTGTAAAAGCATTGAACATCACTTTTGTCTTCTGAAAGTTCATTTTTAATCCCACTTCTTTACTCTTGTCAGCAAGTTCCTGGATCATACTCTGCAGCTCTGATGGGGTAGTTGCAAAAATGACTACGTCATCAGCAAAACGAAGGTGGGTTAGATAATCTCCATTAATCTTTATCCCTTTGTTTTCCCAGTTCAGTGATTGAAAGACATTTTCCAATGTGGCATTAAAGAGCTTCGGAGATATGGTGTCACCTTGTCTCACTCCCTTTCCAATTTTTATGTGTGTTGTATTTTCAAACAGCCGAATCTTTGCACTTGAATTTTCATAGATGTTATTAATAATATTAATGTATGCATCTTCAATACCGCAGGATTTCAGAGCCGTGGTAACTGCTGATGGTTTCACCGAATCAAAGGCTTTTTCATAATCGATAAAAGCCATGCACAATGGAAGTTCATATTCCCTCGCTCTTTCAATTAGTTCTCTCAGTACGTGGATATGATCTATTGTGCTGTAGCCACTCCTGAATCCAGCGTGTTCTCTCGGTTGAGCCATGTCCAATGTTACCTTCAAGCGGTGTGAAAGAACTTTAGTGAAGATTTTATAAACCACTGATAGGAGGCTGATAGGTCTGTAGTTCCTGAGATCCTCAATGTCACCTTTTTTATGTAGCAGGATCATTGTAGCATTGTTCCAATCCTCAGGAATCTTCCCTTCATTAAAGCATCGAGTGAAAATTTGGGCGAGTACTGTTTCAATTTCTCCACTTGCTTCTTGTATGATGTCTATAGTAATTCCATCTTTTCCTGGAGCTTTCCCCCGCTTCATGTTCTTGATTGCATGAGCAACTTCTGCTGGGAGGACTGGAAGAACTCTGGTACCTTTCATGATGTCTGGAGTACATGTATCATCCCTTTCATATAATTTGGAGTAGAAATCTTTCACTCTTGTCAAAATTTCGCCTCTATTTCTTGTTATAGAACCATCTTCTTTTCTCAGAGCCATAATCTGTTTTCTTCAATTACTGAGATGTCCCTTTGCTATCTTTAGGCTTTGGTTGTTTTCAATTGCTTTCCTCACTAGCTCACAATTGAATTTCCTTACGTCTTCAGTGATACTTTTTCGTGCTGTCTTGCATAGCTCTATATATTCCACTTTGGAAGTCACATCTTCTTTAGTTGTCCTCATCTCTCTTCTTTTTTGCATCAACATTTTCGTTTTTCCTGATAATTTGTTTACATGCAACTTGTTCTTAGACCCAGCTAATTTTGTTGCTGTTTCCATAAGAGCTTTGGTTACTTTTCTGTTAACTTCCGAAATATCCACTTCTTCCGATGTTAGGCCTTCTAAAGCAGAGAATCTGTTCTTCAGTTCCAACTTGAAAGTATTATGGTGTTTTTTAAGGTTGGTTATGTCAATACATTTTGTTTGACTTATGAGCTTGCCACGTTCCAGTTTAGTGTTGAGGTGCATCTTACATCTCATCAATCTATGGTCACTACCTGTGTTGAACTTTTTCAGCACACTGCAGTCTTCGATGACGAATTTTTTGTTACACATAATAAAATCAATTTCACTTGTCGTCCCAATTGGATGTCTCCATGTCCATTTCCTGTGTGGCTTTTTCTTGAAAAAGGAATTCAAGATGAAAAATCCTTCTGCATCTGCAAACTCAACGAGAGTATTTCCACGCTGGTTTCTGTTGCCGTGACCGAATTTACCTACTGAAGTTTCATTCTGTTGCCGGTGCCCTATTTTTGCATTGAAATCTCCCATAATTATCTTCAAGTGCTGCTTACCTTTATTATTTAGATGATGAATTTCCTCATAAAATTCTTCAATTTCTTCTTCAGGATGACTTGTGGTGGGTGCATAAGTTTGAATAATCTGAGCCTGGTATCTTCTCGATAGTTGCATAACGAGTCGTGCAGCTCTGTCAGAGGAACTTTCAACTTCTACCACTTTATCCTTCAGTTTCTTGTTTATTATAAATCCAACACCACTAGTTCTGCCAGTATCTGTCCCACGATAATAGAAGAGATGTCCACTTTTCAGTTCAATGAGATCTTCTCCTTTTCTCCTTACCTCACTTAGCCCGACGATGTCCCACTTGATTCTTTGTAGTTCCTCTTCCAATTCAAGAAGCCTTGAATCAGAAGATAGGGAGCGTCCGTTGTAGGTAGCCAAGGTCAGCATCAAATGGCAGCCTAGTCCGGTCCTCCGGGGATTCTTAGCACCCTCTGCCTTCATGTCGCACTGGCAGCTGCCTTGGCCAGGTACATTCCAGCTGCCGGAGTTTTTTCCAGTAATTTTGTTACCATCAGGTTCCTAAATAAAGCCTACGATAATCTCAATGTAAGGAAGCTGTTCTACAATAATGCAATTTTTTTTCCCATCCACAGGCACCAGTCTATTGTAAGTTTTAAATATGTTAAGACTTTAGGGTCAATAGTTAAAAACTACAAACTTAACTCTTCGAGCTACATTCCTGTAATTACTACTTGTTCTTGTGATGAACATAAAGAAACAGTTCACTATGATAAGAATTACAACCATATTATCACCGGAAACTTGAGTTTTGTTGAAAATGAAAAGCTTAGGAATTTATTAGAGTATGGCTCTAAATTCAGACCTTCCTTCACAATTTCCAAAGAAAGGATTCTTGAGAGCTTCACTCAAGATGTAAATAAGTACATCGTAAAAACCAGTTTAACGTACAATCAGCCTATTGAGGCCTTCGCAGAATGGAAATATAATATAATCAATAGCTTCACCGGTGAGTTGGCAGGTCTGGACTTTTGTTTCGACAGAAATCTCTTTTTCTCTGGAGAAGCTAAAAGGTCACTCTCCAAACTACAAGACCAATTTATTTTTACCACTACGGATAAAGCTAGCAATAATTTTGCAATTATCTGTAAGAAGTTCTATTTTGAATTGTTAACTATGGAACTCAATAATAGAGTAACATACGAGCCCGTAAGTTATTCTACCAAGCAGTTAGAAAATCGGTTTAAGGCATTCTTCAAGAAACTTAAAATTCCACAAACTAGAAGATATGAGCCTGAATTTCCATTTCTTTTTGCAACGGTTAAGTTTCATAAGGATCCTGTGAAGTTCAGGTTCATAGCTAGTGGAGTAAGGAGTCATAAAAAGAAAATAGATCTTGCTTTTGAAGATGTCTTAAAGAAGGTTTTGAAACACATTAGAAACTGTTCTAACTTGATGTACAGAGATTTTTGGATAATTAATAATAATGCAGAAATAATTTCTACTATACTCAAAGTTTGTCCCCTAGATATTAATAGTTATGATTTTGAAAAACCTATATACTAATCTGCCTCTATCAGATATAATCACTACCTTTAAAGAGCTGTATGCAGAATTTAAACTTAACCAATTTGTTGATGTAGGAACTTGGAACTCTTATCTCAATTGCTGCATAAAAAATAACCATATCTTATATAATAATACTCTCCATAAGCAAGTGAATGGTATTCCAATGGGAACATCAACGTCCACGAATATCGCTAATCTATTCCTGTTCTTTAAGGAATATAAATTCATTAAAAATCACCCCACCTGCTCAGATAACTACCTTTACACTTTTAGATATATTGATGATCTGCTGTGTATCAATAATTCAGAAGTTATAGAGAGTGATTTTGATAATATCTATCCTAGCTCTCTTAACTTATGTAAAACCAACCACAGTAATCAGGAACTTGAGTTCCTAGACTTAAGCATTAAGCTCAACAGAGGTAACCCATCTATTAGCCTCTTTGATAAAAGAGTTAATTTTCCTTTCAAAGTAATTAAATATCTACACTGGAATAATAACATTTCAACCAAAGTAATTGAGAATGTACTAATTTCTCAGGTCCTAAGAATTTCAAGAATTTGCAGCAACAATTTGGACTTCAATTACCACATTAATATACTATTAGAAAGTTTTCTAGAGAACGAAATTCCTTCTTCTTTCATCAAAAGAACTTTAAGAAAAATTATTCTGAATAATAGAGTAAGGTTGGCAGATCTGCTTTAATTTTCTACACAGTTAATAATATGATTCTGACCAATCAAAGCCGTAAGGAAGTTGGCTAGAGGATGCCTATTAACTACCTAAAGGAACCTTAGTGCTATGGATATGACGGTCCTATTAAAACAAAAAATTAAATAATATAAACAAAATCACAAAAAAAGCTTAAAAATCTGTTTATAAAAGAAAATAAAAACAAATAAAAAAGAAAACTAGTTATTCATCACTAGGATAGCTATACTAAAAATAGTAAAACCAACATTAAAATTAATAAGATTCTGATTAATCTATAGAAGCTCACTAAGGTGATTTAATACATGCAAAGATTATTAAATAAACTGCTCGTGTATTTTATAATATTTCTCATGTATTCTGGAGAGTTAATTCTGCTCTTTCTGATCATTCAGATCCACAGTCTTAAGTTTATGTATTTTTTTCTCTGGTTAAAATCTCCGCGCGTTGGTTTCTTGCTGTATGAGGATGCCATCAGCCCCACCCTCACTGCCCCCCAGCGTCTAGGGAGTGGCGGAAGAGGTCAGCCATGTTCTTCTCTTGTGAGGAGAAAAGTTTTTGTCACACAAGAGGTAAGCTCTCTTCCTTGTTTTTGGGTTCTAGGTTTTATAAGTTCAATGTTTGTACTTCATGTACCCTTTCCTCTGTCGTTTTTTAGCTTTTCAGCTTTTAAGCATTGGTTTGTCTGTTAACATTTTTGCGGGTTTTAACTCTTACTTTTCTTTGTAACTTTGAGCGTCTTTTGGGGTACCTAGGAACAGAAGATGGCTAGGCTTGTTCCTTTTCCATGCGCTGCCTATGCGCTGTTTTTCAAAGTAGTTAAGTTCTTAATAACTAATTAATTATGCACTTAAAGCACTGCTGAAATACTTTGTACATATTGCAACTAACTGTTTAAGGTATATAACTTTCACAAAGCTTTCTTTAGTTAATTATTATCTTTAACTTATTCTCGTTTTCGTGCTGTCATAAGTTGTAGAGTAGGGGGTTTTAGACTCAAGTTTTCTTTCAAAAATCTGTTCGTTATAAATTAACATTTCCTTTTTAATTGCAATGTAAAATTTGGATTTCTTTTGCATTGTTTTTCAGGTTTAAATTCTCTCTCAAACGAACTTGGAATTTCGTTATAGCTGAAAATCATTTCTAATTATTATGTCACTCTCACAGCTTGAGTTCTCTTTAATCTTCTTCTCTCTGTTTAATAGTAACAGATGAAGAGCATGGGTCGGGCCATGAAGGCTAATGGATGCAAGCGAAATTGTTAACTAGTGCTAGGTTATGCTACTCTACGGAGGACATGACTTATATATATATTTTTTAAACTATTTTAGGTGGGAATGTTACTTGCATCTATGGCCTTGCAGAAACCCATTTCCAAATAGGTCTTTGTGGAAGTGAGAAAATGCAGAGTTTTTGCTGGTCCTTGATAAAGCCAAGGCTCAGTATTCTCGACACCTTCTACATTCAGTTGTTTTATTTTATTTTTTTATCTTTTCTCCTTTTACTCACACAGGTAGATACATAACCTTTTCTATGTTGTACTAGGTGTGAGTCAAAATTATATATGTATTTTTTTGCTTAGGTATCTTCTTTATAGAATATATATATATATATATATATATATATATATATATAAACATTTATATACAACATATGGTATTATGTACATACAACATATTAAAATTCTTACATATATTCACCACCATCACCATGTTGTCCCAGAGAAAAAACATTCAATGTCCAGTAACGTTTTAAATACCACTTGAATGAAAAATGATGCATGACAAAATTGTAGAACTCCAAATTGAGAACTACGGCGTCGGCATAAGGTCTCCTGCGTCTTTATATACTATGCTAAAGATAAATAATGAAAAACCACCTCTCTCCTGCAAAGCAGGTGTTTATGCGATCCCTCTACAGGATCCGAACGGCTCTAAATTATACTACATTGGAATTACCAAGCGTTCGTTTGGAATCAGAGTCAATGAACATAAAAGGGACACAAAATACGGTAAAGTAGCCACGGCACTATCCAGAGAAGTCAAATTCAAGTCCCCTACTCCTATGTAGGATGTTATAAAGAAATTAGCTACCTACTCTACCCCTAAATGTACAACCACTTACCTATTCAGCCACTGTTTCTTGGATTGTTTTCAGTCAGAGTATAAGAGAAGAATTGACGTCGTTAAAATAGTCTGTAGTTAACAAAAGGATATGTCATGTGCCCGAAAGAGATAAAACCTATGACAGGATTAGCCAACTTTTGTGAAAGTGAGAGCCCGAATGGGATGTAATCTTCTAAAAATCTCTCTCGCGTGACCATGGCCATTTTGAGCAGCATATGAGCATTTATTATTTATCCCCAGTTCACTCACTAAAACAAAAGAAATTTTTAAGTAGGGCGAAGCCAATGGCAACATCTTACTTCCTTTATTATTGAGGATAGATTTTCAAACGTGTCATATGACGTCACATATTCTCACAGCCGCCCAGCTGACACCAAGACATCGTGAGACATCTCGTGTGAGCACTTGTCACTGCTATCGTCTGAACTCCACAGGAGCAGGAGTAAAACAAGAGGTCCCACTTCCGCATGGTCTGAAGAGCGAAGTAATCGGCCATGTTACCGCGGTCGTCAAAACCTCCCCTGTTTGTTTGTCCACTAACAGAAGCGTAACTAGGGCTGAGCAGGCTGGGCGGCTGACCCGCGCGCACATCTAGAGGGAGTGCACAATCTATTTCTTGCAATCTGATTAAGACTATAATTGTACTTCTGCACATTTTTGGTGCAGTTTTTCAACGTCATGTTTTGTCACTTGTCCATTTACAGAATTTTCTTATGACATACACTATATTGACAAAAGTCACCGGACACGTAGAAGAGAAACACAACATTGCTTTTATTGATATACATTAGTACGGTGTCGGTGTCTAGAATATCATGCTAGACGTGCTGCTTAAATGGTTTGTCCACGATAACCAATGGGCCGGGACCCTACCGCGAAAAACACCGCCAGACTTGTACACGGCCAGCTCCAAACTTGACCGTTGGAACAGTATACTGTGGAAAATAGCGTTTCCCCGGCTGCCGCCATAGCCACACACGGCCATCACACTAATGGATCAAGTATCTGGATTCATCAGTCCATAGGACCCGTTTCCACTGATCTACTGTCAGCATCAAATGTCCCTTACACCATGCTAAACGACGAGTAGCATTCCAAGTGGAAATAAAAGGCTTATGAGCAGCATTCCAAGTGGAAATAAAAGGCTTATGAGCAGCATTCCAAGTGGAAATAAAAGGCTTATGAGCAGCAGCACGACCACGGTAACACAGGGGACGAAGTTCTCTGCGAATGGTACGTGTACATACCGAGGTTCCCGCATTTTTACTCACCTGTACACTGAGGTCTTGTGCAGTACTCCATCGATTGGCAGTAACGACGCTCCTGAGGCTTCGACGTCCTCTATCACTGATTTTCTTTGGTCTGCCGGTACGTTCTGCTATTTCAGGCACACCATATGTCTTCCACTTATTCAGTACATCCAAAAGAGTGGACTTGGGTATGTTTAAACGCCTCTCGGTTTCTCTTATGAACAACCCACTAATATAAATCCCAACATCTTTCCTTTCTCAAAATCAGTTCTCTCCCGCCGCGATATTTTCACTCAACGTGACAGTGCGATATGATCGCGGTCAGCTGCAGGCTTGTTTTTATACCTTTTGCAGATCTACCACGCATCTTAATAAAGCAGCGGATTCGTTCATTTGCTTTTGAAGTGGTGTCCGGTGACTTTTGTCATTATAATGTATGTCGTCAGTTTATGTGAAGTGGCAGCATAAAATGCGTTCTTATTCCTCAAATTGTTTAGGAGTTGTTTTTTGATTACATTCAGAAATGAAGTCGCGATGTTCCGTCGAAGTAAAGAATAACCACTGCTTGCGTCACAACAACCGAAACAGCGGTTTTCCTTCGGTTGTGGGAACTATACGTACGTTGCGAAATAAGCATGTCGTTCACATTGTTGGAGATTCTCTGGTGGTTATTTCATAGATACTGTGGCTGCCAACGACCACGGTCAACGGCATTTGGTCCGTTTAACGGGGTGCTGTAGGGGCCCGAGCTCCAAAGCAGTTTGCAAATGATATAAAAATAGACACGGGTTGATATGGCGTTGCTGTTGATTTGTCGAGCAGAATATATATATATATATATATATATATATATATATATATTATACACTGTCTACCAATAAGTAATTGGACACCTGTGATAGCAAAGGGAAACGAAGTTTATTCACCTTCAATAGTTGGTGGAACCTCCACGAGCGGCGTTACAGCTGCGACCCTCCGGGGCACACTCTCAACCAGCTGTTGTACGACGGCAAGCGGTATTTTTTCCACCCGGCTTGGAGAAGTCATGTCAGTTCCTTTACCGATTTCGGACGGTGGAAGCACCTCTTAAGTCGACGTTCCAACACGTCCAATAGGTGCCCGATAGGGTTAAGGCCCGGGTTCTGCGCAGGCCAGTCCACTCCATTAACCCCATTGTCACCCAACATGACAGGTGGCACTGTCATCCTGAAAGTATCATGGGTCCCCCCCCCGTAAAACTGCCACAACGTAGAAAGCGCATGGTCATCCAAAATGGTGCAGTAGGTCTCGGCGTTGAGTCCACCAGGAATTGCGACCAAGGGTCCCGTGCCATACCAGGAGAAACACCCCCACAGCATAATTCCACCGCCGCCAAACTTCACAGTTGGCACAATACAGGAGGGGTTCTCCAAGCGGACGCCAAACTTCACAGTTGGCACAATACAGGAGGGGTTCTCCAAGCAGACGCCAAACCCAGACCCTGCCATCTGAACGGTAGAGGATGAACCTTGATTCGTCGTTCCAGGGAACCTTTTTCCACTGTTCAACGGTTCACTGTGGATGTTCTTTTCACCACGTTAACCGAGCAGCGCTATTGGACTTGGTGATCAAAGGCTTGTAGGCGGCAGCACGTCAATGATAACCAAGCAGATGGGCTTCCTTACGGATGGTATTCATCAAAATAACACTCCCGGATGCCTGTTGAAACTTCTCGCGGATGTGGCCCATCGATTTGGTGCGGTTCTTCCGAATTTCTCTGGCCAGCACCCGTCGGTCTCTAACTCCCAGTTTTGTGGGTCTGCCGGGTCGGGGCACATTCCGACAGTCACCACGCATCTTCCACTTACCAATCATGTAGGCCACTGTCGATTTTGGGCACTTCAAGTCGCTGGATATTTCACGTATGTACCGGCCATTTCTGTGATACCCGACGATTACACCTTTATCGAAATCAGAGAGCTCCGAACTGCGAGGCATCTTGCATGCGACTGGTTGCGTTGTTGTTTCCCACAGGATATTTAACAGTGACGGCCGTGACATGTATCAGGACCGCAGATATCGTCGAATGCAGGGGTGTTCAATTAGTTGTTGGTAGATAGTGTATATATATATATATACATACTCATCGTCAAAAAAATAGTTGCACCGAAAAAGATGCAAGCGACAAGAATGAAACTTGGTGGGTAGTTTTGACATCGTGAGACATCCAAATAATTGATTCAAGTATCACGCTCGTCCGCGCATGTGATGCAAGCATGGAGGGGTCCTAGCGCTGTGCCTAACCGCCTATATAAGGTCGTCCGTTGCGCGTGCTTGACATTCTGGCTCTTGCTGTTGTGTTGGTTGCATCCTTTGAAAGTGAAGCATGCCTCGGAGAAAAGCTCTGAAGCAACTCGAGCAGTTGGAGGAATTCGACAGGGGCCGCATCGTTGGGCTCCGGGAAGCGAGATGGCCTTATAGCCGTAATTAACGTCATACCAATTGTGCAGATATCACCATGGCACTGTGTTCGCGGTAGTGGATAGAACAAAGCACGCAGCTTTTCCGTTGACATCGTTCTACGATGCTTTTCACAAAAAGTTTACTTATTTGTAAATACAGTAATTTATGCTGCAATGATGACTCACCTTGTACTATCCCACTCCCTTGAAAACAGTTAATGGACCGGAAAAAAACTCGGAGTCTCCAGAAATTGAGTTTGACCAATTATTTCCGTACATGCGTTAAAACCTCATTGGACATACGTCACTTGTGACACGACTATCATGGTAAACGTAACTAACACCTTGTCCTTGTGTTTGGCATTCTGTTACATCTGAGGATGGGTTTATTGTAAACTCGAGAGGTCTAATGTGTATATATTTTAACTTGTATATATGTATTTAATATTAAATTTTTAAATTGTGCATAAGACGGCATTGTTTTTTAACTTAGATCATTTATAGCACGAAAATATCTTATCTGACAGTGTTTGTGAAATGAACTATAATGTTGTTCTGAAACGTAGCAATTTTTTGTACATTGAAGAATTCCATATTTTCTTGAAAACAGTGCTCTATAAGGCAGTGTGAAATTAAATGTGACATATCTACAAACCAAATGAATAAAATGAAAAAAAAAAAAAAGAAATCAATTGACTTTTCGGGTTATGTACCGTTGAATGTTGCATATTGATGTGCGCCAAGCATTGATTGGTCTTATTTATGTCACAGTTTTCCAGTACTTAACTTTTAACTTGAATCGCTAGTTTTGCAATTTTGTTTCGTGCGATGTTTAAACAAAAAATCCACTTGGTGTCCTCATTTCTTGATGTAAAGGTGTTCGCAAATGTTTTGGTTTTATGTAAAGAAAAACAGTGTTGCGTTTTTTAATGCATCTCTTTGATTTTCAGAGCAACACAGCATGTCATTACTAGCGTGATCGAGTATGTCAGAAAATGCCCTGACGGTTCAGAGGTAAAACCCTTTCTATCATATTTTGAGACTTCACAGAAGGTTCACCAGGAACTCTGCACGGATGGGACAAACTTACGCACAAGTAAATATTTTTGTTTATATTTATTTTAGAGTAATTAATGAATTATTCTGTAACTCAACCATTTAGTAGGTTTGAAGGTTTGTGCAAGCAGAGTCGAAAGACTAAAATTTAGAGCTCCTGAAAGATTTAACACCACCCAAATCTTATGAGTAGCGCCCCGGCCGCCCTGGTGGCGCAGTGGTCTAAGGCGCTGGCCTCTGATCATTCGTTCGTAAGGGGTCCGGGTTCGAATCCCGGTCAGGCATGGATGTTGTGTTTGTCTTACGGCACTGGCTCTCGCCCTTCCCTGGAATCAGTGACCCTAAATTAGGGACGGGCGACTGCTTATAGCCCATTGAGTTGCTCACGGTGGTCGTTAAACCTCCAATCAAAAAAAAAAAAAAAAGTAACACCCAGATGTTAAGTAAAATGCTTATTTGGTATATTTAGCTACTTTGATAACAAATGCATATTTTTATATTTAGTGCATAATTTTTCTTATATCCTGAAAAGTTTCTAGAAAAGCAATTTCGAAAAACAAAATTATCCATTTTTAGACTTAACAGGTTCTTTGCAGAATGGCCAACCCACTTGTTCAAATATTCTCCCACATCACAGAATTCTGTTATTCAAATGAATCCACTTCACATCAAAAGAGAAATGTTTAGTCTTTCTTCTCACTAAACGACTGCGCCAGCAATGTGAATGTTGCTTTATGTAGGATGACAACGTTTACTGAAACTTTAGATTTCTACTAGTAAGGGTCCCGTTTGTAAGGGTTAACACGGAATTTTTTCTGAGCATCAAAATCTATGAGCCAGACAAACTGTTTATCAATCGTGTCGCCCAACGCTTAGCAGGAGAGAATGCAAGCACTGCATGGCTAGGGTTCTAGAGATATGGTATTAAGTTGCGTCCGGTGCGAAGTCAACCTGCTGTTGAAATGAGATCACGGAAATGTCATGGTTCACGTTCGTTTATAAGCTGTAACCGAGCCAGACCCCTTCCCTTTCCAATTGCATAAGGACAGGGTAAGCAGAGGATTGAAGCACTTCGTAAACGTCATGTGACTCTCTTTGCTTTCTTTTTGGCAATTCATAAACAAGAAATTAGAACTGGCGTCTGTATTAGGTGTACAAATAAGTTTTAAAGCGTTTAAAGACAACGCAACATTAAATTTGAGTGAAAACAACAATACTTTTACGAACCGAAAGACGCGCCATCATTATCTATCACCTCCCGCCATCGGTTGGATAGCTGACGGATTCCAAACATGAAGAATACTTCATCGTGTGACGCGATGAAGTCGTCAACCCATTTTTGCACTTCGTCACATGTCCGAAGACATACAGTAGACAAACTATATTGCATCGATCGAAACAAATGATAGTCTGAAGGGGCTATGTCGGGACTATACGCCGAGTGTTCAAAACCTTCCCAGTCAAGCGTCAATAATGTTTCCTTGACCGATTTCGCGACATACGGCATTGCGTTGCCATTCAGTAATTTCACGGGACGCAGTCCTTTGCCTGTGAATGGGCGTTTCCGACAGAAATCTTGGTTCAATCGCAGCAATTGTTTCCTGTACAGGTCAGCAGTAACAGTATGACTATGTTTCAACAGTTCAAAATAGAGCACACCCTTCATATCCCACCAGATGCACAGCAGAACTTTCTCGGAGTGAATATTGAGTTTCAGTGTCGAAGTCGTTGCTCTACCGCGGTCTACCCAGTGTTTTTTGCGTTTGTGGTTGTCGTACCATATCCACTTTTCATCACCCGTAAAGATTGTCCACAGGAAAGACTTTTTGTGTTGTTTTTTCGACATATTCAAACACTTCATGCCACGCTCATACTTGTTCTTCTGGCTCAGGTCATGGGTCACCCATTTTCCTTCCTTCTGAATATTTTCCATTGCGCGTAAACGATTTGAAATGGGTTTGTTGAGTTACCCCAGTTGTTCAGCTATTGGGTTGTCAGAAACGTTATGACGTATTTTGGCACTCGATGGCGGTTGAGCAGGTTTTGGAAGTACTAGAGCCATGCGCAGCTCTGTTATCACTGTGGCATTCGACATGTGACAGTTCTAGCTGCAGTCTAAAAAGAATAGTGAGCGATTTGGTTGATTTGCGGAAATTTGACATCAAGTTGAAGATGGAAGACCAAACTGTACATTTTCGCCATATTTTACTCTTTTACTTCCGTAAAGGAAAAACGCGCGTCAAGCTTGTGAACATTTGCGTGAAGTATACGGTGATAATGCTCTACAAGAACGTCAGTGCCAGCGGTGGTTCGCAAAATTCCGTGCTGGTGATTTTGACCTCAACGATGCTCCTCGGTCTGGGAAGCCCACCGAGGTTGATGACGACCAAATCAAAGCATTGATCAAGTCAAACCCACGTTACACGACACGAGAGATTCCAGACACATTGCACATCCATCATTCAAGCGTTCACGACCGCCTGAAGAAGTTGGGATACGTAAGCAAGCTCGATGTGTGGGTTCCTCATGAACTCAAAGAAGCTCAATTGACAACGCGTATAAACATCTGCGATATGCTCATTAAACGTGAAAAAAAGAATTTTTTTTGAAGCGACTGATAACTGGTGAAGAAAAATAGATTGTCTACAACAATGTGCTACCCAAACGTTCTTAGTTCCGACGTGCTGCTTCGCCTCAAATGACATCCAAAGCAGACGTTCATCAGCGGAAGGTTCTGGTCTCAGTGTGGTGGGATTTTAAAGGTGTCGTGTTTTACGAGCTCCTACCACGGAATCAAACAATCAATTCGAATGTGTACTGTAGGCAATTGGGCAGTTTGAACGAATCCATCATCCAGAAACGTCCAGCGCTTGTTCATCGTAAAGGAGTTGTGTTCCATCTCAACAACGCGAGACCACACACAAGTTTTATTACCCGCCAAAAGTTATTGGAGCTTGGGTGGAATGTGTTGCCACACCCAGCATACTCGCCTGACCTTGCGCCGTCAGACTTCCACTTGTTTAGCTCTCTTCCACAGTCCTTGCGTGGTATAACGTTCAATACAGATGAGGCTGTAAATCAGCACCTTGTACAGTTTTTCGCCACTAAAGACAGGTCCTTCTATGAACGAAGCATTCTGCAGCTCACTGAAAGATGACAAAAGGTTATCGAACAAAACGGGCATTATATCGTTGATTGCTTTTTGTTCTTTCTATCAATAAATGACCTTTGCAAAACATCGCTAAAATGCGTCATGACTTTTCCGACAACCCAATAGTTCTTTTTGCGTTTGAGACGAATCTTCATTCAGCAATGGTTACAGTTCTTCATATGCGGCTTTCTGCGGCTCTCCGCTGCGTTTTGGATCTCTAACATCAAAATCACCTGTTTTAAACTGTTTAAAACAAAACTCTCACGTGCTTTTCGATAAAGTATTCTCCCTCAGGACAGAACAGATCGATGTACATGCTTTTGCAACACTTTTTCCTTGATGAAATTCGTAACGAATGTAGTGTCGAATAAATACATTATCGCTTGCCATCCTTCACCTACCGATGTGCAAGTGTATTTGACTGTGGGACTGTGTCACATTTTATACTCTGGACCAGTTACGGTCACGCGACAACAGCGCGATGGAAGGTCGGATATGTAAATTAGCGGTATATGTCACTCAAAAAACGCTTTAAAACTTATTTTTTCACCTAATATAATCGAACATTATATTTTCACTTTTCCATCAAATTGAGATGAAAGAGTTCTGTGCCGCATGTATAAGTTAAGGGCGATTTCTGACATTTCCGTTATTGTTGACTTATAACAGCCAGATACTATTTCATATGCCTAAAAGTAAAATGGAGCATCAGTGCGAGACTAAATAAGTATGAGACGAATTTTGTCGAGATATATATTACACGGTGTACCATATAAAAGAGGCCCGAGTATAACGAACGACAACAGTCAGGCAATGTTACTATACATGGTAAAGAATAATTGAAATGAGAGAAAACAGGAGTAATTTAGGAGCAACAATTGTTGAAAGTGCTGAAACAGGTTTACAACAATTGCTGAAACACATCCTTGATATTGTCTTCAGTACGAATTGTCTTGGGTTTGTTTCTTTTCCTGTTGCACACTGTGTCGGTTTCACGAAATTTCCGCACTAACCTCCTCACAACTGATTTGGCCGGTGCTGCACAATGTGGAAATTTTTCTGTAAAGAACTCATTTAATTTAAAACCTTGTATGAGTTATTTCTGAAATACTATTCCACAATAAAAATCCGCTGTTCCGTACTTAAAACCCTTTCCGTTGCCTTTGTTGTTTCTTCACTTACACTTATGACCGCGTATCTACACTGCTCTGGCTGTGACTAACCAATCCGGAGAATTCCTTTGCATCTGTACACGCAGAAACCGGTTACAAGTGGAACAAAGCGGTTTTAAATGGAAACCCGCCTAACAACGTCTGGCCACGGTGCCTCTTTTATATGGCGCACCCTGTATTTCAAACGGATGGAATGACATTGTTCTGTAAAATGTGCACAAAGCTGGTTTCCAGTGAAAAGAAAATTTAGCGTTTCCCGACATCTCAAGAAAACCTTTGACTAGCCAGAAGTCAAAAGCTGATATGCTTAATTTCAATATCATTATCCAAGTCCTGACTGGAGTCGGGCTTTTCTCCTGATTTGCTGAACGCCTTTATCCACTTAGGAATTCCACTGTGAAAGTTTAAAAATTCCTCCTCGAAGCATTTCTTGGAAAAGTACATAAAAGGAATAGTTCCAAACGAATCCACTGTAGAATGGATATTGTTGAATGCATATTTCATCTACAGTATTGTAGAGCACATTTTGTTGATTTTTGGTGCATACTTGCTTATTTTGGATTTTTTAATGCTTGAACATCCGCGCTTTACTTACGAATACCAAACCCGCTCCTGGCTTTAATTGTTACCCAGGAATCCCTTCTTCCGCCCACTCGGCCGTTGCATCGAATTAAAAGCCTAGTATCTCAGTTTTCTTCAGAACATTATCTATTTTAACATGTGATCCGAAATTCAGTTCCACGGTGGCTTCATGTTTCAATTATCAAAATTATTTAGAAAAAAATTACAAACTTAGGTTGATGAACACTTTTTAAACTTTTCTTTCCTGATTTATTTTTCATCTTAGTACCGCAGGAAAATCAGGTAAGGACATAAAAACACGGTCAAATAGTGTCAAGCAAAAGAACTTCACAATTATGCAAACTTTATGCCACGAATTGTAGAAGGTTCTCCAGTTCTGTCATAATAACTGAACATTGGAATCAGTTTTTTCCAGCATTCGCGAATTTAGAGTCTTCAAGAAAAAAAAAATAATGGATAATGGTCTTCATATACTTCTAAGCGAATGCTTGAAAGTCGAGACATGCAAGACTTGCTTTGCTGATCCAGGATCGCCATGATCAGAAAAGACTCTCCAAATCAGTTGAAGTTATCCCTCACCAGTGCGTCGTAGGCAAAAAGCTTATCCCCAGTGATTATTGAACTCATTGGTTTTTTTATTTAATCCATTGAAAGGCTTTTCAGAACTCGTCCAAGATACGAGGTAATTTAGCTGTGCTGAATGCAAGGTTAAAAGATAGTAAGGTTCCCTCGTAGAGGAATAATCGTGACGTCACTGAGTGACATCACCGTCCTAACATGTGAATCGTAGATCAGAACTGTAGCTATGGAGGAAGATGTCTTGTCAACAATTTTTATAACTCAAACACAGAACAAAAGCTTGTGGGAAAGCACATTTACATTAAATTCAGAAGAAATTCAGTCATGTGAATATTTTAGTAACGGAGATTTCAAAAATACCTTCGGCATATTTCTGTTACGTAAAGGATGATAAAATGGTCATACTTTTAAATGTTAATTTAGTTACAAGGGGAATTTTTGCTGTTTTTATATAAATTTAGAAGGGAAAACGCGCAGCAGGATGTAGCCATATCATAAACAATTTAATCTTGAAGAATAGGGTTTTGCATTTCAGCAGTGTAACTAACTTTTTGATCAGTCCTCGTATATAGAGTCAGGGGGGGGGGGGGGTAGGATGCTGAAAATTTTTCGGAGGGGTGTTGCGTGAGAAAAAATGTTTCCGAGGCTAAAACTTTTTTAGTGAAATATTTGTTTTTTGACGTATGTAGGATAAACCTGAGGAACACTTTGGAAGTGAGTACGGTTGATATATTTACAGTTAGTAGCGGTTACAAATGAAAATCCTTTTGCAAAGCTTCACGTTGTTCTTTTTTTTTATTAACATGGGTTGCTGAAACAGCAAACATATATATTTTCGCAAAACCTGTGCATGCTGTAATGATGCAAGAGTATATTTGCAAAATTTGCAGCAGGCTGAAATGAAGAGATACATACATATGTTTTATAGTTGCAATGACTGACTTTAAATACGAAAATTAAAAAAGAACATTTTAACTGTTATATACATATTTTTTTTAATTGCCCGATAATAAGGGGTAGCACATTCCATAGAAACATTTGACTGTTATATTCGAAGACAGATTAAAAAGTTAGTTACTCTGGTGAATAAAAACACATAAAGAGATATACTCAGAGGATGTTTGTTGGTTTAAAGGTACAACATTTATTAATTTTTGACATAGTCGCCTAAGCACTGTAAACATTTATCAAACACGCACTGTAACATTTATCGGAACGTGTAATTCACTTTTCCATATCTGTACAGAAAAAGTCTCCCTCAGTTTGGTGCAACAACTTAAGGACCGCAGTTTTTACAGCCGCATCGGTTTGGAATCCCAGCTTCTCGTGAATGATGGAACGCACAGTCCCGCACGAAATGTCTAACGTACTGACAATTTCATTGGTTTTGATACGCCTATTATCTCGTATCATGTCGTCAACGGCGGCAGCATGCTTCGGAGAGCTGGATATTGATTGTCTGCCTTCACGGTTTTCGTCCATCAAATTTGTGCGACACTTTTCAAATTGTTGACACTACTTCACAATGGCCGGGCAAGGCATGGGATTTTGTCCGTATGCAGCACAGACTTCACGATGGATGTCAGTGCAATTTAGGCGCTTAGCCCACAAAAATCGAATGGTTCCTCGCACTTCCAATTTGGAGTAAGGATCAAGTTGGTTCGCCAACGAACTGCGTCATGCACACGCCTTACGCAGTTACTGAACTAAAACACCTCCCATCGGCAGCTGTGACGTACTGTCTACTTCGCTCCCAAACACACACGGTCTGATCACAATCCGGTTCTACGTCAATTCGTCGCGTGCGTCAATTCGTCGCGTGCGTCAATTCGTCGACTGCGACGATTCGTCGCGCGTCAATACGTCGCCTACGTCAATTCGTCGCGCGTCAATTCGTCGACTGCGACAATTCGTTGCGCGTTAATTCGTTGCGCGTCAATTCGTCGACTGCGTCAATTCGTCGCGGACAAATTCGTCGACTACGTCAATTCGTCGCGTTTACAGATTTTGGTTACATACAAAACGAATGCAGGAAAACGTACGATTTCGAACGTCTTGCTCCCTGATAAAATTTATAAAGTTTGGACACGCAGACAGGATAGGAATATTACGTTTTTCTTTGGCACTAAAAATATTAGACGGTAAACGGTTTTTGGAACGGGACAGGGCCCGGTTGGACAGAGCCCCCCATATACAAAATTTTCGTAAAATCTACAGTTTTCAATTCAGAACCACCAAATCTGGTATTCTATCTCGTGGTATTCTAACTTAGGCTGTAGACGGTTTTGGGAAGCGGTTGCAGAGGGGGGGGGGTTACACCACCCCTACAGAATTGCCGTAAGATATAGTTTTCAATTTAGAACTACCAAATTTGGTATATTATCTCATGGTTCTCTAACTTAAACAGTTTTTGGAACGGGTCAAGGCCCGGGGGTGAGAGCCCCCCACATACAAAATTTTCTTAAAAACTACAGTTTTCAATTCAGAACCACCTAATCTGGTATACTATCTCATGGTACTCTAACTTAGACGCTAGACGATTTTTGGAAGGGGTTGGAGCCCGGGGGTCAGACCCCCCCCGAATAAACACTTTTTCGTAAAATCTACAGTTTTCAATTTAGAACCACCAAATTTGGTATACTATCTCATGGTACTCTAACTTAGACGCTAGACGGTTTTTGGAAGGGGTTGGAGCCCGCGGGGTCGGGCCCCCCTCATAAAAATTTCGTAAAATCTACAGTTTTTATCTTAGAACCACCAAATTTGGTATACTATCTTATGGTACTCTAACTTAATAGGCAGACCGTTTTTTGAACGGGTCAAGGCCCGGGGGTCAGAGCCCCCACATACAAAATTTTCTTAAAAACTACAGTTTTCAATTCAGAACCACCTAATCTGGTATACTATCTCATGGTACTCTAACTTAGACGCTAGACGAATTTTTGAAGGGGTTGCAGCCCGGGAGTTAAGGGCTCCCCTCATATAAAAATTCGCAAAATCTACAGTTTTCAATTTAGAACCACCAAATTTGGTATACTATCTCATGGTACTCTAACTTAGACGCTAGACGGTTTTTGGAAGGGGTTGGAGCCCGGGGGTCAGACACCCCCCGAATAAACACTTTTTCGTAAAATTTACAGTTTTCAATTTAGAACCACCAAGTTTGGTATACTATCTCATGGTACTCTAACTTAGACGCTAGACGGTTTTGGAAGGGGTTGGAGCCCGGGGGTAAGAGCCCCCCCATAAAAATGCCGCGTAAAATCTACAGTTTTCAATTTAGAACCACCAAATTTGGTATACTATCTCATGGTACTTTAACTTAGACGGTCGATGGTTTTTTGGACGGGTCAAGGCCCTGGGGGTCGGAACACCCCCCGCCCCGCCCGGCACACACACACAGACATACAACATTTTCTTAAAAACTACAGTTTTCAATTCAGAACCACCAAATTTGGTATCATGAAACTCTAACTTAGACGCTAGACGGTTTTTGGAAGGGGCTGGAACCCCGGGGTGAGAGCCCCTCCCTCTCCTCATAAAAATTTCGTAAATCTACAGTTTTCAATTTAGGACAACCAGATTTGGTATACTACTTATGGTTATCTAACTTAGACGGTAGACGGTTTTTGGAAGGGGTCGGGGCCCGGGTCAAGGTAGCCCCATGCAAAATTTTTGTAAAAAGTTCCGTTTTTTACTCTTAAGAATACCCTATTTACGTTCTAAGGCGCTCTTTGGCCCTTTGAGGGCCTTGCACCATAAACCATGAACCAACCAACGAACCAACCAACCTACGGTCTAAGTTAGGGACTGTAGATAACAATAAAGTGCAAAAATATGCGTTTAATGGTGTATTAAAAACACAAATCTATATAGTTTAGCGCTCACTACCAACGAACGGCTTATCAGAAAGAAATATAATGTAATGTAAACAGAGAGTTCCAGATATTCAAAATTCAAAACGGTAAGAAAAAGATGATCAATGCCAATGTGAAGTCGTATGCATGCGACATCACATAGGTACATTGCATTTCTGTGTCGCGGGATTCACAGAAGCACACGCCAGATGTACGGCAGTTCTATAGATGTCTCCTAGAAGGTAAGTATTCCCATTCCTCTTCCTTTCTTTTTGTTTCGCAAAATTAAATTAACTAAATCAAAAAATTTAAAATAAGTTTACTGGAAAATTGCAGGAATATCTTTTTCATTCATTAACTTTCACCCGCTGAACTTGGTGATTCCACAAATAGTAATATGTACCTGGCAAATAACTGGTATCCCTGCTAGTACAAATTATATTAATGATTTATTTGCGTCCAGTTCAATCTAGTATGTCCATAAGAGCGTTTGGGGCAGTATGAAAAATACATTTCAACGTGTGCCGCTACGGCGGCGGAGTGATCTAGGCGCTGGCTTCTGACCACTTGTCGAGAAGGATCCTGGTTCAAATCCCGGTGAATCATGGACGTTGTGCTTGACTTCTGGCACTGGCTGTCCCCCTTCCTAGGAACCAGTGGCCCAAAATTGGGAATGTCCGACTGTTTACAGCCCACTGAATTGATCACGGTGGTCGTTAACCCCCCCCCCCCCCCCAAAAGATTGCGACGTGTCCATTGCTATTTGTTGTGGACCGTACAAAAAGTATGTTTTTGATATCAAGGTGTCCACTTCCATGTAGGCTGGCCATAAAATGTTAGGGGACCGTACAAAATTACACTTTTGCTTTCACCTTGTCAGCGCTTCGGTATATGGTTGAAGTAAACGTATATATAGTTGGGCCATTTCAGCACGTAGTTTGGTTTAGATAGAAAATCAAGATAATGTTACATTTTTACTCAGCTACAACACATTAATCCCAAAGGCTATTTGTTGAAATCTTTAATCCGCCGTGCTCATATTCACAACGTTAACATAACATGTCAAGTTATTAATGTTGCAGTTTTACCCTGTCACAAAACTTTAGTTACAAGACCTTAGGCGTAAACGTTTTTTAGGAATTTTCAGTCCGACGTATTCATAAGGTTTCGATAACATGCCAAGGTTATGGTACTGCGTTTTGACTGAGGCACAAAAATTAATAAACAGGCCTTAAGCCTTTTTATCAGTTTTCAGTCAACCGTGCTCATATACATAAAATTTTCAGAGAAAGTCAAGTTTACTGTGTTGCGCATTTACTCGAGTACAAAACTATAAACAGCCATTAACTTTCACCCGCTGAACTTGGTAATTCCTCAATTCATCCATTAACAAGTCTTTTAAGTGACTGTATGCTATGGTCATATTGATAATGTTTGATGTCAAGTCACGTTAATGATGTTGCACTTATTAAAGACTTAAAAAGGTGTAGAGGCTAGTAATTATTATTTGAAGTCTAAGTAAAAGCTCATTTTTAACTTGACTCGTCATGAAATCCTTGTGAATATGGCATTTATTTTATTTTGTACATTTTACAAAGCGTATGCATTTTTTTTTGGCATTTGTTTTATTTTGTGTTGTACTTGTTACATAGCGTTTCGCATTTTTGTAATGCTTGTGACTTGTGATTGCATTTTGAATTTTTATTTGTTTCACATTTTGGATTGCATTTTGAATTTTTATATGTTTCACATTTTGGATTACTTTTTGACATTTTATGTTTTTGGCATGCTATTTTGAAAATTTTGACGTTTTTAATTTTGCGTTGTGTTTTACATTCTTGCATCTTCGGCGGAATTACATTCTTGAAAAATTCAAATACAAGTTAGAAAAAGGTATAAATCAATTAGTGAGAAATACCAGCACATTTTAGTAAAGGGTAGAATTATATGAAATTCCTCTTAAAATGTCCAGCATGTTAACATTGTCTCTGTGCACCAAAGAAGTTCGAATTCCTTTTTATCTTGCCAGCGTTTCTCTTCTGGGTGGATTTGTTGGAATCTGTGCTATCACTCTTTCGATTTTAGCCATAGTTGTTCTCTGCTCTTTCGCAATTTCACTGATTATTTCGTACAGTCACAGTTTTTTCTCTCCCAGAATTGTATTCCAGCGTCTGTCTAACCTTTCAAGTTCGTTTTGGTTTCTGGGAAAGCCAAATAAATTGTTTTCACTAACTGACCAAATTGTTGGCGGGAACAGCGGAGGGCTTCTGCTTGGAGTGTTTCTTCTGCTTCCACGAAATTTTCCAAGAACATAATTTTCCTCAAACCACTGAACTACAGAATCTGCATATTCTAGTAAAATTGATTTCACTTCTTCAAAAGCAGCTGGAATTTCATCAGATGAAAAAAATGCGAGTGCTTGCAAATGTCTGACTTCGAGAGCAAACTCACTGTTTTCCTTATATTCCAAGGCTATTCCAGAGGATGGATATTCCTCAGCACATTTTTTTCCGAGATGAAACCAACAACATTTGTGTGTGCTGCTTCCAAATTCCTTTTTAGCAGCATTATAACGGTAGCTATTTCAAAATCTATTATTATGCGTATATTGTGGTGCAAGCTGAATATCATAGTCCGATGCATAGTCTTGTAAATCCTACAAAAATACTTTATAATAGTATTATATTATTTATACTTGCTGGAAAGTAACCCATAAACTAGTGGGACAAGTCTGTGCATCTCTGGATTCGTTTCAACCATAGCATGAATGGAACATAATTGCCTAAAAAGGGTTGGACAAGTTTCAAATGCCCCATCCATAATCCAGAGGGGTGCTTCTTTAAGCTTTCGTAAATTATTCTGTTAAAAATAAAATAATTCTTTGATGTCCAAATGCGCTACCTCTGCCAAGAAATTTTGCACCATCTTCTCCTGTAAATTTATTGGGGCATCGATCCGTTCTGAAGTCGTAGGCTCCGCAGGCATGTCTTGGCATGTCTTCTCTTTTTGACAACTTGCCTTAGTGCATCCATATTAGGCATGTAAGCTGCATTTACTGTAGCCATTGACGTTGTCACGGTTTGAATAATTTGTGCAGGGGCTTCGTCCGTATTTCTCGCTCGTTCTTTTATTTGCGCTCTTGAAACAGCAACATCACTTTTCTCCGGTCTTGGAGCATGATTATGTGGTTTCTCATTGTGCATCCTGTGTTTATCTCCAATAAGAATAGTACTAGCAAAGCCAGTACAATTTCCACAATTTCTTTCAATACAGTGACAATACCGTAAATCACCTCGCACTCTGTTATGGCAAAATAAATACCCTTTCCATTTCAGCAAATCATTTTCTTTTTGTGAGTTAACTATTTATGTTGCATTCTTCATCTGCATAGTGCCTTCGGAAAACAATGCACTTTCTCTTTCCAAAATATTTAGAATGATATATTTCCACTATTATCACTTGACAACGCACAACAAAGGTTTTAACAAGCACGTTCTCTGTTCTCCAGTCAACTACGAACTAATGAGCAACCATTCAATAAAACACTCAGAATACAGACAATCACGTGAAGCTTGTTCCTCCAGTTAGGGTTTAAGCGAAGTTCAAGATTTTCGTACCTGCGGTCACAAGAAGTGGTTAATTTTAAGGATCGGCATCTTATCTTTTGTTTTTCCAAAACGCAGAGGTACATGTATTTTACAGCTGGGACGCTCCAGGCGGGGATCAACAGATGCGAAGAACCCGGGAGCCAGGTTCCGGAGGCGGCAGCAGGCGCGGACTGGGCAGCTGTACTCTGGGCCGGTAGGCGTCATGCTAATTCTCAAAAATAAATTCAAATTTTTTGTGTTGCACCATACTTATGAAAGAAAATTGTTATACTGAAAAGACAATTTGTTTACCCCGTAACATATTAAACGAAACCTACGTCCCTACGTGCCAAATGATCTGTAAGCCAAACACAGTTTTTCATGCAACACCTTCCCCCGACTTTCTAAGTTCAGATCTGTCTCGTTCGACTTATTTCCTGTACCGCCCCTCTCTTTCGCTAATTGCAGTTAATTGCCGTGAAATTGGTGTTTTACGTTGGGGTGTATTGCCGCCTGTCCTGAAGACTATAGTGAAAGCGGTGAACCCCAGGGGAAAAGTATTCCATCAAAAGCAACAGAAATACAATGCGAGAGCAAAACTTTGTTCGTTGGCATTACATCCAAGCAATTTAGGCGAAGTAGGAAGTGTGTTTTTCTACTACGACACCAGAAGATTGTCGCGAATGCTCAGGCAATTACGATACAGATGTGTCCTTAAGACTTATCTTTCAAGACGTCCAAAGGCCGGCACTAGGGGATGGGGAGGGATACAGTGCGGATGCTCTTTTTTGTTGCAGTTAGAAATTCTTAAGCTCATTCTTCCTTAAAACTTTGCCTGGTTACCAGTACGTACTGTCTCATGCCTCAACCATTGCACATATTTGTTGTTTTTGTTTTCATTCTTTGAGTTAACAGCGGGAAAATATCTGAACTGTGTTGTTTCAGTTGGAAATATTTTTTTTACTTCAGCAACAGGGCTTAACGTATAATTGCAAAATACTTCGATAGAATAAACATACCTTACATAGAGAGTTTGCATGAGAAAATAGATTAATAATAAGGAAAATATTCTAAAACCAAAAAAAGAAATTGCGGAACCGAAAAAGCTAGGTAGAGGAAACAAAAGGCTCTAAGAAAACGTTCATATTTAAAGAAACCTGTAGTCGCTTAATGAGTAAGTGGTATAACTCAATACAAAATCATGTGCTGTATTTGAAAAAAAAAATTAGAAGCAAGTAGGCATCGTGACTGTCCACAGTTTCTCCTTTTCATCCTGTCGACATTACAACCACCACAGAAAAGAAAAGAACAAAAACATAACAAAAACACCCATACAAAGTAAAATGCCCAAAACATAAAAAGAAGTAACCACACAAAATGAAATGCCCAAAACATTAAAAAAAACTGCAACCACACGAAACAAAATACCCAAAACATGGTAAGAAATTCTGTTTAAAGCACAATGAAGGTATACGATAGGAGAAATATATGTTTTTAAAACTTAATACAAGTGTCAAAACTGAAATAAAAAGAAAGAAAAAAGAAATATTCCAAATTTCATTGTTACTTTAGATATTTCGACCTGTTGACATTTCGTAAATTGTACTTGCACTCGGTCAAAACATATTACTTACAAGGACTCTTTAGTAACTTTTACTCGCTGTGGTCGTATTTATAAGGTTTGCATAACAAATCAAGTTACTAATGTTGCGCTTTCACTTACCGTCTCCCGCTAAGTTAGAGTTTCATGACACAAAATGTGGTGGTTCTGAATTGAAAAATAAAGATTTTAAGAAAATTGTGTATGTGTGTGTGTGGGGGGGGGGGGGTCTTACCACCGGGCCTTGATCCGTTCCAAAAACCTTCTACCGTGTAAGTTAGAGTACCATGAGATAATATACAAAATTTGGTGGTTCTAAATTGAAAACTATAGATTTTACGAAAAAGTAAATATTCGGGGGGGGGTCTGACCCCCGGGCTCCAACCCCTTCCCAAAACCGTCTAGCGTCTAAGTTAGAGTACCATGAGATAGTATACCAGATTAGGTGGTTCTGAATTGAAAACTGTAGTTTTTAAGAAAATTTTGTATGTGGGGGGCTCTGACCCCCCGCGCCTTGACCCGTTGCAAAAACGGTCTGCCGTCTAAGTTAGAGTACCATAAGATAGTATACCAAATTTGGTGGTTCTAATATGAAAACTGTTGATTTTACGAAATTTTTATGAGGGGGCCGACCCCCGGGCTGCAACCCCTTCAAAAAACCTTCTAGCGTCTAAGATAGAGTACCATGAGATAGTATACCAAATTTGGTGGTTCTAAATTGAAAACTGTAGTATTTACGAAAAAGTTTTTATTCGGGGGGTCTGACCCCCCGGGCTCCAACCCCTTCCAAAAACCGTCTAGCGTCTAAGTTAGAGTACCATGAGATAGTATACCAGATTAGGTGGTTCTGAATTGAAAACTGTAGTTTTTAAGAAAATTTTGTATGTGGGGGCTCTGACCCCCGGGCCTTGACCCGTTCCAAAAACGGTCTGCCGTCTAAGTTAGAGTACCATAAGATAGTATACCAAATTTGGTGGTTCTAAGATAAAAACTGTAGATTTTACGAAATTTTTATGAGGGGGGGGGGCCCGACCCCGTGGGCTCCAACCCCTTCCAAAAACCGTCTAGCGTCTAAGTTAGAGTACCATGAGATAGTATACCAAATTTGGTGGTTCTAAATTGAAAACTGTAGTATTTACGAAAAAGTTTTTATTCGGGGGGGGGGGGTCTGACCCTCCGGGCTCCAACCCCTTCCAAAAACCGTCTAGCGTCTAAGTTAGAATACCACGAGATAGAATACCAGATTTGGTGGTTCTGAATTGAAAACTGTAGATTTTACGAAAATTTTGTATATGGGGGGCTCTGTCCAACCGGGCCCTGCCCCGTTCCAAAAACCGTTTACCGTCTAATATTTTTAGTGCCAAAGAAAAACGTAATATTCCTATCCTGTCTGCGTGTCCAAACTTTATAAATTTGATCAGGGAGCAAGACGTTCGAAATCGTACGTTTTCCTGCATTCGTTTTGTATGGAAGCAAAATCTGTAAACGCGACGAATTGACGTAGTCGACGAATTGACGTACTCGACGAATTGACGTACTCGACGAATTTGTCCGCGACGAATCGTCGTGGTCGACGAATTGACGCGCGACGAATTGACGCATGCGACGAATTGACGCGCGACGAATTGTCGTAGTCGACGAATTGACGCGCGACGAATTGACGCAGGCGACGAATTGACGTAGTCGACGAATTGACGCACGCGACGAATTGACGGGACACCTCACAATCCTACACCAGATGTCGCTAAGTGTAACTTACTTTTTCATTCACCTACGTACATATTTTTTACGCTTTCCAACCGTAGGTTGAAGAAGCGTTTACGCTACAGCTTTGTCCGTCTGTCTGCCCGTCCGCACGATAACTCGCATAAAAATGGTTTGATTTCGATGAAATTTTAGTATGCTATAGGGGACTACCTGTGGACGAATTCTCTTGAAAATGGGCGAAATGGGGTCAGAGGTCAGGACACAGGACTGGGATCCATTACATCGCCCTTATGCGTCATAGCTTACGTAAAAATGCGTCAAATTACGACAAAGCTTTATCATGTTGTTCCGGATGAATTCTGAATCGGTTCTCTTGAATATCAACGAAATGCGGCCAAATGTAAGGACACAGGAGAGAGATTTATTCCACAGCCATTATCCTCGTAACTTGACTAAAAGTGCTTCAATTGCGACAAAACTATAGTGTGTTGTTCCGGAGCTATACTGAACCAATTCTGCTTAATATCATCGAAATGAAGTCAAAAGTCGGGGCACACCAGCGAGATTTATTCCACAGCCATTGTCTTCATAACTTGAGTAATGATTTCTGGTATGTTGGAAAGCTTATCATAATCAATGCATTATATGATTTGATTAAATTATTTTATTTGCCCGCTAATAAGGAGCACCACATTCCAATTCCTCCCGCTTTGGAATCGTCTCTCTTGAAACAGATGCGACGAGTGCGCGGCCCAAGACATCTTTCAAGGAAGATCAGAATGAGAAGCGAAGAACTTTATAAAATAGGTAATAGTCAAGCCTTGGTTAACCTTCACTATGTATAACCGCCCTGGTCGCTCCTCGATCTCGTGGTTTTCTGAAGGGGACTGATGGTATACATAGACTTCGATATTTAAAAAAAATAGTAATATTATTGCATTATGGTTGAAAATACTGAATATAAAGCTGAAGATTCATGTAACCGTTACTGAACACTGTGCTTTATGATCCCCAAAAGTCGCTAATACTTAATTATTAAAAAGGAACCTTTCCCATTTATATAAAGTAGTAAAAACACTTGCTCTTAAGTACCTTGTCAGGTTTTATGAGTAATATTATTGACTGTTAACCGTTTTTGCAGTTGTTAGGAAGTTACATTTGTAGCCTGTGCCTTGTCAAATTTGATTGTCAAGGCAAATGTCAAATGTAAGACATAGCTATGACCCGGCATATTATATAATAAATGTCATTTTTCCAAGACAAATGAGGTTAGCTTCTGCATAATAATTTTGCCGCATACGTTCACTTAACAATAATTTGAAAATTATAATTACAGTATTTCTTAAAAAGATAAACAAATTCTTCGGTTGTGTAGCAGTTTTAACATGTTTGTCTTTTAAATATTTCGTCGTCCCTTTTGAAGCCATTTGTGATAAGCTTGTTCAATGCACTGATTGTATACACTTTACCATCTTCATGGGTTGAGCTCCTAATATCAGGAATTTTCGGGCCTTCTATTGAAAATTTCGTTAAGTCATGTGCTGGAAGCATGCGTGACCTCTCAGATGTTCATTGTCGAAAAAGTCCTTTCTACACATGCAGTTCCAGCAGGAAGCAGTAAAAGAAGCATAGCTGCAGCTGGCAGCGAAGGGAACATAGTGTTTCTTTCTGCACCGCATGCAAGCATTAAAAGATTGCTTTGAGTTTCAATATTTCCAGGGAATCTCCTGTGGATGCTAAACTCGTTCTTCATGTCATTTGCACTGGTTCCACACATGTGGCAATTTTTGAACAGTCGGGGTTTTCCAGTTTTTTTCCAAAATCTCATGAAACTTTCCGAATCCCTGAAATTGGTCAGAGAATCTATGGTTCATGTTTTGTATAATTTTATTCTTGTAGCTGTATACCAACTTCAGCCAATACTTATGAGTCATGTCGTTATCTTCCATTTTTATGTCATGTTCCTGAGCTTTTTCGTATGAACTTCCATTGTTTATAATATTTAATCACTGATTTCAATATCTTCAATTTGTTTTTGCACCGAATTTATCAGTACCATTGTCTCCGTTAAGTTTCTTTGGGAAGACTGCAAAGATTTACTGAGACAAGCTAGTGGTGCTAAACGAGTAGAAAGCAGCACGAGGATAAAATCGTCGATTTCTTTCGAAACAGAATCAGAAGTCCCCCTGCATCATAATGAGTCGCCACCCTGAATGTACGAGTAGATATTTTCTGAGGCTATACATATAGAAGTATAATGCTGCACGACTACTTGAACACATCCTTCATATGACAACCATCTCGTTTTCCCTGGTTGAACAAGTTAATAAAACATGTTATCGACCGCAATTTCTGCCATATGCAAAATTGACAAGCTTTTGTGGCTTCCTCTGAATATGTTGTACAGCTTGTTAAACACGCTCAGTTCTCTCTTGATGTGAGGATTTTGTCTGCAGCTGTGAAAAAGAGCGATTAGCCAAAAGCTGGCTTCAAAAGTTTACAAATAATAAATTTGGTGGATGTTCTTTCAGCCTCGCCTGCACGCCACTCACATTTCCGCTAAAATTGGCACCGCCATCAAATAACACTGCAAAGATATTCGTAGGATTCAAACCTGATCTTATTAGCTCAGTAATTAACACATCTGTGATATGCTTTGCTTTTGCCGACTGTAAAGTAACTGCAGATAAAAAGGTTTCTTCAATCAGGAATTTGTTATCTTCACCCTGAACAACGATATGACGAACACAAATGCGAGCACTTCACGACCGTTGATGTCTGCGTTAGAATCCTGCAGAGGTAATATTATTAGGCCCGAGCTCGGGCCGGGCTCACGCAGTCAATGCCTGGCTCGACCCGCCTGGTGCTTTCTTCATAGCCCGGCCCTTCCATTCAGGCCCGGCATAGGTTTCATTTGCTTAACTGCCGCTTACTTTAAGTAAGTGCCAGTTAAGCAAATGAAACCTATGCCGGACACAAGCAAGTTAACTAACCCACAGGTAACCAGAAATACGACAAATGCAATAAATAGTATTTAGTGGACTTAAGTAAATTATCGTCATTTCATAATCGGACCCTTCGAATAGTCAGATCACTGTTTATACGAGTCAAATACTGTCTTCTTTGACACTTTCGCCCAGAACATAATATAATCTGATGCTCAGTTACACACACGTACACACACACAATAACATGCTTAATGGGTAATAGTTAATACATCAAACCCTCGTACGCATAATAAGATTTCATTCTGTTGGTCCGACGTCATTGATTTTAATTCTTCGGGTTCAGAATTTAACTCCCAAAATGCAAATGTAATACAATTTTCCGATTGTTTTGCTCCTCGAACCTCTAATTTACCCAACACAGTATTCATCCATATTTAAATCAAAGCAAATAACAAATCAAAATTATAGAGACAGAGCCTAAGAATATTTTACTAGCGCATATTGAAGCTTTAATTGGTTCCTAATTCCTACAAATGCAAATCATTGTACGGAGCAAGTATTTGTCTGGTGTAAACTTCCGAAATAAATGGAATATGGATTCAAAGGAGAGAGAGATTCCAAAGATCAAAGACGAAAAGATGCGTGCAAAATAAATAAATAAATAAATAAAAAGCACAAAGGGAGAAAAGAATGATTGCGAGAAACAGGAAATATAATCACGTAAAGGGAAAGACAGAGACTTCAGAAACAGAATGACATAAATTTATCACCAACCTGACTACACGGTACACATGCAAGTGCAGGCCCGTCCAAGCCCGCCTACGAAATTGTAGGCCCGGCCCGTAAGTTTTAAACTACCGTGAAGGCTTGGCCTCAGGCCTCGAGTCAGGGCCCGGCCCTTGCAGGGCTCTACTCTGTGTATTTATCAGCCATAAGCTGACCAGAAGATCCCAATTCTTGAGGACAGCCCTCGAATTTAGTTTACTGTCCTTTGGGGACGCAAATCGTCCCCAAATTTTGAGGTTTGTCCTCAAGTGTCCTCGAATTTACACTTCCTCATTAGCTCGTTAAATTTCTAATGAAAAATGTTCTTAAAAGTAATTTTCGTTGTATTAATTTTCCTACATGCTTCTTCTGAAAACAAATTTTGCCTATTTTTGTTTTTTTTTTTCTTTCAGAGTTTAACGACCACCGGGAGCAACTCAGAGGACTATAAGCAGTCACCTGTCTCTAATTTGGAGCATTCGTTCTGGGGAAGGGAGGGAGCAAGTTCTGTAAGACAAACACACCACCCATGCCTCAATTCGAGACTCGAACCCGTGCCAACTTGTATGAATCATCGTCAGTGACCAGCACTAATACACTGCACCACTGGCACGGTCAAATTTCGACTGCACTTCTTTTGAGTTTATCCAAGAACTTTAGCAAAATGAAACTTCTTGGTGTGCAGCTTCATTTTAATTCTGCACATATACCAAAGGTACAGCATTTTACTTTTGCCAATATTTTCTCGTCATCATAGTTCTACTTTGTCAATAAAAATTACCAACATTCTATAAGATATATTATTTTAAGACACAAATTTTGATATGCAAATCACACTTATTGAAGCAATACAGTTTTGTGGCAAAAATATTTGCATATTTATATTAAATACGTATGTGTCCCCAAATGAACTGCTGGTTTAGGGACGCCACGCCCTTTTGTCCTCAAATCAGTGTTCCAATATCAGGTCACCTTAATCAGCCATGACTGAATATGGTGGAATACCTTTCCGCCGTTCAGCAATTGCTCCTGTAACAGTTCACCTAATGCTTCTAAGAAATCTGTTACGTTAGTGGATGATAAGCAGTGAACATTCCGTGGATTAATTTTTTTTTCAAATAGCCAGATTACCAGATCCATCTACAAAAGCAGCGGTCGCAACTAGATTAGGCCAGTTCGTTGTCTTGTGGGGAAGTTCCGTTCTAAACAAAGCAGTATGCAAGTTTTAGCAGATCCTTAGTTGAGTTACTTTCTTTTCCTACCTGTTTATTGGAGTGCATAGATATAATTGTTTCAACATCCACACCCTCCAGTTTTGTGTTAGATGCAGCCAGGGTTATTATATTCGAAAGGCTTTTTAGTCATTGAAGAGATATTGCGTTTCAAAGGTATGTGCTCCGCGAGAAAAAAGTTCATGCTTACATATAACTCTTTCATATAAACAAAGTATATGAACGGAAAGTAAAAATGCAAGATGTTTCATAAAAACATTTGTGAATGATTATTTTGAATAACAGTGTAAATGAATTGCATAGCTTCATTTGTTTGCGAAAGTAGACAAGTGAACTCTCTTTGTCGTTATCCTAATATTTCAGCAAAGAAATGTCTTGGACCTGTTGGATCCATTCCTGACTGCGCTACTGCACACAAGAACGAATGGAATATCAAATAAAAAGCAAAAAACAAGCCTTGCCTGGGCTTTTGAATAACCCCACAGTGTTATCTTCCCACAGAAATTTCGCTTCCCAACCTACTTCCCTAAGGAACGATGCGCTGTCAAAGCGCAACTTGTACTCAACCAAATGATGCAACGGCAAGTGCGAGCTGGCGCAGAAGCTGATTTGTCGTCGCCATTGGGACTGCGCTGTTTGTCCAGCATTATACTGAATGACAATCAAAAGTAAATAATGTTTAGGAAATTCACTGTATGTCTGTCTTTCTCTTGTGATCGTTTCTTCCTCTGTAAGAACTTGTCGATCATGCAGCTTCAATTTCTTTCGGATAGGATGTGATAAAAACATCATGTTAAATTCACTCATTTTCAATGTCACATATTGCATATGTGGATAGGTGTGTATTTTTGTTTGTTACACAACCAAAATGGGGGGGGGGGGTGTTATATTTTTACAGAGGGATGTCTGAAGCAATTAGGCGGTGTGTTGCGGGAGTGTTGGGGGGGGTATAAATCCCTGACTGTTCTGTTGCCAGATTTCCTCCTTTTTTTTTTTTTTTTTTTGAGATTTGAGGAAAACTGATCCCTTTTCTTGAAGTTTACAGAACGGAAAAAAAAAATCATCACTCCAGAACACGCTTTTTCTTTTGGGAAGGATGAAATGGGAGAACGATGCGTGGAGTTCTTTCATTTTATCTAACGTTAAACATTAATTTCATTTGAGGAAAATAATAATAACTAAATGAATTGTGAAAGACTTTCATCTTTTTTTCTCGGAAAAGGGCAATAAACAATTTTCGTAATTTTCTGTTCCAATCTAAAATTCTTGGCTTTCTTTTATTTTTTATTATTTTGTATCGGTTTTCCTATCACGGAACGAGGGACTTTCATTTTGCATATGAAGGTGAATTTATTGTATATGAATCTTTTTTTCTCCTCTCTCGTTCAGTAGTTCGTTGTTTTGTTTCCAGTACTTTGGTCGATTTTAAGCTGCGACAGAAATGTCACCAGTTTCGGGTCTTTTCGTGGCTAAAGAGGCCGGTGTGTTCTATTTTTAGCACAAGGTCATCCCAGCGAGGGGATAGAACGGTCATGTGTTTTCTCTCAATTTTAACGCAAAAATGCTACTAACCCCCATTGCAGGTTAACCTGTTGCTAAGGGCGTCCGTGAACCAATGAGGGAAGCAGGGTCATAGGTCGAGCCAAACCAAGAATCTCCAGTGTGAAAAATTGCTCTGTTGTTGCGCGCTGACCACAATGTAAGGATATGAGGGGATTCTCGGTGTCCGTCGCCAGGACTTTGGCCGGTGAAAATGGTGAAAATGCGGACTTTGTCCGTTGGCAAAACTTTGGCTTGGCTGGGAATCACCTTAAAGATGGACGATGATGCTCTGGAAGCAGCACCCGATTCCAAGTACCCACCTGAATTGCGATGGTAATTAGGTGCATCGGGTGTAGCACCAATAAAAGTTGAAAGTGCCAACCCAGCAAAGACGACAGTTTAGACCTGGTGGAGACTACCTTAGCTGCCAATGAAAGGACCCCAATCTTGCGTCATCCATGCCACGTAGCAGAGAAGAATTTGTACCGCTTGACCTAACAGTGAAATTAAGAGAGCTATTCCAACCAGCAGATGATTGCTTCCAGTAGCCCGGGCACAAGTACCCAATGAGAAGAGCCTCTGCAAAAACGGACCGACTCCCAGTTTGGACCAGTCAACTCGAAATTATTGGCTGTGACGGACGCCATGTGTGCTGTGCGGATGGGATGTAGGTAAAAACACCCACAGGAAAAAATACCCTCGGAGAAAATACCCCCGAAAATTGAAAAGCGGAAAAATGCTCCCGGAAAAAATACCCCCGGAAGAAATACCCCCAGAACAAACGGTTCACTGTAAACTGCCACACAGGAACACTGATGTGTGGCAGTGTTCCGGTGTGGTAATTTACCGGCAACCCTGCCACACATCTTCAGCAACTTGGCTACAAAAGTTCAAGGGGGGGGGTCTATAAAGATTGCCGTGTCTGGGCCTACATTGATAACTGAATTGGGAAACGAATTTCGGGAAAACTTTCCATGTAAGCCAAGCGAGAATTGTACTTTAATTTGAAGAAATAAATTGCCGAGGATCTGAGATACACTTGGTGGGGAGGGGGGGGGGGCTCTGCCCCGAACTTTCGTAATATTATATTCTGGGTCGCTGGAGTCTGTCAGTGTATCCAGGAAGTTCCCCTTGAAGTGTCCGCGTAGTCCATGAGCTTGGGGGGTGGCTTTCCCCCAAAATGTTAAAATGCACGTAGAGCTGTAAACATTAGTACCATGTTTTATATAATGATTCTGTACACGACCACGGATTTTCAGGAGCGTGGGGTACCCCCCCCCCCGTTTCTAAGAGCTATTCAGGGGTAAAATCGAGGATACACTGACCGACTCTAGAGGTCCAGAATATAAAATTACGGAAGTTGGGGGTAGAGCCCTCCAAACCAAGCACCTCGTATCCCTCTCACAGGCTTCACCAAATTTCTGGGGGAGGGGGAAGGGCATGCATAGTTTACCATTAAACACAACATGAAGCATAGAAATTACGAGCAAATCCCTTACCTTGAAGACTTGTCTGCGCTCTTAGAAACTTGCACCCCACTCTCCTGAAAATTCGTGGTCGTGTAGCGAATCATTATGTAAAGTATGCTTCTAATGTTTACAGCTCTACGGCCATTTCAACAATTTGGGGACCCCCCTCCCCCAAAGCTCACGGACCTCGCGGGCGCTTCATGGGGAACAGCCTGGATACACTGACAGACTCCAGCGGCCCAGAATCTAATACTACGGAAGTTGGGGGTTGACTCCTCCCTCCAAAGTGTACCTCGGATTCTCGGCAATTTATTTCTTCAAATTAAAGTACAATTCTCGCTTGGCTTACATTGAAAGTTTTCGCGAAATTCGTTTCGCAATTCAGTTATCACTGTAGGCCCAGAAACGGCAATCTTTATAGCCCCCCCCTTGAACTTTTGAAGCCAAGTTGCTGAAGATGTGTGGCAGTGTTGCTGGTAAATTGAGACACCGGGACACTGCCACACATCAGTGTTCCTGTGATGGCAGTTTACAGTGATCCGTTTGTTCTGGGGGTATTTCTTCCGGTGGTATTTTTTCCGGGGGCATTTTTTCTGCTTTTCAGTTCTCGGGGGTATTTTCTCCGAGGGTATTTTTTCCCGAGGGAATTTTTACCGTTTACCGTGCGGATGAGGACTCAAATCAGCCAGTAAATGTTGGAACTTCTAAAAAAAAAAATTAGTAATAATGAAAATAAAAAAAAAGCCATAGCCACGTAGTCGACACAAGGTAACTTCATACTTTATATATTTTTTGCAGGTCGGTATGTGCCCTTGCTTGGAGCTGATTGAGGACAAATTTTTGACAAATTTTGTTGAGGCTGTGCTTTCAATTCAGAAAAATCTATTGTTTCAAGAAGGAGATAATTAAAAATTGGAATATTTTGCATCAGAGGAGGCTTAATATTTTGTGTTTCTGTGTTTTCGGCAGTTAAATCGCTTAGTGTGTACTCAGAGTTTTGTTATGTCCATTCTGAAAAGTAGAATTTTTATTTGGGGCTATTTAAATATTATGTTGTAGTTTCTTTGAAATTCTTTAACGTTGGGCATGATAGTAAGACAGGTCTGGTTTCAGTTGTAATTTACTTAGGGTCAGTTAAAATTCAGCAGAAATGTAAATGTTTTCTTTCAGGTTTTTTTTTTTTAATTTTGAGTTTGAGTGTGTTTTGGGAATTAAACCTCATGTTGAAGTTTCATTTTTGGTAAAGAAACTTCATGTCATCTTTTGTGTGCAAAAGAAAAAAATATTTCATTTTACGTGTGTTAATGCAGTGGTACGCATATAATTTCATAATTTTGGTACAGGCTATCATGAGCACGAGCAACCTCTCAGACTAGTATTTCTTTAAGCGCAATATAAATTTCCATGTGAGCAATGATGTTTACCTGCAGTAAGTTAGATTTGTATTTATGTGTAGAAGTGGTACTGTGATTTTCACGCAGTTCAAATTTTCTTAGAGGCAGTTTTTTGGGGGGTTTGTTGCTTTGGTGAATTTAAGTTGTAAAATTATTCTTTAAAATTTTGTAGTAGTGTCAGCTAGTTTCTAATATCAGTCAGTGTATTTGAATAACAAATTTGCACGAGAGAGGAGACATTAAAAGGCATGCATGTTCGACTATAGTTTTTCTTTAAAGTGGTAGCCTGGATCTCTGTTACCTGTTTGGATTCTTCGATAGGTGATTTTTTTGCTGATAGTGTTTCGGCGATATAGTGTGTTTTCTCTTGGAGCTTATACGGTGTATTTTTCAGGAAATGATGGTATTAGTGGTGTTTCTCTGTATGCTGTGTGGCTAGGAAATGGTGTTTTGCGACAGGGGACCTTGGAAGTAATTGGGGGATTCTTTCCCGGTCAAGGTGCTTTCCATGTTGAGATAATTTTCATGCTCGAAAATGTGCTTATGGAGATAATTGGGGGATTGTCTACCTGGTTAGTAACCTCAGTAGGCCAAATTATCCACAGGAAGTTTTTCCGAGCAAGGTGTGCACGTGTATGTTGTTCCAAATACAGTAGTTAAGTGAAAGAAAACAATACAGGGTGATACGTCACATTTGTTTTTTAAATTCCCATCTCAGTGTATGGGTTCGATTTAATTCACGACCATATCTTACATTTAGCCCTCAAGTGATATTCCCTCAGAGTGAAATATTGTTTTCTAAGAAATTTGAATCTGATTAAATTAAACTTTTGTCTAGCCACTGTATGAGGTATTAACTTCATGGATCTTTTGAATTAGGTGAACAACTGCATAACGAACTTTTGAAAATGTAGGTTAAGTTGTGTTATGAGTTACATGCCAGTGAGTGTTGTGTATTTTGAATTTTCGTGAACGGTAAGACCGTATGGGTGCCTATAGATATCTGTTCAAGTTCAGGATTATTGTGAATTAGTATTTGTTTTTTTTATCTTTGCATTTTAAGGCATTATGTAGCCAGAGCATGCTAGTGTTAGGAAGGTTGTATGCATTTCGTGTTGTTGGTGTGATATTTCTTATTAGCGTTGCGAGTTGATTAAAACTGTTTGAGTTAGTTTCGTAAGTTATTGAGTGCAATAGTGTCGATTTGTTATCTAGAGGTTATTTTGTATTAGTTAATGCTAGTGTTCAGTGCTATGTGATTTTAAGGCCAATTTTTCTGTTAGTGTAGAATTGTTAACTAATGTAGCTTTTGGTTATCTATAATTTTTAATCAGTTACTGTAATTCTAAAATTAATGTTATCTAAGGAAGCTGGTTTGCGAAGGTGGCCCTGAAAGATAAATGCATCTGTATTGTATTCATATCATGGTCTAACTTTATAACCGAGACGGAGAAAAATTGCACTTCAGCTGTCAAAACCTGTTGAGTGGTTTTATTTGTTTTCGATAATAATGTCTTCTGGGTAAAAGAATCTTAAGCTACCGGAAAAGGATAAATTTGATTTTTTGCGTTATGGAAGTGCTGTGCTACGAGCTACAGGGGCTATTCAAAATAATGGAAACACCTTGAAACAAAAGGTGTTACACACCTAATATGGTATGGGAGCACCCTTAGCATTTACAACTGCTTGCATCTTCCTTGGAATGGACACATACAAGTCCTGGATGGTGGTAAGTGGTATGTTGTAACATTCCTTCTGCAGAAACTGCTCCAATTCATTGAGAGACTGCGGAGGAGGATGACGGGATCGCACACAGGGGCTCAATGATGTTTAAGTTCAGTGATGGAAGATGTGCAACTTCATCTTCATGTGTGAATCGGGGAATTATCATCTTGAAAGGTGCAATCCCCTGACGGAAACAATGTCTGCGCCATTGAATGCACATGGTCGGCCAAAAGAGTGACATAGTCACCGCTAGTGATTCGTCCATGTAAGGTAATAATGGGGCCTGCCGCAAACAACGAGATCATGGCCCAAACCATTACGGAACCGTCCCCATGCTTCACTGTTGGAAGGAGACAATCTGGGTTGTAGGCTTCTGCGGGGAATCGCAGGTAAACCCGTCCTGTGATGGGGAATAGTGAGAAACATGATTCATCGGAAAACAAGACATGTTTCCATTGATACGCAGTCTTCCTGGTACCACTGTAGTTTCCGTTTCATATTCACCTGTGACACCAGGGGTTTTGCAATCGCACTTCTACCGTAAATATTGTGCTTATGCAGTTCCCTTCGCACGGTATGGGTCGACACTGGGTTTTGCAGATGCGCATTAAGCTCAGCAGTCACCTTCGTCGCCGTGGTCTTCCTGTTTGCGGTCACAATCCTTTTTAATGTCATCCTGTCTCTCGCAGTGACTTTGGTTTACCTTCCACAGTTGTGTCTCACATTATGCCGTGAAAATTGTATTCTGTTATGATCTTCGACACGGTACCTCTCCATACCCCCAATACCTGTGCTACTGTTGTTACTGACGCTCCAACCAGACGCGTTCCTACAATCTGCCTACTTGGGAACTCCGACAGGTCACTCATTGTGCCTTCGCCTTGAACGAAATTATGCAAACACCGATTTGCAATGCAATTACACATACCCTTGAATTATAAGCAACACATTTTTACAAAAAAAATTGTAGCTACATGTTCGTTTTACTCAAAAAGCAGCACATACTGTTTTCAGCGAGGTGTTTCCATTATTTTGGACAACCCCTGTAAATATTTTAGAATAATTTGTGAGCTTCAAATATGTGAGATATTATGCTAATACGAGTAACAAAGTAGTATGGTTAAAATTCGTCAGTTTCTAAAGGCCAAATTGTTAGCATACTACTTTCCAGCTATAGTTAAGCTTGGTTGAGCTTTCGGCCTTCAATGATAATTTAAAATTTAGTGCAAATACTTGTTGGGCAGAATTTAGGAAATATCATATATTGTGTGTAAAAATTTTTGTTTCTTTTGAAACACCTAAACTGTGTGTCATCGTATAATTTTTTGAAAGGTACAGCGGCCAAAGTTAGAAATTTTGAAAATGTGGAAGTTGATTGTGTTCAAGCAGCATATATTAGTAGAAATGTTAATTCCTCGACTTAATGAAATGCTTTGTTTTCCTTCTGGTTAAGTTTTTACAATAAAGGCAGGCCAATGTAGACTTTCGAAAAACCCAAACTATGTGCAGTGAAAAATATGTGTTCATGTTGAGTTCTATCTCTTGGTTCCATGTTATCTCCCTTAGCGTGCCTAAGGAGAGGTAAGTTCCAGGGTTGTTTGTGATTTAACTACAATGTATTTTGCCATAACCATTTTAGAAAAAAAACAACTCCAAAAGTTATTTAGACGTGTACAATGTCACCCATGAATATTTAGTGTCACACATTGGTTCATATGTAATACCTTATTCACACTTACAGGATTTTGAACTCGGCTAGACGCAAACAAACACCAACAAGCAATAACGTTTGGATTTTAAAGCAGTGTGTAATTGATTTATCATGGCCTTTGTTTGAAAATTTTAAATGTTTCCAAATTCATCCCCCCATTTCCCAAGTTTAATATTCATATAATTTTCTAAATCAACCGTAATCAAACAACAACTTCTTGCAATCCCCTACTTATCAATAGCATCTCTGTAACAACTCCCAATTTTTTTTAATTAAAATTTAAAAAACATTATGCATTAAAAACTCTGGTAGAATTTATGAAGATTATTCCAGCTTGTTTACGAACAACAATACGTCGTTAAAGTGTGGCGTCACAAGATGGTGCTGGGTATAAACAAATGTCTGTTCCTCTATGACTCTCATAATGTTTCAACGTGATTGGTCAAGCAGCAAATATTTGTTGCTCATATTTTGCAATATTTGTTGTCAAATGTGCTCATATTTTGCAAAATTTGTTGTCAAAGGTGATCATATTTTGCAATTTCTTCATTTTTTTTCTGACAATGTGAAGCTTATTCAACGCGGGGAAAATGCTGCGAAGTCCTTTTGCATCTAGTCATTTTATTAGGAACCGCATAGCGAGGAAATACGTGGTAAAGCTCATGCTTATATGAATGATAAGAACATAGCAACGACGCACTACTGTCTGCTTTTTATGCTTATGTTTTATAAATTACTTATTTTACTTCTTTCATTTTTATATCACGTTTGAACTGACCAAGAGCCCACAACTTGTAGGTTGGACCGTTTCATGTTTGTAGTAAATATGGATGAAATGCAATGTTAGGTTATAATTTCGTAGGAGCACCTGCAGATTCACATTGACGAGAAATCTCACTACTGTACTGAATGGTTTTAACCTTATAGTATTTAAATACGTAATGATTTAATTTTAACACAATTTGGTAAATGAATTGTATCTTAAAATATTTGAACATTGTCATATTGTTTCCCAATCACACACACGTCACATAGTTATCCACAATGGTGAGAAACTTCACCAATGTACAATATGTAACAAGTCATTTACACAGAAACGTTATCTATCAGCTCATCTATGGATTCACACTAGGGAGAAACCTCATCAATGTGACCTTTGCAACAAGTCATTTTCACGTAAAGGAAATTTGACATGTCATCTGCTAATTCCTGTCCATTTACATGCTTGCATTGAACGTGTACATTTTATGGATGTTCTTCAACTATGTCAAGATATTTTAACACCTGTTAGTAAAATTTATATTTTTGTACAGGGTGCGTAAAATCTGTCAAAGGCTTCGCATGTCATAAAAAATTCGCATGAGTTTACCCGTAAATCGTTACTGAATTTGTTATAACAGCCTAGAGGTAAAACCTAATGTTCTGAAAATGGTAACGAATGAAAAAAAAGGGGGATCTAAATTCATATTTTACAAACTACAAAAATATACTTGTTCATGAGAATACCAGTCAGTCCACAAATGCTTACATTGACATTTTAGTACATAGGGCATGTTTCCGTTGGTTTCTCGGAAATCTACAAAATGAACACTGATTTGTTAAAGTCTGGTGATTACAATACGCGGCAAAACATAAAACTATATCTAATATATTCAGTTTACCTGAACAAATCAATTTTACAGGACTACCGTCAGCCGCCAACGATAAAACTAATATTAAATAACATGTAAACAAAGTGTGCTTATGTCCACTCACCGTTCAGTTACGGCACGACTTCGACGACGTATTCCGACACGCTGCTATGGTGCAGTTACAAAGAAACGTGGTGATTAGAACAGTGACCTCACAAAGCAATCACCGGAAGTGTAGGATGAGCATAACCTTGTCATCTACTAATCTTGTGCTGAATGGAGGCAAAGGAAATGTAACCATTTGCTCAATCTTACCAAAAGGGAACTGACTGAAGAGGAACTTGCGAACTTTATTTACACCAGTGTGTGAGTGATTGTTAAAATTTTAAAACGTACAGTTTTCTTTTTGTTTCTTCAATTCATTGACCGCGATGTACAGCAGAAGCTACAAGTAGTGGCTTTTCCTAATTTTTCAAAAGAAGGAACGGAAAGTAGGCTAAGTACAAACACATCACACAGTAGTACATACTGTATTTCAGAAAACTGAAACACAGACTAGGAATATTACCGTTAGACCATGGATAGACGTGCTGAAGTCTGTTGTGGCTACATGATCGCACACAGGCGGAAAGGGGTGGATGTGAGGAGAGGAACCCCATGAACACCAATCGTTTCAGTTGAGAGTCCTCTAGCTCTTTGATGAGGGCAGTGCTGAATTTTTTACCTGTCCCATCATTTGACATGGGCAAATGCTGAGAACGAGCTAGAGAGTTAAGGAGCTGTTGTATATTGGCACAGTATATTTCTTTGAATTCAAACCGTTAGAGGAGCTGACCAATTCCAAAAGACCCTTGTTTATATACACTCAGTGAACAAATCATTACATATACCTATCTAATAGCGTGTTGGTCATCCCCTAGTGCGAATAAAAGCCTGTACACGCTAAGGCATCGACTATACCAGATTCCGGAGGGTTTTCGGAGTTAATGCTATCCATGCCTGCTACGGCATTATCCAGAACTCCGCCATCTACGTCAGGATTCGATTCATGGATATGACGTTTCGTTCCTAGACATCCCATAGTGCTTCCACAGGGTTTAAATCCGGGGAACTTGAGTTCCACTGGATCGTTCCAAACTCAGATGAGTATTTTTCGAGCCGTGCCTGGGTGGTTGCTTCCCGGTAGGACGGCGCACTGTCTGCTGAAGCATTCCATCGGCCGTAGGATACGCAAAGTACATGAAAGCGTGAATGTAATCAGTCATCGTATGCTAGCAGGGCGTAGTGATTACGGACTTCTGCAGAAACACTGAGGGACCTAATGTGCCACATGAGAAGGCTCCTTAAACCATACCAGATCCACCACTGCCGTGAATTGAGCCAACCTGGTGCAATGGGGCCATGACCTCTTACTGACCACACGCCACACACGCACCCTCCCGTCAGCTCGGTACAGCTGAGAACGGAATTCATCTGTCCACGTCACCCACTCTGATGAGCTCCAGTTTTGATGTTTTCGGTACCAGGCTAGAAGAAACGTCCGATGACGAGCAGTCAATAGTGGCAGACGAGTAAGGCGTAGGCTTCGGTAGCCTAGGGTATGCAGCCTGCGCTATACCGTTCGCTCGCTGACGCTGCTTTGGCCATATAAGCTGGATGTGATTTGCTCCGCCACTGTAGACTATCCTGTAAGAGCCAGGATAGTCTGCCTCGACCCTGACATCATTAGCGTATGGTCACCACCGCTTGTTTTCAGGACGCTGGTACGTCCGTGGAGGGTACAGTCGCAGTACACCCTTGATACCGTTGCCGTACAGAAGCGGTTTTCAACCTTTTGACTCGCGGAGCCCTTTTTAGAATAAATTTCTATGACGTAGCCCCTTAGGCCTATCCTATGTCTTACAAGTTAATGGTGTTTAGGAGTAGTGTTACGGTAGGAGGAAAGGGGCATAGATAGTAAGGGAATGTAAAGTAAAGGGATATCTAAAATAAACAATTGCGCAATGTTCATGCAATGAAATTCTATTTTAAAAACTTTGAAATTTACCATAATATCTCAATTTATTCTCAACTACCACCAATAACACATGATAATGTCAAAGCTTGGCTATATATAAAAGTTTTTCCAAAGTTCAATAAATCAAACCATTTGCGTTAAAACAGATTTTACATTATTGTTGAGAGCAACAATAAGGTCCATACAATATAAAGTCAGTTCCTTCAATTTAATCATTACATCTAATTCAATTCAATTACATATTCGTTCATTACTTGTGATTTGAAATTTTTATTATTCATTATAGAAGACAATTACTATTTGATTTTACTAACTACAGTGCAACTAAAGTACACTGTAGTGTAACAGTAGGCCTAAATTAAGACATAACATAAAATAATGTATAAACGTTTAACTAGGCACATGTGGTTGCATTTTTTTGACAGTGCTTATTTTAGGTTCAATTGATGATAGTTGCAGGCGAATGTCTGATTCTGCATTTTAGCGGCTTCTGTATTTTATTTTGGTACTTGTATAGCCGGAGAATCCCTCTTCACAGATATATGTAGCTGAGAAAGGCAGCAATACTAGTTTTGCTTCCTCAGACTAAGATTTTGAATTCATCTTGTAAATGCAGCCCAAACTTCGGTAGACTTTGGTTTTGAAACGCGATTTTTAGTTCGCTGTGAGATGTCAAATCTATGAGGACCTCGTATTCCGCTGAGTGGTTCTTTGTTCACGCTGAACACATTCAGTACCCATTTAAAGTCATCAAGCACCTTCTCTTGGGCTGTCGGAAAATAATGTTCTAACGAGTCTTTCGAAGCTTCGAGATGCGCCTGAATATGTTTCTGTATTTTTCTTGAATCTTGATGTTATTTTCATTCAAGAAGCTTTTTGGAAGAGGGAAGCAATCAATATGTTCCTTTTCCACGCACTTCAGCCAATACATAAGTTTCCTCTTAAAGGAAGAAACTTTAGAGTTTGCTTCAAAAACTGTGGCAGTTTTTCCTTGCAATGATGGATTCATTTTGTTTATTTTGCTAAAAATGTCGGCCAAATACGCCCATTTGGACACCCAGTCTTCATTATTTAAAACCGTCGCTAATAGAGCGTTATGGTTCATCAAAAATGCTGCTACCTCTGCACGCAGTTGCATCAAACGTGTCAACGTTTTCCCGCGAGAAAACCACCTTACTTCAGTGTGCAGCAGGAGGGACTCATGGTGGCTTCCCATATCTTCACATATAACTTTGAAGAGCCTACTTTTAAGAAGTCGCGATTTTATACAGTTTAATATTTTTATAGTATCATTCAACACCATCATAAGTTGAGAAGGCATATTTCTCGAGGCTAGCGCGTGTCTATGAAGATCGCAATGGCTGCTGGAACATTTCTTTGCCGTATCTTTAATTTTGGCAATGGCTCCAGCATTGTGACTCATCATTGCCTTTGCACCATCAGTGCGTATATCTGCACAGTTTTCCCATGGTATTTCATTTGATTATAAGATTTCATACAGGAGATTAAATATTTCACCCCGTCATGTGTTGGTTGGTAGTGCTCTGCAAAGAAGAAGGTCCTCCTGATAGCTTTATAAGTAAACATAACGAACAAATATCATTAAAAATGGCAACCCGGCACCGTCAGTCGATTCATCCATTTGTAGTGAGAATTTGGTACACCTCATGCGACTGATAAGTGTCTCTTTCACGTCATCAGCCATATCGCTGATTCGTCTAGCAACGGTGTTATTTGACGAAGGAATGTTGGAGACTAACTTAACAGTTTTGTCATCAAGCAAACACTTGACAATATCGATTGTACAAGGTTTAATAAGAGTCTCTGCAATGGTATCAGCTCCAGCAGCTCGAGCTACACGGTAACTTATTACCGTAGCGAACAAAAGTATTTGGCGAAACACCTTTTCTACTATACATTTTTCCAGCTGGATCAAATCGGGTCATTTTAGAATATGATATGTGTTATTCAGTTGTAAACATGACCATATGCAGATGGATCGGAAACGTTAGCACAGGTCAGGTACCGAGTTTAATCGCAAAGATCATACAAACTGACCAACAAAGTAAGATTGTATCACATTTATTTAATGCAACAATAACAGAAAACAAGTACGAGAAAACGACAAAACAATAACTAATACTTAGTGGGATAACCACGAGACTTAATAACACCTGCACAACGGGCCGGCATAGAGTCCACCAGCTTCTCGATGGTGACTTGCGGAATTCGCACCCATTCTGCAGACAGCTGGTCGAACGTCTGGGCCCTATTCCGGCAGGTTTTCTTCGCACATCGACTCTCCAGCTCCTCCCACATGTGCTTGATGGGGTTGATGTCTGGAGATTGGCTTGGCCAGTCTAGAAGTGTGACCTGTTGCTGCTGGAAGGCTGCCTTCGCTACTGTGGAGGTGCGCTTCTGGTCGTTGTCTGGCTGCATGATCCAACCGGGTGGCATGTTCTGGTTTGCCCATGGGAAGACATCGTTGATGAGCATGTTTCTGTAGCTCTGACCGGTCATTATTCCGTCAATCTTGATGATTGGGCCCATTCCATTGCGAGAGAATGCGCCGTAAATCATGAGCGATCCTCCTCCGTTCTTGACAGTCGGCTGAATGAACTGGGGGTTAAATCTGTGACCAAACGGACGTCGTACGTATCGGATGCCATCACTTCCGAACAAGTTGAACTTGCTCTCGTCGGTGAAAAGCACCTTACTCCAGTCCACCGCGGTCCAGTGTCGGATACAGCGGGCGAACGTGATTTTGCTCGTCGATTCTTGACTCCGATGAGTGGTTTCTCGGCGGGGCGTATTCCATTCAATCCACCAGCAATGAGACGACGGGAGATGGTCATTCGGCTGACGTTCAGGTCGTCGCTGTCGCGGAATTCGGTGGCGATGTCCGCAGCAGTCAAGGTGGGATCAGCACGAGATCGACGGAGGTTGCGTCTATCCTGACGCAACGTAGTGGAACGAGGCCTACCACATCGAGGACTGTTCTCGACGGTCCCAGTCTTCTTATAACGTTGCAAGATAGCTGAAATGAACTGCTGTCGGATCTTCAGGGTCCTCGGAATGACGGTGACGCGCATTCCGGATTCCATCATGTTCACGGCCGCCAGTCGAGCTCCAACAGGGATATCCGTTTTTTTACCCATTTCTGAAAACCTAAGATTGACTTATTATCATACTACACATCACAAAACCCAAAAAAAATTGCAAGAAAAACATTAATACATGCAGCAAACAAAGGGGTAAAAATTGGCGACTCTGAATATGTCCCATTTCGAACGACAAATTCTTTTTGAGCGAAATACAAACTACGCGGCATTGCAACCTACGAATACACACATATCATATCCCAAAATGACCCGATTTGGTCCAGCAGAAAAAAAAATTATGGTCGAAAAAGTGTTTCGCCAAATACTTTTGTTCGCTACTGTAGGTACGAAGCTTCCAGTACTTTTCCATTATTGGTTTTAGCAAGTGTTGTCATGGTTTTCTGTGAAGCCAAAATTTCGTTGGACTTCCTCTTGAAAACAACAGACGGCTTATCTTTAAACTCGGGATAGTTTCCCTTGAAATAACGCCGAAGTTTAGCAGGGAACATGGAAATGTTGGTGAACCCATTTCCACAAATCACACAGAAATGCCGACCATCATTTGTTTCTGTGAATCCCAAATTCAAGTAACTTTCTTCGTATTTTGGTTTTTATTGGGAGGTCTTTCCTCCACTTCCCCACTTCTGTCGCGTTTTGCACACAATGATTGAGGTGGCGCCGAAGATTCAGAAACGGTTTCTTTTGCAGAAAGCTCTCCTGACAAAAAAACGCTGGAGTGCATTGCTTGGTTATAATCTTTTTTGTCGTTGGCTCATGTGGCGAAGTAATGGAATGAGCTGCTGGTTTGTCCTAATTTTTAAATGTAACATCTTTTTTCTTCAAAGTACCTGTTTGAAGCCAGCGATCCATGCCTAGAAGAAAATCGCACAAGAATATGAGAATAACTGACTTTATCTTCCATAACCAAGAGTACAAAATAAAGCAAAAAAAAAAAATTATGACAAAATACAAATACTTTATTTCGGGGTTCGAACATACGAGTAGAGCAAAACACAACACTTCATTAATGAACACTTACTAACTACACAACTAAACACTCACAAAGAGATCCAACGCAGAGAAAATTCGCAGAAGAATCGCCAAGGAATCACAATGTTATCGCTATGAAAATTCTCTGTGAAGTGACTCCAAATCGCAAAGAAGAAGAACAATTCCTAGCTTAGGTTCAGAGACCCGAACCCACAGCGCTATGCGCCTTTTGGCAGGTGAAAGTGAAAATAAGAGAATTTGGAACAGATTGCCTTAATAGTATAGCACGAAAGAAAAGTATAGGAAAATTAGAGCGGAAGGAGTATCCGGTTTCCCGTTAGGTAGTGAAATTGTAAGCTGCCCTACCTACTTACCTGCAACAACAAGCTATTCAGAGCAATATCTCTCCCCGCAGAAAAATGCCCGGTAAGCACCGCTGCCACAGATGAGTACATGGGAAAAGGAGGGGAATGATTTGGGAAAGGGGGAACCTGAAATAAAAAAGACATCACACACAGAATAAGTTTCCCAGAGGGATATCGAACGTTCAACACCGGATGAAACAAAACTGGCCGTTTGCTCAGTTTCCCTCTTGGATTCGGCTATTTGCTCAGTTACTCAGCAGCCAATTAGTGAAAAGATTTTTTCCCATTGGTTTAAAAATTTTTGCTCTGGTTTATTTTTGCTGATTCTCGCCTCCATGGTGAGAGTAACCATAGCTGAGTTAACACAAGTTTCCACTGATTGAGGTTTAAGTTACTCATTTTGAGTAAGCAACAGAAAAAAAAAAAAAAAAAAAAAAAAGGCCACAATAAAGATTTTAATTCATTATTTAAGGAGACGGTAGAATAAGAGCTAATAATTTTTTCCCCAAAACTATTGATTTCCAATTCTTGTTTTCTTCACATGAGTGAAGAATACCTTCGCTCTAGTCCCAGTTATTATTTTTTTTTTGGAAGTATAACTGTGAATTGGATTATTTTCAGGAATTGTATTTAAAATAGATTTCAGCCTTTTAAATTTGTCAGTATCATTGACAACATAATTAAGGGGTGACTCCAAATCGACTAGCCAGCCTCTATTTACATGGGGCTAAGTTTCGAGAAGCTTCGAGCGGATTCCAGGAATTCTCGAAGGGTCGAGAATAAGCGAGAAACTTCTCGAATGTGCAGTTCCAAGAAATCACTCGGACATTCATTTCCAGGAAGGGCCATTAAAACGCGGCACGCGGCAGTGTGTGCGCGACAGGCTGGCGCCCCGCTCAGCCTCGTAGTCTGTCCGTCTCGCGCTACAATAATTTTGGAGCTAGTGGCAGCAGAATGACCAAGCGTCGTCTGCTAGAGGAGGCGCGAATTTCAATTTGGCAAATTTCCGTTCGGAATGTAATCCTAGTTTTCTTATTTTGATTCTACTTTTTGTTTCTTATTTTTTAATTTCATTCAATTTTTATTTATTTTATTTTCCTGAAGCCGCCGCGGAGCACAGGTTTGGAACCACTGCCCTAGGGAATCCTAGGATTCTTACCACTTGGGCTACTGAATGACCCTTTTGCCTTGCACTGACAATGCGTCCACGATCACAGTCGCTCAGATTACCGCGTTTAGCCATGTTCGTTGATTGCAATACACTGCTAGGGCGGCCTGCGGTCCGCCTATTTATCACAGTGCTCAGTTTGGGCCAGTTCCACTCTGCGCAGGGGATGCCATGTCAACTGCCCATCAGCTCCAACTGTAATGTTTGGTCTACTGAGTGTAGAACTGGAAAGCTACAGAACGTAATATGAGCTTTTACATGGAAACTAATACTGAGATTCTTCAAATAAGTAGCAGTAAATAAACCTATAACAAACATCCTACTAAATTCCATACTAAACTTCTTCGTCTGTTTCTCTTTCAGTTCGAGCAACAGCAGCAAACCTGTTTCACATCCAAGTTGGGTTTACCAACTGTGATCTCTCGTGTGTTTTTTCTCCGCAGTTATTCAACGTAAACCTTTGCTTGAAGAAAACAAGCTTAGGAAATAAACGTTCTATCGTGTATTCATGCAACCTTTTTTTTCAGTTTCTCTTATTTCGGGTTTTAACGACGACTGCTTTTGTTTGTTTCAGAGTACACCGAAAATAAAAATATTACTATGAATTTTACCTCTGCCCAATTTCAAAGGCTTTTTATAAAGATATGCATATATATAACTGCTTGTCTGTTGTTTCAGAGTACTTCGAACATGTCGGTTGCCTTGCAAAACCCAATGACCGCGCTCCAGTGTGTGGAGATCTAGTGTCCCCGGATAACATTCTTGACAGTTTCCACTGTGGGTAGGTTGAAACACGCAATCGTTTTCCTTAAATCCCTTTTATTTACTGTAAATATTATTATACTAAATTGTGATGTTGGGTTCTGTTAGTCCACTGTGTTTTGGAATGAAAATCTATGGTGTATCTGCATATAACTGAACATGCCCTGAAAACTGCAATTATTTAATGGATTCTGATAACAACTACTGTATAATATTGATGCATGATTTGGTGATAGTTTAATAAATTGGGCAAAAAGGTGAATATTACAGTCAAGAATGTAAACATTTGCGAACATTAGTGAGTAAGTTTTGGAATAATTATGTAAATACGTATTTTGAAATATCAGCAGATAAATTAAGGGATTAATTCTTGGGCTTTGTGTAGAGAGTTGGCTAGTGACTCAAATAAAAGGGAATAAATAACGTAAATGGAAGAGAAGAAAGGAAGCCTGCATTTGGAAGTAATAAACAGAGCTCGGGAGAGAAAGGAATTTGAAATGGCGAGGCAGAATATCGTTCCTCCAAGCAGACAACCTGTGAAAAACTTTTGGGATCACACCAAAATAAATGTCGAAGCGGCGTACACCCCTAATGATGCCAGCGGCCATTGGTTCTCAAGTGAAATTTTCTCTCTTGGCGGTGTAAGCAGCATCTAACAGACATTAACGTCGACAATAAGATTGCATTTAAGGGCGGGACAAAACAATTAAAAATGATTGGACGGAGAAAGGGATCTCAGAATTTAAGTGAATTCCGCTAAAAAAGGAATAAAATAATATTCCAATCCTTGCTGAGGCCTACCGACATATTGCATGTTTTTTTGGTTAAAAGCTTTTTGCAATAGAAATCACACGTGTAGTAACAAGAAGCGTAGCTCCAGCAACAAGTGTAAAAAGGAGAGATTAGGAAGTCCTCTTTTTTAAAGAGCCGCTGGTGTTCGACAGTTGGCCATCACGCAAAGTGAAAAAGACTGACCTGTGGCCTACTATTTCTAAATTGTTTCACATAAGTGAATTTTCGTGTCAAACAATTAATTCGATCTACTGCTTTTCTGAAAAGTGAATTTTCTTTCATCCTGCTACAAAATCCATTATTTTTCCGTAGCAACGTTCTGCTCGTTTCAGACAGAATTTATAATGTGCTTCCTCTTCAAAATGACGGCCGCGTGAAGTAGACACGGGTGCATTTGAAATCTAAACAGATTTACGAGGAAGAACTGATGTTATTTAAAATTCGTACAAGTATGCGAAGTAGAATTCATGTCATATGAAATAAATGCTAACATTCAAATCAGAACTGGAGCAACAGAATTTGAGGTACATTGCTTTTGTTCAGTATTATCACGGCATTTTCGATCTTTTAAATACCCTGAGTGAAGTACATCATTTATGGGGTATCTTTACAATTTTTTGGGCTTTCCAATCGTAAGTTGAAGAAGCGTACATGCTCCAGCTTTGTCCATCCGCACGATAATTTGCGTAAAAATGGTTCGATTTCCATGAAATTTTCGTATGTGGCAGGGGACCACCTGGGTATATACCCTGTTGAAAATGAGTGAAACGGGATGAAAGGTCGGGATATAGGAGCGGGATTCATTCCATTGACCTTATGCATCATAACTTATGAAAAAATGCTGCGAATGCAACAAAACTTTATCATGTTGTTCCGGAAGTATACTGAAGTGGTTTTATTGAATATTATCGAAATGGGGTCAAAGGTCAGGACACAGGAGCGAAATTTATTCCACAGCCATTATCCTCAAAACTTGAGTAATGATTTCTGGTATGTTGGAAAGCGTATCATAATCAATGAATTGCATGATTTTACTAACTTGTTTATTATTATTGTTATTGGAATAACTATTTTTATAGTAAATCTTTTTAAAGAAATATAGTGCTCATAATGACATTATGCTTGTCTGTCTGTGGACACTATGTGTTTCCCCCTATTACATAATTCGATTTTCAATACTCATTTAGCATTCGGAAGCCTGAACTGTGAGAACGATGCCTTCCACTTGGTTTTTTCCCGATGCATAACTTCGGCACTAGGGAATACCGATGCTAGCTAATCTAAACTATATTTCTTTCAACACCTTGGTTCTAACAATCAGAATGAAACACTGCTTTTCCCTTCATTACCTTTTGCCAAGACCATTTTAGGAACAGTATCTTTTTTACATAAAGCCCAGTTTTTTCTCTATAGAGGGAATAAATGCACACTGTATTTTCCCCGATTTCTTTGAATCTAAAGGCTGATTTGAAACATTCTTTCTACGTCGGGCAGCATTCATGTTGGAAAACACTTTGCAATGTAATTTCTAGTTTCTAGTCGCGAAAACGTTGGCCACCAGGGAGCGCAAACGCATATTTCTGTTTTCAATATATATGCAAAAGAAACTGCCGTCTTAACTCGCCTGAAAAATTCCTTTTTGAGAGATGCCACTCATTAAAGAAAGTGTTTATTCATATTTCTTGCTCAGATAATTGCACAGATATCAGGGGAGGGCCTAAGCCCTCAAGACGTCAGCAGCCCTGAACTTTCGTTTGTGCCTCTCCGGTGGCCGAGTTGTACGTGGCTCTGGCTTCTAATCATTCAAGCCTAGGTGGGTAGGTGCTCGAAACGCAGGTGAGACATGAATGGTGCGCCCGTCCCCCAAAAAAACTTTTCTCTTCCTGGAAACAGTAGTCCTGAGTAAGGTATAACGTGCTGGTCAAAATACCGACAATCAAAACATTGACAGGTCAAAATACCGACAAGCAAAGCACCGACAGTTCAAAATTCCGACACATCAAAATACGGTAAGCAAAGCACCGACAGTTCAAAATTCCGACACATCAAAATACGGTAAGCAAACCACCAACAGATCAAAATACGTACCGACAAGCAAAGCACCGACAGTTCAAAATTCCGAAGCATCAAAATACGGTAAGCAAACCACCAAAATACGTACCGACTAGCAAAGCACCGACTGTTCAAAATACCGACACATCAAAATACGGACTGACAAGCAAAAGACTGACAGTTCAAAATGCTGACAGATCGAAATACCATAAAAGCAAAACACCAATGGATCAAAATCATCATCATCATCAACATCCATGAAAAAGTGATTCTCGTAGGTGTCTGTTGACATGCGGCATCAGATTACAATCGTCTTTTAGTGATACCCTTTTAGGGTATTATAGTTTTCTGTTGAAGCACTACAGGTATGGGGGACTCCTTTTAATTAGTCGAGAGTATCTTTTTCACTAATCTAGTTCACCAACAAGTGGAGTTCAAAGCAAACCTGCTCATCCTGTGAGGAAACAAATCCGCGAAGTTTTTCCTGCTCCATTTACCATAACTGAGGTTTTAAATATTCAACTAACATCCTCAAAATTACTTAATTAAAGCTAGTATTATATTTTATAATTAAAATATATACAAAAATTTCAGCACAAAAGCTAATACCTTTTACCAGCTAAGTTTAATAAAAGAAATGTAAGGCAGAAACTAAATGAGAACTATGCGATTTACTAAGACACAGATTACAGAAAATATATTTTCTTGAATAACTTTATTCTTCTTTGGTGCCCCAGATAAGGATTAAATATTCAAACAAATTACAAGAAGAGGTTGTATATGTTCTACAACAAAAATCTAAAACAGAACGTGGGTCTCGGCTTTCCGGAATCCTTTCAAATCTTTTTTCTTGTGTAATACTGCCTTTCTTTGGAAATCAACAGCATTTTGTTCTTTCCCTAGTTCTGTTATAAAATGGAATACACCAACGTGAGGACATCCAACCAAATTTTTCCATCGGTGATGCCAAACCTAGACTTTGTTTTGTGTTCGGGGTGAACTCACCAGATGTTTGGGGGAAACAATGGTTCTGACCGTTGAACTTCACTGTTACGCGATCTTCTCCGAATCGGTCCACAAACGTAATAGTCTTTAAACCACAGAAGTGTCTTTCGGCTGTTCATCGAATAATGTTTTGATTTCAGAAAACGCTGCAGGAATTCGATCAGTAGTGATTCAAGCCAAAGCAGCGATATGACGAACCAAAAACTTTATTCCGCATCATCTCCGTATCTGCACTATTAAACATTTTGTGTTAGGTTGCACCACAAAGTGGTACTACACATGCTGCACCACTTTTTGTGAAAACATACACCATTCTGTGGTGCAAACAAAACCCAAAAACATGGTGCAACTTTGCACCAAGTTATGGCATAAAGGTGCACCATGTTATGGTACAAGGTTGCACCACATTATGGTACACGGTTGCCCCACATTACTATGCAAGGTTCCCCATGCAGATGGTTTCGTTTCTAATGCACAACACATGGTGTATCTTTTCGTCGAAACTGGTGCAATTGGTATAGTATCACTTTTTAGTGCAGCCTACCACAAAATGTTTAGTAGTTATAAAGCTATTATTTTTACATCCTTTTACAATGTTTTTAAAACTGAATTTCAGAGCTTTATTAATAAACTGTAACGCTTCTTTCTACATAATTGATTTACGGAAAAGAAAGTTCGCTTCAGGATTGATGTGTATTATTTTTCTTATAAGGTAAAATAATAATAATAATAATGTGTATTATTATTTTAAGGGAAAATAATAATGTGTATTATTATTTTCTGTTAGTCATTTACACATAAGAAATATTAAATTTGCAACTTAAGATCTGCTAAAAAGGCCCGAGTGTTATGCTTTTATATTTGTCTGTGTTATGACTTGTCGGTGTTATGATTTGTTGGTATTGTGATTGACGGTGTTTCGACCTGTCGGCGTTTTGAACAGTCGGTGTTAGGACTTGTCTGCATAATGACGCGTCGGTGTTATGATTGTCGATGATATGACGTGTCAGTGTAATGACGTGCGATGTTATGACGGGTCGGTGTTTTGTACGAGAACCGTTAGGGATGTGTAGTCCATGACTTGCTCACACTAGTCTTTAAATCACAAACAGAAAAACTTTCGAGTGCTTGCCGGTCCGAATTATAAACTTAGAAGTCGTTTTATACGAGACCGGACTTACCAACTTAAAGTCCGGGCAGATCTATACTGACTAGCAAGTATGCAGACAAACAACATATATATCACAAGAAGAGATAAAAATCTCTCTTCTGTCAATGCTTTTTCCGTAAAATCATTTGTTTCGGTTTCTGTTAGCAGGATTATCCTCTTGAGGAACCTAATTTCTTGGATTTCCTTGGTAGAAAGAAAATAAGGAGCATGTAATCTGCTTAGTGGATATGCTCCTATAATTCTGAAGAAGAACTGCATCACGTTAGTCTCCTTGTTGCGCGCATTGCAGTACTAGATGGCATGCGCACTGGTGCGGTAATGACGTCTCTTCAAATGACAGAATATGAATAAAGAGAAAGAAGCGAAAAGAAAAAGCGAAAGAATTTTGATCGTTATCGTTTTTAGTAGACGCTTACTTGCAGTACTTACTGTGCATTTTCATGTTTCTTTGCAATGTGGCATTTATTCTGAAAGCAACTTGATTTTTCGAAATTTTAAATTTCCGAGAAAACCCTAAATAATGTAAGAAAATAGTCCTGTCATCTAACACATGAAATCGATGCCTTCTAATTCTGGACTAAATCCGACGAGTAATATAAATTTGAAAAACACCTTTTTGAAACGATGTTACAAGTTTTTATCCAGCTAACTGCCACGTTGGTTTGTAGGTTCAGGGGCCTAAGACTAAGGGTGATTCCCTTATGCAAGAATTTTCGGAAGCACAACGGATACACTGTTACATTTAACATGCTTACCTTTTACTGTAATGTGCAACCCAGTCTAAAATCAATGGCGTGTACACCCAGAAACACTCAACTGAATATGAATGTTTTATTTCAGTCACATCTTCAATTCGACGCAGATCCGAATGCTGCGTCTGTTAGATGTCGAACAAACAGGGCTAACTATATTAATTGAGAAAAGTCACTTTGGGATTCCCACATCCTCATAACACCCTGAAACGTCTTTTCTCATATAATATCCGATTTCGTATGCACATCATATTCGCATGCATGCTTCGTCTTTTCTCATATAATATCTGAATACATGCACTTTAACCATAACCGGATATTCCTTCTTTTTATATATGTATTGAAAATCATATGATTAAATGTGTGCATAGAAATATATGAAGTTTCACACTAAGGTCTGTTCTGTTTAATACAACTTGATTTTTTTCTTATTCTTTCGTTTCAGGGTAAACTACATGAACTACGGGTGTATTTACCGCGCCATAAATGAAGATTGCGGAATTGAAGCACTTAAGGTCATAAAAGAGTTGGTGAAACCAATTCTGGAGTACGGAAAAATTTTCTGCTGTTCAGGCGTGGTTCTGAAATCAAGCATCAGAAACCCTTTTCTTTTCTTTTGAAATTTCAGGACTTGTCCCAAACATTAAATCGTTTGTTTGATGATTGCTTAGTTGAATAATAAAAGTATTCTGATTGATTCATTTTCTTTTCCACTTTGCTCACAAAACATTTCAAAAACTTCCTCTCTCTGATCTTTAAAAATTTTCGCTATTAAAAAGGCTACTCAGTTTGCATTTCAAGTGTACTGGTACGGAACACAATGGCCACACCCTGAGAGAAAGGTAAACATGAATTAATAAGTTAGTTGAAGGTTACCATTTATTTCATTTTAAAATGTCATCATTTAACAAACTTTATTTTAAAATATAATTGCTTAACTAACTCTAACTTAAGGTGCAAATACTTGAATGAGGTATGGTTTTTCTTACAACTTTCTAAGTGAAAGACAAAAAGATAAACTGAACTTAAATTATCCTTAGAAAGTAGAGACAAGTGGCTTAGAATACTTAAATGATTAAAAATACTGTTCTTAAGAGAAAGAAAAAAAAGCATGTTTCCTTCATAATTCTTATTAGATTTTGCTTTCACAGGGATTTCACCAGGGAAGATTAAAAAAAGCTGTTTGATAGTTTTTCTTTGGCTTATGTTGCTTTTCTTCCCCTTCTCTTCGTGTAACAGGGGTTTTCCTGAGTTCTTTCACATGGTGACGACGATATTTACAGCTTTCAATCTCTGCTATTGGCTAAATGACGGAGTTAACTATTATGGTATACTTCTCTTGTCCACCATTCACATCATCCGATTCTCTCATTATTCATGTGATAGGAGTGTACAGAGATGAGCCATAACATTATGACTACCCCCAGCTTAGAGAAATGAGCACGCCTGGAAGCCGTACGGTGGTGCTGGGGAAGTTCACAGAGCAGTATATATACAACCCGAGGACCGGCTTTCGGTTAGTGGGGCCACGGGTGGCCTAGTGGGCAACGTTCGTGACTGCCGCAGAAAGGACCTCAAGTTCGATCCCAGGCAGGTACGAACACCCAAACCACTTAATATCCGCCGTGAGTCGGATAAGCACGTTAAGCCGTCTTACCCAGGGTACTGAACCCCCGGAAATAAATAAGGGCGTCTTCCTTCCCCTTTCTACTTCGTTTCTGTGTCACTTTCCTATCGGGTACTCTAGCCCAAATCTCTTAGCTTCCTATTTCTAAGAGTTGCTTAAGATTTGGGCTCAGACACTCCCTTCCTGAAATCCTCTACATATGATCATTTGATCTTTCGGTTAGTAGAGTGTTCGGAGTCAGAATGGGAACAGCTGCCGATTTATCGGAATTTAAAAAAAATTATGATGGCACGGTGCATCGGAACTAAGATCTCGGAAACGGTATCTCTTGTGGGTTGTATACGTGCTGCTATAGTGAGTTCAGGTGGCTTGTGGGTTGTTTAAATGCCGCTGTAGTGAGTTCAGGTGGGTTGTTCAAATGCCGTTGTAGTGAGTTCAGGTGGCTTGTAGGTTGTTCCGTGCCGCTGTAGTGAGTTGAGGTGTCTTGTGGGTTGTTCACGTGCCGCTGTAGTGAGTTCAGGTGGCTTGTATGTTACCCACGTGCCACTGTAGTGAGTTCAGGTGGCTTGTATGTTGTTCACGTGCCACTGTAGTAAGTTGAGGTGGCTTGTGGGTTGTTCACGTGCCTCTGTAATGAGGTGGGTTGTGGGTTGTTCACGTGCCGCTGTAGTGAGTTGAGGTGGCTTGTGGGTTGTTCGCGTGCGCTGTAGTGAGTTGAGGTGTCTTGTGGGTTGTTCACGTTCCGCTGTAGTGAGCTGAGGTGTCTTGTGTGTTGTTCACGTTCCGCTGTAGTGAGTTCAGGAGGCTTGTGGGTTGTTCACGTGCCGCTGTAGTGAGTTCAGGAGGCTTGTGGGTTGTTCACGTGCCGCTGTAGTGAGTTCAGGTGGCTTGTGGGTTGTTCACGTACCGCTGTAGTTAGTTCAGGTGGCTTGTGGGTTGTTCACGAGCCGCTGTAGTGAGTACGTACCAAAAATGGTGCACAGATGGCCAAAAGAAGAACCATCGTCCAGCCGTGGTCGTCCGCAGATCATTGATGCCTGAGGGGAGCGGAAACTGTCGCCCATTGTTCACTGCAAACACAGGGCCACGGTGCAGGATGCGTTGACAAACACTTTGTTTAGGACATAATGACATACTGCTCTTAAATATTGTACTGTTTCTTCCAAAAGCTCTCCATCCAAGTTTTATACGCCGATTAATTTCTTCATCAATGTAACCCTCACTTGATATCTTCTACCCAAGATAAATGTAGGTATCCGTTGTACCAAGCTTTTCACCATCAATCGATAAATCTTCGTTTCTTGTAAAAGCATTGTACATCACTTTTGTCTTCTGAAACTTCATTTTTAATCCCACTTCTTTTCTCTGGTCAACAAGTTCTTGAATCATGCTCTGCAGCTCTGAAGAAGTAGTTGCAAAGATGACTACGTCATCAGCAAAATGAAGGTGAGTTAAACCGGACTAGGCTGCCATCTGATTCTGACCTTGGCTACGTATAATAGACGCTCCCTATCTTCTGATTCAAGGCATCTTGAATTGGAAGAGGAACTACAAAGGATCAAGTGGGACATCGTCGGGCTAAGTGAGGTAAGGAGAAAAGGAGAAGATCTCATTGAACTGAAAAGTGGACATCTCTTCTACTATCGTGGGACAGATACTGGCAGAACTAGTGGTGTTGGATTTATAATAAACAAGAAACTGAAGGATAAAGTTGTAGAAGTTGAAAGTTCCTCTGACAGAGCTGCACGACTCGTTATCCAACTCTCGAGAAGATACCAGGCTCAGATTATTCAAACTTATGCACCCACCACAAGTCATGCTGAAGAAGAAATTGAAGAATTTTATGAGGAAATTCGTGATCTAAATAATAAAGGTAAGCAGCACTTGAAGATAATTATGGGAGATTTCAATGCAAAAATAGGGCAACGGCAACAGAATGAAACTTCAGTAGGTAAATTCGGTCACGGCAACAGAAACCAGCGTGGAAATACTCTCATAGAGTTTGCAGAGGCAGAAGGGTTTTTCATCTTGAACTCCTTTTTCAAGAAAACGCCACACAGGAAATGGACATGGAGACATCCAAATGGGACGACAAGTGAAATTGATTTTATTATGTGTAACAAAAAATTCGTCATAGAAGACTGCAGTGTGCTAAACAAGTTCAACACAGGCAGTGACCATAGATTGGTGAGATGTAAGATGCACCTCAACACTAAACTCGAACGTAGCAAGCTCATAAGACAAACAAAATGTATTGACATAACCAACCTTAAAAAACACCATAATACCTTCAAATTGGAACTGAAGAACAGGTTCTCTGCTTTAGAAGGCCCAACATCAGAAGAAGTGGATATTTCTGAAGTTAACAGAAAAGTAATCAAAGCTCTTATGGAAACAGCAACAAAATTAGCTGGGTCTAAGAACAAATTGGATGTGAACAAATTATCAGGAAAAACCAAAATGTTGATGCAAAAAAGAAGAGTGATGAGGACAACTAAAGAAGATGTGACTTCCAAAGTGGAATATATAGAGCTATGCAAGACAGTACGAAAAAGTATCACTGAAGACGTAAGGAAATTCAACTGTGAACTAGTAAGGAAAGCAATTGAAAACAAACAAAGCCTAAAGATAGCAAAGGGACATCTCAGTAAGGGAAAAAAACAGATTATGGCACTGAGAAAAGAAGATGGTTCTGTAACAAGAAATAGAGGCGAAATTTTGACAAGAGTGAAAGATTTCTACTCCAAATTATATGAAAGGGATGATACATGCACTCCAGACATCATGAAAGATACCAGTACCAGAGTTCCTCCAGTCCTTCCAGCAGAAGGTGCACATGCAATCAAGAACTTGAAGCTGGGAAGAGCTCCAGGAGAAGATGGGATTACTGTAGACATCATACAAAAAGCAAGTGGAGAAATCGAAACAGTACTCGCCCAAATTTTCACTCGATGCCTTAATGAAGGGAAAATTCCTGAGGATTGGAACAACGCTACAATGATCTTGCTACATAAAAAAGGTGACATTGAGGATCTGAGGAACTACAGACCTATCAGCCTCCTATCAGTGGTTTATAAAATCTTCACTAAAGTTATTTCACACCGCTTGAAGGTGACACTGGACATGGCTCAACCGAGAGAACGAGCTGGATTTATTAGTGGCTACAGCACAATAGATCATATCCACGTACTGAGAGAACTAATTGAAAGAGCGAGGGAATATGAACTTCCATTGTGCATGGCTTTTATCGATTATGAAAAAGCCTTTGATTCGGTGAGACCATCAGCAGTTGCAATGGCTCTGAAATCCTGCGGTATTGAAAATGCATACATTAATATTATTAATAACATCTATGAAAATGCAAGTGCAAAGATTCGGCTGTTTGAAAATACAACACACATAAAAATTGGAAAGGGAGTGAGACAAGGTGACACCATATCTCCGAAGCTCTTTAATGCCACATTGGAAAATGTCTTTCAATCACTGAACTGGGAAAACAAAGGGATAAAGATTAATGGAAATTATCTAACCCACTTTCGTTTTGCTGATGACATAGTCATTTTTGCAACTACCCCATCAGAGCTACAGAGTATGATCCAGGAACTTGCTGACAAGAGTAAAGAAGTGGGATTAAAAATGAACTTTCAGAAGACAAAAGTGATGTACAATGCTTTTCCAAGAAATGAAGATTTATCGATTGATGGAAAAAAGCTAGAGATAACAGACACGTACGTTTACCTTGGACAACAGATATCAAGTGAGGGTCACATTGATAAAGAAATTAATCGGCGTACAAAACTTGCCTGGAGAGCTTTTGGAAGAAACAGCATAATTTTCAAGAGCAATATGCCCTTATGTCTTAAAAGAAAAGTGTTTGATCAATGCATCCTTCCAGTGCTTACGTATGGTGCAGAGACGTGGACCTTAGCTAAAAGAGACATACAAAGGCTGCAGACAACTCAAACAAGCATGGAGAGGTGCATGCTTGGTGTTACCAGGAGAGATAAGAAGAGGAACACGTGGATCCGAAAAATGACAAGAGTGGAAGACATCATGATCAGAGTTAAATCCCTGAAATGGCAATGGGCTGGACATACTGCCAGAAGGACAGACCATCGATGGACAGCCGAAATTTTAGATTGGATTCCAAGGGACAGAAAAAGAACCAGAAGACCACATGGAAGATGGGTGGATGAAATTCGAAAGTATGCGGGAGTGACATGGAGGAGACTGGCACAAGACAGACCGTTGTGGAGGAAACTTGGGGAGACCTTCGTCCAGCACTGGATTGATAATGGTTGACAATGATGATGATATATATATATACACTACTGGTCAACCAATACGCAACACCAAGAAGGAAGCATCCGATTGGCCTGAAATTTGCAGCATGTGTCGCCCGCGAGAGGACATGCAAACGATTGACATTACAGGGCATAGGCAAATCATGTGCGCCCGGCACGCCACCGAGAAGCAATATAAAAGGGGCACAGAAGGCGGGGTGTAAGTAGAGGAAGTGTGTGGTGCTGCCGGATCTGTGCGTAGGAAGCTTTCTGATGCCTCGTCGCAGAATACAGCAGTCATTCGAGCACGTTTCGGAGTTCGACAGAGGACTAATAGTAGCTTATCGCGACAGCGGTTTATCATACAAAGACATCTGCGGCCGTGTGGGACGACATCCAGACACAGTGAGGCGAGTATGGATTCGGTGGATGCAGGAGGGACGGACGGACCGACGTGAGTGATTACCGCAGCCGCGGCGCACCACCGATCGAGAGGACCGGCATGTTGTGCGGCGGGTATTGACGGCTCGCACCGCCACATCACAAACGTTACGCAGGAATTAGGTTGTTTTGCGCAACAACCTGTGTCAGAACGTACCGTTCGACGTCGTCTGCAGGAGCGGGGACTTGTCGCACAGCCCCTTTTGCTCCGATTACCATTGACGTTATACCAGTGGCGAGTGCGGCGCCAGTGGGCCGTTGATCGCCTTCAAGACCGAAATGGTCGGATCGCGTGTGGCGACACCGCGGCGAGAAAATGTATGACACCTGCATTATGCATCGCCATACCAGTTCGTCGCCTGGCGTTATAATTTGAGGCGCAATTGATAGGACACCCGCATTCCTCTGGTACGCATCGCTGGTACACTCAACAGCCACCGCTACATTTCCGACGTTTTGGTGCCTGTAGTAATACCTTACCTGCAGGACATGCCAGCGGCCACGTTTCAACAGGACAATGCGTGCCCGCACGCGGCGCGCATCGTGCAACAATTGTTCACGGCCCACCAGGTGTCACTTCTGCCGTGGCCAGCCTGTTCTCCCGATATGTTGCCCATCGAACACGTCTGGTAGCTGATCGGCAACCGAGTGGGCTGACAAGCACCACCCGCGGCCACGCCTGGTGAACTGTGACAACGTGTGGAAGCAGCCTGGACCGACATACTCCAAGCCTACATCCAAAGCCTCTTTTGTTCGATACCGCGGCGTGTAGCGGCCGTTATTGCCATCCATGGGGGCCACACGAACTACTGATGCCTGCGTGTTCCGCAAGTCGCACGGGCCTGTAAGCTCAATCGTTTCATCTTTGTGTCTGTTGTGATGTGTACAGTAAACCTGGCTTTGCTACCTAGTGTCCTTCTTGGTGTTGCATTTTGGGTGGCCAGCATTGTATATACACTGCTTGAAAAGTTACATGCTCGTTCACAAGTCAAGAAAATATCTCACTCTCCACCTTTCGATTTTGTTTCATGTTTTAAAATTTGATTTTTTAAAAATTTATACACATCTCGCGAATAATATTGTTTCGCTAACCTAATTTGAAAAATAATACTAAGCATTGTATAATAACCAATCTTCCTCTAGATTAGATGTTACAAGAATCCTTCATTGTTTTAGAACCTTCCTAACGGCTCTGCAGGGCTTCCCTTTTGACCAATCAAACATTGGCTAGCGGCAGCTCGCGAGGGGCATGCAGCTCTTACACTGCCTATATTCTCACACAGCTTTTGAGGAAATCATTCTACCGTGCTTGCCGCTTTTTGCTCGTGTTCCTTGATAAGCGCACCGTGCCCAGAAGCTCTGAACCACGGCAATAGCTGTTTAATTTCTATCGCGCCGAAACCTGTTTCCCATGCTGGCGCTCAATCAAGCATCACTTCTGTGAAAATTGCATTATTAAGAAAATGATAGTATTACATATCCAACAACATAATGTATAAATAATTTCCGATTGAATTTAAACTGCTGTACTGAATTTTCTACTCGGTGGATAAAACTATTCATGCGTCAACGACGAGCAGACGACCGCATTTTCAAGCCTTGAATATATATATATATATATATATATATATATCATCATCATCATCATGTCAACCATTATCAATCCACTGCTGGACGAAGGTCTCCCCAAGTTTCCTCCACAACGGTCTGTCTTGTGCCAGTCTCCTCCATGTCACTCCCGCATATTTACGAATTTCATCCACCCATCTCCCATGTGGTCTTTTTCTGGGTCTTTTTCTGTCCCTTGGAATCCAATCTAAAATTTCGGCTGTCCATCTATGGTCTGTCCTTCTGGCAGTATGTCCAGCCCATTGCCATTTCAGGGATTTAACTCTGATCATGATGTCTTTCACTCTCGTCATTTTTCGGATCCACGAGTTCCTCTTCTTATCTCTCCTGGTTATACCAAGCATGCACCTCTCCATGCTGCTTTGAGTTGTCTGCAGCCTTTGTATGTCTCTTTTAGTTAAGGTCCACGTCTCTGCACCATACGTAAGCACTGGAAGGATGCATTGATCAAACACTTTTCTTTTAAGACATAAGGGCATATTGCTCTTGAAAATTATGCTGTTTCTTCCAAAAGCTCTCCAGGCAAGTTTTGTACGCCGATTAATTTCTTCATCAATGTGACCCTCACTTGATATCTGCTGTCCAAGATAAACATACGTATCTGTTATCTCCAGTTTTTCTCCATCAATCGATAAATCTTCATTTCTTGTAAAAGCATTGAACATCACTTTTGTCTTCTGAAAGTTCATTTTTAATCCCACTTTTTTACTCTTGTCAGCAAGTTCCTGGATCATACTCTGCAGCTCTGATGGGGTAGTTGCAAAAATGACTACGTCATCAGCAATACGAAGGTGGGTTAGATAATCTCCATTAATCTTTATCATTTTGTTTTCCCAGTTCAGTGATTGAAAGACATTTTCCAATGTGGCATTAAAGAGCTTCGGAGATATGGTGTCACCTTGTCTCACTCCCTTTCCAATTTTTATGTGTGTTGTATTTTTTAAACAGCCGAATCTTTGCACTTGCATTTTCATAGATGTTATTAATAATATTAATGTATGCATCTTCAATACCGCAGGATTTCAGAGCCGTGGTAACTGCTGATGGTTTCACCGAATCAAAGGCTTTTTCATAATCGCTAAAAGCCATGCACAATGGAAGTTCATATTCCCTCGCTCTTTCAATTAGTTCTCTCAGTACATGGATATGATCTATTGTGCTGTAGCCACTCCTGAATCCAGCTTGTTCTCTCGGTTGAGCCATGTCCAGTGTTACCTTCAAGCGGTGTGAAAGAACTTTAGTGAAGATTTTATAAACCACTGATAGGAGGCTGATAGGTCTGTAGTTCCTGAGATCCTCAATGTCACCTTTTTTATGTAGCAGGATCATTGTAGCATTGTTCCAATCCTCAGGAATCTTCCCTTCATTAAGGCATCGAGTGAAAATTTGGGCGAGTACTGTTTCAATTTCTCCACTTGCTTCTTGTATGATGTCTATAGTAATTCCATCTTCTCCTGGAGCTTTAACCCGCTTCATGTTCTTGATTGCATGAGCAACTTCTGCTGGGAGTGCTGGAAGAACTCTGGTACCTTTCATGATGTCTGGAGTACATGTATCATCCCTTTCATATAATTTGGAGTAGAAATCTTTCACTCTTGTCAAAATTTCGCCTCTATTTCTTGTTATAGAACCATCTTCTTTTCTCAGAGCCATAATCTGTTTTCTTCCCTTACTGAGATGTCCCTTTGCTATCTTTAGGCTTTGGTTGTTTTCAATTGCTTTCCTCACTAGCTCACAGTTGAATTTCCTTACGTCTTCAGTGATACTTTTTCGTGCTGTCTTGCATAGCTCTATATATTCCACTTTGGAAGTCACATCTTCTTTAGTTGTCCTCATCTCTCTTCTTTTTTGCATCAACATTTTGGTTTTTCCTGATAATTTGTTTACATGCAACTTGTTCTTAGACCCAGCTAATTTTGTTGCTGTTTCCATAAGAGCTTTGGTTACTTTTCTGTTAACTTCCGAAATATCCACTTCTTCCGATGTTAGGCCTTCTAAAGCAGAGAATCTGTTCTTCAGTACCAACTTGAAAGTATTATGGTGTTTTTTAAGGTTGGTTATGTCAATACATTTTGTTTGTCTTATGAGCTTGCCACGTTCCAGTTTAGTGTTGAGGTGCATCTTACATCTCACCAATCTATGGTCACTACCTGTGTTGAACTTGTTTAGCACACTGCAGTCTTCGATGACGAATTTTTTGTTACACATAATAAAATCAATTTCACTTGTCGTCCCAATTGGATGTCTCCATGTCCATTTCCTGTGTGGCTTTTTCTTGAAAAAGGAATTCAAGATGAAAAATCCTTCTGCCTCTGCAAACTCAACGAGAGTATTTCCACGCTGGTTTCTGTTGCCGTGACCGAATTTACCTACTGAAGTTTCATTCTGTGGCCGGTGCCCTATTTTTGCATTGAAATCTCCCATAATTATCTTCAAGTGCTGCTTACCTTTATTATTTAGATGACGAATTTCCTCATAAAATTCTTCAATTTCTTCTTCAGGATGACTTGTGGTGGGTGCATTAGTTTGAATAATCTGAGCCTGGTATCTTCTCGATAGTTGGATAACGAGTCGTGCAGCTCTGTCAGAGGAACTTTCAACTTCTACCACTTTATCCTTCAGTTTCTTGTTTATTATAAATCCAACACCACTAGTTCTGCCAGTATCTGTCCCACGATAATAGAAGGGATGTCCACTTTTCAGTTCAATGAGATCTCCTTTTCTCCTTACCTCACTTAGCCCGACGATGTCCCACTTGATCCTTTGTAGTTCCTCTTCCAATTCAAGAAGCCTTGAATCAGAAGATAGGGAGCGTCCGTTGTAGGTAGCCAAGGTCAGCATCAAATGGCAGCCTAGTCCGGTCCTCCGGGGATTCTTAGCACCCTCTGCCTTCATGTCGCACTGGCCGCTGCCTTGGCCAGGTACATTCCAGCTGCCGGAGACTGAGGGCCAAGATTTAAGTTGTGGAGTCATTTTGGAGGTGTTTGGCCATAACTCACCACGCTAGCCAAGCGGGTTGTAGAGTGTGGGATAGCATATATATATATATATGTATGTATGTATATACACTGCTGGCTACCCAAAGTGCAACACCAAGAAGGACACGAGATAGCAAAGCCAGATTTACTGGACAAATAACAACAGATACAAAGATGAAACGATTGAGCTTACAGGCTCGTGCAACTTGAGGAACACGCAGGCATCAGTAGTTCGTGTGGCCCCCATGGCTGGCAATAACGGCCGCTACACGCAGCGGTATCGAACGAAAGAGGCTTTGGATGTAGGCTTGGAGTATGTCGGTCCAGGCTGCTTCCACACGTTGTCACAGTTCACCAGGCGTGGCCGCGGGTGGTGCTTGTCAGCCCACTCGGTTGCCGATCAGCTACCAGACGTGTTCGATGGGCAACATATCGGGAGAACAGGCTGGCCACGGCAGAAGTGACACCTGGTGGGCCGTGAACAATTGTTGCACGATGCGCGCTGCGTGCGGGCACGCATTGTCCTGCTGAAATGTGGCCGCTGGCATGTCCTGCAGGTAAGGTAGGACTACAGGCACCAAAACGTCGGAAATGTAGCGGTGGCTGTTGAGTGTACCAGCGATGCGTACCAGAGGAATGCGGGTGTCCTATCAATTGCGCCTCAAATTATAACGCCAGGCGACGAACTGGTATGGCGATGCATAATGCAGGTGTCATACATTTTCTCGCCGCGGTGTCGCCACACGCGATCCGACCATTTCGGTCTTGAAGGCGTTTAACGTCCCACTGCCGCCGCACTCGCCACTGGTATAACGTCAATGGTAATCGGAGCAAAAGGCGCTGTGCGACAAGTCCCCGCTCCTGCAGACGACGTCGAACGGTACGTTCTGACACAGGTTGTTGCGCAAAACAACCTAATTCCTGCGCTAACGTTCGTGATGTGGCGGTGCAAGCCGTCAATGTTCGCCGCACAACATGCCGGTCCTCTCGTTTGGTGGTGTGCCGCGGCTGCGGCAATCAATCACGTCGGTCCGTCCGTCCTTCCTGCTCCCGCCGAATCAATACTCGTCTCACTGAGGCTGGATGTCGTCCCACACGGGCGCCGATGTCTCGGTACGATTAACCGCTGTCGCGATAAGCCACTATTCGTCCTCTGTCGAACTCCGAAACGTGCTGCAATGACTGCCTTATTTTGCGACGAAGGCATCAGGGAGATTCCCACGCACAGGTCCGGCAGCACAACACACTTCCACTACTTAACCCCCCGCCCCCTTCTTATAGTGCTTCTCGGTGGCGTGCCGGGCGCTCATGAATTGCATATGCCCTGCAATGCTAATCGTTAACATGTCCTCTCGCGGTCGATGCATGCTGCGAATTTCAGGTCAATCGTTAGCTTCCTTCTTGGTGTTGCATTTTGAGTTACCAGCAGTGTAGTACTGAAGGAAAGAGCATCAGATAACACATTTTGGACGCTATTGTCACAAGAAAAATATCCCTGCTTGAGATTTGTTGCTTTGCGGCTGACTGCATTTTATGGATCCAAGATAACTCTGTGAAGCAGCATTTTTCAGAAATGAAAATAATGAAATCGAAATACAAAGTTGATGTTCATTTAGAAGCGTGTCTCCGACAGTGCCTATATGAATATGTGCCTGGTTATTCTGAACTTTGTGAGGACATGCCGTGTCATGCATCAACATCTAAGAATTAAATACTGTAAATAAATGATCTATAAGGAAAATTATATAATTTGTTTTAAAAATAGTGTTTCACAATTAAAAAATATTTAAATATTATTTTTCTGTGTTAGTTTCCAAACTTACAGAACCACGCACACTAACAAAACATTCGTGGTATAGGCTTTTTTCTATTTAAATATGCCTATACCACTGCGATAAACCATGGTTGATCAGAGTAGGGAATGATAGCTTAAGGTAGATCTCGGTTCCTCAAAGTTTGGCCACCCAGCATACAACTCGGACACACAAAATTCTGCTAGTTTTTATGTGAATGGAACAGTAGGGACAGAAATTCTCATTACACTAAAAAGACCTGGCCTAAAAAAAAGAGTCCTTAATCCCAGGTAATAAAAATATTGTTGCTGAGCCATTAGTAAGTCCTCAGAACGTGTACTTATCACCGCTTCACATCAACCTGAGTCTGATAATTTTTTTGTAAAGGCATTAAATAAAGATGGAGAAGCCTTTCGTTTTCTAAAGAACTAGTTCTCCAAAATATCTGAAGCCAAAATTAAACAAGGGTGTTTTATTCGTCCACAATTAACGGAACTTATGCGTGATCTTGCATTTGAAGGCACTTTGAATGAGACTTCAGCTGCTGCATGAAAGTCCCTTAAAGGTGTGGTACTGAACGTTTTAGGTAACCGGAAGGCAGAAAGTTATATAGAACTTGTTACTGAGCTTCTAGAAACCTATAAGGCCATGGCATGCAATTTGTCCCTTAAAATACATTTCGTTGGCTCGCATCTGGACTTTTTCCCACAGAACTTAGGAGCTGTAAGCGATGAACACGGATAACGTTTTCATCAGGATATATGTACTATAGGAAATCGCTTTAAAGGAAATGGAGCCTTAAATGCTAGCTCTAACAAGTTAGTAAAATCACACAATGCATTGATTATGATATGCTTTCCAACATACCAGAAATAATTACTCAAGTTATGAGGATAATAGCTGTAGAAAAAATCTCGCTCCTATGACCCTACCTTTGACTTCATTTCGATGATATTCAACAGAACCGGTAAAATATACTTCCGGAACAACATGAAAAGTTTTGCCTTAATCGGAGCATTGTTACGTAAGTTATGACGCATAAGGGCAATGGAATGGATCCCGATCCTATGTCCTGACCTTTGACCCCACTTCACCCATTTTTAATAGAGTTCGTACCCAGTGGGTCCCCTACCACATACTAAAGTTCCACTGACATCGAACCATTTGTATTCAAGTTATGATGGGCAATAGAATGGATCCCGCTAATACACTGGTGTGCAAAAATTAAGGACGAAGAGGAAAAATTAGCATAAGAGCGGAACCAGCAGGAAGAACGGACCGAAAGACCACTCAAGAGATAGAATAGGGTCCGGTACGGTAGGGCATGTGCATATATGCAGCGTGACGTAGGGAGGGGGGATGTCGGAAGGGTATAAAGCACACGGGAGACGGGCGGTGTACGCTTAGCAATTCGGTAAAAGCTGTTGCACGGTGTACATCGGTTTGAACGACGTCGAGTTGCTGCCACCGTGTGATAAGATCAACAGGCAATCCAGTAGACGACATCTGGATGATTTTATCAGAGGTCGCGTCATTGGGAAATTGGAAGAAGGTCGAAGTGGGACTAGTGTGGCCGAGGAGTTCAGGTTCGCTCACAGCATCGTTTCACGAGCTTGGAGAACATTTCAAACGACCGGAACAGCTCTCGGAGAGTTTAGCAGTGGTCGTCCACAAGCAACCACGGCGGCGGGCGACCAGTATATTGTCCTACCAGGGAGAAGAGAAAGACGGCAGACAGCGGGAGAAATCGCAAGGTACATGCAACAGACAACTGGACGTCCGTTATCGCGTTTTAGTGTGGCCAGGAGGCTTCACAAAGGTGGGGTACTTGCACGACGACCAGTACGGTGTGTGCCATTAACGCTTGCTCATCGGAGACGGCGGTTTTTGTGGTGCCAGGAACACAAGCACTGGACACATCAGCAATGGGGTTGAGTTCTCTTTATAGATGAGAGCCGATTTAGTCTGACGAGCGATTCTGGACGTATACACATCTGGAGAGAGCAGACAACAGGCAACACACCTCCAACATCATCGAAAGGGACCAGTTTGGAGGTGGCGGAGTTCTCGTTTGGGGCAGTATCATGCTTGGTAGCCGTACGGACCTCCACATCTTCCAAGGAAGTTCAGTCACTGGTGTCCGCTATTGTACCGAGGTTCTCCTACATCACGTGCTTCTGTTTAGAGGTGCTGTGTGTCCTGAATTTCTCTTCATGGACGACAACGCTACACCTCATCGTACAGTAGCTGTCGCAGAGCTGTTGGAGAGAGAAGATATTCTACGAATGGATTAGCCCGCAAGGTCCCCGGACCTAAATCGAATCGAACACGTGTGGAACCTTCTCGGGAGATGCTTGGCAGCACGTCACCAGCCGCCAGCAACGATTCCGCAGCTGCGATTGGTGCTGCAAGAGGAATGGGCCGCGATGCCTCAACGGCTGCTTGATAACCTCGTCCTCAGCATGGACAGACGTTGTAAGTCCTGCAACGCAGTCATGGGTGATCATATCCCCTACTGAAGACTGGATTTTTCTTGGCAGCCGCCTGTCACATGGACGTTTCTTCTGTCCAGTTGTGCTCGAAGCTACGTTTTCAATAAAGTGCCTTTGTATCCTTTGGATTCCTTGTTTGGACGGTTTTTCTCACTTGTTCCATATTCTTACATCTTGGGGGATCTTATGGCATGATTTGAGTCGAAGTGGAGCACTTCTGCACGACGTTACCTTCAAAAAACCGTCTCGTTTTTAATTTTTGCGCACCAGTGTATGTGCTAACCGCACTTCACCCATTTTCAATAGGGTTCGTCTCCGGGTGATCCCGTATCATATACTAAAATTTCATCGAAATCGAACCATTTTTACGCGAGTTATTGTGCGGGCTGACAGACGGACGTACGGACGGACGGACGGACGGGCGGACAGACGGGCAAAGCTGGAGTATATACGCTTCTTCAACCTACGGTTGGGAAGCGTTAAAAAATAATGCAGTACAACTAAAGTACAGAAGAAAACCTAAAATAACTACTTTTTAAGGTAAATGTAAATAATTGCTTGTAGCGAAATGTACATACCAAAATGAAAGCTTATTGCACACTAAACAACAAGTTACTCGATAACTATGCCCGATAGCATAATTTAGCAAGCAGATTTGTAATCAGCATGACAAATACTGTATGATTCGGCAGATGCAGTCTTTGTAACAAACAAAAAGTTTATTTTTGTCGTTCAGTGTAAATTTAACTTTACCTTTTTAGGCTTGTTTCGCAGAAACCTTTTCATTTTAAAAGAAAATAATGCGAAAAAGTGTGGTGAAATGTAATAGCGTCTTAAAATACTTTATCTCTTTTAACTAAATAAAAAGAAACACATCCCGAGCCGCGCGTGCATTTACGTTAATACATTCAAATTCGTTTTCAAAATTTTGCTAAACTTTTACCAAAATTGGTGATAAAAGGTGAGTTTAGCTGAAATTTGTTTTATATTTATACCATCGATATCTTTACATTTAAACATTTCAAGAATGTGCTTTTGTACTAGAAGATTAAAATTATTTTAAAATACCTGATCATAGGTATTTGTCCTTGACAAATTGATTATGTAGAATGTCTAAAATTCATATGCTCTATATGCAGACATTGTGCTATACGAAAAGTGGGCCACTGTTTGTCCAAATCTAGAGATATCCAACAAAACGAAACATGCAGGAATAAAAACCTATGAAACTCCAAACCAAATCGGGACCAAATCGGCCCAAACAAAACAAATCGGGACCCAACCGTCATCCAAAAGAGCATGGATATCGAGGTTCATAGAGCAGAGTAATCCAAATGGTGCAAAATGGAACATTTTCGCCGCAACCAGCCAGCAGTTACTCGATGGAGAAAATAATGTTCGAGACAGCCCTTACACAGTCATCAGAGAGAATGTAATGAACGACCAATCTCGACACCTTGGAAGGACCTACAGGTTTTGCTACAGCCATGCAACGTATAAACATCGGTGTTAGCTACCATTACCAAAATGAGCAAGGCAACCTTGCACCTTTCCATAATAAAATGATGTTTGACATAGAAAATGCCACACCAAGAAGTACTTATCGGAAAGCCATGCAAATTGGGGGTTTGTGCCGGGAGTTATGCAATGCAAGTAATTGTAATTGCGAACTAATCACGTGATGGGTGAGGGAGATAAAAGAGACAAATGGCTCGGAGTAGCTACGTTTTGTCGTCCACACTTAGGCGTAACGAGATTTCCGTTGTGAATGCACATTTAAAGAGTTAGAGTGACTGGGGAAACTCATCAGGAATACTACTATCTCAGGGACATCTTCACCAGTTGATTCATCACAGAGTACGTACGGTTGGCTTCTTCCTGAATCGCATCCCGGCGGAATTTCATCGGAATGCAAAAGCTGTTGGGTGAATGTGGAGATAATGGTTGGAGGACGGAAATTTACATCGCTGTAGTGGCACTGGTGTACGTAGGCGGATGTCCCAAAGACTAGATCGCAGCATTCGTTGGCAAGCAATGTCAGCCTCACAATCCACAGCGGACAGCGTTCGACGCGTGAAGATATACAGCTGTGGACATCCCCGTATCGCCAGGGACTATGAATCGCAAATTGGTTGAGGCAGATTTGAGCTTTCGCCAACTATTGCGACGGCAGCCACTTACTGCAGCCCATCGTCGTACAAGATTGCAGTGGTTCCACACCAGACATGCGTGACGGAACGAATGGACTCATCTCGTGTACAGCGACAAGTCTCGTCAGCGTCGTGATCGCAGATTGATACTCTGGAGAAAACGTGTCTCGCTGCTGATCTTCCTCCCATTTGTCACCGACATACGGCTCCTCAGCCTGGTACCATGACTTTGGGCGCTATCAGTTTCAGCAACCGTACACCGCTCGAACATGTGGTTGGTACAATGACAGCACGGCTATACATCCGTGAGGTGAGCAGCTTATTTTGTTTCCCTATCTTCGTGGCATTCCTGATGCCTAGTTTCTACAATGACAGCACGGCGATACGTCCGTGAGGTGAGCAGCTTATTTCGTTTCCGTATCTTCGTGGCATTCCTGATGCCTAGTTTCTACAATGACAGCACGGCGATACGTCCGTGAGGTGAGCAGCTTATTTTGTTCCCGTATCATCGTGGCATTCCTGATGCCTAGTTTCTACAAAATAACGCCCGCCCACAAGGTGTCCAGGTGATTCCTTGACCAACTCGATCCCCAGACTATTTCCCAGTAGGGAATGTCTGGGACGTTACTGGCAGATGACTTAATGCCTCTGCACTACAGCTTCCAGTGTCGATAAATTTTGGATATAGGTCAACGACGCATGGCTAGCGATACCTCAGAACACCATGCAAATAATTTTATATTCAATGCCACGCCATATTGCCAATGTACAGTGTACATCACGGCATGGTAGTCATAAAACCTACTTTGTTAAGGCACATTTTTAAAAATTGTATTTCAATATTTATGATGTTGCATTATTACATCATAAATCAGAGATATGTATGTGCAACTCAAAAGTAATAGCAACAAAGGAAAGCTGGGAAAATGCCTCACAGAAACCTGACGTGCACTGAATCCCGAAAACAGAACAAATGAGTCAAGCACCGGCTATAACAACACAGTAAGGGAAAGATGTGTACGTTAGTCCCATTTTTTAGTTATTAAATAAGTATATTTATTTTTTAAATGTTACATTATTAATATCAATTAACTCCACAGACAAACCATTCCAGTACTCAGGACCAATGTAGTTAATACTTTGCCTGGACACCTGTGTCTTAGCTAAAATAGGCTGCAGTAATACCTTTTCTTTGTTTTATAATTATGAGTAATGAAATTTAAATCTATTACATCGGAAAACAAATTATGTTTTATCCTTTTAAACATCAATTTACCAATGTTAAAATGAAATAGTTGCTTAATCGACAGAATTCTATACGTATTTAGGTCAACACGAGCATGATGATAGCGAAATAATTGTAAGTTGTTAAGAGTAGAAGGGGAGATCGTTATATCCAATAATCTGATAAACTTATTCTGTAAAATATGCAACCTATTTATATCAGTTTGGGTAGTCTGTCCTTAAGAGGCAATGCCATAATTGATATGCGAATGAATCAATGAATACTGCAACATTTTAATAGTTTTAACTGTCAAACATGGTATAACCCTAGAGGCAATACCAATATGTTTTGCAATTTTATTTTCAATATATGTTATATGATTATTCCATTTTAGAGTAGAGTTTAGAATAATTCCCAAAAACTTAAATGCTTGCACACATTCAATGGTTTGATTATTCAAAGTTAAATGATAGTGGTGCATCAAAGATATTCTTTGTCTAGTGAAGATTAAATATTTAGTCTTATTGAGATTAACTGTTAAATCATTATAGGTCAACCATTCGGAATAAATTTGAAATTATGTTTTATAAAGAGATCATTAATATTTGTTCCTCGGAAAAGTAATGTTACATCATCTGCCTACAGCATTAGCTCATTACAAGTCTGAGCGTGGAAAATATCATTTATGTATAAGTTAAATAGTAGGGGACCAAGAATCCCTGTGGAACACCACATGTCATTCTCAACAAAGGTGAAGTCAACTAGATAATTTTTAAGAAGAGTGTGGGAAACACCCCTGATCCCCAAATAATACAACTTATTTCACATGAAATAATGATTCACAGTATCAAAGGTCTTAATGTGATATAATTCTGTCAACAAAATGTTTCTACCAATGTGATATAGAACTTTGCTACTTAATGTGATAAAATTCTGTCAACTAAATTTGCTACCGTCAGAATTTAAATCATAATCAGTTTGTTGATAAGTCCAAAAATAGCAAAAGTTATTTCGGCAAGTTCTAATTTTTTTTGTAATAAGTGTTTGCAAATATAAGATCGCAGATTCAGTAGATTTATTAGTTTGGAATCCAAACTGATTTCCATTTTTAATATTATATTTTAGAAAGTATGTGATCAATCTTCTGTATAACAAACTCCAAGGTATTTGCAAATATTGAAATCCTCACAATTGGTCGGTAATTATTAGGATCACTTCGGTAGCCAGATTTATAAGTAGGAGTTAATTTTGTGATTTTTAAAGAACTGGGATATGTACCCGAGGGAAAAATAGAGTTATAGATTGTTAGTAAAGGTTCTATGACTAAATCAGCCACATCCTTTACAGCCGATGAATGATTTTCATCATAACCTGGACTGCAGTTTGTCCTAATGTGATATAATTCCGTCAACAATTCAGATTTTGAAATTGGGAGTAAATGAAAACTATTAGTTATGTGTAAGTTATTGAAATATTGTAAATATATTTTATTAAAAAGCCGCTGGTTTAATTTTAAATTTTGAGATACTGAACTAAAGTAGTTATTATTTAAATAATTAGTTATGAGTTGAATATCAGTAATTTTGCTACCGTCAGAATTTACTAAGTGTTCTGGAAAGATACTTTTAAGCTGATTACCTAATAAGTTATTTAGGTTCTGCCAAGTCAGTTGCATGTTATTCTGGTCAAAAATATTACCATCATAATTTCTTTTAATTTTACGAATTTTTGAATTTAAGGAATTTCTGTACAATTTAAAAGCATCATAATAAGTTTTTTGTTTACTTTTTAAGAATTTAGAAAACAATCTATTTTACTTTTTTATTTGATTTATGAGGAGTGATGTAATCCATGGTTTACCAAATTTTTTTTGTGAGTGATCTCTTGAAATTATCGGAAAAGCACGGTCGTAGTTTTCCTTAAAGACTCGGAAGAATTTATCAAATGATGTATTTAGAGAGTCATCTAGTTGTAATTCATCCCATCGTATTTGATTTAATAACTGCTTAAAATTTTCAATGTTTTTTTATTTATTTTACGTGATAATAGTATTGAAGGTTTCTCATTATAATTTACAGCAGTCTCCATAAAAACAAAAGTTGGCAAATGATCACTTATACCATATTCAAGAATCCCTGATACTACAATTTCACAACTGAACATTTATGACAGACAGATCTAATGTAGTTTGTGTTAGTGGGGTAATTCTAGTTGGAGATGTAATTGCATTCCAAAAACCACATGATGATTACAACTGATGAAACTGTCTAGTTGTAGAGTTATCTTGAGTAATATCATTGTTAAAGTCACCAACAGGGAATTTTTTTGTGAAATTAATCATATTAAGAAGACCATCTAGAATCATAAAAAATTATTTGTATCTGGAGATCGAGGTCTATAACATACCGAAATAACGTGGAATTGGTTTTGAATAGTTAGTAACTAAAATTTTGCGCTCATTATTGTAAATTCAGTTATTAAGGAAACATACGGATGTTAATCATTAATATAAAAAGCTACACCCCCACCCCTAGAATTTAATCTATTCAAGTTGAAGACCTGGTAATTATCTATTGATGTTGTGAAATCCTATGGAAACCATGTTTCTGTGATACATATTACATCTAACGTGGAGATAATTATCTGTATTAGTGTCTCCAATTGAGTAATTTTGTTAATCAAAGATCTAGCATTAAGATGTATCAATTTAAGAGTAAAGTTAGTGTTAGTTGTCAGTAAATGGTTAAGGTTATGAATAGTATAATATTGACTCTGCAATATAAAGGTTCAAAGTACAACAAAAAAAATAGTAACATAAATTAAATATTTAGTCCTTAGTACTGCAGATCCTCAATGCAAACATTTTTTTCTTTCATCACCAGCTCTCTGTTTTATATATTAGTTGCCATTACTAATCCATGCGTATTTGATCATACCCTGATTAACCAACTGTCTGGCATGCCAATGCGTCTTTTTACAGTATGGTAACAAATTTTCATTAATGTAAATTCTAGTTTTTTTCCTGTTAGGGACCAAATCTGAGTTTAAAATGGAATTTTATTTTCTCCAACCATCCATTTCTGCTTGATCTGGTAGTAAATTGTATAATGATAGGCACAGTAAAATTTTACCTTGAGTAGAAGGTAGAGCATGAATTACATCAATAACTTCAGGTTTATAGTTTTCTTTTTGTAATTTAGCCGTCATAAAACCAACTGTTTCTCAGAACAGCTGTATCTCTTACATCATCAACCTGTAGACCATGTATTTCCAAATTTGTTCTTCTGTGGTACTGATTCACTTCTGATAATTCTGAGCTTAAAACACTTAATTTTGAAGCCCTGTCAAGCTCAATCCTCTCATATTCGGCTACTCATAGTGCGAGTGTGTCATTAGACTATTCTAGCTTAGTACCTTTCTGAATCAAGTCATCATATTTATCACTGAAAGACTGCACGGATTGTTTAATGTCCTGAAACTCCTTTTTTAAGTCCGATATGCAATCAAGTTTCTCCTCTAACCGACGCATTGACTGTCTAAGGAAGTTCCAATCTAGTTGATTATGTTCAAACTGGACTGGAAATGCAGTTTTTAAATTATCTGAATCTGCAGTATCTTAATTCATTACACTATCTCCTCGCCCATCGCATTCATCTTATACCTCAGATATTAAATAACTTCTTTCTAACCAACTTGTCCACATGTTCAGTAACTTCGTCTCAGTGTGACATTTTCTGTGTGCAGCAGTGTACTCAAAGTTATTTCTTGAATGTTACATAGGAAGGATTTCCAGCTCGTCTTCTCTTGGATCGTGTTCCACTTCCCCATTGATATTATCAGCAGTGCCTAGAGCATGTCGAGCTCGAGTAGTTTTGGATAAGGAACGCCATCACGCCATACATACGGTTTTTTGCCATCACGCCATACATACGGTTTTTTGCCATCACGCCATACATACGGTTTATAATTCAGTTTTTTCTAGGAGAAGACAATCGGCGTATGAGTTTTTGGCGAAAACAGGATCAACCCTTAGATCCAGCTGACATTGTCGAATAACAAGTTCCAAGGCTAGCAAGGAGGTGTTATGATATCCAGCTCTATCAGTCATAAAATCTGGGATAGTGCCTAATGAGAGTGCCGAGACAGTTTTACAGCGCCATACTACAGTCACGAAAAAAATTAATATCAACTCTAGAAATTTCTGACGTTTTCGGTTTTTTTTTTGATTCGAGGTTTAACGACCACCGTGAGCAACTCAATGGGCTATAAGCAGTCGCCCGTCCCTAATTTAGAGTCACTGGTTCCAAGGAAATGAGAGAGCCAGGAAGGGATATATATATAAACACTGCTGGCCACCCAAAATGCAACAGCAAGAAGGACACGAGTTAGCAAAGCCAGATTTACTGGACACATAACAACAGATACAAAGATGAAACGATTGAGCTTACAGGCCCGTGCGACTTGCGGAAGACGCAGACATCAATAGTTCATGTAACCCCCATGGCTGGCAATAACGGCCTCTACACGCCGCGGCATCCAACGAAAGAGGCTTTGGATGTGGGCTTGGGGTATATCGGTCAAGGATGCTTCCACACGTTGCCACAGTTCATCAGGAGTAGCCGCGGGTGGTGCTTGCCGGGCCACTCGGTTGCCGATCAGCAACCAGACGTGTTCGATGGGCGACATATTGGGATAACAGGCGGGCCACGACAGCCGTGACACCTGGTGGGCTGTAAAGATGCGTGCCACGAAACCTGCTGGGCCGTTGCACGAGGCATGCCACGACACCTAATGGGCCGTTGCACGATGGGTGCCACGTGCGGGCGCGCATTGTCCTGTTGAAACCTGGCCGCTGGCAGGTCCTGCAGGTAAGGTAGAACTACAGGATCCAAAACCTCGGAGATGTAGCAGTGGCTGTAGAGTGTACCGGCGATTGGTACCAGAGGGGTGCTGGTGTCATGTCCATTTGCGCCCCAAACCATAACGCCAGGCGATGTACCGGTATGGCGATGCATAATGCAGGCCTCATACAGTCTCTCGCCGCGGTGCCGCCACACGTGGATCCGACTATTTTGGTGTTGCCGGCAGAACCGGGATTCTTCGGAGAAGACAATGTCATGCCATTCCGTCGTTCAGGTACGGCGTTCAATGGCCCGCTGCCACCGCACTCGCCTGTGGTGTAACATCAGTGGCAATCGGAGCAATGGGCACCGTGCGACAAGTCCCCGCTCCTGCAGATGACGTCGAACGGTACGTACTGACACATGTTGATGCGCAACACAACCTAATTCCTGTGCTAACGTTTGTGATGTGGCGGTGCGAGCCGTCAATGCCCATTGCACAACATGCGGTCCTCTCGTTCAGTGGTGTGCCGCGGTTGAGCCAATCGCTCACGTCAGTCCGTCCGTCCCTCCTGCACCCAACGAATCCATACTCACCTCATTGTGGCTGGATGTCGTCCCACTCGGGCGCCGATGTCTCAGGACGATAAACCGCTGTCGCGATAATCCACTATTCGTCCTCTGTCGAAGTCCGAAAAGGGTTTAAATGATTATCGGACTCTGCGACGATGCATCAGGAAGCTTCCGACGCACAGCTCCGGCAACACAACACACTTCCACCACTTCCATCCCGTCTTCTGTGCACCCTTCTTATAGTGCTTCTCGGTGGTGTGCCGGGCACATATGATTTGCATATGCCCTGCAATGTTAATCGTTTGCATGTAATCTCGCGGGCGACGCATGCTACAAATTTCAATCCAATCGGGTGTTTCCTTCTTGGTGTTGCATTTTGGTGGGCAACCGTGTATATGATTTTAAACCACATTTCACGTGGAATCCTAATCAGTTTACAGAATGGGATTATCTTTAACAGAACTCAAGTTATGACCAGAAATGTGCTGCAAGGGAAGCACACTTTGTTATGTGCAGTGTCATCGTCTTTGCTAAAAGCCGACGGAGCTTGCTTGTACGTCCGCGTACCAGCGTTATAAAGGGCAGACTATATGCGTGGGATTATTCGAGACGTTTTTGTAGTGTGCGTAGGTAGTTCCTTTGCATTGGTGAGTGCGTAGTTCGTTTGCATTAGTGAGGGCGTAGTTGGTTTGCATTGGTGAGTAGTTCTTTTGCATTGGTGAGTAGTTCGTTTGCATTGGTGAGTAGTTCGTTTGCATTGGTGAGTAGTTCGTTTGCATTGGTGAGTAGTTCGTTTGCATTTGTGAGTTACTCCTGTGGACTGCAGTGCAAATCTGAAATTTAGAGTGCATTTTGTTTATTCTGTGTTGCAGTTATGTGAAGATTAGCTGATATTTCACCATGAAAGCTTTGTGAATGGTGACTTCAACTGAATTCGGCAAAAGCAATGCAGAAATTGCCAGAATAACTGCTGTGCACAAGAGTACAGTTGGACGGCAACTGGTGAAGATCCGTGATATGGGGGGATTCAAGAATGGCAGACTGAGCAAATGTGGCCGAAAAATGAAAACGACTATTAGAAGTAACAACGCGTTGAAACGATTATGTCTGCGAAACAGGTTCGTCTTGGCAACAGTTCTTTCTAAAGAATTGCGGGAGAGCTGTGGTACTGTTGTTTGTCTTCGAACAGTGAGGAGCAGGCTACGTTCTATGCGTCTGACGTCTCATAGGGTGGTAAAGAAGCCATTGCTAACCAATGTGCAATACAAGAAACGTTTAGAATGGGCAAAGGAACATAAATAGTGGAACACTGTTGGGTGGCGTCGAGTGTTCTTTAGTGATGAGAAAAAATTTAACATCGTCGGTAACGACGCAGGGAGCTGAGTGTTTTGACGAAATAACGAGACGTTGCATCCCACTTGCACACTTTAAGACAAGAAAGTATCCACTCAGTGTTGTGATTTGGGAATGTTCTGCTGCTGCTGGAAGTGGCAGAATCCATGTGTGTGAGAGCACTGTTAATGCACAGGTGTACAAAGGTATCCTCCAGGGCAAGATGATTTCTTCAGAATGTGATTTGTTCCAGGGCCAGCCATACATCTTCCACAACCATTCTGCCCCATACCACCGTGCAAAAATAATTAAAGCTTATGTGACGTCTTTAGCCAATGTTGTGCCTTTCCGTTGGCCTGGTAATTCGCCAGACGTGAACCCGATTGAAAATTTGTGGCGCATTCTGAAAAGAAAAGTGCACGAACGTTTCCCCACAAAGTGGAACTGATTAACGCAATTACTGACGTTTGGCACAACTGTATTTCATCCGATATGTTGCGTAAGCTGGTTGACTCCATGCCCAACAGCTCTACAACCGTCGTCAAATCAAAAGGTCACCCAACGAAATATTAGGTATGTAATTGTATTTAAATTTGAACATGCTACTTTGCCATGATTTCTCTTTCGCAGAACATTACTGTTCAAAACCTGAGTTCTGTTAAAGATATTCCCATTCTGTAACCTGATTAGGCTTCTACATGAAATGTGTTTTAAATGACACACACACACTTTGTAACCTGATTAGGCTTCTACATGAAATGTGTGTGTGTGTGTGTGTGTGTGTGTGTGTGTATACTGAAAACATCAAGACAGCAAATTTCTTCAATAAATACTGAACAGCAAGACCAAACATTACTGACAACTGGGATAACAGAGGGATATAGAGCAGTGGTAAGCCGTTCTCCATGGCTTTGTCAAGGGAATGACATGGACAACACCTAACCAGGCTCTACAGAGACCCGAAAGTGTGGATTTCTGCGAGAATCTAGTCTGCACAGTAACGGCAACGAGCCAGCCAGAACCGGTAACAGAAAAAAATTAAAATAAAAAAACAAAAAACGCCACTAAAACTAATAATAAAAAAGAAATGAAAATTAGTTATAATTAAGAATTAAAACAAAAAAAAAAAATAAAAAAAAAAAAAAAAAAATTGAGGACAAACCCCCAGATAGAGGACCAAGTAACGTCCGAACCCCTGACGCCCAAAAGACAACAAAAAAAAAAAAGAAAGAAAAAAAAAATGAAAAGAATTTTACTTAAAAAAGGAAAATCTAATAGTGAAAAAACAACAAAACCCCATACAATAACTAGACAGTACCCACAGCAGACTAAATTCCACGAGGCCCGACCTCACATCTGATTCGAAGAAATTTGAGCAATAAGCAAAGATACCGATTATAAAAGGCGAAAAATTACAAATTTCAAACATGAACAGTAATTATGTATAATCAACAGACGAAACCTAATGGTGGAAAAAGACTGAAAATAGTTACTTATTTACAAGAAAACTGCCTATTGAGAAAAATAACCATATTATGGAAAGAACAAAAGCATGTTAACACTACGATTACGCCTAAAACGATGCACGAAACAAGGCAAGTACAAAACACCTCAAAAGCTAGAAAACTGTACTAAAATCCGAGGCAATATTCACCAACTGTTTTAGAAAAAACGAAGCAGGCAAGAAAGAGCATTTTAACCTAAAAAATGTCGGATTTCTACTTCATGGCTGCAACTTCAGAATTAACTGAGAACCTTGTGCAACCTTTGCGCGGCAGATGGCAGTGCGGTCGTTACTCTTCGAGTGGCGTCCATTTTGGTTGTGTAAAGCGTGGTAGCAGCATGCGGAAATGGTTAGTGGTTCGTTTAATAATTTACTTTGTGCGGGTTTCTAATTAATTTTTGGTTTCGGGTGCTCTTTCTTGCCTGCTTCGTTTTTTTCTAAAACAGTTGGTAAATATTGCCTCGGATTTTAGTGCAGTTTTTTAGCTTTTGAGGTGTTTTGTACTTGTCTTGTTTCACACATCGTTTTAGGCGTAATTGTACAGTGTTAACATGCTTTTGTTCTTTCCATAATACGATAATTTTTCTCAATAGGCAGTTTTTTTGTAAATAAGTAACTATTTTTAGTCTTTTTCCACTATTAGGTTTCGTCTTTTGATTATACATAATTACAGTTCATGTTTGAAATTTGTAATTTTCCTTCCTTTATAATCGGTATCTTTGCTTATTTTGAGGTAATGCTCAATTTTCTTCGAATCAGATGTGAGGTCGGGCCTCGTGGAATTTAGTCTGCTGTGGGTAGTGTCTAGTTATTGTATGGATTTTTTTTTCACTATTAGATTTTCCTTTTTTAAGTAAAATTATTTTCTTTTTTTTTTCTTTTTTTTTGTTTGTATTTTGGGTGTCAGGGGTTCGGACGTTACTTGGTCCTCTATCTGGGGGTTTGTTCTCAATTTTTATTTTTTTGTTTTAATTCTTAATTTTAACTAATTTTCATTTTTTTTTATTATTATATTTAGTGGGATTTTTTGTTTTTTTTTATTTTAATTATTTTCTGTTACCGGTCCTGGCTGCTCGTTGCCGTTACTTAGCGGACTCTGTAGAGCCTGGTTAGGTGTTGTCCGTGCCTGGCCCTTGACAAAGCCATTGAAAACGGCTTACCATTGCTCTATATCCCTCTGTTATCCCAGTTGTCAGTAATGTTTGGTCTTGCTGTTCAGTATTTATTGAAGAAATCTGCAGTCTTGATGATTTTCGTATTTAATTTGATTTTTCTTTAATGCTGCCTTTTGGCGCTTTAGAACTTCAAAAACATTTTTAACAGTCACCTTGCTTGCTTTTCTCTCTCTCTATATATATATACTGAAAAACACATTCTCTGCTTTAGAAGGCGTAACATCGGAAGAAGTGGATATTTCTGAAGTTAACAGAAAAGTAAGCAAAGCTCTTATGGAAACAGCAACAAAATTAGCTGGGTCTAACAACAAGTTGCATGTGAACAAATTATCCTGAAAAACCAAAATGTTGATGCAAAAAGGAAGACAGATGAGGACAACTAAAGAAAATGTGAATTCCAAAGTGGAATATATAGAGCTATGCAAGACAGTACGAAAAAGTATCACTGAAGACGTAAGGAAATTCAGAAAACAACCAAAGCCTAAAGATAGCAAAGGGACATCTCAGTAAGGGAAGAAAACAGATTATGGCACTGAGAAAAGAAGATGGTTCTGTAACAAGAAATACAGGCGAAATTTTGACAAGAGTGAAAGATTTCTACTCCAAATTTATATGAAAGGGATGATACATGTACTCCAGACATCATGAAAGGTACCAGTACCAGAGTTCTTCCAATCCTCCCAGCGGAAGTTGCACATGCAATCAAGAACATGAAGCGGGAAAAAGCTGCATGAGAAGATGGAATTACTGTAGACATCATAGAAGAAGCAAGTGGAGAAATCGAAACAGTACTCGCCCAAATTTTCACTCGATGCCTTAATGAAGGGAAGATTCCTGTGGATTGGAACAACGCTACAATGATCCTGTTACATACAAAAAGGTGGCATTGAGGATCTCAGGAACTACAGACCTATCAGCCTCCTATCAGTGGTTTATAAAATCTTCACTAAAGTTCTTTCACACCGTTTGGAGGTAACATTGTACATGGCTCAACCGAGAGAACAAGCTGGATTCAGGAGTGGGAACAGCACAATAAATCATATCCACGTACTGAGAGTACTAATTGAAGGAGCGAGGGAATATGAACTTTCAATGTGCATGGCTTTTATCGAATATGAAAAAGCCTTTGATTCGGTAAAACCATCAGCAGTTACAATGGCTCTGAAATCCTGTGGTATTAAAGATGCACACATTAATATTATTAATAACATCTATGAAAATGAAAGTGCAAAAATACAGCTTTTTGAAAATACAACACACGTAAAAATTGGAATCCGAGTGAGACAAGGTGACACCATATCTCCGAAGCTCTTTAATGCCACATTGGAAAATATCCTTCAATCACTGACTTGGGTAAAACAAAGGAATAAAGATTAATGGAGATTATTTAACCCACCTTCGTTTTGCTGATGACGTAGTCATTTTTGCAACTACCCCATCAGAGCTGCAGAGTATGATCCAGGCACTTTCTAACAAGAATAAAGAAGGAGGATTAAAAATGAACTTTCAGAAGACAAAAGTGATGAACTTTCAGAAGACAAATGCTTTTACAAGAAATGAAGATTTATCGATTGGTGGAGAAAAGCTAGAGATAACAGACACGTACGTTTATCTTGGACAGCAGATATCAAGTGAGGGTCACATTGATGAAGAAATTAGTCGGCGTACAAAACTTGTCTGGAAAGCTTTTGGAAGAAACAGCATAATTTTCAAGAGCAATATGCCATTATCTCTTAAAAGAAAAGTGTTTGATCAATGCATCCTTCCAGTGCTTACGTATGGTGCAGAGACGTGGATCTTAACTAAAAGAGACATACAAAGGCTGCAGACAACTCAAAGTAGCATGGAGAGGTGCATGCTTGGTGTAACCAGGAAAGATAAGAAGAGGAACTCGTGGATCCGAAAAATGACAAGAGTGAAAGACATCATGATCAGAATTAAATCCCTGAAATGGCAATGGGTTGGACATACTGATAGAAGGACAGACCATCGATGGACAGCCGAAAATTTATATTGGATTACAAGGGACAGGAAAAAACCCAGAAGAAGACCACATGGGGGATGGATGGATGAAATTCGAAAGTATGCGGGAATGACATGGAGGAGACTGGCACAAGACAGACCGTTGTGGAGGAAACTTAGGGAGACCTTCGTCCAGCAGTGGATTGTTAATGGTTGACAATGATGATGATATATATTGTGAGTATTATCTGCATATTTACTTTTGTAGTAACACTGAAAACCCAGAAACATCAGAAATTTCCAGAGTTGCTATTAATTTTTCCGTAACTGTATGTCGTTCATGCATTTGAACCTACAAGACTTTCCTGCGTTCCAAGGTCAGTTGGCATCCTGTTTTACCACCACCATAACAAGAGGAGATATCACTCTGACATCACAAACCAATGCCCGTCAGTCATCTGTGGCGAAAATTATTCTGTTACTTGGCAAGCAAGAGCTAAATCTTATTTTGGTTATGTTTCTATTTCTCCAGGTGGATTATTATTTTTTTTTTTTGATTGGAGGTTTAACGACCACCGTGAGCAACTCAATGGGCTATAAGCAGTCGCCCAGGTGGATTAGAAACATTCATTGCGTCGGCATGACTACAGCCATGATCCTTACTTTATATGTGCATTCTTTTATACAGTATTTTCCTGCTGAGTAACGACACGGTATGTTTGCATTTAGAACTATAACTGCACTTCTAAAATCCCAATTTAGAAAATTACTTCATAAATATAGTGGTAGCCTAATGACATATCACACCGTCAGTGCTGTTGTTGGTTCGAACGGTTTCGAAAGAGAAATGTTGACCTGTCAGACCGTCTCAAAGCCGGTCTAACCAGCAAGAGTGGATATGGACATGCTGAAGGCTTTATTGGAGACCAACCCACGTGTGCCTACGTTGGAGTTGGCCGAAAAGCTGGGAGCTACCCACACGAGCATTATCACATATTTACGTCAAATTGGGGGTTTCGCAAGAGGGGAGTTTGGGTACCCCATCAACTAACTGTTGAGCAGAAAGCAAATCCCATGAGTGCATGCGTTTGCTTGTTTGCACGTGACCAAGTAGAACCGTTCTTGAACCGCATTGTGACAGGTGACGAGAAATGGGTCTTGTATGACAATGTCAGCTCCCGGAAACAGTGTTTGGACTCAAAAGAGAAACTTATGCCGATCCCCAAAGCCGACTTACCCTCACTTCTGTCTGCTGTCTGTTTTGGTGGGATATGCAGTGTGTCGTGTTCTTTAAGCTGCTGCCAGAGAACACCACTGTCATCGCCGATGTGTTCTGACGTCAGCTCGATGATCTTCACGCATCATTCACGTCGAAATGACCAGCACTGCTGAACCACAAGAACGTCCTCCTACATAATGATGGACGAGACCTCACACACTATGGGGGATCTGTCACAAGTTCAGGGACCCGGAGTGGGGACTGCTGCCGCACCCAACCTAATCCCCGGACATTGGCCCAAGTGACTACCACCTTTTCCGTTGTTTCGTCATTTCCTGGACGGGCCAACCGGGACGATGTCGAACGCGAACTTACTCATTTCTTTGCTTCCAAGTCGCCACAGTCCTACAGGGTCGGTATCCAATAGCTGGCCAGATGGTGGGAGCAAGTTCGTAACAGACATAATTACCGTATGTACAAGTTCGTATGCTAATTACCGTATGTACACGTTCGTACATGTACATACGGTAATTAGCATTTTTCTGTTGCCTTGCATTTGCAGACATTACTTTCTTTCCAACCCATTAATTTAAGCAGTATGTACTTGTAAACTCCTCCTTTTTAACGTGTTTTTGGAAATAAAATGTGTTCATGCAGATGGCATCATTTTGTCTTTTTTACAGTCTCGGAACACAGTATGTTCTCATCTCTCTCTCTGTCTGTGTCTCTCCCTCTCTTTACAAGGAGGACTCGGAAAATTATTTTACCATCGGAGAGCGCTGAGCACGTGAACGATAGCAAAATCAAATTTGTTTGATGCCTGTTGTTCCCTGTAGATGTCGGACTTGCTTTCTTAATTATGATAGATTATGTATCATGAAATTTAAGTTTGGCTTCACCTAAAAACAATTTTTGCATTCGCTGACATGAATTACAATCGGAACACATTCCATCCGTCCTTTGCTTTGTGGCATGCGCAGTTTTGCTGTTAGATGGCACAAGTACATTCCTACGAAATGACGTTTACATACATGTATTTCCATACAGGAGTGTGAGTGCAAGTCCGATTTGAAAAAAATTCTTCTCAACTCAATGTTGAAACTGCAACTAAAATCTCTGGTAGATTTTCCAATATTTTTTTGACAAAAAATGTTCCGCTACTTGGGACATGCTTAAACTTCTTATTTCGATAATGTTTTAATTTCTGCAGGTAGGATGAAAATGTATCCGAAATTCAAAAGTTCCCATTTTGCAAATTATTTTTGAATCTGACTGAATTTGCTATGAGAAGAATTTTACATACATTTTCCAGTGATCTAAAACAAAGCTTTTCAGATAGGAAGCGCAATTTTAAATTTGTATTCAATATTTTAGCTTAGACATATAAGCTTGAGTATTCGTTTCAGGTAATTCTTGCTTACGATAAATATTATCTCAATATCTTCTTCTTCTTTATGCCACGTTTTCTCGTTAGAAACCACAACAATACATTCACACTGCATTTCTAAAGAACTTTTGCACTTTTTAAAATATAATTTCATCTGTCATTTAGAGCATCCATTGTAAAAACTTCGTTTTAAATCCTAATTCCGTAACTATCATTTTTGAGATTTTTTAATGCCCCATATCCTTCTGGATAATGATCCAACTACTGCCTATACATTTTAAAACTGTATTAACATGCCTTTAGCGCAATTTGCTTTAGACATATTCTGAAAGATGAGCTGCTTAGAGTCGATAATTCAGAAAAATCTTTCCCTCTGGATATTTTTTCATTAAAATTCTTTTAACAAGCTACCTCGGTTATGCAACACGATATTTTTGAAACCCTATGTGCTTTAAAGTGTACTTAGTAGCTCTTCACTGCGAAGAAAAACATGAAAAATTATCGCTGACGATACGATAGACATGAAAACTGTTTGTCCTATTTGTCGTTTTTTGTCCTGGAGAACCTAGGTCAAGTTGACAATAAAATTGAAATTAAACCACACTTCAGTAACAAAACAGAGACTATTGGTTTCACAGTTATACTCCTGAACAGCACTGTACTTCGATTATATACAATTATACACACCCCATCTACCGAATTAGAAACCTTTATACACATTTACATAAACGGAACTAACGCGACAGCGTATATGCAAAAATAAGTGGTCACGTCAGCCACCACGTGATCTAGACAACTATTTAAGACTGTTTCTCGTCAGCAATCTTAAGTAGTTTGATCACAGTGCAAAAACAAAGGATCTTTCGGAGCTCAATAATTGGCGTCGCCCCAGCCAGAAAGGCGCCCACCCAGCCAAAAGGCATTGCTTAGACAAGCAAGGTGGATGCCCTTCTGGCTGGAATGACGATTTTGAAACCAGTAGAGCTGAGTAGTTTCTCAAAAAGTGAGATATCCCGGGTGTTTAATTAGTGGATAAAAAAAATTTCTAAGAGGGTTAACTGTGGCGCAACGACAATCTGTGAGGAATGAGATCGCCGTCGTCTTAGAAGGCTTGTACGGAGAAACAGGACTTTCCGTGAGAATACGTTTCATCATGAAATCATTTTAATTAATGATCAATACTAATTACTTCAAATATCATGGCTTCCATCTCACACTTTGCACTTGATTTTAGTAAGTAAAACGGAAGTCACATTTGGTTTCAAGATCAAAAGTTCTAAAAACTGAGTTTTGCTTGAAGTTCAAAGAGAGACGATATCATATTCCTATAACAGGAGAAGAATCAGAACTGCAAGGAAAACGTCGTTCTGTTATAAAATATTTTAGAAAATATATAATATTTATTTCCATAGGTCAAAACAACACCAGAGTTATAAATAGTGGAAAAATGTTTCAGAACTGAGCGAAATCAGGAGTTGCCGCACCGGTGGCGCAGTTGTCTAAGCTATGGCCTCTGATCATTCCAACCCGGATCCGAAAGGGATCCAGGTTGGAATGATCAGAATTCGAATCCCGGTGAGGCATGGATGTTTTGATTGTCTCACTGCACTGTCTCTCTCCCTTCCCTGGAACCAGTGACCCTAAATTAGGGACGGGCGACTGCGTATGGCCCAATGAATTGCTCACGGTAGTTGTTAAACCTCCAATAAAAAACAAAAAAACATCAGGATTTCGTTCTTTGCGTTACTTGAATTAAAATTTTAATATTCCGAGAGTCACAGCGAAGGTGAAAAGTTAATGCAGCATGTTAAATTGTCTGGGAACAAAGAAACAGAACTTGAATAACTGCATCTTTATATATCTTATGGAGAAATGATGTGAAAATAATCGAACTATGTGCAGGAGGTCTGAATTTCTATTTAAATCCAAATTGCTTGATATTTTATTAATTTCCATTTTTTCTAGAATTATTTCATAATAATTTATTACATGTTACTTTCCCAACCAAATGTTAAGTAATACCTACAATTAGAACAAAAAGAATGAAACAAATTTCCAGCTACAGAAATTTAACTTTCGCTTGAATTACAATACAGAGGGTGAGTCGAAAGTTTTGCAATATTTGCATAAACGCTTTTTCTGCAGCGGGTATGTCACGTGTTTAATATAGTTCAAGTTGCGCACTGCAGTCAGTCGAAAGGGGTATAAAGTGGTAGTCGTTGCTGTGAACAGCATTGCATGTCATCATTCTATCTGCGGTTGGGAAGCCTAAAAGATGAACAACCACAACCGCGCTAGTTACGGATTTTTTGCTTTACGACTTCAAACTCGGCCATAACGCTGTTCCAGCAACACGAAACATTTGTCAAGCGAAAGGGGAAAATTCCGTGGACCACAGCACCGCAACCAGATGGTTCAAGAAATTTCGCTTAGGTGACAGAAACCTTGACGATCAGCCAAAGACAGGTAGGCGGCGTGGATTCGGATGCCGTGCGCCAGGTCATAAAGGAAAATCCAATAACTAGCGCTCTGACATTATCATGCGAGCTGGGAATATCACAGACCACCGTGGTTCGTCACCTTCAGCACTCCGGCAAGGTCCACAGGAGCTGCCGCATTGTCCCTCACCAACTGACGCCAGCTGAAGCAAACAGCCGAGTGGAAGTGAGCACGAAACTCCTAGAAAACTCGCGCGATGTACGTTTCATCAAGAGAATTGTTACGTGCGATGAAAAGTGGGTTTATTTCCGTAATCTTAATGCACAAGGGCAGTGGTTCAGCCGGGTACAGCTTTTTGAACATGTTGCTAAACGTGGGCGCTTCGAGTTTACGGTGATGCTCTGCGTCTGGTGAATTTTCATGGTGATAATCCATTAGGGGTTTGTTCCAGATGGTCGGACCTTCAGCGCCAACGTCTACTCTGAACTTCTGGAGCGGATGTATGCCGTTTTGGAGGCGAAGTACTCGGCACTGTTGAACAGAAATTGCGCTTTCCTACAGCAGGACAACGCTCGACCTTATACCGTGCGAACGACCCGAGCAAACCTCCAGGGACTTGAGGGCATCAAAGTGATGCCACACTCAGCATATACACTGAAGAGCAATTGAATTACAGACAGCTGGCGTTATGCAAATGTGGCGCTGTGGGCAGCCCTGTAAACGGAAACAGCATGACATATGCAGCGATCCGACAATATAAGGAGTGATGCGACGGGTATCAGTAAAAGTCGGACGCAGTATGTGTAAGACGAAGGATCTAAGAGCGTTTGATCGTGGGCAAATTGTCTGGGCCCGACGAATGGGTCACTCCATTTCGGAAGTTGTGCAAACACTGGGACTTTCCCGAGCCACTGTGTCACGGGTGTACCGTGAGTACATCGAATCCGGTAAAACCATCCCTGTAAGGGCCAACTGCCGTGGACAACAACGTGTGGATGAGCGAGGTCATCGTCGGCTAGCTCGCATTGTAACAGCGGATAGACGAGCCACAGTGCAAGAAATCACTCGGCAATTTAATGCTGGTGCACAAAACCGTGTAAGCAGCAACACCATCCAGAACCATCTCCTCGCTATAGGGTACAGAAGCCATCGTCCCACGAGGGTACCGCTACTGACCGCACATCACAGGGTGCAAAGATTAGCATGGGCGCGGGAGCATCTCCACTGGACCCTAGACATGTGGGGAAGTGTTGCCTGGACTGATGAGTCGAGATTCACTTTGGTACATGCGGATAGCAGGATACGAGTACGAGGCAAACAACATGAAGCTATGGATCCTTCTTGCCAGCAGGGTACTCTTAAAGCTGGTAGGGGTGGCATTCTCGTCTGGGGACTGTTTACGTGGACTGAAATGGGACCCGTGGTACGAGTGACATCGTCCCTCACATCCCACAGGGGACCTCAGCCTGCAACAAGACAATGCCCTGTGCCATCGCTGCGGAATTGTATCCAAATGGTTGGATGAACACTCCACTGACGTGACGTCGCTTTCTTGGCCAGCTAGGTCACCTGACCTCAATCCCATCGAGCACATCTGCGATGCCATCTAGAGAGATGTTCGAGGCTCTGACCCCCTCCATGAAATCTTCGTGAACTGTGGGATCTTGTTCAGGGGTCGTGGATCCTTATGGCTTCCCAACGCTTCCGGTGTCTTGTCGAGTCCATGCCGATACGAATAGCCGCCGTCATCAGGCCGAAAGGTGGTGCTACACGTTACTAGACAGGTATCTCTAATTCAATTGCTTTTCAGTGTAGTCCGGACTTTGCCCAGTTGGATTATTACTTGTTCCGGTCCATGTACAGTTTCCTTCGCGGACAGCACTTCAACAACCAGGAGGAGGTGGCACTTGAAGTGAAGGAGTTCTTTGCCTCAAAGGAGAAGAACTGGTACCACCGTGGAAGGGAAGAATCGGCAGACAGATGGCTAAAGACGGTGCAACACGATGGCCCATACTTTTGAATGCTAAACAGCTTTCGTCGTAAAGGTACTTAAGAAAACATAAAGTGATCGAAATGTTGCAAAACTTTGGACTGACCCTCAGTATTTGGAATCAGAAGCTAAATCTTATAGTTAGTTTCATACAAAAAACAGAGTAGTTTCTCAATCTAAATGGGCAAAATGTAAAGTGCCAGTATGCAGCGATGATAAAATGTTATTGGGGGGGGGGGTTAATGCCCAACATATGCAGCTTTGGACCTATAAGACGTCACCAGCTTCTCAGATTAGGGACTGTCAACTATAACTGTCAATTCCTTTTGAGTTCCTTCCCAATGCAAATAAAGAAGAAAGATGGCATTGAATTTTCGGTCGTAATGAGTATGTCTTTTGAATACTTCTCGACATGAAAAAGTTATTTCAAAGTTATTCATAGTCTATGGAACCCGTCACAAAAAAAAAAAAATCAACTGGATTCCTACAATCGATGAAGCATTAAGAAATACTGTAGAAATAGATACTTCTCCCACTATTAGCGGCTGAAAAATATGTTACGAAAATTAACAAGCTGCGCACAAAAAGTTTTTCATAGCTCATGGAAGTTATAAGAGACAAAGGCATTTCCAAATCAAACAGTTAGCAGACGATATATACAAGGAATAAATAATAAAATTTTACTCCCAATAGCTGAAGAACTTTGAATAATGGAGAGGTAGAGAATATGAGAAAGGTATTCTTATAAGCAAAGGTTATACGAAGAGAATAGAATTTTTCGAATATCCCTCCGGGAAACATAAAAAGCGAGAAAAAGGTTTCGATATTTACGCCCCCTAGCGGAAAATCTGTGTATTACTTAAAGAGGATTGTGTTACTCATCTTTACTGTAGCGAATGGCATAAAGTACAAAAAAATCCGCCCCGATGGCCCAGTGACCTAAGCGATGGCTTCTGATCATTCGTCCGAGTTGGGTCCGCTTCAAATCCCGGTGAGGCATGGATGTTGTGTTTGTCTTACGGCACTGGCGCTCTCCCTTCCCTGGAACCAGTGATCCTAAATTAGGCACGGGCACATTGCTTTGCTCACGGAGGTAATTAAACCTTCAATTTAAAAAAAAGTAAAAAAAGGTATGTTTTCAGTAGGATTTTTCGAATCGGAGATACAGATAGAAACACCCCTAGCGCCAGAACTCTGAACTACAAAACCTAACGAGTAAGGCAAAGTGTTCCAAAAAGTAAATAGTATCCGGTGTTAAAAGAATTTTTTTTTAATAAAATTTTTGAAGCAGAGATGTTGAAAAAAACAGATTATGCAATTGCGTCCCATAGCAGGGAAACGTTTTGCAATAAACACGCAGAACATATTTTGATTGTTAGTAGTATCTGTCAGGAAATAGATTTTTTCAATCGGGATTTTGGATGTGTGGTATTGCTGCTCATATGATGCACATGGAAACGTGAACGTATTCCCTCTAGTGGCACACTTGTGCGTTAAGAAAATTTCATAATACTTGTAAAACCTTTCTCACAAGCAACGCTCTCTGAAAAAGAAAGTTTTTTTTTCAAATTGGAATGTTGGAAGCAGAGGTATTGACAAAAATAAAAGATACGTATACGTCTTCTGTCGAAAAAACTTTGCACTATTTTAAGCAGAAAGTATTCTCAAAGGGTTTTTCGTATTGAGCGGTGTCAGGCCACGAAATAATTTTTCAAATAATTTTTTTAGGAAGGCAGATACTGCTTCAAATACATCAGAAATAGAAATTTACTTTCCTTAGTGGCCAAACATTTTTTACCAAAAATTAGAAATTTCATGCAGAATATTTCCTACCGGCAGCTCCAACCAATTCAGAAAGAATTTTTTAAATCTGAATTTTGGCATCAGAGATATCAAAGAAATCGCAATTTAACTTTACGCCTCCTAGCGGAGAAACTACGCATTATTTGAAAAAGCAAAATGGTAGTTGTTATTAATGGTATCGAACGGAAGAAATAATTTTTTAATCGGATATTTAAAAGCAATGATGTGGAATAAAATATCTTTAGGATTCGATAGCATCTGCATTTACACCATTTAGCGGCCATGTTATGGATCGTAAAAAAGCCTGAAGCCAAGGATCATTGTTCACATCTTTCAAGCTTCCACTTCCAAGCGAAATAGAATGTTTCAAGTCGGTCCCATAGCTGCAGAGATATGGTGACCACAAACATATAAGAGCGTACTTTTTTCTACAAAAGACGTGCGGAGAAAAACTGAACTGCTACCATTTTTAATTCTGTTGTGACACAGATTTATTTAATTATTTCGCAAAAAGAAAAATTATTTATATCGTTTTGATAATATGAACATTTCCAGACTTTGTTGCAGTTTTTGTTTCATGTCAGCTTTCTTGCATATTATTTAATTCACATTACCTTAGGAAAACTAAGTAATTTGTTATTCACTAGCAGACAACACTCGAACATCTCCGATGGATACTACTGCTGCAAAAGAACAAAATGATCTCTTTCAAAGATATTTAAAAAGTAAACTCAACAGCTTAGTTGATTCTCAAGGAAGCTCCATGCATACCCAAGGCAATGTGTTGTTCGTTGTTCATAATCAAGAATGTCTTATCTGCTCGGTTTAAAAGCATATGCACTGGCTGCAACGTAGCAAATATTTTCAGAATAAAAAAATATATTTTTAAACCCTTCATTGCTATGAGCGCGTTTAAAGTTTTAATAGCCTTTATTTTTACCAAAAGAAACTAGTTGTTACAGAATGTTAAGGTAAGAAAAGGCAAAAAAGAATATGTATTTCACAGAAATTATCTCTTACTATGATATTACCTTTCCCGATGAAATCTTAACATTTTGCTACACACAGCTGCAAAGGTTCTTTTCGTGTTATCTAGTTTTCAGCGACGAAGAGTGGCAATCATTGTTTAAATGCTCACGTGAAATCATTCTGTAATCTGATTTTCCTCCTACTTTTCCAAAAATATACTTGGAGATAACTGCATCCATGCAGTGGTCATATTGCAACCTTTTCTTTAAAAGCTATTTCCGAGCATTTCTAAGAGCAGAATATTTATTTGCGGCAAGAAATCATCTTCTTTTTCGAAGTTTCTTCATTATTTCATTCAAGGATGAAGTGCATGATTTTAGTTTTGTTCGGCTTTGCGGGTGAGTTGTTTTTTTGAGTAATTCGAATTTTAGTATTAAGGACATGACATGTTAATCTAGTAGTAAGGACATGACATGCTAATCTAGAATTAAGGGCATGACATGTTAATTTAGTAATAAGGACATGACATGTTAATCTAGTATTAAGGACATGACATGTTAATCTAGTATTAAGGACATGACATGTTAATCTAGTAAATCTTAATATTAAGGGAATGACATAAAAAAATCACAGATTTCAATCAACCATCGTAAATATAAACTGCCAAAAGTGCATGACAAACAATCAAAGTTTTTGAATCTGAAGAAACTGTTAAATCAGCCACTGTTCCAATATTTAGGGTCAACAAGCAGCATATGTTATCGTTTTTATCCAATGTGTTGTTATTGTTACTTACGGAAGTTTTATAGGTGAAATGTCTGAATAGAAATTGGAATTTTTTAAATTTTTCTCTCGTTACGCAAAGAAATTTCATAAATATGAGCCCATTTTTCTTCATAAACTTTAGCTGATTATTAATTTTCTCTTTCCCCCTTCCTAAGAGGTATCCGTGTTCATTTGTCGCAACGGGTCACTTCATTCCATGGCAGGAGAAAAAGAATTATTGTATTATATTTGCACAGTCTTTTTTACTTTCCAATGCCATGAAGGTATGCTGCTATGTGGAATTCATAGTTCATAAGGTATTCAAATGTTGTAGAGACAGTCCTTTTCCTAATTCTTCCAGTTCTGTTTCACAAAGTTGACGTATTTACTCTATGTGGAAATATCTCTCTCAAGTGAAAGACTTAAATATTTTGACATCAAAGCTAGAGGCGACCATCTGGGTTATTAATAATTTCGCATTTGATCTTCGAAGGACGGGGTTAAACGATACGAAACTCAAAAATCACACACAAAATAAAATAATTTTTGTTCGTTTATCGGGAAATACTATTTAATTCAAATATTTGAATTCTGGAAAGACCAACAAGACAGTAATATTATTTAAAAACACTTTGTGTATTCTGAGCATACAACAATTTTGTAACAAACTCTTTCATTTGTCTTGATATAAAATATTAGGTAAAAGTGGTTTATAAGCTGTATGATAACCCAAATATTTCGGTGGAAAAACTCGAACCCATATCCTTCAACTTGCCATCTTGACATGTACGTCATATATATCCCCCTTCCCTCGTGAGAAAGGACTGGGAAGGAAACGTAGGTTTCCGGATCATCCAGCAAACCGTGCTTGAAAGAACTCACTTTAGAAGAAGGAATTCTCATTAATTCTCCAAGATGTCTGGAAGAAACATCACACATTTCTCGAAGAACCTATCCATTTCTTCGTTTTCTCGAAGAACCTATCCATTTCTACGTTTGGGCGCCATAGTGAAGCCCAAATTTGCCAGTGGCTCGTCAAACCCACATACGGTGTACCAAAAATTGGACGCGGAAAACTGGTCGCGCGAAAATTGGACGCCTACGAAAATTGGATGCAGTCAAATTTGTCGCGCGAAAATGAAATTCTATTCGGTACATATATATTTTTTTTTCTTCTTTCTTTCTCTATTTTTTTTTTTTTGAATGGAAAAGATGTGTAACAAAAACAACACTACTCGTTTAATTTTATAACACATCTTTTCCATTTGTTTATTTTATTATTTTAGTTCATTACACTTTTATTACACATCATTTCATTCATTTTCACTACACAAATTTTCATTAGATATTTATTACTCAAACATTTTATTTAATACTCTAACTTAGGTGCATTTTAATATGCCTTTTATTTTGGTTTTTGGTTTATTACATTGAGTGTTGTTTTGTGTATGTCATTTAGTGGAAATTGCTAGGTATCAGCCATATCGTAGTTTTGTCCGTGCAAAGTGTTAGAAATCTTTCTTTACCAGATGTTTGGAAGTAATTAAGATTATGAATCACGTTTCGGAACGCTTCGGGGGTTGTGTTGGACATTTTTAAGTTGAGTAAGTTCGTTATTTAACTCAAAATATGTTCTACGTTAGTGACGAAAACATTATTGGAATTTCATGGACAGTTAGCCAAGACGTCGGAATAATAAAACCGGTTTGGAAATTAATATGAACATTAAAACTGCATAGAAATGCATTTCAGACTATTCTGTTCTTTGAAAAAAGTGAAAAAATACTGTCGATGCTGTGTTTAAATTGATTGTGGAGTGCATTAGATTTGTTAACGGACACTATTGCAAGAGTCAACTTGGAGTTTAAAAGGTACTAATATCAATAAGAAGGAAATGTACACCAAATTATACTCAAAATAGTATAACTATATTAAAAATCCGAAATTTCTTGGCGTAGAATACAAATATAACTTTCTAAACTTTTGCACATCAACCAGATGGCTTTTTCAAGGAAGGAAGTTATATTATCCAGTTTGCAGTTAGCTGTCTACCTTCCTTGAAAAAGCAATCTGGTTGATGTGCGAAAGCTTGGAAAGTTTTATTTGTATTCTACGCCAAGAAATTTCGGATGTTTAATATAGTTATACTATCTTGAGGTACTAATATTATTATTTCAGAATTTAGTACACAGGTGAGGACATGAAGACTATCAGTCAAGTTAAGAGGTGTGAAAAATATAAATTCAAGAATCTAATGTGAAAAAACTTAGTAAGAAGTGATTTCAAAGTAAGGTTTGATTTTTCAAATGTAACACCATCAAGTAATTCTAGAAGTTAGCCTGTGTCTGGTATTGTATCCCTACGCTTTGTTTGGATTCCTAACGACCAGTGTAAATGAGCTAACGGAAATGTTCTGACGCTAAGAACATTCAGATGAATGCAAATGAAACAAACGGAAGGGCAACGCAATGAGTTAAAGGATGAAATTTAATGCAGGAAAGAAACGTAAGAATTGCGATGACATGAATGAATCTTTTGAATGTTTCAAAGTACAGAATATTTTCCTAAAACATTACAGGAAACGGCCGTCTGAGGTCTGACGCTGGTCGATAAAAATACGACCAGGGCGAAGAGGTACGACGAGGACAAGGAGATACGACCAGGACAAAGAGATACGACCAGGGCAAAGAGATACGACCAGGATAAAGAGATACGACCAGAGCAAAGAGAATACCTCCACGTGATGCCCCCTGTGCAGTGATTACTTTGTGATCACTGGCGAAATCCTCTACTACAGAAGCGTTGCAAATGAGAAAGATGATGAACGGAGAAACTGTGGTGAACGAACCATTGCTGAGGCCCGCAGTGAATATGGTATCTACAATACCACAGTCTGTGAGGCAGTGGAATCAAATCCGGCGCGTAACTGGAAGACCCTGTGTTCGATTCCCAGTGGCGGCCAATGATAATTTTTCTGTGACTCACTTATAAACCTGGAAAGAACGATGATCTCTGTTTGATGTTCCTGGTCCACGTCAAATGTCTCTATTGATCTACACACATAGAAGATTTTTCGTCTGCAAAATCAGACATACTTGCCAAATTGTGTGCTACTATGAAGTGCGATTTTCTCTGTGTTCAGGAAGTGCGTCGAAGCTCTACGGATAATAAACGGCAGCGGTTTAGCTCAACATCGACCAATACTTTGATGGGAGATTTAATAGTCACAGCGGAGCATGGGGATGCGCCAAGAATAACGTTATTGGAGATTTGATCAAAGAATGGGCAGAGGATGATCAGCTTGCTTTGATTCATGATGCTAAGTTGCCAGCCTCGTTTAATAGTGCTAGGTAGAAGCGTGAATATAATCCAGTTTTAAATTTTGTCACAGAAAACATATATCATTAGTGTGTGAAGCTGGTTGGAGATCCATTCCCAAATACTCAGCTCAAACCTATGCATTTTCTGTCAGGAAATGGCTTCCATTCAACCAACTATAGTCGCGTTTAGAGGAAGATTCAATTTCAAGAAAGCTGACTGGCAAGGTTTTCCTCATGGTTTGGATGCTGCCGTGAAAGATTTAAAACCAAATCCCCAAAACCACAATCACTTTGTGAAGGCAGTACAACAGGTGACACGACAGAACATCCTGAGAGGATGTAGAACTGTGTACTTTCCCAATATGAATAGGCAAACAAAAGATTTGAAGTTACAATAAACCATTATATGGGAAGAGGACCCTTTCCTGAAGTCGACTATTCAAATGGGAAGGAACTTGTGGAGGCGGTTGGAAGGAGTTAGCAGGAAAAGTGGAGGACAACTATCGAAGGGCTTGATTTTGCAAAGAGCAGTCATAAGGCATGGCGGATATTAAAAACTTAAACAATGATCCAATAATATAAAAAAAAATACCTCTACGGTCTCTGCTGATCAAATAGCTTCACAACTTTTTCTGAATGGAAAGGGTAAGAAGAATAGTAAATATTTTCAAAAAAGGAAATGGACGTGTTAAAGGAAGAACTGTTGGAGAAAAGAATTTGATTACCATAAATGAGGTGGAATGTGCTATAGAAAGGACTAAATGGACAAAGCGGCTTTAGTTGATGATTTGTTGAATAAACAGATAAAGCATTTTGGGCAAAGAACGAAAGAATGGATTACGGTGTTATTTAATAATTGTGTCAGGCGCTGTCAAATTCCAAATGTGTAATATCACTGTTAAAACCAGGTAAAGATCCTGATGATCCTCGTAGCTATAGACCGACTTCGTTCCTGTGTCATTTGCACAAATTTTGAACGAATAATTTTAAATAGACTTGTACCTCTGATAGAACCAGAACTCATTCCAGAACAGTCAGGCCTTAGGCAAGGTACTGCAAATCATGCACGGGACAAGTATTAAACGTTACTCAATATATCGAAGACGGATATGTGCAAAAGAAAATAATTGGTGTGGTGTTTGTGGACCTGACTGCTGCATATGGCACTGTAAATCACGGAGCATTGTTATTTAAACTTTACGATATGACAGGGAATATGAAACTAACTACAATCATTGCAAATTTGTTAGCAAATAGAAAACGGTTCGTGGATTTCCAGAATAAACATAGCAGATAGAGATATCAGAAGAATTGATTACCACAAGGAAGTGTGCTTTTTCCAATATTATTTAATGTTTATACCAATGATCAGATCCATCCACGGGGCCCTAGATCATTTTTATTTGCTGAAGATCTGGCATTGTCAGCACAGTATGACAACTTTGGAGGAATTGAGAGTGCACTTACGAGGGCCGTTAAATGCTTTCAAAGATATTATGTTCGGAATCATTTGACCCTTAATACATCCAAGACCCAAGTTACCGCATTTCATCTGAGAAATCATGAAATAAACAGAAAACTTTATATAATAATAAATGGCTCTTCACTTCCGAATACGGGTTCACTCAAATTTCTAGGAGCCACTTTGGATAGAGCTCTTACTTTTAAGATGCACTGTGAGAATACTAGAAAAAATATGTTTGCCAGAAATAATTTCCTTCGTAAACTTGTTAACTCCTCAAGGGGAGCAAATTCCAGATTGGTGCGGACCTCGGCACTGGCTCTGTACTTTTCTGCTGCTGAATTTGCTTACCCTGTTTGGGCACGTTCCGCTCATGCCAAGAAAGTTGACATCGCTCTGAAAGATACTTGTAGGATTGTTACTGGCTGTCTGAGACCTACGCCTTTAGATAAACTCTATGTAGTGGCAGGGAAAGCCCCACCTATAATAAGGAGAAAAATACAATCGGATGTGGAAATGACAAAATATCTTAGGGATGTCAGACATGTTACGCATGGTTGTATGTCATGCATGTGTAGGCTGAAATCAAGGAAAAGTTTTATGAAGTGTTCTGAAGAGATCACTAAACCATCGCACAAGGAACATGTGAACCAATGGACATGCGAAATTGGCAGTTTGGCGAATTGGATGCAGCCAGCGGAGGACATCTCGCCAGGACATCAATACGGATGGACTGGGTGAAGAACTCTTAATAGCATGAGGACTGGCGTAGGATGATCAAGAGGCAATTTAGTAAAATGGAGTTTTATTCGATCTGAACAACATTTCTGTGGTTGTGGGGATATACAAACTACGTCCCATTTTTTAGATTCTTGCCTGAGCCCACGGCGGTGGGATATGAAGGATTTGGTACTTGCTTCAGAAAAAGCAATACAATTGGCACGTCATTACAGTTTGATGGTTTAAATAGTTTTTTAGTTGTGAATTATAGTATTTAATTTGTGATATCTAAGATTTAACTTTGTATTGTGTAAGGTCTATCATTTTGATTTTCTGATTATTCTCATTGATGTATTTGTGTTTTTATGGATGAAGTGTGCACGCTTCTGACATGAAATAAATAAATAAATGCTCTTGCGGCTGAAAGTTATGCGCAATTCTTCGAAGATAAGCTAAAACATCTCTGTTTTCATAATCTTTGCAAACGTTTTCGTGGTTCTTTCTTTTTGGTTCTTCTCCTGCAATGTACTTTCCAATTTTCATACGATTTAAGTTTTCCTCCTTTTTCAGGGTTTTAGTGAACTTCTAAATGTTTGTATGAGTAGCATTTAGAAGTGAAGAAAAAGCGTTGTGCCATCCTTCAACGGCATTATTAGTGGAAGGTATATCGTCGTCTATAAGTGAGAAGAAATTCCATATTTTTAAAGCAAACCGTGGTTGTCTTCTCCTTCTATCCATCCGTCCTATCCAGATGTCTTCGAAATAGTTTCTCAAAGGCTGAGGTATTTCTTCATTGGTTCGAAAAAACTCACTCTCTTCTATAACATTGGCTTCTGGTACAAATGAAAGAGCAACCAAATACCGTAACTGAAGAGCAAATTCAGCATCTTTTTTTATTATTGGAGGTTTAGCGACCACCGTGAGCAACTCAATGGGCTACAAGCAGTCACCCGTCCCTAATTTAGTGTCACTGGTTCCAGGGAAAGGGAGAGCGCCAATGCCGTAAGACAACATCCATGCCTCACTGGGATTCGAACCCGGACCCCTTTCGGACGAATGATTAGAGGTCATCGCTTATACCACTGCGCCACCGGGGCGACATTCAGCATTTTCACTATATCTCGCTTGTAAACCTGTGCTCTGAATATGTCTCCATATGCATTGGCTTGAAAAAAAACACCCTCGTATAATCACATCGGGAAATTCAGTATTAAATGCATTCATTACTGAGGTCGGCCGTTTACATTAGTGAGGTCGGCCGTAGGTCCTCTCAGTTACATTACTGTGGTCGGCCGTAGGTCCTCTCAGTTACATTACTGTGGTCGGCCGTAGGTCCTCTCAGTTACATTACTGTGGTCGGCCGTAGGTCAGGTTTGAATATCTTCAGTGATTGAAGTAGGCTAACATACGTCTGTTCCGATTTGTTAGGAAGAAGGGCATGAACCGTGGGTACTACGTTGCTGTATTTCACCCCGTGAATGGCATATAGTTGACTGAAGAACTGAAGTGATGACGAAAATTTGCCATCAGCGTACCAATGACTGCAATGGTGCATGAGATCCAAATTCCTCTCAGTTGAAAAAATAAGAATTCGAGTTTCTTCCATGACAGTATCAAAAAGTAAAAATGGTTTCTCATCTGTGGTTTTCTGATACTCTTCCGGAATGAATAGTTCTTCTAAGGACCTGGAATTTGCAGGAGCAGCTTCTGTAGTCCTACGAACATTCTGAATTGTTCTTTTTAAAGATTCTGTTGAAGGCATTTGGGCTGATACTGCAGTAGACAAATGCAAAGACATATTTGCGAACACCTCTTGGGTAGTGTGTCCTGTTACTTTGGCCCCCTCTTTCATTTTTTGGATAGATTCTTTCACAATATTTTTTTTCCGAATCAGCAACGTGGTTGTGAACTGTACTCTTTACAACTTTACCTCTCTCTGTATGAGCTCTGCCGTAACATCGTCTCTTATTAAAGTCAGCACACTTCCATATTGTTTTCTCCCCAATTTGTTTTCTTTTTTGTGGATAAATCCATCGTACACTAGCATATCGTTTCCTCTTTCGCTCTTCATAAACTTCAGCGTGGTTTCCATTTTAATGGAAAATCTCGGAAATTAACAAACCAAATTATAAAGCAAGTCTAAAGGCCCCCACTCACTCGAAATTTTATCAGCGGTTCTATACGCCTAAACAGGACGTAGCAGAAATTCCTATGACCTCAGGGGATTTGGACAAATTTTGGTGACGGTGTATCTTTCACAGATATACTGTTAATTTGTGCCCTCACAGGGGACGGGTCCGAAGCGGTCAAGAGTTCGAGCACTGCCTGAATTCTTGACCTTGAAAACGACCAAAGGCCATTACCCGAAGAAAATTTCTCAAATAGATCTTAGAAACATGTTAATTCAAACTGGGAAGAAACGAGGGGGGGGGGGCATTCCTGATCCTGCATGCGAACCTTCCAGACTCTAGAAAACTAAACAATTTAATTTTGTTAGTTATATCTCCCTGAGTTTACAATTCGTTCTGTTTTGGAAATACAATGAAAATCCTTGCACGTCCATTTTTCGCGCGTCCAATTTTCTGCATTCAATTTGCGTGCGTCTAGTTTTCCGCGTCCAGTTTTCGTATATTCTTTACATACTTTTCCTCGGGAGCCGCATGCTTTCCCAATTAAGCTACGCCTGCACTGGTTGCTACCTGCCGTCTTAACACGTGCGTCACCTCTGAGGTGGAAACTTCCGATTCTAATAAAGAATGTTTCAAAAGTTTAAGAGACGTCAGAGAAGAAAATATGCAAGGAACTAATCATAATCCATCATGAGAACGGAGAATGAAAACAAATTCGGACACCCTAAGGAAACTTGTTTCTTTTAATACAGAATATAACGGAACTTGAATAACTTCGACATTAATTTACACAACCCTATGAATTTCAGTTGAAAACTGAAACCTAGAAATTTGGGACAAGTTTTAGTTTAAAATACTTTTTGAAGATGACAATCCGATTTTTGGCGTAAATGTGACAAGGATGGTAAGTCAGATAATATCCGAAAACTTGAAAGTTTTCATCCTCCTGGAGCGGGACTCGAAAATCCGTCTCCCAGAAAACGCCTAGGTATGCTAACCACTACAACACCCAGAACGACCAAGTTTCAAGTTTCCGATCAATTTGAATATAACCATCACAGGATTCGCTAGTCGAAGCAACCGGCATTGATGTTTAGCAAATCTGGAGGTTAAGAATCCTATCCCGTGATTGCCCCCCCCCCCCCCGTATTTCTTTCATGATTTATCTGCTTCTCCGGGCAAACACGGGATAACATTCTTAACCTCCAGATTCGCTAAACATGAATGCCGGTTGCTTCGACTAGCAAATCCTGTGATGGTTAAATTCAAATTGATCGGAAACTTGAAACTCGGTCGTTCTGGGTGGTGTAGTGGTTAGCATACCTAGGCGTTTTCTGGAAGACGCGGATTCGAGTCCCGCTCGAGGACGATGAAAATTTTCAAGTTTTCAGATATTATCTGACTTACCATCCGTGTCACATTTACGCCAAAAATCGGATTGTCATCTTCAAAATTTGTATTATATGGCGTAACCCCGTATTTCTTTCATGATTTAAAATATTTGTTTACGCTTTCCAACCGTAGGTTGAAGAAGCGTATATGCTCCATCTTTGTCCGTCCGTCTGTCGTCACGATAACTCGCGTAAAAATGGTTCGATTTCGATGAAATGTGGTGGGGGATCCTCTGGGGACAAACCCTATTGAAAATGGGTGAAGTGGGGTCAAAGGTCACGGCATAGTTGTGGGATCCATTCCATTTCCCTTATGCGTCATAAATTGCGTAAATATGGTTCGATGTCAATGAAGTTTTAGCATATTGCAGGGGACCACATGGGAATGAACCCTATTGAAAATGGGCGAAATGGGGTCAAAGGTCATGGCATAGGAGCGGGATCCATTCCATTGCCCTTATGCGCCATAACTTGCGTAAATATGGTTCGATGTCGATGAAATTTTAGTATATTTCAGGGGACCACCTTGGAATGAACCCTATTGAAAATGGCTGAAGTGGGGTCAAAGGTCACGTCATAAGAGCGGGATCCATTCCATTGCCTTTATGCGCCATAACTTGCGTGAATATGGTTCGATATCGATGGAATTTTAGTATATTGCAGGGGACCACCGGGGAATGAGCCCTACTGAAAATGGGTGAAGTGGGGTCAAAGGTCAGGACATGGGAGCGTAACGCATTCCATTGCCTTTATGCGTCATAACGCACGTAAAAATGGTCCAATTTTGATGAAATTTTATTATGTGGTAGGGGACCACCTGAGGACGATCTTATGACGTCACAACTCGCGTTTGAGATGTTGACGCGCGGTCACGCCATCTGTAACATTACGTCACGCATTGTGTGTGGATCTTATTAAAGTTTTATGACGTCACACTCTTGCGAGCAGATGGTCGCGATTCACATCTGCCTCATTAAGTCACGTGTTGTGTGCGTATGACCATCCGCACGATAACTCGCGTAAAAATCGTTCGATTTCGATGAACTTTTAGAATGTGGAAGGTAATCACCTGGGAAGGAATCCTGTTGAAAGTGAACGAAATAGGGTCAAATGTCAGGACATAGGAGCGGGATCCATTCCACTGCTCTTATGCGTCATAACTAACGTAAAAAATGTTCGATTTCGATTAAATTTTAGTATGTGGTTGGGGACAAACATTATTGTCCCCTACCACTTGGGGACAAACCCTATTGAAAATTGGCGAAATGGGATCAAAGGTCAGGATATAGGAGCGGAATCACTTCCATCGCCATTATGCGTCAAAACTTACATAAAAATGTTTGATTTGGGTGAAATGTTAGTATGTTGTAGGGCCTGCCTGTGGATAATCTTATTGAAAATGGGCGAAATGGGGTCAAAGCTTAGGACACAGGAGCGGAATCTATTCCATAGCCCTTATGCATCATAACTTACGTAAAAATGCTTCTATTGCGACAAAACTTTATCATGTTATTTCGGAGGTATACTGAACCGGTTCTGTTAAATATAATCGAAATGGGATCAAAGGTCAGGGCACTGGACCGAGATTTATTCCACAGCCATTATCCTCGTAACTTGAGTAATGATTTCTGGTATGTTGGAAAGCTTATCATAATCAATGCATTGCATGATTTTACTAACTTGGTTTTGACTCTTTCCCTGCATCAATCAGTTTCCGAAATTCGTACTTAATGTATTTGCTTCCAGTTTCTGGACTATATGAACAGGTAAAATCTATAAATGAAATAAAAGATCTTCTTCTCGTTCAATATTCCTCAGAAGGTAAACTTTTAATATTTTGCATCGCCGTTAGTTTATTTTGTGAAACGAACTCACCAACCGTCAGTTTGACCCTTCATCCATTTTATTTACGCTTTCCAACCGTTGTTTGAAAAAGCGTATATGCTCCAGCTTTGTCCGTCTGTCTGTCTGCCTGTCCGTCGGCATGATAACTCGTGTAAAAACGGTTCGATTCCGATGAAATTTTAGTATGTGGGAGGGAACCACCTGGGAACGACACCTTTCGAAAATGGGCGAAATGGGATCAAAGGTCAGGACATAGGAGTAGGATCCATTCCATCGCCCTTATGCGTTATAACTTAGGTAAAAATGATTCTATTGAGAAAAAACGTTATCATGTTGTTCCGGAAGTATACGTAACCGGTTGTGTTGAATATCATCGACATGATGTGAAAGGTCAGGGCATAGGAGCGAGATTTATTCTACAGCCATTATCCTCATAACTTCAGTAATGATTTCTGATATGTTGGAAAGGGTATCATAATCAATGCATTGCATGATTTTACTAGCGTGTTTCTTCCTTAATCACCTTTATCAGTTGAATATCTAACGCAAAAAGCAGCGCATAACGTACTTACGTAATTACATAAATCGCAAGAATTGTGTAATCAGGAAAGAAATATTTCGTAGCATTTCGCCGTTTTAGTTTCCCTTTCACATAAATTCCTCAAGTTTAAATACATCTTTTCCTTCCCTTCATGCCAATGCATAAATAAAATCGCACCTCAGTAAATTTTTCATGTCAAATTCCAAAATTCAAAACTTTAGAAATTGTTTTAAAGAATGGACAAATAGCTTTATTTTCTTAAACTGTATTTTACTGAAACTCTTATTTAGAAAATCATAATAGCTACAATATTTACGCAATAATAAAAACAAAATTGTGCACATTTAAAGATTCATAGCATTTTGTGATTCACCAGGTTGTTCCGAAATTTTGATAGTCAGTGCTATTAATAACACAAGATCTCAATTGCTCATCGTAATTTACCGTGAAAGAAAAAATGTAGGTTCCTTTCCGAAAGCAGAGGTTTAGTTAAGGGAATCTTCCGACTTCCTGATACCGGGTCGAGTCCCGGGATGGGCATGGGCAGTGCGCCTCCCTCCTGGAATCAGGGAAATACCATCGCCCCCAAATCGGGGGCGGGTGGCTCCCCTTAGCCCTAGACACCCACGAGTGTCACTTACCACATCCTCCTCAAAGGCTATCTACAGAAACTCTAAAATTCTCTGGTGTTACTATACTACAAAATTTACTCATATTGACTTCTTACGTAAAAGTCCATAGGACCCTTGTGATGAGTCCAAAGGCCAACTTTCCAGTGACATTGGTATCCGATACCAAAATGCACATTTGGAAGATCAATTTAGTAAGTGCATTTGGTTTAGTGCACAGATTTGCAATTTTAAGCATAGTGTTAACGTCTGACCAAACAACGTGTTGCAGGTTTTAAGGATTTTAACATTTTTATCATAGTCTGCTTCCGATAACACTCCTGTCAATTATTTTTCAACTATAAAATATAATTAATATGTTCAAAAATCTGTGCGCTACATGTGTTAACTCTTCATTCTTGAAACAGGTTTGCTCCTTATTTCAGTATCGGTTTTCTTTAACATATTGGTCTATTTCAGGTGTGCAGTTTATTTGTGCTGCCCATCTATGCACTGTTGAAGAAATGTCAAAAAAATACCCCGGTGAGCAAGATTCTCAATTCCCACTTAACAAAGAAGAACTGGACAAATATTGCAAGTAAGTCTCGCTCTAGATCCCTAAAACTCCCGAGAAAATTCCTTACTTTGAATTAAAATGCGGAATATTAAAGGTCGACTATCCTGTAATTTCTATGCAAACCGAAATGTTGTAGAAGCGAAGCAATTCTAGTAGCATGATGATGCACAGTGAATACATGTACACTCTCGGACAGTAAAATTTGCGCACCTTGAAGAAAACATGTTACAACCGCGAAACTTTGCACTGAAAGCGAAAAGCACCGGTCGATGCAAGCAAGAGTACAGAGTGACAAGAATGCCGGGTAAGTACCATAGACGTCGATTTGCGCAACTTACAGACTTTGATAAAAGCCTGTTCATCAGACTGAAATCCGCAGGGTGGTCGGCACGCCGTATAGCCCGCCACGTGGACCGTTATCACCATACCGTCCGACTGTGTTGGGAGCAGTGGATACGTGACGTCACTGTCACACGGCGGACCCGAGGGAACACCGATAAAGAAGATGGACGGATCGTGCACCAGGAACGAACGGATCCCACGGGGACCCGGTCCATTATACAGGCAGATGTATCGGCTCCTGTGTGCCCATGAATCATTTCCCTACGCCTCCCGGAAGCTAATCTGCGATCCCAGCGCCCCTTACGTGTGTTTCCATTAGCACCGCAACATCGCTGGCTCTCCGTGTGTAGTGGTACCAGTCCAAAGCGACGTGGAACGCCAAAGGCTGGCAACGTGTGGTGTTTAAAAATGAGTGCCGCTTGGTTTTGGAGACAGATGATTATCGCGTCCGGGTGTGGAGTTCAACGAATCAACGGCACAATCCCGACCTTGCTATTAAGCGCCACACCTCCCACACTGGCAAAAAGCAGAGCTGCATCCATTTCTGGCCGGGATTCCAGGTGTGCTTTACAAAAGCATTATGGTCTGGGGAGCCATAGCCTACGATAGCCGATCAGCTCTAGTAATGTTATGTGGATCATTGAAGTGCCAGCTGTATATTGATGAGATCCTACGGCCCCGTGTGTTCCCATTCCGGGCCGGGATTCCAGGTGCGCTATACCAGCAGGATAATGCCCTTCCTTCCACGGCTCGGGTTGCCCATGACTGCCTACGTCATGTCCAGACACTTTCATGGCCTGCCCGCTCCCCGAAATGCCCCTATCGAGCATGTGTGAGACCAGTTAAAATGCCAGTTGCCGCCGTGTCGCATTATCCGGGATTTGAATCACACCGTCCAATAAGCGTAGGCCAGTCTACCACAGGACAACATCAGGCGTCTGTTTGCCTCCACGCCGGACCGTGTTGCAGCGTGTATCGCCGAACGAGGCAAGGCAACGCACTACTGAAGATGACCGGATTACGTGCCACAGATCCCTCTGTAATTGTCCTGCAGCTCTGTTTTACCATGATGTGTATAATTCATCTGTATCACAAAATCTTAGTACGTCCCTAAAAGTTTAGTTCAATCCGATGCTTCCTTCTTGGTCAGTAAATTTCATTGTCCGTGAGTGTATATATGACACTTGATGACAGTGCGTATGTTTCCAAATACCTACAGCTTAAAAACAAGCAAACATTCACGATTTTAGAAAACTCATAAGTGTAATGGCGTCCGTCAATTGTCAAATATTCTCGGGAGGAGGATTTCTATTTCGAATGGTTCTCTCAACCTCATCCCATAGGTCTTCAGTTGGATTAAGATCTGGGGACTGATGCAGCTATTTAACACTCTCAAGTCATTGTCGTGCTCACAGAACCATTATCTGATCATTCGAGCCTTGTGACATGGCACATTATTCTTCTGGAAGATACCATCTTCAATAGGAAGCATCATCCACATGTGTGAATGTTCCTGGCCTGCAGTGATGATAAGACACTTGGTATTATCCAAATGCTGTTTACGAGGTATTAAGAAACCCAATTCGCTGCATGAAAACTGACTGCAGACCATTACACTGCCTCCATCAGCTTGTAGAATTAACTCTAGGCAAATGTTATCCATCGATTCGTGCTATTGTGAAGATATTCTGGCCCGTATATTGGCGTGTAATAACTCAAAATGTGATTCATCAGACTAAGCAGCCTTTCCCCAGTCCTCAGCAGTGCCGTCTTAACGCTTCTGAACGCCCTGGGCCGTCACAAATTTCGAGACCCCTGATCTTATTTATATATATATATCATCATCATCATCATCATTGTCAACCATTATCAATTCACTGCTGGACGAAGGTCTCCCCAAGTTTCCTCCACAACGGTCTGTCTTGTGCCAGTCTCCTCCATGTCACCCCTGCATACTTTCGAATTTCATCCACCCATCTCCCATGTGGTCTTCTTCTGGTTCTTTTCCTGTCCCTTGGAATCCAATCTAAAATTTCGGCTGTCCATCGATGATCTGTTCTTCTGGCAGTATGTCCAGCCCATTGCCATTTCAGGGATTTAACTCTGATCATGATGTCTTCCACTCTTGTCATTTTTCGGATCCACGAGTTCCTCTTCTTACCTCTCCTGGTTACACCAAGTATGCACCTCTCCATGCTGCTTTGAGTTGTCTGCAGCCTTTGTATGTCTCTTTTAGTTAAGGTCCACGTCTCTGCACCATACGTAAGCACTGGAAGGATGCATTGATCAAACACTTTTCTTTTAAGACATAATGTCATATTGCTCTTGAAAATTATGCTGTTTCTTCCAAAAGTTCTCCAGGCAAGTTTTGTACGCCGATTAATTTCTTCATCAATGTGACCCTCACTTGATATCTGCTGTCCAAGATAAACGTACGTGTCTGTTATCTCCAGCTTTTCTCCATCAATCGATAAATCTTCATTTCTTGTAAAAGCATTGAACATCACTTTTGTCTTCTGAAAGTTCATTTTTAATCCCACTTCTTTACACTTGTCAGCAAGTTCCTGGATCATACTCTGCAGCTCTGATGGGGTAGTTGCAAAAATGACTATGTCATCAGCAAAACGAAGGTGGGTTAGATAATCTCCATTAATCTTTATCCCCTTGTTTTCCCAGCTCAGCGACTGAAAAACACCCTCCAATGTGGCATTAAAGAGCTTCGGAGATATGGTATCACCTTGTCTCACTCCCTTTCCAATTTTTACGTGTATTGTATTTTCAAACAGCCGAATCTTTGCAGCTGCATTTTCATAGATGTTATTAATAATATTAATGTATGCATCTTCAATACCGCAGGTTTTCAGTGCCATTGTAACTGCTGATGGTTTCACCGAATCAAAGGTTTTTTCATAATCGATAAAAGCCATACACAATGGAAGTTCATATTCCCTCGCTCTTTCAATTAGTTCTCTCAGTACGTGGATATGATCTATTGTGCTGTAGCCACTCCTGAATCCAGCTTGTTCTCTCGGTTGAGCCATGTCCAGTGTTACCTTCAAGCGGTGTGAAAGAACTTTAGTGAAGATTTTGTAAACTACTGATAGGAGGCTGATAGGTCTGTAGTTTCCGAGATCCTCAATGTCACCTTTCTTATGTAGCAGGATCATTGTAGCGGTGTTCCAATCCTCAGGAATCTTTCCTTCATTAAGGCATCGAGTGAAAATTTGGGCGAGTACTGTTTCGATTTCTCCACTTGCTTCTTGTATGATGTCTACAGTAATTCCATCTTCTCCTGGAGCTTTTCCCCGCTTCATGTTCTTGATTGAATGAGCAACTTCTGCTGGAAGGACTGGAGGAACTCTGGTACTGGTATCTTTCATGATGTCTGGAGTGCATGTATCATCCCTTTCATATAATTTGGAGTAGAAATCTTTCACTCTTGTCAAAATTTCGCCTCTATTTCTTGTTACAGAACCATCTTCTTTTCTCAGTGCCATAATCTGTTTTCTTCCCTTACTGAGATGTCCCTTTGCTATCTTTAGGCTTTGGTTGTTTTCAATTGCTTTCCTCACTAGTTCACAGTTGAATTTTCTTACGTCTTCAGTGATACTTTTTCTTACTGTCTTGCATAGCTCTATATATTCCACTTTGGAAGTCACATCTTCTTTAGTTGTCCTCATTTCTCTTCTTTTTTGCATCAACATTTTCGTTTTTCCTGATAATTTTTTACATGCAACTTGTTCTTAGACCCAGCTAATTTTGTTGCTGTTTCCATAAGAGCTTTGGGTACTTTTCTGTTAACTTCAGAGATGTCCACTTCTTCCTATGTTAGGCCTTCTAAAGCAGAGAACCTGTTCTTCAGTTCCAACTTGAAGGTATTATGGTGTTTTATAAGGTTGGTTATGTCAATAGATTTTGTTTGTCTTATGAGCTTGCCACCTTCAAGTTTGTGTTGAGGTGCATCTTACATCTCACCAATCTATGGTCACTACCTGTGTTGAACTTGTTTAGCACACTGCAGTCTTCTATGACGAATTTTTTATTACACATAATAAAATCAATTTCACTTGTCGTCCCATTTGGATGTCTCCATGTCCATTTCCTGTGTGGCTTTTACTTGAAAAAGGAGTTCGAGATGAAAAACGCTTCTGCCTCTGCAAATTCAGCGAGAGTATTTCCACGCTGGTTTCTGTTGCCGTGACCGAATTTACCTACTGAAGTTTCATTCTGTCGCCGTTGCCCTATTTTTGCATTGAAATCTCCCATAATTATTTTCAAGTGCTGCTTACCTTTATTATTTAGATGACAAATTTCCTCATAAAATTCTTCAATTTCTTCTTCAGGATGACTTGTGGTGGGTGCATAAGTTTGAATAATCTGAGCCTGGTATCTTTTCGAGAGTTGGATAGCAAGTCGTGCAGCTCTGTCAGAGGAACTTTCAACTTCTACAACTTTATCCTTCAGTTTCTTGTTTATTATAAATCCAACACCATTAGTTCTGCCAGTATCTGTCCCACGATAGTAGAAGAGATGTCCACTTTTCAGTTCGATGAGATCTTCTCCTTTTCTCCTTACCTCACTTAGCCCCACGATGTCCCACTTGATCCTTTGTAGTTCCTCTTCCAATTCAAGAAGCCTTGAATCAGAAGATAGGGAGCGTCCATTATACGTAGCCAAGGTCAGCATCAGATGGCAGCCTAGTCCGGTCCTCCGGGGATTCTTAGCACCCTCTGCCTTCATGTCGCACTGGCCGCTGCCTTGGCCAGGTACATTCCAGCTGCCGGAGATTTAAGTTGTGGAATCATTTTGGAGGGGTTTGGCCATAACTCACCACGCTGGCCAAGCGGGTTGGTGAGTGTGGGATAGAATTTTCTCTAATCCCGATGGTATAGTTATACCGCTATTGGCGGTCGTCAGAGCCCCTTTAGTGGGAACAGGATGCACCACGAGAAGGCGGGGTTGACATTTGTCAAGGAGAGGCTGTGATGTTACGCATCACCTGACCTTACATCCCTTATATATATGTATAAGCATTTATATACAACATATGGTATTATGTACATAGAACATATTAGAATTCTTACGTATATTCACCACCATCACCATGTTGTCCCAGAGAAGAAACATTCAATGTCCAGTAACGTTTTAAATACCACTTGCATGAAAAATGATGCATGACAAAATTGTAGAACTCCAAATTGAGAACTACGGTATCGGCATAAGGTCTCCTGCGTCTTTATATACTATGCTAAAGAGAAATAATAAAAAAATCTCTCTCCTGCAAAGCAGGTGTGTATGCGATCCCTCTACAGGATCCGAACGGCTCTAAACTATACTACATTGGAATGACCAAGCGTTCGTTTGGAATCAGAGTCAACGAACATAACAGAAACAGAAAATACGGTAAAGTAGCCACGGCACTTTCCAGAGAAGTCAAATTCAAGTCCCCTATTCCTATGTAGGATGTTATAAAGAAATTAGCTACCTACTCTACCCCTAAATGTACAACCAATTACCTATTCAGCCACTGTTTTTTAGATTGCTTTCAGTCACAGTATAAGAGAAGAATTGACGTCGTTAAAATAGTCTGTGGTTAACAAAAGGATATGTAATGTGCCCGAAAGAGATAAAACCTACGACAGGGGTAGCCAACCTTTGTGAAAGGGAGAGCCCGATTTGGATGTAATCTAAAAATCTCTCTCGCGTGACCATGGCCATTTTGAGCAGCAGATTAGCATTTATTATTTATCCCCAGTTCACAAACAACAAAAGAAATTTTTAAGAAGGGCGAAGCCAATGGCAACATCTTACTTCCTTTATTATTGAGGATAGATTTCCAAACGTGTCATACGACGTCACATATTCTCACAGCCGCCCAGCTGACACCAAGACATCGTGAGACATCTCGTGTGAGTACTTGTCACTGATATCGTCTGAACTCCACAGGAGCAGGAGTAAAACAAACCTCTTCCTCTCTCTTCGGACCTCTACCTCATGGTCCGAAGAGCGAGGTAATCGGCCATGTTACCGCGGTCGTCAAAACCTCCGCTGTTTGCATGTCCACTAACAGAAGCGCAACTAGGGCTGGGCGGTTGACCCGCGCGCAGCTATTGAGGGAACGCACAATCTATTGCTTGCAATCTGATTAAAACTGGAATTGAACTTCTGCACATTTTGGTGCAGTTTTTCAACGCCATATTTTGTCACTTGTCCATTTACGGTGTCGGTGTCTAGAATATCGAGGTAGACGTGCTGCTTAAATGGTTTGTCCACGATAACCAATGGGCCGGGACCATACCGCGAAAAACACCGCCACACGAGTACACTGCCAGCTCCAAACTTGACCGTAGGAACAGTACACTGTGGTAACGTTTCTCCGGCTGCCGCCATAGCCACACACGGCCATCACACTGATGGATCATGTATCTGAATTCAACAGTCCATAGGACCCGTTTCCATTGATCTATTGTCAACATCAAATGTCCTTTACACCATGCTAAACGACGAGTAGCATTCCGAGTGGAAATAAAAGGCTTATGAGAAGCCGCACGACCAGGGTAACACATGAAACGAACTTCTTTGCGAATGGTGCGTGTACAAACCGAGGTTACCGCATTTTTACTCACCTGTACACTGAGGTCTTGGGCAGTACTCCATCGATTGGCAGTAACGACGCTCCTGAGGCTTCGACGTCCTCTATCACTAATTTTCTTTGGTCTGCCGGTACGTTTTGCTACTTCAGGCACGCCATATGTCTTCTACTTATTCAGTACATCCAAAACAGTTGACTTGGATATGTTTAAACGCCTCTCGGTTTCTCTTATGAACAACCCACTAATATAACACACAATCTTTCCTTTCTCAAAATCAGTTCTCTCCCGCCGCGACATTTTCACTCAACCTCACAGTGCGATATGATCGCGGTCAGCTTCAGGCTTGTTTTTATACCTTTTGCAGATCTACCGCACATCTTAACAACGCAGCGGATCCGTTCATTTGCTTTTGAAGTGGCTTCTGGTGACTTTTGTCAGTATAGTGTATGTCGTCAGTTTATGAGAAGTGGCAGCTTAAAATGTGTTCTTATTCCTCAAATTGTTTTGGAGTTGTTTTTTGATCACATTCAGAAATGTAGTCGCGATGTTCCGTCCAAGTAAAGAATAACCACTGCCTACGTCACAACAATCGGAACAGCGGTTTTCCTTCGGTTGTGGGAACTATACGTACGTTGCGAAATAAGCATGTCGTTCACATTGTTAAAGATTCTCTGGTGGTCATTTCATTGATACTGTGGCCGCCAACGAACACGGTCAACTGCATTTGGTCCGTTTAACGGAGTACCATAGGGGTCCGAGCTCCAAAGCAGTTGGCAAATGATATACAAAAAGCCACGGTTTGATATGGCGTTAATATTGTTTTGTCGAGCAGAATATATATATATATATACTATCTACCGTCAAGTAATTGGACACCTGTGATAGCAAAGGAAAACGAAGTTTATTCACCTTCAATAGTTGGTGGAGCCTCCACGAGCGGCGATTACAGCTGCGAATCCCCGCGGCATGCTCTCAACCAGGCGTTGTACGATGCCTAGCGGTATTTTATTCCACTCGGCTTGGAGGAGGCAGGTCAGTTACTTCACCGATTTCGGACGGTGAGGGCACCCCTTAAGTCGACGCTCCAACTCATCCCATAGGTGCTCGATAGGGTTAAGGTCCGGGCTCTGCGCACGCCAGTCCATTCCATTAACCCCATTGTCACCATACCAAGCCATGTTGGGCCTCGCAACATGACAGATGGCATTTTCATCCTGAAAGTAACATGGGTCCACCCCGTAAAACTGCCACAACGTACGAAGCGCACGGTCGTCTAAAATGGTGCAGTAGGCCTCGGCGTTGAGTGTACCAGGAATTGCGACCAAGGGTCCCGTGCCATACCAGGAGAACACCCCCATAGCATAATTCCACCGCCGCCGAACTTCACAGTTGGCACAATACATTCCGGCAGGAAGCATTCTCCAGGCAGACGCCAAACCCAGACCCTTCCATCTGAACTGTAGAGGATGAACCTTGATTCGTCGCTCCAGAAAACCTGTTTCCACTGTTCAACGGTCTAATGTCGACGTTCTTTGCACCACGTTAGCCGAGCAGCGTTATTGGACTTGGTGATCAAAGGCTTGTGGGCGGCAGCACGTCCATGATAACCGAGCAGATGGGCTTCCTTACGGATGGTATTCATCGAAAGAACACTCCTGGATGCCTGTTGAAACTTCTCATGGATGTGGCCCATCGATTTGCCAGCACCCGTCGGTCTCTAACTCACAGTTTTGTGGGTCTGCCGGGTCGGGGCACATTCCGACAGTCACCTCGCACCTTCCACTTGCCAATCACGTAGGCCACTGTCGAATTTTGGGTACTTCAACTCGCTGGATATGTCACGTATGTATCGGCCATTTCTGTGATACCCGACGATTACACCTTTCTAGAAATCAGAGAGCTCCGAACTGCGTGGCATCTTGAGTGCGACTGGTTGCGTTGTTGTTTCCCACACGATATTTAACGGCTACGGCCATGACGTGTATCAGGACCGCAGATATCGTCGATTGCAGGGGTATCCAATTACTTGTTGGTAGATAGTGTGTATATATATATACTCATCGTCTAAAAAAATAGTTGCACCGAAAAGGATGCAACCGACAGGAATGAAACTTGGTGGGGAGTTTTGACATTGTATGCAAATAATTGATTCAAATATCACGCTCGTCCGCGCATGTGATGCAAGCATGGAGAGGTCGTGGTGCTGTGGCTAACCGCCTATATTAGGTCGTCCGTTACGCATGCTTGCCATTGCTGTTGTGTTGGTTGCATCCTTTGAAAGTGAAGCATGCCTCGGAGAAATGCTCTGAAGCAACTCGAGCAGTTGGAGGAATTCGACAGGGGCCGCATCGTTGGGCTCCGGGAAGCACGTTGGCCTTATAGCCGTATTTAACGCCATACCATTCGTGCAGATATCCCCATGGCACTGTGTTGGCGGTAGTGGATAGAACAAAGCACGCATCTTTACCCTAGACATCGTTCTACTATCCTTTTCACAAAAAGTTTACTTTTTTGTAAATACAGTCATTTATGCTGCAATGATGACTCACGTTGTACTATCCCCTTCCCTCGGAAACAGTTAATGGACCGGAAAAAAACCCGGAGTCTCCAGAAATTGAGTTTGACCAATTATTTCCGTACACGCGTTAAAACCTCATTGGACATACGTCATTTGTGACACGACTATCATGGTAAACGTAACTAACACCTTGTCCTTGTGTTTGGCATTCTGTTACATCTGAGGATGGGTTTATTGTAAACTCGAAAAGTCTAATGTGTATATATTTTAACTTGTATATATGTTTTTAATATTAAATTTTTAAATCGTGCATAGACGGCATTGTTTTTTAACTTAGATCATTTTTAGCACGAAAATATCTTATCTGACAGTACTTGTGAAATGAACTATAATGTTGTTCTGAAACATAGCAATTTTTTGTACATTGAAGAATTTCATATTTTCTTGAAAACAATGCTCTAAAAGGCAATGTGAAGTTAAATGTGACATATCTACAAACCAAATGAATAAAATGAAAAAAAGTAATTAATTGACTTTTCGGGTTATGTACCGTAGAATATTTCATATTCATGTGCGACAAACATTGATTACTCTTATTTATATCACATTTTCCCAGTACTTAACTTTTAACTTGAATCGCTATCTTTTGTAATTCTGTTTCGTGCGATGTTTTAAACAAAAAATCCACTTGGTGTCCTCATTTCTTGATCTAAAGGTATTCGCAAATGTTTTGGTTTTATCTGAAAAAAGAAGGTGTTGCGTTTTTTAATGCCACTGTTTGATTTTCAGATTATTTCGTCATGTCATTACTGGCTTGCTCGAGTATATCAGAAAATGCCCTGACGGCTCAGAGGTAAAACCTTTTCTATCATATTTTGAGTCTTCACAGCAAGTTTTCCAGGAACTCTGCACGGATGGGACAAACCTAAACACAAGTAAATATTTTTGTTTTTATTTATTTCAGAGTAATTAAGGAATTATTCTGTAACTCAACCATTTATTAGGTTTGAGGGTTTGTGGTTTGAATTAATGAATTATTCTGTAACTCAATCATTTATTAGGTTTGAAGGTTGTGTAAGCAGAGTCGAACGATTAAAATTTAGAGCTCCTAAAAGATTTAGCAAGCGTGGTAGGACATACACACCACCCATATCTTATGAATAACGTCCGGATGTTAAGTAAAATGCTTATTTGGCATATTTTTGCATTTTTAGCTACTTTGAGTAACAAATTCATATTTTTATATTTAGTGCATATTTTTACTTATATCCTGAAAATTTTCTAGAAGAGCACTTTCGAAAAACGAAATTTTTGAATTTTAGACTTAACTCTTAACAAGTTCTTTGCAGAATGGCAAATCCACTTGTTCAAATATTCTCCCGCATCACAGAATTCTGTTACTCAGATGAATCCACTTCCAATCAAAAGAGAAATGTTTAGTCTTCTTCTCACTAAACGACTGCGCCAGCATTGTGAATGTTGTTTTATGTATAACGACCACGTTTACTGAAACTTTAGATTTCTACTAGTAAGGGTCCCGTTTGTAAGGGTTAACACGGAACTTTTTCTGAGCATCAAAATCTATGAGCCAGACGAATTGTTTATCAATCGTGTCGTCCTACGCTTATCAAGAGAGAAGGAAAGCAGTGCATGGCTAGGGTTCTAGAGATATGGTAATAAGTTGGGCCCGGTGCGAAGTCAACCTGCTGTTGAAATGAGATCATGGAAATGCCATGGTTTACGTTCGTTTATACGCTGCAACCGAGCCAGAACCTTCCCTTTCCGAGTGCAAAGGGACAGGGTAAGCAGATGATTGAAGCACTCCGTAAATGTCATGTGACTCTCTTGGCTTTCTTTTGGCATTTCATAAACAAGAAATTGGAACTGGCTTCTGTATTAGGTGTACGAATAAGTTTTAAAGCGTTTTAAGACAACGCAACATTAAATTTGAGTGAAAACAACAATACTTTTACGAATCGAAAGACGCGCCGTCATTATCAATCACCTCCCGCCATCGGTAGGGTGGCTGACGGATTCCAGCCATGAAGAATACTTCATCGTGTGACGCGATGAAGTCGTCAACCCATTTTTGCACTTCGTCACATGTCCGAAACCATACAGCAGACAAACCATATTACATCGATCGGAACAAATGATAGTCTGAAGGGGCTATGTCGGGACTATACGCCGAGTGTTCAAAAACTTCCCAGCCAAGCGTCAATAACGTTTCCTTGACCGATTTCCCGACGTATGGCATTGCGTTGCCATGCAGTAGTTTTACATGACGCAGTCCTTTGCCAATGAATGGGCGTTTCCGACAGATATCTTGGTTCAATCGCAGCAATTGTTGCTTGCAGAGGTCAGCAGTAACAGTATGACCATGTTCCAACAGTTCATAATAGAGCACACCCTTCATATCGCACCAGATGCACAGCAGAACTTTCTCGTAGTGAATATTGAGTTTCGGTGTCGAAGTCGTTGCTTTACCGCAGTCTATCCAGTGTTTTTTGCTTTTGAAGCTGTCGTACCATATCCATTTTTCATCACCCGTAACGATTTTCTACAGGAAAGACTTTTTGTGTTGTTTATTCAACAGATTCAAACACTTCGTAACACGCTCATACTTGTTGTTCTGGCTCAGGTCATGGGGGCACCCATTTTCCTTCCTTCTGAATATTTCCCATTGCGCGTAAACGATTTGAAATGGGTTTGTTGAGTTACCCCAGTTGTTCAGCTATTGGGTTCTCGGAAACGTAATGACTTTTTTTGGCACCCGATGGCGGTTGGGCGGGTTTGGAAGTACTAGTGCCATGCGCAGCTCTGTTATCGCTATGGCATTCGACAGGTGACAATTGCAGTTGCAGTCTAAAAAGACTAGTGAGCGATTTGGCTGATTTGCGGAGATTTGACATCAAGTTGAAGATGGAAGACCAAACTGTGAATTTTCGCTATATTTTACTCTTTTACTTCAGTGAAGGGAAGAACGCGCATCAAGCTTCTGAAAATTTGCGTGAATTGTACGGTGATAATGCTCTACAAGAACGTCAGTGCCAGCGGTGGTTCGCAAACTTTCGTGCTGGTGATTTTGACCTCAACCATGCTCCTCGGTCTGGGAGGCCCACCGAGGTTGATGACGACCAAATAAAAGCATTGATGGAGTCAAACCCACGTTACACGACACGAGAGATTCCAGACGCATTGCACATAAATCATTCAATCGTTCTCGACCACCTGCAGAAGCTGGGATACGTAAGCAAGCTCGATGTGTGGTTTCCTCATGAACTCAAAGAAGCTCAATTGACGGCGAATATAAGCATCTGCGATATGTTCATTATACGTGAGGAAAACGATCCTTTTTTGAAGCGACTGATAACTGGTGACGAAAAGTGGATTGTGTACAACAATGTGCTGCGCAAACGGTCTTGGTCCCGACGTGCTGCATCACCGCAAACGACATCCAAAGCAGACGTTCATCAGCGGAAGGTTCTGGTCTTAGTGTGGTGGGATTTTAAAGGTGTCGTATTTTTTCGAGCTCCTACCACGGAACCAAACAATCAATTCGAATATGTACTGTAGGCAATTGGACAGTTTGAACGAATCCATCATCCAGAAACGTCCAGCGCTCGTTCATCGTCGTAAAGGAGTTGTGTTCCATCTCGACAACGCGAGACCACACACAAGTCTTATCACCAGCCAAAAATGTTTGGAGCTTGGGTGGGATATGTTGGCACACGCAGCATACTCTCCTGATCTTGCGTCGTCAGACTTCCACTTGCTTCGTTCTCTTCAACAGTCCTTGCTTGGTATAACGTTCAATAGAGATGAGGCTGTAAATCAGCACCTTCTACAGTTTTTCGCCACGAAAGACAGGTCCTTCTATGAACGAGGCATTCTGCAGCTTACTGAAAGATGAGAAAAGGTTATCGAACAAAACGGGCATTATATCGTTGATTGATTTTTGTTCTTTCTATCAATGAATGACCTTTGCAAAACATGGCTAAAATACGTCATGACTTTTCCGACAACCCAATAGTTCTTTTTGCGTTTGAGACGAAGCTTCATCCAGCAATGGTTACAGTTCCTTCGCGGTTTTCGTCCTTCAAATTTGTGCGACCCTTTTCAAATTGTTGGCACTACTTTACAATGGCCGGGCGAGGCATGGGATTTCGTCCGCATACAGCTCAGACTTCAAGATGGATGTTAGTGCAATTTAGGCCCTTAGCCCACAAAAATCGAATATTTCCTTGCACTTTCAATTTGGAGTAAGAATCAAGTTGGTACCCCAACGAACTGCGTCATGCACACGCCTTACGCAGTTACTGAACTACAACACCTCCCGTCGGCAGCTGTGACGTACTGTATACTTCGCTCCCAAGCACACACGGTCCGATTACAATCCCACACCAGATGGCGCTAAGTGTAACTTACGTTTTCATTCACCTACGTACATATTTTTTACGCTTTCCAACTGTAAGTTTAAGAAGCGTTTATGCTATAGCTTTGTCCGTCTGTCAGCCCGTCCGCACGATAACTCGTAAAAAAAGGTTCGATTTCGATGAAATTTTAGTATGCTATAGGGGACTACCTGTGGACGAATCCCCTTCAAAATGGGCGAAATGGGGTCAGAGGTCTGGACACAGGAGCGGGATCCATTCCATCGCCCTTTTGCGTCATAACTTACGTAAAAATGCGTCAAATAGCGACAACACTTTATCATGTTGTTCCGGATGAATACCAAATCGGTTATCTTGAATATCATCGAAATGGGGAGAAGGGTCCGGACAGAGGAGCGAGATTTATTCCACAGCCATTATCCTCGTAACTTGACTAAAAGTGCTTCTATTGCAACAAAACTATAGTATGTTGTTCCGGAGCTGTACTGAACCAATTCTGCTTAATATCATCGAAATGAAGTCAAAGGTCTGGACACAGGAGCGAGATTTATTCCACAGCCATTGTCTTCATAACTTGAGTAATGATTTCTGGTATGCTGGAAAGCTTATCATAATCAATGCATTGCATAATTTTATTAACTTGTTTTTAATTGCCCACTAATAAGGAGCACCACATTCCAAAGCGGGAGTAATATAATTCCTCCCGCTTTGGAATCGTCTATTTGGAAATAGAAGCGACGAGTGCGAAAGCCAAGACATCTTTCAAGGAAGATCAGAATGAGAAGCGAAGAAGTTTATAAAATAGGTAATAGTCAAGCTTCGGTTAAGCCACACTATGTATGACCGCCGTGGTCGCTCCTCGATGTCGTGGTTTTCTGAAGAGCACTGATGGTATACATAGACTTCGAATTTAAAAAAAAATAGCAAAATTATTGCATTATGGTTGAAACTACTGAATATAAAGCTAAGGATTCCTGTAACTGTTACTGACCACTGTGCTTTATGATACCCAAAAGTCGCTGATACCTAACTATTAAAAAGGAAGCTTTCCCATTTATATAAAGTAGCAAACACACTTGCCCTTAAGTACCTTGTCAGGTTTTATGAGTAATATTATTGAATATTAACCGTTTCTGCAGTTGTTAGGAAGTTACATTTGTAGCCTGTACCTTGTCAAATTTGATTGTCAAGGCAAATGCCAAATGTAAAACATAGCTATGACCTGGCATATTGTATAATAAATGTCATTTTTCCATGACAAATGAGGTTAGCTTCTGCACAATAATTTTGCCGCATACGTTCACTTAACAATAATTTAAAAATTATAATTACAGTATTTCTTAAAAGGATAAACAAATTATTTGGTTGTCTAGCATTTTTAACATGTTTGTCTTTTAAATATTTCGTCGTCCCTTTTGAAGCCATTTGTGATAAGCTTGTTCAATGCACTGATTGTATACACTTTACCATCTTCATGGGTTGAGCTCCTAAGATCAGGAATTTTCGGGCCTTCTATTGAAAATTTCGTTAAGTCATGTGCCGGAAGCATGCGTGACCTCTCAGATGACAGAATAAGGTTCATTGTCGAAAATGTCCTTTCTACACATGCAGTTCCAGCAGGAAGCAGTAAAAGAAGCATAGCTGCAGCTGGCAGCGAAGGGAACATAGTGTTTCTTTCTGCACCGCATGCAAGCATTAAAAGATTGCTTTGAGTTTCAATATTTCCAGGGAATCTCCTGTGGATGCTAAACTCGTTCTTCATGTCATTTGCACTGGTTCCACACATGCTGGCAATTTTTGAACAGTCGGGGTTTTCCAGTTTTTTTTCCAAAATCTCATGAAACTTTCCGAATCCCTGAAATTGGTCAGAGAGTCTGTGGTTCATGTTTTGAATAATTTTCTTCTTGTAGCTGTATGCCAACTTCAACAAATCCTTATCTGTCATGTCGTTATCTTCCATTTTTATGTCATGTTCCTGAGCCTTTTCGTATGAACTTCCATTGTTTATAATATTTAATCACTGATTTCAATATCTTCAATGTGTTTTTGCATCGAATTTATCAGTACCATTGCCTCCGTTAAGTTTCTTTGGGAAGCCTGCAAGGATTTACTGAGACAAGCTAGTGGTGCTAAAGGAGTAGAAAGCAGCACGAGGATGAAAATCGTCGATTTCTTTTGAAACAGAATCAGAAGTCCCCCTGCATCATAATGAGTCACCACCCTGAATGTACGAGTAAATATTTTCTAAGGCTATACATATAGAAGCATAATGCTGTACGACTACTTGAACACTGCCTTCATATGACAACCATCTCGTTTCCGCTGGTTGAACAAGTTAATAAGGCATGTTATCGACTGCAATTTCTGCCATATGCAAAATTGACAACCTTTTGTGGCTTCCTCTGAATATATTGTACAGCTTGTTGAACACGCTCAGTTCTGTCTTGATGTGAGGATTTTGTCTGCAGGTGTGAAAAAGATGGCTTCAACAGTGTTCAAATAACAATAACGTGCAAGGTTTGTTGTTTTGAAATGAATAGGTGTATCTGAATGGATTTCTTGCGCAGATTCCGAAAATGACCTTCAAAACTCCGTATCACGTCAAGTTTTTTCACAAATGACGGAAATGTGAAAATAAAAAAAACGTTATTTTTTAAGGACATTGTTATATGGCAACGTTTGTAACGTGTGAAAATGTTCTCTGGAGGGGCGGAATGATTGTTTAAGAAATAGATAAACATAAATTTATAGCTGATAATGGAAATGCAACTGTTTTATCTGTATGACGTCACGATTTGCGCCACTCACAAAGCCGGAACGTGAGAGAATGTTATCTTGGCACGGCAGTATGACTCATACCTCACTCCACTGCTCCCTTCTTTCTATTGGTCACATGTGACGCCATTCGGGGGAGATCGTGTTACACTAGTCAGTGCAAAGAAGGGACTACTCCCGTTCGGTTGTTTCTTTGTGGCGTGTGCAATGGCTTCACGTGGTTGTGTAAATCATCCAGACATATTTTGCTACATATGTGGCTGATATACGACAGGACAAAGGCAGAGGCAAAATATTACGCCTTTCGTGAAAAATGCTTATTTTCAATACTTCGGCATTAAACTAGCAGATCGGGACAAAGTTTGGTCTCCTCACAATGTGTGCCGTGCATGTGAGGAGGGGTTGAAGAACTGGAAAAGTGGAAAAAGGGCATCAATGCCGTTCGGTGTACTCATGGTGTAGCGTGAGCCAAAATATCACAGTGACGACTGCAACTTCTGCACAGTGAATATCATGGGCCATACCAGAACCAGTAAGCGTAGCATTGTGTATCCCATCTGCCATAAGACCAGTGTCCCATAGTGAATCCATCCCTGTGCCATCCCCGTCCAATATCAAGCCACCAACAGACACCGATTCAGACGGTGATACAAGTGATGAGATGTACCAACTGGACAGCATGGAGGATGAAACCCCAGTGCCATTTACCCAGCATGAACTGAATGATTTTGTTCGTGATCTGAATTTACCTAAAGAAGCGCCAGAGCTTTTAGGATCACGACTTCAGGCAAAGAACTTACTATGTCCTAATACGAGATTCTCCTGGTACAGACACCAAGAAATAGAATTGGTTCCGTTTTTTGCCGAGGAAAGCGGTTTGGTATATTGTCGAGACATTCCGGCAGTCATGAAATACTTCAACATTAATTACAATTCAGGATAGTGGAGGTTGTTCATAGATGCCAGCAAATTCAGTTTAAAAGGTGTTTTATTACACAATACTAACATCCATCCATACATTCCAGTAGCAGATTCTGTGACTTTGAAAGAGGCATACGAGAACCTTAAATTACTGCTGGAAAGTGTGCAGTACAAGTTTCATGAATGGTCTTTGTGCAGGGATTTCAAGGTAATTAGAATATTGCTCTGCCAACAAGCAGGCTACACCAAATTTCCTTGCTTTTTGTGTGAATGGGACTCTAGAGCAAGGACGGAACATTGGGTTCGGCAGCAGTGGCCAGTCAGAAGTACATTCACACCTGGCGAAAAAAACATTGTTTCACTTCCAGTGGTTGATCCCTCGAAAATACTGTTGCCACCTTTACACATCAAACTTGGCTTAATGAAGCAATTCGTGACAGCTTTAAACAGAGAAGTAATTGCTTTCAGTATTTTGGTGGTAAGTTTCCATCAATCACGATGAAAAAATTAAAGCTGGCATTTTCATAGGCCCTCAAATACGAAAATTAATGGCAGACAACATATTCGAGGAAACCATGAGTGAGTGCGAATTGCGAGCATGGACTGCATTCAGAAATGTGGTACACAACATTTTGGGGAACACGAAGACTTCAAATTACAACACTTTAGTCGAGGACATGCTGGAATCCTATGAACAGCTTGGTTGCAACATGAGCGTCAAAGTTCACTTTCTTCATGCTCATCTAAATTACTTTCCTAACAATCTTATTGATTTTTCGGAAGAACATGGCGAGCGCTTCCATCAAGATATTAAAGTGATGGAAAAGAGATACCAAGGAAAGTGGACCGTACATATGATGGCCGACTATTGTTGGATGTTGAACACAGACTGTACGGACGCACACCGAAGACAATCCTAAAAGAGGAAGTTTGAAGGTGAGCCCAGTGGTGAATGTTAGGTATGCTTGCTTTTGAATATGTATTTATGTTTATCTATTCCTTAAACAATCATTCCGCCACTCCAGAGAACATTTTCACACGTTACAAACTTTGCCATATAGCAATGTCATTAAAAAATATAGTTTTTTTTTAATTTTCGCATTTCCGTCATTTGTGAAAAAACCTGACGTGATACGGAGTTTTAGAGGTCATTTTCGGAATCTGATCAAAAAAATCCATTCAGATACACTAATTCATTTGAAAACAACAGAAAAAAGTTGAAAAATTGCAGATCAGTGTAATAAATTTGGTGCATGTTCTTTCAGTATCCCCAGGACGCCACTCACATTTCCGCTAAAATTGGCACCGCCATCAAATAATACTGTAGAAATGTTTGCAGGATTCAAACCTGATCTTCTTAGCTCAGTAATCAACACATTTGTGATATGCTCTGCATTTGCTGATTGTAAGGTAACTGCAGATAAAAAGGTTTCTTCAATCAGGAATTTGTTATCTTCACCCTCAACAACGATATGACGAACACAAATACGAGCATTTCACGACCGTTGATGTCTGCGCTAGAGCCCTGCAGAGGTAATATTTTTAGGCCCCAGCTCGGCCCGGCACTACCAAGTTAATGCCAGGCCCGACCCGGCCTGGTGTCTTCTTTAGGGCCCGGCCCTCCCATTCAGGCCCGGCATAGGTTTCATTTGTTTAACTCGCACTTACTTTAACATAGACGGTATTTGTACTGTAACTTTTTGGAATAACTCGAAACTCGTATAAAAAGAGGGCATAAGCAAGTTAACTAACCCACCAGTAACCAGAAATTCGGCAAGTGCAATAAATAGCATTCAGTGAACTTTAGTAAATTATCGTCATTTGATAATCGGACCCTTCGAATGGTCAGATCACTGTTTATACAAGTCAAATACTGTCTTCTTCGACACTTTCGCCCAGAACATAATATAATCTGATGCTCAGTTACACACACGTACACACACACACACTAACATGCTTAATGGGTAATAGTTAATACAGCAAACTCTCGTACGCATAATAAGATTTCATGCTGTTGGCCCGACGTCTTTGATTTTAATTCTTCGGGTTCAGAATTTAACTCCCAAAATACAAATGTAATACAATTTTCCGATTGTTTTGCTCCTCGAACCTTTAATTTACCCAACACAGTATTCATACACTTCCTCATTAGCTCGTTAGATTTCTAATGAAAAATGTTCTTAAAAGTAATTTTCGTTGTACAAGTTTACCTACATGCTTCATCTGAAAACAAATTTTGCCTATTTTTGTTTTTTTTTTCTTTCAGAGTTTAACGACAACCGGGAGCAACTCGGAGGACTATAACCAGTCACTTGTCTCTAATTTAGAGTATTCATTCTAGGGAAGGGAGGGAGAAAGTTCTGTAAGACAAACACACCACCCATGCCTCATTCCGGACTCGAACCCGTGCCAACTTGTATGAATCATCGTCAGTGACCAGCACTAAGACACTGCACCACTGGCACGGTCAAATTTCGACTGCTCTTCTTTTGAGTTTATCGAAGAACTTTGGCAAAATGAAAAAGGTTTGGTGTGCAGCTTCATTTTAATTCGGCACATATACCTAAGATAAAGCATTTTACTTTTGCAAATATGTTATCGTCATCATAGTTCTACTTTGTCAATAAAAATTACCAACATTCTATAAGATATATCCTTTTAAGACACACATTTTCATATGCAAATCACACTTATTGAAGCAATGCAGTTTTGTGGCAAAACGATTTGCATATTTATATTGAATACGTATGTGTCCCCAAATAAACTGCTGGTTTAGGGACGCCACGCCCTTTTGTCCTCAAATCAGTGTTCCAATATCTGGTCACCTTAATCAGACATGACTGAATATGGAGGAATAACTTTCCGCCGTTCAGCAATTGCTCCTGTAACAGTTCACCTAATGCTTCTAAGAAATCTGTTACGTTAGTGGATGATAAGCAGTGAACATTCTGTGGATTAATTTTTTTTTCAAATAGCCAGATTACCAGATCTATCTACAAAAGCAGCGGTCGCAACTAGATCAGGCCAGTTCGCTGTCGTGTGGGGAAGTTCCGTTCTAAACAAAGCAGTATGCAAGTTTTAGCAGATCCTTAGTTGAGTTACTTTCTTTTCCTACCTGTTTATTGGAGTGCATAGATATAATTGTTTTAACATCCACACCCTCCAGTTTTGTGTTAGATGCAGCCAGGGTTATTATATTCGAAAGGCTTTTTAGTCATTGAAGAGATATTGCGTTTCAAAGGTATGTGCACACAGACTCAGCGAGAAAAAAAGTTCATACTTACATATAGTTCTTTCATATAAACAAAGTATATGAACGGAAAGTAAAAATGCAAGATGTTTCATAAAAACATTTGTGAATGATTATTTTGAATAACAGTGTAAACGAATTTCGTAGCTTCATTTGTTTGCGAAAGTAGACAAGTGAACTCTCTTTGTCGTTATCCTAATATTTCAGCAAAGAAATGTCTTGGACCTGTTGGATCCATTCCTGACTGCGCTACTGCACACACCAACGAGTAGAATATCAAATAAAAAGCAAAAAACAAGCCTTGCCTGGGCTTTTGAATAACCCCACAGTGTTAGCTTCCCACAAAAGTTTCGCTTCTCAACCTACTTCGCTAAGGAACGATGCGCTGTCAAAGCGCAACTTGCACTCAACCAAATGATGCGAGCTGGCCCAAAAGCTAATTTGTCGTCGCCATTGGGACTGCGCTGTTTGTCCAGCATTATAGTGAATGACAATCAAAAGTAAATAATGTTTAAGAAATTAACTGTATGTCTGTCTTCCTCTCGTGATCGTTTCTTCCTCTGTAAGAACTTGTCGATCATGCAGCTTCAATTTCTTTCGGATAGGATGTGATAAAAACATCCTGTTAAATTCACTCATGTTTAATGTCACATATTGCATATGTGAATAGGTGTGTATCTTTCATGTAAGTCATAAAAGCTGTCTACGTACGATAAAAAACATTATCCCTGCTGATACTATAGACTAATTTAAAAAAACTTTATTCACAAGTAAAAGCAAGTTAAAAGCGAGATCTTTCGGGATCCCTAGATCCCATCTTCAGGCTTAAGGCCATAAAGAACAACAAGTGGTACACTTATATACGATCAGGTTTCACCCATGATGCAACGCAGTGGGCGTTGACATCGGTCAACATAGCAAATCAAAAACAATCAATAGTTCGAAGATATGTAAGGTAATACAATATTGTTCGTAGTGGTTCCGGGCATATCGATGGGGATTAGTTTTTTCCATATGTGAGGAATGAATGACGGAAGTTCTGAGTTACAGCATAAAGGCCCATATGAATGGATATATAAGCTCTCGGAGAGGAAAACATTTCCCCTTGTTACTTTAGAGTTCAAAACCACTGCGTTCTTCCAGTCAGGTATTTTTTCCTCTTGGTCCACAGTTTCAGTTAGGGCTGTGTTGGTGGAGCCTGACCTCAAGTAATATTGGTGTTCCGATAATCGTACTTTTAAGGTCCTGAGAGTCGAACCTATATAATATTTCACATCCTCTGGATTATTAGGGTTGACTAAAGGTACGCGGTATACACCGGGTCTAGATAGATCGGGAATCACGTCACGATCAGTTCTGATAATAGAAAAGATGTTACGAGTCGAGACTCCAAAACCAAGTCCATATTTCTTGCATGTTTTTCTAAGGATTGTCACAAGTGGTTGAGAAAACTCAGTCTTGCCTATATACCGTAAAGTTGTTTTGGAGTAGTTAGGGTAGTGCATCGAGTTCGTTGAACTATATTCATGAAGCGTCCGAAGTACGAATCCGGGTACCCAAAGTATCGGGCCATAGTCCGAATGTACTTAAGTTCATTGTCCAGGGCCCCGGGTGACGACGAATGAGAATAAGCTCGTTTAATATGGAAGTAGAAGGAGGTAGATTTATGACAAATAGGGTTAAAGGACGAAAACGGAATCATACAGGGAACAGCTGTTGGTTTACGATACACAGAAAAACTGATAAAATTGGTATTTAAGTCTCGAGTGAGTAGTATGTCTAAGAAGGGGAGCTTGCCCTCAGTTTCCAGTTCCAAAGTAAACTTAATCGTGGGGAACTGTGAGGAGAAGCATTCGGTAAATTCCTCTAGTAGAGACATTGAATGTGGCCAAAAGACTAACATGTCGTCTACATACCTGATCAATAAAATAGGTTGAGCAGGAAAAATTGACATAACTAATTCCTCAAGAGACTGGAGGAAAATTTCCGCCAAAACCGGGGAAAGGGGGTGCCCATAGGTGCACCCTCCTTTTGAAGATAAATTTTGTCACCAAATTTGAAATAAGATCTCTTGGCTACCCTAATAATCCAGAGGATGTGAAATATTATATAGGTTCGACTCTCAGGACCTTAAAAGTACGATTATCGGAACACCAATATTACTTGAGGTCAGGCTGCACCAACACAGCACTAACTGAAACTGTGGACCAAGAGGGGAAAATACCTGACTGGAAGAACGCAGTGGTTTTGAACTCTAAAGTAACAAGGGGAAATGTTTTCCTCTCCGAGAGCTTATATATCCATTCATATGGGCCTTTATGCTGTAACTCAGAACTTCCGTCATTCATTCCTCACATATGGGAAAAGCTAATCCCCATCGATATGCCCGGAACCACTACGAACAATATTGTATTACCTTACATATCTTCGAACTATTGATTGTTTTTGATTTGCTATGTTGACCGATGTCAACGCCCACTGCGTTGCATCATGGGTGAAACCTGATCGTATATAAGTGTACCACTTGTTGTTCTTTATTGCCTTAAGCCTGAAGATGGGATCTAGGGATCCCGAAAGATCTCGCTTTTACCTTGCTTTTACTTGTGAATAAAGTTTTTTTAAATTAGTCTATAGCATCAGCAGGGATAATGTTTTTTATCGTACGTAGACAGCTGTTATAACTTAGATGTTCCTTTCGTGCGAAACACAGTTTTTATCGTGTGTATCTTTGTTTGTTACACAACCGAAATGGCGGGTGTTGATATATTTCTACAGAGGGGTGTCTGAAGGAATTAGGGGGTGTGTTGGGGGAGTGTTGGGGGTGTGTATAAATCCCTGACAGTTCTGTCGCTAGATTTTCTTCTTCTTTTTTTTTTTTTTTTTTTTTTTGAGATTTGAGGAAAACTGCTCCCTCTTCTTGAAGTTTACAGAACGGGAAAAAAAATCCTCACTCCAGAACACGCTTTTTCCTTTGGGAAGGAAGAAATGGGAGAACGATGCGTGCAGTTCTTTCATTTTATCTAACCTTAAACATTAATTTTACTTGAGAAAAATAATAATAACTAAATGAATTTTGAAAGACTTTCATTTTTTTTCTCGGAAAAGGGTAATAAACGATTTTCGTAAGTTTCTGTTCCAATTTAAAATCCTTGGCTTCCTTTTATTTTTTATTATTTTGTATCGGTCTTTCCAATTACTGAACGAGGGACTTTCATTTCACATATGAAGGTGAATTTATTGTATATGAATCTTTTTTCCCTCTTCTCTCGTTCAGTAGTTCGTTGTTTTGTTTCCAGTACTTTGGTCGATTTTAAGCTGCGACAGAAATGTCACCAGTTTCGGGTCTTTTCGTGGCTAAAGAGGCCAGTGTGTTCTATTTTTATCACAAGGTCAGCCCAGCGAGGAGACAGAACGGACATGTGTTCTTATCTTGCGTCATCCATGGCTCAATTTTAATGCAAAAATGCTACTAACCCCCATTGCAGGTTAACCTGTTGCTAAGGGCGATCGTGAACCAATGAGGGCAGCAGGGTCAAAGGTCGAGCCAAACCAAGAATCTCCAATGAGAAAAATCGCTCTGTTGTTGCTCGCTGACCACAATGTAAGGATATGAGGGGATTCCCGGTGTCCGTCGCCAGGACTTTGGCCGGTGAAAATGAGGACTTTGGCCGTTGGAAAAAATTTGGCCTGGCTGGGAATCACCTTAATGATGGACGATAATGATCTGGAAGCAGCACCCGATTCCAAGTACCCACCTGCATTGCGATGGTAATTAGGTGCATCGGGTATAGCACCAATATAAGGTGAAAGTGCCAACCCAGCGAAGACGACAGTTTAGACCTGGTGGAGACTACCTTAGCGGCCAATGAAAGGGCCCCAATCTTGCGTCATGCATGCCACGAAGCAGAGAGGAATTTGCCCCGCTTGACCGAGCAGTGAAATTTAGAGAGCTATTCTAACCACAAGATGCTTGCTTGCAGTACCCCGGGTCCAAGTACCCAATGAGAAGAGCCTCTGCAAAAACGGACCCACTCCCAGTTGTTACCAGTCAACTCGAAATTATCGGCTGTGGCGGACCCCATGGGTGTTGTGCGGGTGAGGACTCAAATCAGCCAGTAAATGTTGGAACTTCCAAAAAAAAAAATTAATATTAATGAAAATAAAAAAAAAGCCATAGCCACGTAGTCTACACAAGGTAACTTCCTACTTTATATATTTTTTGTTAAGACACTGGTCGGTATGTGCTTTTGTTCGGAGCAGATCGAGGACAAATTTGTGACAAATTTTGTTGAGGCTGTGCTTTCAATTGAGAAACATCTATTGTTTCAAGAAGGAGATAATTGAAAATTGGAATATTTTGTATCAGAGGAGGTTTAATATTTTGTGTTTGGGTGTTTTCGGCAGTTACATAGCTTAGTGTGTACTCAGAGTTTTGTTATGTCCATTTAGAAAAGTAGAATTTTTATTTTGGGCTATTTAAATATTATGTTGTAGTTCCTTTGAAATTATTTAACGTTGGGTATGATAGTAACACAGCTCTGGTTTCAGTTGTAATTTACTTCGGGTCAGTTAAATTTCAGAAGAAATCTAAATGTTTTCGTTCAGATTTGTTTTTTTAATTTTGTGTTTGAGTGTGTTTTGGGAATTAAACCTCATGTTTAAGTTTTATTTTTGGTAAAGAAACTTCATGTCATCTTTTATGTGCAAAAAAAAAAAAAAAAAATTACGTGTGTTAATGCAGTGGTATATGATTTCATAATTTTGGTACAGACTATCATGAGCACGAGCAACCTCTCAGACCAGTATTTCTTTAAGCGCAATATAAATTTCCATGTGAGGAATGATGTTTACCTGCAGTAAGCTAGATTTGTATTTATGTGTAGAAGTGGTACTGTGATTTTCACGCAGTTCAAATTTTCTAAGAGGCAGTTTTTTTGGGGGTTTGATGCTTTGGTGAATTTAAGTTGTAAAATTATTCTTTAAAATTTTGTAGTAGTGTGGGCTTGTTTCCAATATCAGTCAGTGTATTTGAATAACAAATTTGCACGAGAGAGGAGACATTAAAAGGCATGCATGTTCGACTAGAGTTTTTCTTTAAAGTGGTAGCCTGGATCTCTGTTACCTGTTTGGATTCTTCGATAGGTGATTTTTTTGCAGATGGTGTTTCGGCGATATAGTGTGTTTTCTCTTGGAGCTGATACGGTGTATTTTTCAGGAAATGATGGTATTAGTGGTTTTTCTCTGGATGCTGTGTGGCCAGGAAATGGTGTTTTGCGACAGGTGACCCAGGAGGTAATTGGGGGATTCTTTCCCGGTCAAGGTGCTTTCCATGTTGAGATAGGTTTCGTGCTCGAAAAGGTGATTATGAAGATAATTGGGAGATTGTCTACCTGGTTAGTAACCTCAGTAGGCCAAATTATCCTGAAGAAGTTTTTCCGAGCAAGGTGTGCTCGTGTGTGTTGTTCCAAATACAGTAGTTAACTGAAAGAAAACAATACAGGGTGATACGTCACATTTGTTTTTTAAATTCCCATCTCAGTACATGGGTTTGATTTAATTCACGACCATATCTTACATTTAGCCCTCAAGTGATATTCCCTCAGAGTGAAATATTGTTTTCAAAGAAATTTGAGTCTGATTAAATTAAATTTTTGTATAGCCAGTGTATGAGTTATTAACTTCATGGATCTTTTGAATTAGGTGAACAACTGCATAACGAACTTTTGAAAATGTAGGTTAAGTTGTGTTATGAGTTACATGCCAGTGAGTGTTGTGTATTTTGAATTTTGGTGAACGGTAAGACCGTAAGGGTGGCTATAGGTATCTGTCCAAGTTCAGGATTATTGTAAATCAGTATTTGCTTTTCTTATCTTTGCATTTTAAGGCATTATGTAGCCAGAGCATGCTAGTGTTAGGAAGGTTGTATGGATTTCGTGTTGTTGGTGTGATATTTCTTATTAGTGTTGCGAGTTGATGAAACATGTTTGAGTTACTCTAGTAAGCTATTGAGTGCAATAGTGTCGATTTGGTATCTAGATGTTATTTTGTATCAGTTAATGCTAGTGTTCAGTGCTATGTGATTTTAAGGCAAATTTTCCTGTTAGTGTAGAATTGTTTACATTTGGTTATCTATAATTTTTACTCAGCTATTGTAATTCTAAAATTAATGTTATCTAAGAAAGCTAGTTTGAGAAGGTGGCCCTGAAAGGTAAATGCATCTGTATTGTATTCATATCAAGGTCTAACTTTATAACCGAGACGGAGAAAAATTGCACTTCAGCTGTCAAAACCTGTTGAGTGGTTTTATTTGTTTTCGATAATCATGTTTTCTGAGTAAAAGAAACTTAAGCTACGGGAAAGGGATAAATTTGATTTTTGCGTTATGGAAGTTTTGTGCTACGAGCTATAGGGGCTATCCAAAATAATGGAAACACTTTGAAACAATAATTGTTACGCTTCTAATATGGTATGGGAGCACCCTTGGCATTTACAACTGCTTGAATCCTCCTTGGGGTGGACGCATGCAAGTCCTGGATGGTGGTAAGGTGTATTTTGTACCATTCGTCGTGCCGAAACTGCTCCAATTCCATGAGAGACGCCGGAGGTGGAAAACGGGATCGCATTCTGTTTTCCAACACAGACCACAGGGGCTCATTGATTTTAAGTCCAGTGATGGAAGATGTGCAACTTCATCTTCATGTTCCTCAAACCATGATTGAACAGTTCGACTTCTGTGAATCGGGGCATTATCATCTTGAAAGGTGCAATCCCCTGACGGAAACAATGTCTGCGCCATTGAATGCACATGGTCGGCCAAAAGAGTGACATAGTCACCGCTAGTGATTCGTCCATGTAAGGTAATAATGGGACCTGCCGCAAACAACGAGATCCTGGCCCAAACCATTACGAAACCGCCCCCATGCTTCACTGTAGGAAGGAGAAATCTGGGTTGTTGGCTTCTGCGGGGAATCGCACGTAAACCCGTCCTGTGATGGGGAATAGTGAGAAATATGATTCATCGGAAAACAAGACATGTTTCCATTGATCCGCAGTCTTCCTGACACCACTGTAGTCTCAGTTTCATATTCACCTGTGACACCAGGGGTTTTGCAATCGCAGTTCTACCGTGAATATTGTGCTGATGCAATTCCCTTGACACGGTATGGGTCGACACTGGGTTTTGGAGATGTGCATTAAGCTTATCAGTCACTTTCGTCGCCGTGGTCTTCCACCTTGCGGTTACAAACTTCTTTAATGTCATCCTGTCTCTCGCAGTGACTTTGGTTTTCCTTCTACAGTTGTGTCTCACATTGTGCCGTGAAAATTGTATTCTGTTATGATCTTCGACACGGTACCTCTCGATACCCCCAATACCTGTGCTACTCTTGTTACCGACGCTCCAACCAGACGGGTTCCTACAATCTGTCCACTTGGGAACTCCGACAGGTCACTCATTGTGCTTTCACCTTGAACGAAATTATGCAAACGCCGATTTGCAATGCAATCACACACACCCTTGAACTATAAACAACACTTTTTACAAACAAAATTGTAGCTACATGTTAGTTTTACTCAAAAAGCAGCACATACCAAAGTCACTAGCGAGGTGTTTCCATTATTTTGGACAACCCCTGCAAATATTTTAGAATAATTTGTGAGCTTCAAATATGTGAGATATTATGCTAATACGAGTAACAAAGTAGTATGGTTAAAATTCGTCAGTTCCTAAAGGCCAAATTGTTAGCATACTACTTTTCCAGCTATAGTTAAGTTTGGTTGAGCTTTCGGCCTGCCATGATAATTTACAATTTAGTGCAAATACTTGTTGTTAAGAATTTAAGAAACATCACATATTGTGTGTAGAAATTTTCGTTTCTTTTGAAACACCTAAACTGTGTGTCATCGTATATTTTTTGTAAGGCACAGCGGCCAAAGTTAGAAATTTTGAAAATGTGGAAGTTGATTGTGTTCAAGCAGCATATATTAGTAGACATGGTAATTCCTCGACTTAATGAAATGCTTTGTTTTCCTTCTGGTTAAGTTTTTACAATAAAGGCATACCAATGTAGCCTTTCGAAAAACCCAAACTATGTGCAGTGAAAAATATGTGTTCAGGTTGAGTTCTATCTCTTGGTTCCATGTTATCTCCCTTAGCGTGCCTAAGGAGAGGTAAGTTCCCAGGGTTGTTTGTGATTTAACTACAATGTATTTTGCCATAACCATTTCAGAAAAACAACTTCAAAAGTTATTTAGACGTGTGCACTGTCACCCATGAATATTTAGTGTCACACATTGGTGCATATGTAGTACCTTTTTCATACTTACAGGATTTTCAACTCGGCTAGACGCAAACAAACACCAACAAGCAACAACGTTTGGATTTTAAAGCAGTGTGTAATTTATTTATCATGGCCTTTGTTTGAAAATTTTAAATGTTTCCAAATTCATCCCCCCATTTCCCAAGTTTAGTATTTATATAATTTTCTAAATCAACCGTAATCAAACAACAACTTCTTTCAAACCCCTACTTAACAATAGCAAAAGCATCTCGGTAACATCCCCAAATTTTTTTAAATTAAAATTTGAAAACATTATGCATTAAAACATCTGGAAGAATTTATGAAGATTATTCCAGCTTGTTTACGACGTCACAAGATGATACGTCGTCGAAGTGTAACGTCACAAGATGGTGCTGGGCATAAACAAATGTCTGTTCCTCCATGACTCCCATAACGTTTCAACGTGATTGGTCAAGCAGCAAATATTTGTTGCTCATATTTTGCAATATTTGTTGTCAAATGTGCTCATATTTTGTAATATTTGTTGCTCATATTTTGCAATATTTGTTGTCAAATGTGCTCATATTTTGTAATATTTGCTGTCAAATGTGCTCATGCTTTGCAATTTCTTCATTTTTTTCTGACAATATGATGCTAATTCAACGCGGGGTAAATGCTGGGAAGTCCTTTCGCATCCAGTCATTTTATTAGGAACCGCATAGCGAGGAAATACGTGGTCAAACTCATGCTTATATGAATGATAAGAACATAGCAACGAGGTACTACTGTCTGCTTTTTATGCTGATGTTTCATAAATTACTTATTTTACTTATTTAATTTTTATATCACGTTTGAACTGATCACCCAAAGAGCCCACAACTTGTAGGTTGGACCGTTTCATGCTTGTAGTAAATATGGATGAAATGCAATGTTGGGTTATAATTTCGTAGGAGCACCTGCAGATTCACATTGACGAGAAATCTCACTACATGTACTGATTGGTTTTAACCTTACAGTATTTAAATACCTAATGATTTAATTTTAACACAATTTGGTAAATGAATTGTATCTTACAATATTTTAACTTACAAAATTGTAGTCATATTGTTTCCCAATCACACACATGTCACATAGTTTTCCACAGTGGTGAGAAACTTTACCAATGTACAATATGTAACAAGTCATTTACACAGAAACGTTATCTATCAGCTCATCTATCGATTCACACTGGGGAGAAACCTCATCAATGTGACCTTTGCAACAAGTTATTTTCAAGTAAAGAAAATTTGACAAGTCATCTGCTAATCCTTGTCCATTTACATGCATGCTTTGAAAAGTGTACATTTTATGGATGTTCTTCAACTATGTCAAGATATTTTAACACCTGTTAGTGAAATTTATCTTTTTGTACAGGGTACGTAAAATCTGCCAAAGGCATCGCATGTCATAAAAAATTTGCATGAGTTTACCCGTAAATCGTTACTGAGTTTGTTATCAGCCTAGAGGTAAAACCTAATGTTCTGAAAACGGTAACGAATTTAAAAAAAGGGAAAATCCAAATTCATATTTTACAAACTACAAAAATACGCTTGTTCATGAGAATACCAGTCAGTCCCTAAAAGCTTACTTTGACATTTTAGTACATAGGGCATATTTCCGTTTGTTTCTCGGAAATCTATAAAATGAACACTGATTTGTGGAAGTCTGGTGATTACAATACGCGGCAAAACATAAATCCATATCTAATATATTCAGTTTACCTTAACAAATCAATTTTACAGGACTACCGTCAGCCGCCAACGATAAAACTAACGTTAGATAACATGTAAACAAAGTGTGCTTATGTCTACTCGCTGTTCAGTTACGGCACGACTTTGACGACGTATTCCGACACGCTGCTATGGTGCAGTTACAAAGAAACGTGGTGATTAGGACAGTGACGTCACAAAGCAATCACCGGAAGTGTAGGATGAGCATAACCTTTTTATCTACTAATCTTGTGCTGAATGGAGGCAAAGGAAATGTAACCACTCGCTCAATCTTAACAAAAGGGAACTGACTGAAGAGGACCTTGCGAACTTTATTTACACCAGTGTGTGAGTGATTGTTAGAATTTTAAAACATACAGTTTGCTTTTTGTTTCTTCAATTCATTGACCGCGATGTACAGCGGAAGCTACAAGTAGTGGCTTTTCCTAATTTTTCAAAAGAAGAAACGGAAAGTAGGCTAAGCACAAACACATCACACAGTAGTACATACTCTATCTCAAGAAACTGAAACACAGACTAGGAATATTACCGTTAGACCATGGAAAGACGTGCTGAAGTCTGTTGTGACTACATGATCGCACACAGGCGGAAGGGAGGTGGGGGAGAGGAGAGGAACCCCATGAATACCAATCGTTTGAGTTGAGAGTCCTCTAGCTTTTTGGTGAGGGCAGTGCTGAATTTTTGACTTGTTCCATCACTGGACATGGGCAAATGCTGAGAAGGAGCTAGAGTTAAGGAGCTGTTGTATATTGGCACAGTATATATACTTTGAATTCAAACATTTGGTGGAGCTGACCAATTCCAAAAGACCCTCGTTCATATACACTCAGTGAACAAAGCATTACATATACATATCTAATAGCGTGTTGGTATCCTCTAGTGCAAATAAAAGCCTGTACACGCTGAGGCATCGACTATACCAGATTCCGTGGGTTTTCAGAGGTAATGCCAGCCATGGCTGCTGCGGCATTATCCAGAACTCCGCCATCTACGTCAGGATTGGATCCATGGATCTGACATTCCGCTCCAAATCATCCTATAGTGCTTCCACAGGGTTTAAATCTGGGGAACCCGTGGAACCACTGGACCATTCCAAACTCAGATGAGTATTTTACGAGCCGTGCCTGGGTGGTTGTTTCCCGGTGGGACGGCGCACTGTCCTGCTGAAACATTCCATCGGCCGCAGGATGCGCGAAGTCCATGAAACAGTGAATGTAATTAGCCATCGCATGCTAGCAGCGCGTAGCGGTTACAGACTTCTCCAGAAACACTGAGGGACCTAATGTGCCACATGAGAAGGCTCCTTAAACCATACCAGATCTACCACTGCCTTGAACAGAGAAAACCTGGTGCAATTAGGCCATGGCCTCACGCTGTCGACGCCAGACCCGTACCCTCCCGTCAGCTCGATACAGCTGAGAACGGAATTCATCTGACCACGTGACCGACTCTGATGAGCTCCAGTTTTGATGTTTCCGGTACCAGGCTAGAAGAAGCGTCTGATGACAAGCAGCCAGTTGTGACACACGAGAAATGCGTAGGCTCCGGTAGCCTAGGGTATGCAGCCTGCGCCATACCTTTCGCTCGCTGACGCTGCTTGGGCCATTTAAGCTGGATGTGATTTCCTCCGCCATTGTAGACTATCCTGTAGGAGCCAGGATAGTCTGCCTCGACCCCTGACATCATTGGCGTATGGTCACCACCGCTTGCTCTCTGGACGTTGGTACGTCCGTCGAGGGTAAACTCGCGGTACACCCTTGATACCGTTGCCCTAGGGAAGCGGATCCCAACCTTTCTGACTCGCGGAGCCCACTTTAGAATCAATTTCTATGACGCAGCCCCTTAGGCCTATCCTATGTCTTACAAGTTAATGGTGTTTAGGTGTAGTGTTACGGGGGGAGGAAAGGGGGATAGATAGTAAGGGAATGTAAAGTAAAGGGATATCTAAAATAAACAATTGCGCAATGTCCATGCAATGAAATTCAATTTTAAAAACTTTGAAATTTACCATAATATTTCAATTTATTCTCAAATACCACCAATACACATGATAATGTCAAAACTTGGCTATACATAAAAGTTCTTCCAAAGTTCAATAAATCAAACCATTTGCGTTACAACAGATTTTACATTATTGGTGAGAGCAACAATAAGGTTCATACAATATAAACTCAGTTCCTCCAATTTCATCATTACATCTAATTTAATTCAAATACATATTAGTTCATTACTTGTTATTTGAAATTTTTATTATTGATTATAGAAGACAATTACTATTTGATTTTACTAACTACAGTGCAACTAAAGTGCACTGTAGTGTAAACATAGGCCTAAATTAAGGCATAACGTAAAATAACGTATAAACGTTTAATGAGACACATGTGGTTGCATTTTTTTGCACAGTTTGCTTATTTTAGGTTCAACTGTTGAAAGTTGCATACGAATGTCTGGTCCTGCAATTAAGCGGCTTCTGTATTTTGTTTTGGTACCTGTACAGCCGGTGAATCCCTCTTCACAAAGATATGTAGCTGAGAAAGGCAGCAATACAATAAAATTTTGCTTTCTCAGACAAGATTTTGAATTTATCTTGTAAATGCAGCCCAAACTCTGGTAGGCTTTGGTTTTGAAACGCGATTTTTAGTTCGCTGTGAGATGTCAAATGTATGAGGACTTTGTATTCCGCTGAGTTTAAGCTGGGTGATTTTTTCTTCACGCTGAACACATTCAGGACCCATTTAAAGTCATCAAGCACCTTCTCTTGAGCTGTCGGAAAATAATGTTCAAACGAGTTTTTCAAAGCTTTGACATCCGCCTGAATATTTTTATGTATATTTTTCTTGAATCTTGATGTCATTTTCATTCAAGAAGTTTTTTGTAAGAGGGAAGAAATCGATATGTTCCTTTTCCACGCACTTCAACCAATACGTAAGTTTCTTCTTAAAAGAAGACACTTTGGAGTTTGCTTCAAAAACTGTGGCAGTTTTTCCTTGCAATGATAGATTCATTTTGTTCATTTTGCTAAAAATGTCGGCCAAATACGCCAATTTGTACACCCAGTCTTCATTATTTAAAACCGTCGCTAATAGAGCGTTATGGTTCATCAACTATCCTGCTACATCTGCACGCAGTTTCATCAAACGTGTCAATGTTTTTCCGCGAGAAAACCACCTTACTTCTGTGTGCAGCAAGAGGGACTCATGGTGGCTTCCCATATCTTCACATATAACTTTGAAGAGCCTACTTTTAAGAAGTCGCGATTTTATACAGTTTAATGTTTTTATAGCATCATTCAACACCATCATAAGCTCAGAAGGAATGTTTCTCGAGGCTAGCGCGTGTCTATAAAGATCGCAATGGCTGCTGGAACATTTCTTTGCCGTATCTTTAATTTTGGCAATGGCTCCAGCATTGGGACCCATCATTTCCTCTGCACCATCAGTGCGTATATCTGCACAGTTTTCCCATGGTATTTCATTTGATTATAAGAATTCATACAGGAGATTAAATATTTCACCCCCTCATGTGTTGGTTGGTAGTGCTCCGCAAAGAAGAAGGTCCTCCTGATAGCTTTATAAGTAAACATAACGAACAAATATCATTAAAAATTGCAACCCGGCACCGTCAGTCGATTCATCCATTTGTAGTGAGAATTTGGTACACCTGATGCGACTGATAAGTGCCTCTTTTACGTCATCAGCCATATCGCTGATTCGTCTAGCAACGGTGTTATTTGACAAAGGAATGTTGGAGACTAACTTAACAGTTTTGTCATCAAGCAAACACTTGACAATATCAATTGTACAAGGTTTAATAAGAGTCTCTGCAATGGTATCAGCTCCACCAGCTCGAGCTACACGGTAACTTATTACCGTAGCGAACAAAAGTATTTGGCGAAACACTTTTTCGACCATAATTTTTTTCTGCTGGACCAAATCGGGTCATTTTAGAAAATGATATGTGTTATTCAGTTGTAAACATGACCCATATGCAGATGGATCGGAAACCTTAGCGCAGATCAGGTACCGAGCTTAATCGCAAAGATCATACAAACTGACCCACAAAGTAGGTGTGTATCACATTCATTTAATGCAACGATAACAGAAAACAAGTACGAGAAAACGACAAAACAATAACTAATATTTAGTGGGATAACCACGAGACTTAATGACACCTGCACAACTGGCCGGCATCGAGTACACTAGCTTCTCGATGGTGACCTGCGGAATTCGCGCCCATTGTGCAGACAGCTGGTCGAACGTCTGGGCCCTATTCCGGCAGACTTTCTTCGTACATCGTCTCTCCAGCTCCTCCCACATGTGCTCGATGGGGTTGAGGTCTGGAGATTGGCTTGGGCAGTCCAGAAGTGGGAACTGTTGCTGCTGGAAGGCTGCCTTCGCTACTGTGGAGGTGCGCTTCGGGTCGTTGTCTTGCTGCATGATCCATCCGGGTGGCATGTTTTGGTTTGCCCATGGGAAGACATCGTTGATGAGCATGTTCCTGTAGCTCTGGACGGTCATTATTCCGTCAATCTTGATGATTGGGCCCATTCCATTGCGAGAGAATGCGCCGTAAATCATGAGCGATCCTCCTCCGTTCTTGACAGTCGGCTGAATGAACTGGGCGTTGAATCTGTGGCCAAACGGACGTCGTACGTATCGGATGCCATCACTTCCGAACAAGTTGAACTTGCTCTCGTCGGTGAAAAGCACCTTACTCCAGTCCACCGCGGTCCAGTGTCGGAGACAGCGGGCGAACGCGATTTTGCTCGTCGATTCTTGACTGCGATGAGTGGTTTCTTGGCGGGGCGTCTTCCATTCAATCCACCAGCAATGAGACAACGAGAGATGGTCATTCGGCTGACGTTCAGGTCGTCGCTGTCGCGCAATTCGGTGGTGATCTCCACAGCAGTCAAAGTGGGATCAGCACGATATCGACGGAGGATGCGTCTATCCGGACGCAACGTAGTGGAACGAGGCCTACCACATCGAGGACTGTTCTCGACGGTCCCAGTCTTCTTATAACGTTGCAGGATAGCTGAAATGGACTGGTGTCGGATCTTCAGGGCTTTCGGAATGTCGGTAACGCGCATACCGGATTCCATCATGTTCACGGCCGCCTGGCGAGCTCCAACAGGGATATCAGCCTTTTTACCCATTTCTGAAAACCTAAGATTGACTTATTATGAACACTACACATCACAAAACCCACAAAAATCGCAAGAAAAACATTATTACATGCAGCAAACAAATAGGTAATAATTGGCGACTCTTGAATATGGCCCATTTCGAACGACAAATTCGCTCTGAGCGAAATACAAACTACGCGGCATTGCAACCTACAAATCAACACATATCATATCCCAAAATGACCCGATTTGATCCAGCAGAAAAAAATTATGGTCGAAAAAGTGTTTCGCCAAATACTTTTGTTCTCTACTGTAAGTACGAAGCTTCCAGTACTTTTCCATTATTGGTTTCAGCAAGTGTTGTCATAGTTTTCGCCAAAATTTCGTTGCAGTTCCTTTTGAAAAAATCAGACGGTTTATCTTTAAACTCGGGATGGTTTCCCTCGAAATGACGCCGCAGTTTAGCAGGAGAACATGGAACTGTTGGTCATCACATTTCCACAAATCACACAGAGAGGCCGACCATCATTTGTTCCTGTGAATCCCATATTCAAATAACTTTCTTCGTATTTTGGTTTTTATTGGGAGGTCTTTCCTCCACTGCACCACTTCTGTCGCGTTTTGCAAACAATCATTGAGGTGACGCCGCAGATTCAGAAACGGTTTCTTTTGCGGAAAGCTCTTCTGACAAACAAACGCTGAAGTGTATTGCTTGGTTATCATCTTTTTTTGTCGTTGGCTCATGTGGCGAAGTAATGGAGTGAGCTGCTGGTTTGTCCTCCTTTTCAAATGTAACATATGTTTTCTTCAAAGTACCTGTTTGAAGCCAGTGATCCATGCCTAGAAGAAAATCACACAAGAATATGAGAATAACCGACATTATCTTCCATAACCAAGAGTACAAAATAAAGCAAATAAACATTTTATGAAAAAATACAAATACTTTAGTTCGGGGTTCGAACGTACAAATAGAACAAAACACAACACTTTATTAATGAACACTTACTAACTACACAACTAAACACTCACAAAGAGATCCAACGCAGAGAAAATTCGCAGAAGAATCGCCAAGGAATCACAATGTTATCGCTATGAAAATTCTCTGTGAAGTGACTCCAAATGGCAAAGAAGAAGAACAATTCCTAGCTTAGGTTCAGAGACCCGAACCCACAGCGCTATGCGCCTTTTGGCAGGTGAAAGTGAAAATAAGAAAATTTGGAACAGATTGCCCTAATAGTATAGCACGAAAGAAAAGTATAGAAAAATTAGAGCGGAAGGAGTGTCCGGTTTCCCGTTAGGTAGTGAAATTGTAAGCTGCCCTACCTACTTACCTGCAACAACAAGCTATTCAGAGCAATATCTCTCCCCGCAAGAAAAATGCCCGGTAAGCACCGCTGCCACAGATGAGTACATGGGAAAAGGAGGGGAATGATATGGGAAAGGGGGAACCTGAAATAAAAAAGACATCACACACAGAATAAGTTTCCCAGAGGGATATCGAACGTTCAACACCGGATGAAACAAAACTGGCCGTTTGCTCAGTTTCCCTCTTGGATTCGGCTATTTGCTCAGTTACTCAGCAGCCAATTAGTGAAAAGATTTTTTCCCATTGGTTTACAAATTTTTGCTCAGGTATACTTTTGCTGATTCTCGCCTCCATGGTGAGAGTAACCATAGCTGAGGGGGTGTTAACACAAGTTTCCACCGATTGAGGTTTAAGTTACTCATTTTGAGTAAGCAACAGAAAAACCAAAACAAAAAAGGCCACAATCAAGATTTTTATTTATTATTTAAGGAGACGGTAGAATAAGGGCCAATCATCCCCCCCCCCAAAAAAAACTCCTGATTTCAAATTCTTGTTTTCTTCACATGGGTGAAGAAAACAAGAATGAAGAATACCTTCGCTCGATCCCAGTTATTTTTTATTTTTTTTTAAGTATAACTATGAATTGGATTCTTTTCAAGAATTTTACTTAAAATAGCTTTCCGCCTTTTAAATTTGTCAGTATCATTGGCAACATAATTAAGGGGTGACTCCAAATTGAATAGCCAGCCTCTATTTATATAAGGCTAAGTTTCGAGAAGCTTCCAGCGGATTCCAGGAATTCTCGAAGGTTCGAGAATAAGCGAGAAACTTCTCGAATGTGCAGTTCCAAGAAATCACTCGGACATTCAGTTCCAGGAAAAGCCATTAAAACGCGGCACGCGCCAGGGTCTGCGCGACAGGCTGGCGCCCCGCTCAGCCTCGTCGTCTGCCCGTCTTTCGTTACAATAATTTTGGAGCTAGTGGCAGCAGAATGACCAAGCGTCGTCTGCTAGAGGAGGCGCGAAATTCAATTTTGCAAATTTCCGTTCGGAATGTAATCCTAGTTTTCTTATTTTGATTCTACTTTTTGTTTCTTATTCTTTAATTTCATTCAATTTTTGTTTATTTTATTTTCCTGGAGCCGCCGCGGAGCACAGGTTTGGAACCACTATCCTAGGGAATCCTAGGATTCTTACCACTTGGGCTACTGAATGACCCTTTTGCCTTGCACTGACAATGCGTCCACGATCACAGCCACTCAGATTACCGCGTTTAGCCATGTTCGTTGATTTCGATACACTGCTAGGAGGCCCTGCTGTCCACTTGTTTATCACAGTGCTCAGTTTGGGCCAGTTCCACTCTGCGCAGGGGATGCCATGTCAACTGCCCATCACCTCCAACTCTTATGTTTGGTCTACTGAGTGTAGAACTGGAAAGCTACAGAACGTAATATGAGCTTTTACATGGAGGATAATACTGAGATTCTTCAAATAAGTAGCAGTAAATAAACCTATAACAAACATCCTATTAAAGTTCATGCTAACATTTTTCGTCTGTTTCACTTTCAGTTCGAGCAACAGCAGCAAACCTGTTTCACACCCAACTTGTGTTTACAAACTGTGATCTCTCGTGTGTTTTTTCTCCGCAGTTATCCAAAGTAAACCTTTGCTTGAAGGTAACAAGCTTAGGAAATTAACGTTCTATCGTGTATTCATGCAACCTTTTTTTTTCAGTTTTTCTTATTTCGGATTTTAACGACGACCGCTTTTTTTGTTTCAGAGTACATCCAAAATAAAAATAATATTATGAATTTTACGTCTGCCCAATTTCAAAGACTTTTTATGAATATGTGCATATATATATCTGCTTGTCTTTTGTTTCAGAGTACTTGGAACATGTCGGTTGCCTAGCAAAACCCAATGACCGCGCTCCAGTGTGTGGAGATCTAGTGTACCCGGATAACATACTTGACAATTTCCCTTGTGGGTAGGTTGAAACACGCAGTCGTTTTCCTTAAATCCTTTTTATTTACTGTAAATATTATTATACTAAATTGTGGTGTAGGGTTTCTGTTCGTCCACTGTGTTTTGGAATGAAAATCTATGGTGTATCTGCATATAACTGAACATGCTCTGAAAACTGCAATTATTTAATGGAAGCCTGCATTTCGAAGTAACAAACAGAGCTCTGGAGAGAAAGGAATTTGAAATGGCGAGGCAGAACATCATTCCACCAAGCAGACAGCCTGTGAAAAACTTTTAGGATCACACCAAAAAGAGTGCCGGAGTGGCGTACACCCATAATGATGCCAGCGGCCATTGGTTCTCAAGGAAAATTTTCTGTCTCGGCGGTGTAAGCAGCATCTAACAGACATTAACGTAGCCAGTAAGATTGCGTTTAAGGGCGGAACAAAGCAATTAAAAATGATTGGACGGAAAAAGGGATCTCAGAATTTAAGTGAATTCCGCTAAAACAAGAATGGGATAATATTCCAATCTTTACTGAGGCATGCTGACATATTGCATGTTTTTTGGTTAAAAGTTTTTGCAATAGAACCCACACATGTAGTAACAAGAAGCGTAGTTCCAGCAACAAGTGCAAGAAGAAGAGATTAGTAAGTCCTCGTTTCAGATGGCAAGCTGAGATGTCCAGCAGACCGAAGTCGCTGGTGTTCGACAGTTGGCCATCACGCAAAGTGAAAAGACTGACCTGAGGCCTACTATTTCTAAATTGTTTCATATCAGTGAATTTTCGTGTCAAACAATTAATTCGATCTACTGCTTTTCTGAAAAGTGAATGTTCTTTCATCCTGCTACAAAATCCATTATTTTTCCGTAGCAACGTTCTGCTCGTTTCAGACAGAATTTATAATGTGCTTCCTCTCCAAATGACGGCCGCGTGAAGTAGACACGGGTGCATTTGAAATCTAAACAGATTTACGAGGAAGAACTGATGTTATTTAAAATTCGTACAAATATGCGAAGTAGAATTCATGTCATATGAAATCAATGCTAACATTCAAATCAGAACTGGAGCAACAGAATTTGAGGTACGTTGCTTTGGTTCTGTATTATCACGGCATTTTCGATCTTTTAAATACCCGGAGTGAACTACATCATCCATGTGGTATCTTTGCAACTTTTTGCACTTTCCAATCGTAAGTTGAAGAAGCGTACATGCTCCAGCTTTGTCCATCTGTCTGTCCGTCCGCACGATAACTCACGTAAAAATGGTTCGATTTCGATGAAATTTTAGTATGTGGTAGGGGAACACCTGGGTACAAACCCTGTTGAAAATGAGTGAAACGGGGTGAAAAGTCTAGACATAGGAGCGGGATTCTTTCCATTGCCCTTATGCGTCATCACTTGCGTAAAAATAGTTCGATTTCGGTGAAATTTTAGTATGTGGTAGGGGACCACCTGGGGACGAACCCTATTGAAAATGGGAAAAATGAAGTCAAAGGTCGGGACATATGAGCAGGATCCATTCCATTGCCCTTATGCGTCATAACTTATGTAAAAATGCCGCGATTGCGACAAAACTTCATCATGTTGTTCCGGAAGTATACTGAACCGGTTTTGTTGAATATCATCGAAATGGGGTCAAAGGTCAGGACACAGGAGCGAGATTTACTCCACAACCATTATCCTCATAACTTGAATAATGATTTCTGGTATGTTGAAAAGCGTAACATAATCAATGAATTGCATGATTTTACTAACTTGTTAATATTATTATTGTTATTGGAATAACTTTTTTATAGTAAGTCTTTTTAAAGAAAAACAATCCTTATAATGACAATATGTTGATCTGTCTGTGGACACTATGAGTTTTCCCCTATTACGTAATTCGATTTTCAATACTCATTTAGCATTCAGAAGCCTGAACTGTGAGAACGACGTCTTTCACTTGTTTTTTTCCAGATGCATAACTCCGGCACTAGGGAATGCAGGTGCTGGCGAATCCAAACTACTGTATATTTCTTTCCATACCTTGGTTCTAAAAATCAGAATGAAACACTGCTTTTCCCTTCATTACCTTTTGTCAAGAAGACCATTTTACTAACAGTATCTTTTTCACATACAGCCCAGTTTTCTCTCTACAGAGGGAATAAATGCACACTGTATTTTTCCCGATTTCTTTGAATCTAAAAGGCTGATTTCAAACATTATTCCTACATCGGGTAGCATTCATGTTGGGAAACATTTTGCAATGTCATTTCTAGTTTCTATTAGCGAAAACGTTGGCCACTAAGGAGCGCAAATGAATATTTCTGTTTTCAATATACACTGCTGGCCACCCAAAACGCAACACCAAGAAGGAAGCATCCGATTGGCCTGAAATTTGCAGCATGCGTCGTCCGCGAGAGGACATGCAAACGATTAGCATTGCAGGGCATATGAAAATCATGTGCGTCCAGCACGCCACCGCGAAGCACTATAAGAAGGGTGCACAGAAGGCGGGATGCAAGTAGTGGATGTGTGTTGCGCTACCGGACCTGTGCGTGGAAAACTTCCTGATGGCTCGTCGCAGAATACGGCAGTCATTCCAGCATGTGTCGGAGATCGACAGAGGAAGAATAGTGGCTTATCGCGACAGCGGTTTATCGTACCGAGACATCGGCGCCCGTGTGGGACGACATCCAGCCACAGTGAGGTGAGTATGTATTCGGTGCGTGCAGGAGAGATGGATGGACCGTCGTGAACGATTGCTGCAGCCGCTTCGCACCACCAAACGAGATGACTGGCATGTTGTGCGGCGGGCATTCACGGCTCGCACCGCCACATCACGAACGTTAGCGCAGGAATTAGGGTGTGTTGCGCAACAACCTGTGTCAACACGAATCGTTCGACGTCGTCTGCAGGAGCGGGGACTTGTCGCACAGCGCCCATTGCTCCGATTGCCATTGATGTTACACCACCGGCGAGTACGGTGGCAGTGGGGCGTTGAAAACCGCACCTAGACTACGAAATAGCACGACATTGTCTTCTCCGACGAATCCAGCTTCTGCTGCAACACCGCGATGGTGGGATCCGCGTGTGGCGGCACCGTGGCGAGAGACTGTATGACGCCTGCATTATGAATCGCCATAACGGTCTGTCGCCTGGCGTTATGGTTTGGGGCGCAATTGGATATGACACCCGCACCCCCTCTTGTACGCATCGCCGGTACACTCAACAGCCACCGCACCATCTCCTACGTTTTGAAGCCTGTATTCCTCCCTTACCTGCAGGACCTGCCAGCAGGCGACGTTTCAACAGGACAATGCACGCCCTCACGTGGCACGCATCGTGCAGTAATTCTTCACGGCCCACCCGGTGTCACTGCTGCCGTGGCCCGCCTGTTCTCCCGATATTTCGCCCATCGAACACGTCTGGTTGCTGATCGGCAACCGAGTGGCCTGGAAAGCACCACCCGCGGCTACGGCTGATGAACTGTGGCAACGTGTGGAAGCATCCTGGACCGACATACCCCAAGCCCACATCCAAAGCCTCTTTCGTTTGATGCCGCGGCGTGTAGCGGCCGTTATTGCCAGCCACGGGAGCCACACAAACTATTGATATCTGCGTGTTCCGCAAGTCGCACGGGCCTGTAAGCTAAATCGTTTCATCTTTGTATCTGTTGTTATGCGTTCAGTAAATCTGGCGTTGTTATCTCGTGTCCTTCTTGGTGTTTCATTTTGAGTGGCCAGCAGTGTATATCGAAAGAAGAGATAAAAGTTTCTCTTCTGTCAATGCTTTTTCCGAAAAATCATTTGCTTCGTTTTCTGTTAGCAGGATTATCCTCTTGAGGAACCTAATTTCTTGGATTTCCATGGTAGAAAGAAAATAAGGAGCATGTAATCTGCTTAGTGGATATGCTCCTATATATAATTCTAAAGGAGAACTGCAGCACGTTAGTCTCCTTTATTGCGCGCATTGCAGTACTAGATGTCATGCGCAGTGGTGCGGTCATGAATGTCTAATAGAGTGGATTATGAATACAATTATTTCCTGATGTGTGGATAGCGTCTCTTCTAATGAAAGAATATGAATAAAGAAAAAGAAGCGAAAAGAAAGAAAACGAAAGACTTTTGATCGTCATCTTTCTTAGTAGACGCTTACTTGCAGTACTTAGTGTGCATTTTCATGTTTCTTTGCAACGTGGCTTTAATTCTCAAAGCAACTTGATTTTTCGAAAATTTAAAATTTCCGAGAAAACCCTGAATAATGGAAGAAAGTTGTCCTGTCATCAAACACATGAAATCGATGCCTACTGATTCTGGACTAAATCCGACGAGTAATATAAATTTGAAAAACACCTTTTTGAAACGATGTTACATGTTTTTATCCAGTTAACTGCCACTTTGGTTTGTAGATTCGGGGGCCTAAGACTAAGAGTGATTCCGTTATGCAAGAATTTTTGGAAACACACGGGCACACTTTTACATTTCACTTTACTGTAATATGCAACCCAGTCTAAAATCAATGGCGTGTACACCCAGAAACACTCAACTGAATATGAATGTTTTATTTCCGTCACATCTTCAATTCGACGCAGATCCGAATGCTGCGTCAGTTAGATATCGAACAAACAGGGCTAACTATATTAATTGAGACTCATTTGTGAATATAATGAAAAAGGATGATGCTTAAAATGCTTGTTGACGATGTTTTGTAAACATTCTGGATGGAAATATTTCACAAAACATCACCAAAATTCACTTGCAGCTTGAAGTAGTGATAAAATATACACTTCAGTAAAGCAGATATCTGCCCGATGAAAATAAACAGTCATTACCAAGTAAATGTATACACTTTTACTACGGAATGTTTATGTTACAAGGAAAACAGACCGTAAGTAAAAAATAAGGATGCGTAATGTTGAAATTCGCAGGGCACGTGCCACCAGCATGTGAGTAGATCCTACCGAGAAGCACTTATTTCGGTTTTTCTTTCTTTCTTTCTTTCTTCTTCTTTTGTTTCTACTCAGAGCTAATGTCTCGCCGCTTTCCTTACAAATATGAGCATGCACATACATACAATACATAACCTACTTATCCTACATTTCAATCACGCGTGACAATCTATTTATACACTGACGGAATAAAAATCCCAACACCACGAAAAAATAGTTGTAGAGGAATGAAATGGCGGCAATACATTTGTATAGGTAACATATTTAATCGATTAAGGTTTCAAGATCACAGCTTATTGTAAGCGCGATAAGAGCCATTTTAAATGTGAAATGCTGGTACATTAATAACCGGTGTAAACGCCAGAATGTTGAATGCAAGCACGCAAACGTTCATGCATAGTGTCGTACAGGTGCTGGATGTCAGTTTGTGGAATGGAGTTCCATGCCTGTTGCACTTGGTCGGTCAATACAGGGACGGTTAATGCTGGTTGGGGGTGGCGCTGGAGTTGTCTTCCAATGATGTCCCATACGTGCTCGATTGGTGAAAGATCTGGTGATCTAGCAGGCCACGGCAACAAGTCGACACTCTGTAGAGCATGTTGGGTTACAACAGCGGAATGCGGGCGAGCGTTATTCTTTTGGAAAACACCCCCTGGAATGCTGTTCATGAATGGCAGCACAACAGGTTGAATCACCAGACCGACGTACAACTGTGCCGTCAGGGTGTGTGGGATAACCACGAGAGTGCTCCTGCTGTCATAGGAAATTGCTCCCCAGACCATAACTCCAGGTGTAGGTCCAGTGTGTCTCGGCCGCAGATAGGTTGGTCGCAGGCGCTCACCTGGCCTCCTTCTAACCAACACACGGCCATCAGTGGCACCCAGGCAGAACCGGCTTTAATCAGAAAACACAACAGATATCCACTCCGTCCTCCAATAAGCTCTAGCTTGACACCACTGACGTCGCAAACGGCAGTCGTTTGGAGTAAGTGGAATGCACACTACAGGGCGTCTGTCTCGGAGCTGTCCTTCAAGTAACCGATTTGTAACAGTTCATTGTGTCACTGTGGTGACAACTGAGGCTCGAATTGCTGCCGCAGACGCGGTACGATGCGCCACGGTCATACGCCGTACACGGCGGTCTTCCCTCTCAGTAGTGCCACGTGGCCTGCCGGAACCCGGTCTTCTTGAGGCAGTACCTTCCCTTGACCACCGCTGCCAACAATCATGCACAGTGGCTACATTCCTGCCACGTCGTTCGGCATTATTGCGGAACGAAAATCCACCTTCTCGTAGTCCTATTACACGACCTCGTTCAAACTCCGTGAGCTGTTGATAATGGCTTCTTCGTCTTCTTAAAGGCATTCTTGACTAACATCAACACACTACGTCGAATCTCAACGATAACTAACGCTCACGAACGTTACAGCGCGTATTTACAGCAAACCTGCTTTGCATGTTCCGAGGGGCGCTACTAGCGCCACACGTATGCGCCGAGCGCGAAATTTGCATAGACGTCATCTTACAGATGTACTCTCATCGCCTACCAACTGTCGTTTATTTAACACAACCCCTTCTTGATGTTGGGATTTTTTTCCGTCAGTGTATATGTAAAAAATCACTTTGGGATTCCCACATCCACATAACACCCTGAAACGTCTTTTCTCATATAATATCCCATTTCGCATGCACATCATATTCGCATGCATGCTTCGTCTTTTCTCATATAATATCTGAATACATGCACGTTTACCATAATCGGATTTTCCTTCTTTTTATATCTGTATTGAAAATCATATGATTAAATGTGTGCATAGAAATATATAAACTTTCGCACTAAGGTCTGTTCAGTTTAATACAACTTGATTTTTTTCATTCTTTCGTTTCAGGGTAAACTACATGTACTACGGGTGTCTTTACCGCGCTATAAATGAAGATTGCGGAGGTGAAGCACTTAAGGTCATAAAAGAGTTGGTGAAACCAAATCTGCGGCACGCAAAAGATTCCTGCTGTTCAGGCGTGGGTCCGAAATCAAGCATCAGAAACCGTTTTCTTTTCTTTTGAAATTTCAGGAATTCTCCCAAACATTAAATCGTTTGTTTGATGATTGCTTAGTTGAATAATAAAAGTATTCTGATTGATTCATTTTCTTTTCCACTTTGCTCACAAAACATTTCAAAAACTTCCTCTCTCTGATCTTTAAATAATTTCGCTATTAAAAAGGCTACTCATTCTGCATTTCAAGTGTACTGGTACGGAACACAATGGCCACACCCTGAAAGAAAGGTAAACAGGAATTAATAAGTTAAATGAAGGTTGCCATTTAACTACATTTTAAAATATCATCATTTAACTAACTTTATTTTAAAATATAATCGCTTAACTAACTCTAACTTAAGGTGGAAATACTTGAATAAGGCATGGTTTTTCTTACAACTTTCTAAGTGAAAGACAAAAAGACAAACTGAACTTAAATTATCCTTAGAAAGTAGAGACAAGTGGCTTAGAATACTTAAATGATTAAAAATACTGTTCTTAATAGAAAGAAAAAAGCACGTTCCCTTCATAATTCTTATTAGATTTTGCTTTCACAGGGATTTCACCAGGGAAGATTAAAAAAAGCTGTTTGATATTTTTTCTTCTGCTTATTTTGCTTTTCTCCCCCTTCTCTTCGTGTAACAGGGGGCTTTCCTGAGTTCTTTCACATGGTGACGACGATATTTACAGCTTTCAATCTCTGCTATTGGTTAAATGACAGATTTAACTATAATGGTATACTTCTCTCGTCCACCATTCACATCATCCGATTCTCTCATTATTCGTGTGATAAGAGTATACAGAGATGAGCCATAATATTATGACTAATCCCAGCTTAGAGAAATGAACGAGCCTGCAAACCGTACGGTGGCGCTGGGGAAGTTCACAGAGCAGTATATACACAACCCGAGGACCGGCTTTCGGTTAGTAGGGCCGCGGGTGGCCTAGTGGGCAACGTTCATGACTGCCGCGGAAAGGACCTCAGGTTCGATTTCTGGCAGTTACGAACGCTCGATCCACTTAATATCCGCCGTGCGTCGGATAGGCACGTTAAGCCGTCTTGCCCCGGGTACTGACCCCCGGTAATAAATAAGGGCGTCTTCCTCCTCCTTTCTACTTCGCTTCTGTGTCACTTTCCTATCGGGTACTGTAGCCCAATTTTCTAGCTTCCCATTTCTAAGAGTTGCTTAAGATCTGGGCTCAGACACTCCCTTCCTAAAATCCTCTACATATGATCATTTGATCTTTTGGTTAGTTGACTGTACCAAGTCAGAATGGGATAAGCTGCCGATTTATCGGAATTTGAAAAAAAAAATTATGATGGCACGGTGCATCGGAACTAAGATCTCGGAAACGGTATGGCTTGTGGGTTGTTCACGTGCCTCTGTAGTGAGTTCACGTAGCTTGTAGGTTGCTCACGTGCCGCTGTAGTGAGTTCACGTGGCTTGTGGGTTGTTCACCTGCCACTGTAGTGAGTTCACGTGGCTTGTAGGTTGTTCACGTGCTAATGTATTGCGTTCACGTGGCTTGTGGGTAGCTCACGTGCCGCTGTAGTGAATTCACGTGGTTTGTAAGTTGTTCACGTGCCGTTGTAGTGAGTTCACGTGATTTGTGGTTTGTATACGTGCGGCTTAGTGAGTTCACGTGGCTTGTAGGATGCTCACGTGCCGCTGTAGTGAGTTCACGTGGCTTGTGTGTTGTTTACGTGCCGCTGTAGTGAGTCCACGTGGCTTGTGGGTAGTTCACGTGCCGCTGTAGTGCGTTCACGTGGCTTGTGGGTTGCTCACGTGCCGCTGCAGTGCGTTCACTTGGCTTGTGTGTTGTTCACGTGCCGCTGCATTGAGTTCACGTGGCTTGTGGGTTTTTCTCTGGCCGCTGTAGTCAGTTCACGTGGCTTGTGGTTTGTTCACGTGCCACTGTAGTGAGTTCACGTGCCTTGTGGGTTGTTCACGTGCGGCTGTAGTGAGTTCACGTGCTTTGTAGGTTGCTCACGTGCCGCTGTCGTTAGTTCACGTAGCTTATGGGTTGTTCACGTGCCTCTGTAGTGAGTTCACGTGACTTGTCGGTTGTTCACGTGCCGTTGTAGTGAGTTCACGTGACTTGTCGGTTGTTCACGTGCCGTTGTAGTGAGTTCAGGTGCTTTGTAGGTTGCTCACGTGCCGCTGTAATGAGTTCACGTGTTTTGTGGGTTGTTCACGTGCCGCTGTAATGAGTTCAAGTGCCGCTGTAGTGAGTTCACGTGGTTTGAGGGTTATTCACGTGCCGCTGTAGGGAGTTCACGTGGTTTGTAAGTTGTTCACGTGCCGTTGTAGTGAGTTCACCTGATTTGTGGGTTGTTCACGTGCCGCTGTAGTGAGTTCACGTGGCTTGTAGGTTGCTCACGTGCGGCTGTAGTGAGTTCACGTGGCTTGTGTGTTGTTCACGTGCCGCTCTAGTGAGTTCACGTGGCTTGTGGGTATTTCCCGTGCCGCTGTAGTGAGATCACGTGTCTTGCTCACCTGCCGCTGTAGTGAGTCCACGTGGCTGGTGGGTTGCTGTTTACGTGCCGCTGTAGTGCGTTCATGTGACTTGTGGGTTGCTCACGTGCCGCTGTAGTGAGTTCACCTGGCTTGTGTTTGTTCACGTGCCGCTGTAGTGAGTTCACGTGGCTTGTGTATTTTTCTCTTGCCGCTGTAGTAAAATCACGTGGCTTGTTCTCGCGCCACTGTAGTGAGTTCACGTGGCTTGTGGGTAGCTCACGTGCCGCTGTAGTGAGTTAACGTGGCTTGTAGGTTGCTCACGTACCGCTGTAGTGAGTTCACGTGGCTTGTGGGTAGCTCACGTGCCGCTGTAGTGAGTTCACGTGGCTTGTGGGTTGTTCACGTGCCGCTGTAGTGAGTTCACGTGCCGCTGTAGTGAGTTCACGTGGCTTGTGGGTTGCTCACGTGCCGCTGTAGTGAGTTCACGTGGCTTGAGGGTTGTTCACGTGCTGCTGCAGTGAGTACGTACCAAAATTGGGCACAAAGGAGGAACATTCGTCTAGCCATGGTCGTCCGCAGCTCATTGTCCACAGGGCCACGGTGCAGGATGCATTGAAAAAACACTTTTCTTTTAAGACATAATGGCATTCTGCTCTTAAAAATCGTACTGTTTCTTCCAAAAGCTCTTCATCCAAGTTTTATATGCCGATTAATTTCTTCATTAATGTAACCCTCACTTGATATCTTCTACCCAAGATAAATGTAGGTATCGGTTGTATTAAGCTTTTCACCATCATTCGATAAATCTTCGTTCCTTGTAAAAGCATTGTACATCACTTTTGTCTTATGAAAGTTCATTTTTAATCCCACTTCTTTTCTGTTGTCAACAAGTTCTTGGATTATGCTCTGCAGCTCTGAAGGAATAGTTGCAGAGATGACAACGTCATCAGCAAAACGAAGGTAAGTTAAGTATATATTCACTGGCGGAAAGTGAAAAAAGAACACCAAGAAGGAGACGTCTGATACCAATGAAATTTATACAGCATAATAACGGAAATACAGATTATAACGTGATCAAAACATTATAGCAAAAATACAGCTGTATTTGCTGTTAAACTGAAAAATCACATTTCCATATAACATGGTTAGTACGAGGTTGAACCGCCATGAACTGCGTCACACTGTGCAATTCTGGCATGGAGTCTGTCGTACAGATGTTGGATGAAGCTTTGGGGTATTGAGTTCCAAGCATAATCAACCTGGACGCATAAATCGGGGATGGTCGTGGCTGGCCGTGGAGACCGGATAAGTCGTTGTCCCATAAACTCCCACGCGTGCTCAATGGGGGACAAATCCGGTGAACGTGCAAGCCATGGAAGTTGGCTCACACCCTGAAGTGCATGTTGCGTTGCACGTGCCGTGTGTGGGCGTGCATTATCTTTCTGGAAAACACCACGATGGACCGACCTTACAAATGGCACAACAACGGGCTGAATGATGTTGCTGATGTAGGAAGTGCTGTTTAACGTACCCGGTACAAACACTAGTTGTGTACGGGAGTGATAGCTGATCGCTCCTTACACCAGAAGACCAGGTGTAGGCCCTGTGTGTCGCTGGAGGATGCAAGAAGGGTGGAGACGCTCCCCTGTGCGTCTGCGAACACTCATACGGCCATCGGAGGCTCCGAAGCAGAATCTGCTTTCATCGCTGAACACGACAGATCGCCATTGCGTTCTCCAGTGCAGACGTTGGCGACACCACCGCAGCCGTTTCTGACGGTGGGTTGGAGTCAGAGGTACACATGCCAGAGGCACACGTGCACGTAGTCCTGCATCCAGTAGACGGTTGCGGATTGTTCGCACAGTCACGTCAGATGCAGCGGCAGCTCGGATTTGCGTCGCAGTGGTTGTTCTACTTGACAACGCCGCTCTTCTTATGCGTCGATCGGTCCGCTCATCAGTCTGTCTGTGACTCCCGGTTCCACGTGTTCTCGTCTGGGAATGTTCCTCGGACCATCTATGCCACCATCGTACCACCACCGATACTTCCCGTCTAATTTGGTACGCAATACGACGATACGACCACCCGTCCTCGCGGAGTCCGACTAGACGACCTCGCTCAAAGTCCAATAACTGCTGAAATCGTACACGTCTTCCATGTCCAGGCATTGCAGCTTCTTCAGGGTCTTCGCACGTGTCCGTACGTCGACGACTGATTACATTCATTTCGCCGTACTCCTTAAATACCACCGACGATAATTTGCATATTATGCCGTGCTGTGGCGTAAGCGCTCACCGGGTTGGTCCCGAAGTTAACATCACACCTACGTAAACTCGACCCTATTAGCATATGTAAATTTCATGATCGCCCGCCAATACCTTCTTGGTGTTCTTTTTTCACTTTCCGCCAGTGTATATACACAGGGCTTGAAAAGTTTCATGCTGGTTCACAAGTCAAGAAAATACCTCGCTCTCCACCAGTCGATTTCGGTTCATGTTTTAAAATTTGATTTGCTAAAAATTTATAAACATCTCGCGAATAATATTGTTTCGCTAACCTAATTTGAACAATAATGCTAAGCATTGTATAATAACCATACTCAGTTTTCTCCCTCTAGATTAGATGTTACAAGAATCCTTCAGTGTTTTAGAACCTTCCTAACGGCTCTGCAGGGCTTGCTCTTTGACCGATCAAACATTGGCTAAGCGGCAGCTCGCGAGGGGCATGCAACTCTTACACTGCCTATATTTTCACACAGCTTTTGAGTAAATTATTCTCCCGTACTTGCCGCTTCTTGCTCGTGTTCCTTGATAAACTCACCGTGCCCAGAAGTTCTGAATCCCGGCAATAGCTGTTTAATTTCTTTCGCGCTGAAACCTGTTTCCCATGCTGGAGCTCAAGCACGCATCATTTCTGTGAAAATTGCATTATAAAGAAAGTGCTGGTTTTACGTATACAACAACATAACATATAAATAATTTCAGATTGAATTTAAATTGCTATACTGAATTTTCTACTCTTCAGATAAAACTATTCATGCGTCACAGACGAGCAGACGACCGCATTTTTCAAGTCCTGTATATACACTGAAGAGCAATTGAATTTGAGATACCTTTCTAGTAACGTGTAGCGCCACCTTTCACCCTGATGACGGCGGCGATTCGTCTCGGCATTGACTCGACAAGACACCGGAAGCGTTGGGAAGCCATACGGATCCACGACACCTGAACAAGCTCCCACAGTTCACGAAGATTTGATGGAGGGGGTCAGAGCCTCGAACATCTCTCTCTTTGGCATCCCAGATGTGCTCGATGGATTGAGGTCAGGTGAGTTCACGTCGGTGGAGTGTTCACCCAACCATTCGTAAACAATTCGGGAGCGATGGCACGGTGCATTGTCTTGTTGCAGAATGAGGTCCTCAGTGGGATGTTGAAGACGCACAAACGGGAGCAAATGGTCGTCCAGGATATCCCGGTAACGTTGACCTGTGAGGGACGATATCACACGTGCCAGAGGCCACATTTCAATCCACGTAAACCGTCCCCAGACGAGAATGCCACCCCACCAGCTTGAAGAGTACCCTGCTGGCAAGAAGGATCCATCGCTTCACGTGGTTTGCGCCGTACTCGTATCCTGCCATATGCATGTACCAACGTGAATCTCGACTCATCAGTTCAGGCAACATTTCTCCACATGTCTAGTGTCCAGTGGCGATGTTCCCGCGCACATGCTAATCTTTGCACCCTGCGATGTGCGGTCAGCAGCGGTACTTTCGTGGGACGATGTCTTCTGTACCCCATAGCGAGTAGATGGTTCTGGATGGTGTGGCTACTTACACGTTTTTGTGCACCAGCGTTAAATTGCCGATTGATTTCTTGCACTGTGGCTCGTCTATCCGCTGTTACAATGAGAGCTAGTCGACGATGACCCCGCTCATCCACAAGCTGTTTTCCACGGCGGTTGGCCCTTGCAGGGATGGTTTTACCGGATTCGATGTACTCACGGTGCACCCGTGAAACAGTGGCTCGTGAAAATCCCAGTGCCTGCACGACTTCCGAGATGGAGTGACCCAGTCGCCGGGCCCCGACAATTTGCCCACGATCAAATGCGCTTAGATCCTTCGTCTCACCCATACAGCGTCCGAGTCTTGCTGATTCCCGTCGCATCACTTCTTATATTGTCGGATCGCTGCATACGCCATGTCGTTTCCGTTTACAGGGCCACCCACAGCGCCACATTTGTATAACGCCAGCTGTCTCTAATTCAATTGCTCTTCAGTATATATAGAGTATATGTATATTCGATTTCAAAGGTTAGTCGATAACGCTGGGGCCAGACTTCTGAGAGCCAGGCTACTTTTTTCAGGACTGCACCACTGCCCTACCGAACAGACCAGCTTCTTAAGGCTTACGATGTTAAATATTACAAACTGACGAAGTGTTATAACCGGGACAAAAACAAACCAAACTTCGAAAACAAGCTTGACTGCTCTTCAAAAGAATCTAAACCACTTGTTAATGTTGTTGCATACAAGTATTCTAAGACGCTGGATTGCGTTTGTAACAAAAAACGTAACTCTTGTATTTGCCCATTGTCAATCACATGCACCTGTGAGAAATAAAAAAATATCCCTTCGATTGAACTGAAGATCCTATATCTCCAAAAAGAGCATAGGATAGGCAGTATTGAACCAGGAAACCTCAAAAATTAATAAGAGGAAGCAAAGAATGGAACGTAAACTCCTGTATGTATCAATGGCTGACACTTGTAATTCCGAGCTTCCTTCTAGTGAATAGACTACAATTGAGCCCGAGGGAATGGGGGAAATGTAACTGTCCTCAACCTCCTCCTGTATGCACTGAATCATCACCCCAAACTGAAATAGATGATTTTTCAGAAGTTCTTTACTGATCAATTTTGTCTAATTTTGTGGAAGTTCTATAAATTTGATCGTCGTGCGAGAAACAAAACACTGTCTTAGTTCAAAAACCCTTTTCTACGTCATATTTAGCTATACTAAAGGCAACTTTTCCGCACTACAGCAGTTCGACTGTAATTTATTTGGTACTTAGAAAAAATCAATAAAGCTGCGTAAATTTTGGAAATTTCTATGATTTCGATCGTCATGCGCGAACGGAAAATATTGTCTGATTTAAATCTTTTTTTTTTTTTTGCCGCCCTGGTGGCGCAGTAGTCTAAGCGATGGCCGCTGATCAATCGTCCGAAAGGGGTGCGGGTTCGAATCCCGGTGAGGCATGGATGTTGTGTTTGTCTTACGGCACTGGCTCTCTCCCTTCCCTGAAACCAGTGACCCTAAATTAGGGACGGGCGACTGCTTATAGCCCATTGAGTTGTTCACGGTGGTCGTTAAACCTCCAATCAAAAAAAAAATATTTTTTATTACATTATCTTAAACGATACAAAGGGGACAACCTTTGCGCACTATAGCGATCCGATTAAAAATGTTTCGGTATTTTCGCCCCACCTTAACATACGTACCGGAATTTTCAGTCCTCATGATATGCTGTCGCTTGGAAATTTTAGAAAGTATGAGTCTCTGGTACGTAAAACTCATCAATAAAGAAAACAAAAAGTTGGAAATTATTTTCCGAACTTTAGTACGAAACTGTGACAATTAATAAAAAAATTTAACTTTAGCTGTTTGAGCTTGTTTCGCAGAGATCTTTTTATCTTAAAAGAAAATAAAGCGGGAAAGTGTGGTGAAATAGCGTCTTAAAACACTTTATCGCTTTTAACTAAGGAAAAAGGATCGCAAGTGGTGTGTGCATTTTACGTTATTAAATTCAAATGGTTTTCAAAATTATGCTAAAAAATGGACACAATATTTTTTTCATAAGTATAAAACAAATTTCAGCTAAACTTCAGTTTTATTAAAAAAAATTTAATAAAAAGTGAGTTTAGTTGAAATTTGCTTTATATTTATACCATTGACATCTTTACAACCAACCATTTGTTGAAATTTTCAGGAACAAGCTTTCGTACTAGGAAATTAAAATTACACTCATCGTCAAAAAATATTTGCACCCACAAGGACGTGTCGGATTGCAATGCTATTTGTTAGAAAGGTACAGGTTACTAAGAAGAATAAATGATTAAATATTGAGAGTGATATGAGGAATATTTAGTGAGCTACAAACCAATCAGTAGTGTCTTTCAGTATGCCGTCAGGCCGCCATGTTTGCTCACACAGCATATCACACGTCTCAGCATGGAGTTGAACAAGTTCCTAATGGTGTTTTTTGATAAGCTATCCCATGCAGCTTGAGTCTTCTCATGGAGTTTCCCACAGATTGTTCGGTAGGGGTGGTATATGGTTAGCATCCCAGACATTTTCAATCGGCGATAGGTCTAGGGATGCGGCTGGCCATGACAGTGTCAGTCCGTTGAAGGCAAGCTCTCGAGACAGCAGCAGTATGAGGCTTCAGCAGCGGTTTGTGGGGCAGAGCAAAGACATGGATTCATTATCGCCAGCAATGAATTACGAAACATTATGAAAACGTTCCAAAGTCTGAATTCCAAGTGTAACCAGCATTGTATTTTGTACTTGTATTTTTACTAGTGTTATTTTAATATAGGTTTTAATCCAAGCTGAAGTTCAATGCAATTTGTCGTGCGTTTAGTAACAACCTTCGCATGACGTGTATTGTACCTGTGCTATTAGTACTACACTGGCGTGCAAAAATTAAGGACGAGACGGTTTTTCGAATGTAACGTCGTGCAGAAGTGATCCACATCGACTCAAATCATACCATAAGATTCCCAAGATGCAAAAATATGGGACAAGTGTGCAAAACTCTTCACACAAGGTACCCAAAGGATACAAAGGCACTTTATTAAAAAGGTAGCTTCGAGCACAACTGGACAGAAGACAGAAACGTCCATGCGACAGGCGGCTGCCAGGAAAAATCCAGTCTTTAGTACGGGATATGATCACCCCTGACTTCGTTGCAGGATTTGCAACGTCTGTCCATGCTGAGGACGAGGTTGTCAATTAGCTGTTGAGGCATGGCGTCCCATTACTCCTGTAGCGCCAATTGCAGCTGCGGAATCGTTGCTGGCGGCTGGTGACGTGCTGCCAAGCGTCTCCCGAGAAGGTCCCACACGTGTTCGATTACATTTAGGTCCTGGGACCTTGCGGGGCAATCCATGCGTTGAATATCTTCACTCTCCAACAGCTCTGCGACAGCCACTGTACGATGAGGTGTAGCGTTGTCGTCCATGAAGAGGAACTCAGGACCCACAGCACCTCTAAACAGGCGCACGTGAAGCAAGAGAACCTCGGTACAATAGCGGACACCAGTGACTGAACCTCCTTGGAAGATGTGGAGGTCAGTACGGCTACCAAGCATGATACCGGCCCAAACGAGGACTCCGCCACCTCCAAACCGTTCCCTTTGGATGATGTTGGAGGTGTGATTGCGTGTTCAATGCTCTCTCCAGATGTGTATACGTCCAGAATAGCTCGTCAGACTAAATCGGCTATCATCCCGTAAAGAGAACTGGACCCCATTGCTGATGTGTCCAGTTCTTGTGTTCTTGGCACCACAGAAACCTCCGTCTCCGATGAGCAGGCGTTAATGGCACACACGGTACTGGTCGTCGTGCAAATAGACCACTTTTGTGAAGCCTCCTGACCACGGTAAAACGCCATAACGAACGTCCAGTTGTCTGTTGCATGTGCCTTGGGATTTCTCTCGCTGTCTGCCGTCTGTCTCTTCTTAACTGCAGGACAATATACCGGTCGTCCGCCGCCGTGGCTGCTCGTGGACGACCACTGCTAAACTCTTGTTCCTGTCGTTTGAAATGCTCTCCAAGCTCGTGAAACGATGCTGTGAGCTACCCCGAATTCCTTGGCCACACTAGTCCAACTTCGAATTTCTTCCAATTTCCCAATGACGCGACCTCTGATAAAGTCATCCAGATGTCGTCTACTGGATTGCCTGTTTTCCATAACACACGGTGGCAGCAACTCGACGTCGTTCAAACCGATATACGCCGTGCAATAGCTTTCACCGAATTGCTAAGCGTACACCGCCCGTGTGGCGTGTACGCTTTATACCCTTCCGACACTCCCCTCTCCCCTAAGTCATGCTGCATACATGCGCATGCCCTACCGTACCGGACCCTAGTCTATCTCCAGAGTGGTCTTTCGGTCCGTTCTACCTGCTCGTTCCGCTGTTATGCTAATTTCTCCTCTTCGTCCTTAATTTTTGCACACCAGTGTATTAACTTTGCCTGTTGCAATTAGTATATACATGCATTACAATAAAGGTAATTAACGTTTTCTCAGCTTACTCTCAGTGCACTTGTTTATAAATTTTACGCACTATAAAATTTATTGGGTTTTCATCCTAGTTCACAGTTGTAACCAATAAACTGCGCTACAATCTTAATTTCTGTTGAAATTTAAGCTTCTTGGAGCACCTGAAGATGAATGCCGAAAATTCTGAATTTTTTTATATATCAATTATGAATCATTATTTGCGTTTTCCAACCCGAAGCTAGTTAACACTTTTCTAAATAACGCAAATAAAAATATCTGATAAATGACGCAAAAACAACCTTATTTGCAAATGTCAAACCCCGTGAGGCACCTCAAGATGGAGAGCTAGAGGCTTCAAATCTTGGCGAGATACACATGTTGGGTGCCTTCAAATTTCCCAACCCCAGCTGATATGAACTGCTTAATAAATATTTTCTTACACACTAGTTATGCAAGGAAATTCAGTCCATAGTACCTTCCACAGGTATGAGTGGGCACAGGGAATGCCACGAAAACATTTCCAAGTCCGTAACGATGCCTCCCACCAGTTTGCGTTCTTCCAGCAGTGGTTGAAGAGTGTTTGCTCTCCGATGTTTCTCGCCTTATACGCCAACGTCCATCCATTCGATGAAGCAGAATACGTGACTCTTCGGAGAAGGATTTCCAATCAGCGGAGGTCCAATTCCGATAGTGCCGTGCAAAAGTGTAAGCCTTTTCTGCCGATGCTCGTTAGCATAGGCGCAGTGACCATCCGTCTGCATCGGAGCCCCATACGCAGCAGGCTTTGCCGGACTGTCGTTTTAGACACACTTCCGGTAGCCCCCCTGGTTCATTCGGCCAGTGAGTTGCTCCACCGTAACGTATCGATCGGCCCTCACGCACCTTCGCAGCCGACGTTCACCCTTCACATAAATGGCACGTGCTGCTCGGCAGTTTCCACATCGCTTATTCACAATGGTGCCGTTTCTCCAATCACGATACACTTTAACCACAGCAGCATGTGAACAGTCCAGAAACTGCGCTGTTTCAGAAATACTGCCATCCTTGGCCCGAAAGCCGATAATCATCCCTTTTTGCAAATACGATAAATCGCTTTTTTTATGCAGGAAGCGACGAGTGATATGTTTTCAGAATGCCTACAGCAAACCTTATATACCCTCCGAGCCAGCTCACGACACGTGCCTTCTTTCATTGGCTACGCGCTGTTGACGTCAAAATTAGGAGGTGGTCACAATAATGTGCCTCGACTGTGTATGTCGTAAATCACGAGACATGTGATAGTGTTGTGGTGTACACATATCTTTTTTTCAAAGAATTGTCCAAAACAATACAACATCGAATGCTTTAGAAAAAAGCATCCTAAATACAGCAGTCTCAGAAATGCTCTTACCCAGTGAAGAAGCTTTTTAGACCGTCACTTCTAGTGTTCCCAAAATCCTCAGCATTATCATTCAAATACATTTCCTACCCTTCTAATACCACCATTTGTGCCACATATGTTTGTTGTTGTTTTTTATTGCGTGTTTCACAAATTAAAGAATTTAATCGTTACTGTACTTTACGTTAAGTTTTATTTTGTTTTTCCGTTTGCATGCTGTGATATTGTTATGATGAGATTCCCACGACGCTTTACTCCAATGTTCACGATTGGTATCGTTATCGTCCAATACTGATCACGTGCAAATGACAGCTTTAGCATCAATGGGCTGAGAAATACTCAGCCGTCTCCACTACAGTTCTGACTTCGCTCCAAGTGATTTCCACCTGTTCAGCACCCTTGACCCTTTAACCGACTGGAACAAATTAACTTGCGGTTGGCAAAATAGGCTGAAATCAACTGGTCATTTAGGGGGGATTATTGACATGAATCCTTTATGACTGACAGATTATCTAAAAAAGGGGTTATAATAGTTATGTCAAATCGAAGGACAGAAAGATATTTGAGTCTCTTGTTTCTACCAAATGGCATGATGTCCATCTCAGAAAGACCAGCCGCACTCCATTATACTTTGGAGGATGGAGCAGAGAATAAAGGTCCAGAAGAGAGCGCTTATCACAATGGACAGGTTTACAGTCTGTATTGCTGAGATGAAGAGGAGATGTTTCACCGTAGGTTTCGTGAAATCCTGCCGCTATACGAACGTTTCTGTTTGGAGAACGTAGAAAATGTTGTACATCCGTTGATTCAGGTCATTGGCCGCTTGAAAGGTTAAAGATCATTTCGAAGGGAAGAAATTCACCATAGGAGTGTCCTGCAGTGGATGCAACACCAACCAATATCACTCTACACGACTGGAATACAGAGTGTTACACGAAGTTGGAACAAACGTGTTAATGCTAAGAGAGATTACCTAGACAAGGATCTATAATTTAGTAAGTATAGATCCTTATTAAATTATGGGGGGTTTTTTAACAAAAAAATTTTAAGAAAGGGAAGCTATGATACAACAGAAAGCACTTGAAATAATTATTACAAACATTTCACGTGGATTAGGAACATCAAACAGAAGTCATCGCTTTTTCCACGTTTGTCACAAGTGAGTCACAGAAAAATTCGCATTGGCCGCCACTGGGAGTCGAACCTAGGGTCTTCCAGTTACGCGCCGGATATGCTTCCGCTACACCACAGCGGCCGCGAATTCCTCCAGACTCACACACGCTAACTGTCAAGCCAATTTGGCAGGTTGCTTCTTGGAGCCCCGCACAATGCACCAAAGATAGTAAGCAGCAACTGAACAAATAACTAGAAGGCGAAATGAATAACTAATGCAGACTTTTGACATGGATTAGGAACATCAAACATATGTCATCGCTCTTTCCACGTTTATAAGTGAGTCACGGAAAAATTTCGGGGCTCCAAGAAGCAACCGGCCATGTGGCTTGGCAGTTAGTGTACGTGAATCTCGAGGAATTCGAGGCTGCTGTGGTGCAGTGGAAGCATGTCCAGCGCGTAACTGGAAGACCCTGGGTTCGATTCCCGGTAGCAGCCAATGAGTTTTCCGTGACTTACTTATAAACGTGGAAAGAGCGATGACTTCTGTCTGAAGCACTTGAAATTCTGGCTTAACGCTTGTAGTTAAAAACATTTCAACACGTTCAAAATTCACTTCTCTTGATATATATTATAGATCATATATTTGAGAAACGGATTTCTCCGAAAAAATAATCCTTCATTTATACATGCATTTAATGCTATGTGCCTCCGCACACATACACAATCACCAAATCATGTTTAGATGAATATTCCACGGATTATTGTCATATTTTCACTGTATTCCATGTATTTTCTTCATTCAGAAAACTTGAAAAATTCCACTATCCTGGAGCGAGAATCGAACCCGCACCTCCCGATTTCAGGTCGAGCATGCTAGTCATTACACAACTCAGGACATGGAAATTCCTGGGACGTTCAGTTGCTTGGAATTTCTTTGTCCTGGGTGGTGTAATGACTAGCATGCTCCGCCGGAAATCGGAAGATACGAGTTCGAATCCCGCTCCAGCACAGTGGAACTTTTCAAGTTTTCTGAATGAAGAAAATACATGGAATGTAGTGAAAATATGATAATAATCAGTGGAATATTGCTCTAGCCATGATTTATTGATTGTGGATGTGTGCAGAGGCACATAGCTCTTGAGGTATTTGTACAATGGAAGAACTAAAATGATATCATAGCCGGTGTATGCCACCGCAGGGAAACGCATGATATCAGAATAATATCTAGCAGGAAAAGGTTTCAGAGAGGAATGAATTGGAAATTTCATTCTGTGCATTGCACGCAATACAGCATTTCTTGTATTCCTGGTGGCCGAGAAAATAAAGAAAAGTAATTGTATTATATAAAATCCTTCTCAAGACACAAAACAATTCTTTTACGGTTTTTTTTTTATCTTTTTCGCGTAACGGCACAAAAAATCGTTTTGTACGAGTTCTGTTATTAAACCAACCGTTAGCATGATTTTTAAATTCTTAACATTTTTCAAATTGGTTCCCCTATCAATTATTAATATATTGCAATAATTATAATAAATTTGATAATTATCAAATGTTTGTTACATTTTGCAATTGAAAAATACATCAGTAATTGTTACTTAAACAGTAAAATGAAACCAAGTAGGACATTGGAACTATTTTATTTGGAATCGCCAGCGAAATCACATAACGCCTTTTTGCTTGCGAATTTTTCAGCTTATATGAAAAAAATATATAAACTGCCAGTGAATGCCAATAATAGAAATTTGCCAAGAACAAGAACTGAAGTCATTCCCCAGAAAAATACCTGTCGAACTCTGACATATGCTGAAACACATTGAGTGAACGAACAAGTTTCAGTGTTGAAGCTAGAAAGTTCTTAAACTTGGATAAGTGCGCCATGCTCGAAATAGAAAGCGGACGTTATTTTGGATGTATAAGATGTCCCAAACGTTATTGACACATTTTTTAAATTTGTTAAAAAAACTATTCAGGATGGCAACAAAAATTTTTCGGATTTTGTAAACTTACTTCAAAAAGGTTTTTTCGTATAGTTAACAAACTTGTGCACCTTTTGTTGCGAGAAGAACATCAAGCGGATATTCAATATCTGCCCACGTAAGTATCAAAGCAGATTCTGTAACAGATGAAATTGCAGAAACGATGCGAGTTTTCAGTTTTTCAACATTTTGCACTTTGGATAAATACATTTTTTCTTTGACATATCACCACAAGAAATCCAGAGGCGTGATATCTGGATAGCGGAGAGACCGAGAGATGGGTTCACCTCGTCCAATATACCTGGTTGAAAATTCCTTATTTAAAATATTTCGCACAACTTTAACCCAATGTGACGGTGCACCATCTTGTTGCCAAATGCTCTTATTATGTAAGTGGCGAATTTGAAGGAGAGCAAAAATTTGAATTATGTCCAAATGAATTTCTGTGGATTCATTTGGACATAATTTTGACATATTTGTCCAAATGTGACTGGATTCCTGCTCAAAAAAAACAAAAAAAAAGGTCTGATCACACGATCAGCCATTAGGCAACACCACACATTCACTTTAGGACTATCCCGGACATGTGCGATGAAGTGATTTGGTTTCACAGACCATCCAAATTCTGATATTGTGGCGGTTGATTTTACCCGGAAATCAAATGTTACTTCATCTGTAAAAACAATGTTTGGTAGGAAGTAATTATCTGCCTCTAAATGATTTAGCAAAGTTAAAACAGAGTAGCTTGTTGTCCGGCTGTAACGCTTGCAATATCTGCATTTTGTAGCCATTTAGGAGGAGTTTTTGGTGCACGACTCTATGCACTGTTGCAGGAGCAACTGCCAATTCCTTTGCGACAGTTCGTATCGATTTAGTAGGGCTAGGTGAAAAGCCTTCACGAATGCTTTCGACGTCGCCTTCACCCGTGCTTGGTCTTCCACATCTTGGCCAATCAAGGGCACTTTCCATTTCTTGGAACTTCTTATGCCAAGCTAAGATGCTATTATGAATTGAAGGATCTTATCCAAATTTCAAATGAAAATTTTGTTGCACTTGGGTAACAGATTTCATTTCGAAAAATCAATCAACACATATCACTTTCTCTGCTGGAGTAGGCATTTTTTAAAACTAATCTTGCGGTTGGATCAGTAGCCCCACTTGGTGACCTATTTGGGTAACAGAAGAAAAACAGTTAATTAAAACTCTGCAAAAATTATGTTCATATCCCGAATACTATTTTTTAATAAATTTTTCAAATGCATCAAGGACTTTTGAGACATCCTGTATTAATCATTAGATCACTTCTATTATTAAATAAATAAAATGTCTGTGTGGGCGTGTCTGTCAGTTGGTTACCACAGAGGAAAATGACTCTGCGTGTGCATATCTCAAAGTTTTTTTTTTTTTTTTTTTAATTCAAATAGTTAATATTTTGATCCATATCTCTAGGTAATCTGCGTAGGACCTCTGAAGAACTAAAGCTGTATCTATCGACAGATGGCAGCACATTGGTTGTCAGGAGAGCAAGTTTAACTTGAAACAAGATTTTTGTAGTTTTAACTAAAGGACATTAATTAGGAAGAGTTGCTTACCGAATAATATCAGGGTGAAAGGAGATTTTTGGACTGTTGTCGCCACTGAAGGTGACGCGGGATCCCCGTTTGGTAAACTGTAGGCCTATTTAGAAGTTTCTCGTTCTTTCGACGCATTCTGTGTTTCATTGGTAGTGTATACCATTTTCGTCGATGACATTTTTTTTTTTTTTTTGATTGGAGGTTTAACGACCACCGTGAGCAACTCAATGGGCTATAAGCAGTCGCACGTCCCTAATTTAGGGTCACTGGTTCCAGGGAAGGGAGAGAGCCAGTGCCGTAAGACAAACACAACATCCATGCCTGACGGGGATTCGAACCCGGACCCCTTACGGACGAGTGATCAGAGGCCAACGCCTTAGACCACTGTGCCACCGGCTTGATGACATAGACAGTAATTCTTTATTGTGGTATGTCACGCTGAATGCATAACATTTTATGATGGGATTTCATTTATTTTTTATAAATTTCTTTCTGCGTATAATTATCTCAAAACATCAGTGAAGCTGAGGTAAACGTTGCATTAAATAGGTCGAACAGGCCAGCGTTGCCTGGGTAAATGATACAGCTTATATTGTATGAAAAGTTAAATAATCAGGGTTCAATATAAGAGATATATAACGGAATTGGATGTAATAAATTACCTTGAGATTGAAGAGCAATTCAAATCCTTTATTTAACATGTTCCTTATCACCAAACTCTTTCCCAGAACTTTAAGATTGCTTAGCACTGAACTACACAAATGTTAAGACAAACTATAGGCTCATACTTGACAATGATGCAATTTCCTCTCGATGATGATACAGTTCTGTTTTATATTCGATCTAGTCTTGACTTGACTGACTGCAGACACTGCCGAAAAGGCGTGATAATCTTATTGAGATTCATATGTGACGTTCAGAACAAAAACGTAAGAAGAAGCCAAAAATATTTTTACTCAACAGTAAAAATACAACTAATCTAAAAGGTTACTAACGCGATATATATGTCTCAAAACAGTAACCAACGTTAGATGGCAGCACATTCGTTTTCCGGAAAGCAAGATTAATTGGCAATAAAGGTTTTGTAATCTCAACGAAGGGACGTTGATTATGGCATGTTGTTAGAAAAAAAAAAAAAAAAAACATTTGGGAAAGCGGTTTCCGGGTTTTTCTAAATATATCAACAGACTATTCCTTAAAAACAACCTGCGTTAACATTTACTAATTAATGTCATATAATAAAAAAATTCTAAGAATTTAAAATTTTTTAACATTAGCCGACCTGGTGGCTCAGTGCTGGTTTTTTACCATTCGTTTGAGATGGATCTGGGTTTGAATCCCGCTGTGTTATGGATGTTGTGTTTGTCTTACGACATTGGCTCTCTCCCTTCCCTGGAATCAGTGACCCCGAATTAGAGATGGGCGTCTGCTGATAGTCCACTTAGTTGCTTATGGTGTTCGTTAAATCCCGAAACAAAATGCATTTGAATTTCTAATATCCACAACTAATGACTTTACGGAAGTAAGAGAATTAGCTGACATCTCCGTCAAAAAAGAAAACATCCCTTAGTAAAGCCACATATGGTGTCAGTAAATGTGACAGGAAAAAAAATATAGTTAGTTTTTTTATGTATTTATTTTTGCTTATTGTCAGGCATTATAATTATATATTTAAGTAAAAAATAGCTTATTTATAATTTCGAAAAACCGCAGACGACACTGGCTTTTAGGTGCATTTTTTAGTAAGCCCAAGTAATGCCAGGGCCTTTTCTATGCAGTAATAAATGGCAATTTCAATCATATTCACTTTTCAGTTTATGCAATCTAAGTCCAACACCTCAGTGAACTGAAGTAAATGCAAACTTATCGTTCATTGGCGATATAGGGAAATCTCTAGTGGAAATTGTACTTCTCGGCTGCTTCTATGAGCAACACATCTCTTTCGTAGGTCACAAAATAAAACTCGCAGCGCATTTTGAACCTCAAAAAGCAGTCCCGGTGGCTCAGTGGTCTAAGCGCTGGCCTGTGACCGTTCGTCCGAGATGGGTCCGGGCTCGAACCACAGTGAGGCATGGATGTTGAGTACGTCTTATAAAACTAGCTGTCACGCTTGCTTGGAATCTGTGATCCTAAATTTCGTTCGGGAGACTGCTTATAGCCGATTGAGTTGCTCACAGTGGTCGTTAAACAAAAAATCTTCAAGGAAGACAATATTCAGGCGTATTGCTCTCTATTGTTGCTGTAGGTTTCACTTCGTTCGGAATCAAAGGTTTACAGTCCATTTGACAAACAAGAGATGCTTGCGTGTCCAGAAATAATAACACACACATACCTCGAAAACGGAAGACCTAAAACAGTAAACAAGTCAATTGAGCCCCACGTGGCTAACCCTGAGAGAGATTTGTGACATACTTTAAAAAGAAAAAGCTCTATGAAGTTTGTAATGGCATGAGTTATAATGTTTATTTCATATAATTTACTTTATTTAACCTTGCTAAATTGCCCTCTACTGGATAGTATGATAAGAAAAAATTGCAATCTTAGTTTCAAAATAGTAATCGTTTACGAAATATGTTTTTAAGAAATATCGATAAAGACATGTAGTATGAAACTGCTACAGCTGGGAGAGTTCTCTTTTGAACTGTTTATTCTAAGCTACAAGAGAACTGCAATCAGTTCCAAGCATCTTATGTTACATCACATCCCAATCAACCTTCCACCCACAATCACCCTCATTACGAAAACTACAGATAACTGCACTTGTTCCATTCCTGCCTTTGCTTAAAAGACGATTCAATACTTTTCTAAGTGGAGAATTTCATATTTGCCAGGGTTCACTTCCATTTGCTGAGTTGTGTTCCCTAATTTCATTCAAAGATCAAGTATATGGTTCTAGCTGTGTGCCTTGCGGGTGAGTTGTTCTTTCTGGAAATTAGAATCAGCGGCGTCAGAATCTATGGGGTAGAGGGGGACAAACCTGCCCACCATTCATTCACGTGTAGCGCGAAACATCATACTTGCCCCCTCACTTTTCTTCCATTTTGGATTATGTCCGTAATCAGAATTCGGATTAGTACCCCTATATATCTCCGCATTTCCTTCCATTTAAAATGCTTTCTGTTAAAATAAAGTATTGTTTTCCTCTTTAATTATTAACTGTCTAGATCTCTGAATTTCTAAGACGTTAGACGAGGGTTAAACTCTCTCGCTAGTTCAGTGTGTTTGCTGAGATGCTGTTTTAGCTCTTTTCGCTTGTCCAGTATGCGAAAACGAAACTTTTAGGAAGTACCAGCCTTATTAAAAAACAGTTATCCTGAAAATTTTGAAAATTTTTGAGGTTATATAAAAAGAGCAGGAGTGTTTTGTATTTGCTTTAAATGTAATAAAAATCAGTCTTTCCTTAAGGTATCCGTACACTTTCTGAGAGGAGTTTTTCGAATTATTTGAATTGTTTTTTCTTCTCTGCGTTTTATAATGAAATATGGCTAAAAATATGGAATAAAAAAAGGTTCTGATTTTTTGCTTTCATTATAGCTCGAAAATTAGGTAAAAATAGCAAAAAAATTAACACTTACGCAAAAAAAAAACGATGACTCAAAATCGAATCAATATAATTTCACTTTGTAAATAATATTTTGATGTTGTTGATTGGAGGTTTAACAACCACCATTAGCAACTCAATAGGCTGTAAGCTGTCGCCCGTCCCTAATTTAGGGTCACTGGTTCCAGGGAAGGGCGAGAACCAGTGCCGTAAGACAAACACAACATCCATGCCTCACCGGGATTCGAACCCGGACCCCTTTTGAACGATTGATCAGGGGCCATTGCTCAGACCACTGCGCCACCGGGCGGCATTACTGTGATGTCCGTTCTCTTTTGAACATCCTGTAGGAAATAAACTATTTCCATTATCATAGCGCAGTTATTTTTAAGCCACAAAAGTTATATAAAAAAAAACAAGTAATGAATGTACAACCATGGGAATAGTCTATTTTCTTTATATTCCCTTGCAATATGTTCCTGTAAAGTTTCAAGGCATTTCAAGCATAATTTTTTGCGTTATGATGTTTTGCATGAAGGCCAAATACAAAAAACATAATTTCGAGAAAAAAATAAAAATAACCTTTAAACACAAATCCGACTTTAAACATCAAAATTAAACGTTAAAGTGCCCCTGATTTATAAATTTCAATATCTTTACTATGCAAAACAATTATTTTTATCATCTTGGAGCCTGGAGGGCTCACAAAACTTTTCTACGTTTGTTTGCTACATGGGTTGCATGCCGTTTCCAGTCATGGATTCGAACGTTATCTAAGCCGCCCCGGTGGCGCAGTGGTCTAAGGCGCTGGCCTCTGATCATTCGTCCGTAAGGGGTCCGGGTTCGAATCCTGGTCAGGCATGGATGTTGTGTTTGTCTTACAGTACTGGTTCCCTCCCTTCCCTGGAACCAGTGACCCTAAATTAGGGACGGGCGACTGCTTATAGCCCATTGAGTTGCTCACGGCGGTCGTTAAACCTCCAATCAAAAAAAAAAAAATAAAAAATAAACGTTATCTAAAAAAACATTTTTTTTTATAAAATATAAATTATTTATGTATATTCACAAAGCCTACAATGTAACAGCAAAAATAAAAATAAATATTATTATTATTATTATTATTATTAAATATCTATAACCCTGCAATATGAAAAATATTGGATTTTCAATGTTCAACTTGGCTAGTACTTTCAAAAAACCTTGAAACCAATCATCGAATTTTGTGACAGCATCATATGTGCGTAATTTCATATTTTTGAGGCAGGCGAAAACCTGTTTCGTTATTTTCTGCCATATCATAACATTGCTGCGAGAGCCGCAGGGGTCTAAGCGATGGCGTCTGATCATTCTTCGAGATATGTCCGGGCTCGAATCCCGTGAGGCACGGTTGTTGTGCTTGTCCTACGGCGCTGGCTCTCTCCCTTTCCCTGGAGCTAGAGGCCCTACATTAGGGACGGGCGACTGCTTATAACCCACTGAGTTGCTCACGGTGGTCGTTAAACCTCCAATCAAAAAAAAAAAAAAAAAAATTGCCAGATGCTTGAACAAAAAATGTGTTGGCAGATGCTTGAACAAAAAATGTGTTGGCAGATGCTTGAACAAAAAATGTGTTGCCAGATCCTTTTTAAGTATTTTAAATGATTTCAATTTTAATTTCGGTGTTGAGTTATATACAGAATCAAATTTGAGCTAGCATATTTAATAAAACTGCAATTTAATTAAACATTTAAGCTCACTTCCGGTTAGCACAACAGTACTTCCGGTTCGAAAAAGTTGCTGTCAAGTAACATTAGAATAACTGTAACCCGTGTCCTCATATTTCAAAAGGATTTGGAAAGATAAAAAAAAACAGGCTTTAATATTAGAACGAAATTGGGAAATCGACATTTCGACCGAAAATCGCATTTTAAACGTCTACGGGTGAACACCTTAAGAAATAAAGTGGAAGGGAAGAGAATGAGACCAGCTTTTATTTTTATGTTGTTTAGTGTATAACGTAAGAGCTACGGTTCTTGTAGAATTCGTACCATGTAGAGGTGTTCAAATTAATAGTTTAACATCGCTTATAATATTAGTAAAACGTTTTGTACCGAAAAACAATATAATATAGATATAAATTACAAAGTTTATATTGATTTAGATTTTACCGATAATCATAATCACTTAATCTGTAGCATGTTCAAATGACGTCATCGCGTTTGTTTTACATAAGCGGAATACATTTTATGATCTGACCAAAAAATGCATTTCCTTGCCCATGTTGTCAAAAATAGTTCCGAGGCGACTGATTAGAATCCAAGCATAAGTAACGCATATCTTTCACTTCATCCGCTTTCGCCACAAACACTTGAATTCAATCCATCAACCTAAGTATTATTTGCACTACTTGAGAGCCATAACTTCTCTTTTTCAAACGGTGCGGAATTTCTTCAAATTATTTGAAGAAAGCTTATAACCATATTAATGTTAAACAAAGAGTAAACATTATTACACATTTCTTTGTTTTCACTAAGTTATTTTGAATTTTAAGATGAGTTTAACGAATTGCTCAAAATCAAAGTTTTAACTATTTCAGCGTAAACAGATTTGACTTACGTTCAAGTTTTTTTTTTAAAGTACTACGATTCCTTCAGGCATTTTGGATGCTTAATCCTTTCTTTTGTACGCTTCCCAACCGTAGGTTGAAGAAGCGTATATGCTCCAGCTTTGTCCGTCCGTCTTTTTTTTTTTTTTTTTTTTTAATTTATATGTAGAGGATTTTAGGAAGGGAGTGTCTGAATCCAGGTCTTGAACAACCCTTAGAAATAGGAAGCTAGGAGATTTGTGCTAGAGTGCCCGATAGGAAAGTGACACGGAAGCGAGGTAGAAGACGCCCTTATTTGCTACCGGGGAGCCAGTACCCGGGGTCCGCCCGTCTGTCTGTCTGTCCGCACGATAAATGGGGTCAAAGGTCAGGACATAGGAGCGGGATCCATTCCACCGCCTTTATGCATCATAACTTATGTAAAAATGCTTCAATTGCGACAAAACTTTATCATGTTGTTTCGAATTTATATTGAACCGGTTCTGTTGAATAGCATCGCAATGGGGTCAAAGCTCATGGCACAGGAGCGAGATTTATTCCGCAGCCATTATCCTCATAACTTGACTAAAAATGCTTCTATTGCGACAAAACTTTAGTATGTTGTTCCGGAGGTATACTGAGCCAATTCTACTGTATTTAGTATCGTCGAAATGGGGCAAAGGTCAGGGCATAGGAGCGAGATTCATTTCACAGCCATTAGCCTCATAACTTGAGTAATGATTTCTGGTATGTTGGAAAGTGTATCATAATCAATGCATTGCATGATTTTACTAACTTGTATTTTTTTTTTTTTTTTTTGAGAGCGCAACAAATATATATAAATAGCATGGATCTATCTAAAGAACTGTAACAAAAAAGGTCGACTTGCTGTCGTAAAAGAGCAAAAAAAAAAAAAAAAAAGAACTTACAAACTAGGTTCCAAGAATATAAAGAAAGCTTCAGTAAAAGATTCATGATTACTGCTGGTTTCTGATACAATGAGAAATTTAATTAAAGAAAGATTGAAAAGAATGTTAAAATCAATTTTACATATTACCAAAATAATGTTTTAACTCCTATATTTAAAGAGGAAATACTATTCCCTTTTCCACAGAGTTTTACAGATCAGAAGACCTATCACTTTATTTCTTCAAAAAAATGAAAAAAGAAACGGATATCAAGTCTATATTGTTTTGCTTTTATTTTTTCAAAGTCCCCTGATTGTGTCTGCGGATGGCTAAAAACAGTGCTTTCTAAAGACAGACATAAAACAATGATTCGATTATGGAAAGCAATGGAAGAGGAGTGGACTAAAATACCACTACCAATTTTGAGAAATACCCTGTTATCTTGGAAATCTAGATATAAGTTCATAGTCCAGAGAAAAGGCTATCAAATAGAAAATTTACGAAAGAAAATATTTAATTTTAAAACTTAATTATGTTGCTTGAAAATTGTTCTAAAAATATGTGAACGTCCTCTGTATACATACGAGCTACTAAGACTAATTTTGGATTTAACTTCGGGAAGAAGAGGTCAAAGGATACTGGAACTTTGAAATCAAGAAATTAAGTTATTCTCTGAATTTATTATCGTAATAACCAGCGTACCCATTTATTTTGAATATGTGAAAGGCAGATCATACTAGAAATTCAATTTAAATATCACTTTGCATAGTTATCTGAATATCTTTGTTCATTTTTTCATGTGCAAACATGTGATTAGATTTCATTTCTATTCTCGTTTTTCTTTAAATTAAATAATAGTAATAATCAGGCTCATTAACTATGGTATTCAGCATATAGTAATTTAATTAAATACAGTATAACTTTCCTCTGTATTTCGGAGAGATAAGCGAAGAAAGAGTTCCCATTTTTTCGTTAGAAAAAAACATTTTTTGGGGGAAATTCCAGCACTCCGAAATATAGTTATAAAATTATATGTTTCCTATTTCTACGCGACTTGGAAAAGAAATATCTTTCTCTTGCGCTGCTAATTGAAAATCAAATTCTGATTTTCCTAAGAAATGAATTTGGCCGAGGTCGGAGGAAAAAAGTGGGAAACAAATATTGAGCAAGAATTTTTAGCATCTTGTAGAAGATGAAAACGTTTTTATATACCCTGCAAAAGTTTCTTTCTTGAAAAGAGAGAAGCAAAGAACTTCAGCAAAAGCTCTTTCACCATATTTTTAATTTCACCATAATAGTAGAACCCGGGAATTAGTATTACGCCTTATTGCAAAACGTTTTACCAAAACTTTCGTTACCTCATGCAACGATAACACGCGGAATTCGTACTGAAAATCAAACAAGACAATGGCAAACTGTATTTTTAGCACGTCTTTTGTAAAAAGATCGTGCCTACGTCATTGGTTTGTCCGTCCGTCCGTCTGTACCCACGATATCTCTGTAACTATTAGTCCGATTTGAAAAATTCTTTTTGCATTGGGAAGCTTGAAATATGCGAATGATGATCCTTTATTTCGTTTTTTATTATAGGATATACAATTCTGCTGCTAGAGGGCGTAAATGCAGATGATGTCGAATTCAAAAACACGTTTTATTCCACATATTTGCTTTTAAACATCCGATTGAAAAAATTATTTAATCATTCGATTCCATTTATGTCGAAGAGTATTTTAGATATAGTTACTTTTTCAAATTACGCCTAGATTTTCCGCTAGGGGCGTAAAAGTAAATTACATTTTCCCCGATAACCCTTCTTCTAAAACTCCAATTTGAAAAATCTTTTCTTCAGCGGATACACCTCCTGATGGAAAATCTTTTGCATGTAATTTCAAATTTTTGGTAAACAAAGCTTTGGCTACCAGGGGACGTAAGTGTTACTTTTTGCTTCTGATGTATTTGCCATAAAATCTGAGCTTCTAAAATATCGATTGAAAAATTCTTTCGTGCACTGATGCCACTCACATGGATAAATTGTTTTGGAATATTTTTTTCCTAAAATATTCCACAGTTTCTCCGTCAGGGGACGTAAATGTACATCTTATTTTTGTCAATATCTCTACTTCTAGGAGTCCGATTTGAAAGATTCCTTCTTTGTTGAATAGGGCTTTCCATGTGACATGTTTTTCATATAATTTCAAAATTTTCAAGTAATTCATAGACATTCCGCTAGGGGCGGAGCGTAAGCGTAAATTGCGTTTCCCCCTATATCTCTGCTTCTAAATCCCCGATTTGAAAAATTCTTTCTGCACCGGATACAGCTCCCGATGGGAAATCGTTTGCACATAATTTCTAATTTTTGTAAAAAAATGGTTTGGCCACCAGGGGGCAAAAATCTTAATTTCCGCTTCGATGTATTTGCAGCAAAATATGAGCTCCTAACTTATCGATTAAAAAAAACGTCGTTTGTTGACCGATACTACTCATGACGACAAACCTTTTAGAAACATTTTCTTCCTAAAATAGTGCATGGTATCTACGCCAAGGGGCGTAGATGTGTATCTTATTTTTGTCAATATCTCTACTTCTAAGAGTCCGATTTGAAAAATTCCTTCTTTGTTGGATAGTGTTTCTAGTGTGACATGTGGTTCATATGATTTCAAAATTTTAAAGTAATTCATAGACTTTCCGCTAGGGGGCGTAAATGCAAATCGCATTTCCCCTTATATATCTGCTTCTAAGTCTCCGATTTGAAAAATTCTTTCTGCACCGCATAGAGCTCCTGATGGGAAATCGTTTGCACATAATTTCTAATTTTTGAAAAAAATGGTTTGGCCACCAGGTAGCGTAATTCTTAATTTCCGCTTCTGATGTATTTGCAGCAAAATGTGAGCTTCTAAAATCTCGATTGAAAAAAGTCATTTGTTGACCGATACTACTCATGTCGAAAAATATTTTTAGGAAAATTTTCTTCTTGAAATAATACATGGTTTCTACGCCAGGGGGCGTAGATATATATCTAATTTTTGTCAATATCTCTACCTCTAAGAGTCCGATTTTAAAAGATCCCTCTTTGTTTAATAGTGTTTCCGATGCGAAATGCTTTTCCTATAAATTCAAAATTTACAGGTAAATCATAGACTTTCTGCTAGGGGGCACAAAGGTAAATTGCGTTTTCTGCGTTATTTCTGCTCCTAAAGCTCCGGTTTGATAAATTCTTCCCGTATCGCATACAAGACCTGATGGAAATTATTTTTCACATAATTTCTTATGTTTGGTAAAGAATGGTTTGGCCACCAGTGTCATAAGTGTTAATTTCTGCTTCTAATGTATTTGTAGCAAAATCTGGCTGAAAACTCGACTAATTTTTTTTCTTGGACCGATACCGCTTATATGGATAAACCTTTTGTGAATACTTTCTTCCTAAAATAATGCATGGTTTTCCCACCAGGGGACGTACAGTCACATCTTATTTTTGTCGATATCTCTGTTTCTAAGAGTTCGTAAGCTCACGATTCCGTTTACAGCAATATCTGAGGGATGAAAAACTCGATTGAAAATCTTTTTTCGTCAGATCTATTGTTTCCCATAGCGGTTCCATTGACTTTGAATAGCTTTGATAAATTTAATTTGCGTCAGAACGGATTCAAAAGACGTGCTTATTACATCCGAAAATACGGTGTCATCTTTCTTGTTTTCTTTTGCTTTTACAATTTTCTTCGGACGACACCTATTTTCCCCTTTTATCTATACTGCTGGCCACCAAAAATGAAACACCAAGAAGGACACGAGATAGCAAAGCCAGATTTACTGAACACATAACAACAGATACAATGATGAAACGAATGAGCTTACAGGCCCGTGAGACTTGCGGAACACGCAGACATCAATAGTTCTCGTAGCCCACATGGCTGGCAATAACGGCCGCTACACGCCGCGGCATCGAACGAAAGAAGCTTTGGAGGTGGGCTTGGGGTATGTCGGTCCAGGCTGCTTCCACACGGTGGCACAGTTCATCAGGCGTAGCCGCGGGTGGTGCTTGCCGGGCCACTCGGCTGCCGATCAGCGACCAGACGTGTTCGATGAGCGACATATCGGGAGAACAGACGGGCCACGGCAGCAGTGACACCTGGTGGGCCGTGAAGAATTGTTGCACGATGCGTGCCACGTGCGGGCGCGCTTTGTGCTGTTGAAAGGTGGCCGCTGGAAGGTGCTGCAGGTAAGGGAGGAGTACAGGATCCGAAACGTCGGAGATGTAGCGATGGCTATGGAGTGGACCGGTGATGCGTACCAGAGGGGCGCGAGTATCATATCCAATTGCGCCCCAAACCATAACGCCAGGCGACGGACTGGTATGGCGAAGCCTGATGCAGGCGTCCTACAGTCTCTCGGCGCATTGCCGCCACACGCCGATCCGACCATCGTGGTGTTGCAGGCAGAAGCGGGATTCGTCGGAGAAGACAATGTAGTGCCATTCCGTAGTTCAGGTGCTGCGTTCAACGGCCAACTGCCTCCGCACTCGCTGGTGATGTAACAATCGGAGCAATGGGCGCCGTTCGACAAGTCCCCGCTCCTGCAGACGACGTCGAACGGTACGTGCTAACACAGGCTGTTGCGTAACATACCCTAATTCCTGCGCTAACGTTCGTGATGTGGCGGTGGTAGCCGTCAATGCCCGCCGCACAACATGCCGGCCTTCTCGTTCGGTGGCGTGCCGCGGCTGCAGCAATCGCTTACGTAGGTCCGTCCGTCCCTCCTGCACCCACCGAATCCATACTCGCCCCACTGTGGTTGGATGTCGTCCCACACGGGCGCCAATGTGTCGGTACGATAAATCGCTGACGCGGTTAGCCTCTATTCGACCTTTGTCAAACTCCGAAACTTGCTGGAATGACTGCCGTATTCGGCGACGAGGCATCAGAAAGCTTCCCACGCACAGGTCCGGCAGCACAACACACTTCCACTACTTACACCCCGCCTTCTGTGCACCTTTTTATAGTGCTTCTCGGTGGCGTGCCGGGCTCACATGATTTGCATATGCCCTGCAATGCTAATCGTTTGCATGTCCTCTCGCGGGCAACGCATGCTGCGAATTTCAGGCCAATCGGATGCTTCCTTCTTGGTGTTGCATTTTGGGTGGCCAGCAGTGTATGTTAGTTTAATTTTGTGACAATACTCATACGAGTATCCTTAAGTCTAACCCTTTATTTTTTTCCGCCTTCGTGTCGTATGCTGCTTTATTATTCAGTTCTAAAAAAGACAGCACAGCTTCGTGGAATCAAATTGTTAAAAAGTTTGAATAAGTCGCTTATTGGAAAAAAACTTTTTGTACCATTTGAAAACTTCCTCCATGTTCCTCATAAATTCAATGAATGCACTTAAGTATGATATCACTTTCGAAGCATCTTCTATTTTCTATTGCAAAAAGGCATACTGAAAATCTGTTACTTGACAAATTGTTATACCCTCAATACAAACATTTAGGAATTTTCTCAAGGCATATCTAAACAACTTCTTTTTCTTAACGTTACATCAAACTCCCATATTTTTTTAAGTGTTGTAATTGCATTTAACCTCCCACAAAGTATTTTAATTCAACATATGCTGTAAATCGCCCCACTGTAGAGAAATTTAAGTAAAACGACTCTTGGTCGACTTTTCTTCAGATATAAGATGTGTACTTGAGATATAAGATGTATACTTCCGATATAAAATGCAGTGCATTTTTTTAATGTATCTCAATCTATGATATCCATAAAAGACCTTAAATCATAACCAGATAGACCTGCGATTCTTTGGCTTCATGTATACGAAGCAAGTGAGCCAGCAGCCAAAATTCAGCAAATCTGCAAATTCAAAGTGTCACTTTGGGAACCATAGTAAGTCGAGGATCAATTTCCATAGCTGTTTCCCGAGCTAGGTAAATTCCCTTACAAATTTAGTTAAATTAAAGCTCTTCAAGATTACACAGTGATCCCAGAGTAATAACACATTTATCCGAAGAAAAAAAGTTTTGGAAGTATCGTACGTGTCCTCTGTTCAGAAGTCGTGTGAAGTGAAGTGAGTAAGGTGAAAAGGGCCTCGTCTTTTTCTGAGTGATATTTTATATCTTTTTCGAATTAGACCATTTTACTAATCCCTCTCAAAATATCAGAATTCTGATACCAAGTTACTTATTCTTAAATTCCATTTAATAATGTACCGAGTTGTACAAACTGTTACAATGTTGAGCATTATCAACAACATTGCCGTGTGGCCTGGAACAAAATTTAGGTATATTTTTTTGTTTTTTTAACAAATATTTTTATAAGCGACTGCGTTCGTGGGGAATATTCTCAATAATTATTATTTTTCATCTATAACATGTCAGAGCCATCAAATGTTCGTAGTGCCCTTATAGCAAAACTGTATTCTCAATTTACGTGCTCAGAAAATTTTCCTACACATCAATTTATTGAAAATAATTTTAGAAATTGTTTTCTTTCTGTTTATTGCTTGGTTTATTGGCATATATTTTTGGATTTCAGGTGTGTATTTTATCTGTGCTTCCTATGCATGCACTATGAAAGAGATGTTCGACGAGCATCCTGAATACGGGTTTCCTGACTTTCCAATTACCAAGGAGGAACTGAATGAGTTTTGCGGGTAAGAATGTCTCTTGATCTGTAAAACTTCCGGAAAAAAATTTTAATTGATGCCTGTAATACCAGAATCGCAGGCCAAAATGAAATCGAAAGGACGCATTTTTATCGGAATATTATACAGTATACAAACGTAACTTTCCTATGGTACTGTTTAAGTTTGTTGTTTCCACACAAAATGCCTCAAATAGACAAAACATCGTGATTTGGGAAAAGGGTTCGTGTGTAAATATTCAATATTTATAAATTAACTATGGGAAACTTCCTCCAAAATCGTGCTTTAAGAGCTAAAAATATGAAAATGATTGCTACCGTGATTACTGATAACGGGTCCTAGAACTAAAATTTATGCATCCTGAGGATAGAATAGATCATGTGAAAATTTGCAAGGAATTCTCCTGTTGTCACAGGAGACAACAAAGAAAAGCGAAAATACATCCCCGAATTATGACAACTCTTTATTGTTTCATCAAACAGAAGTCATCGCTCTTTCCGCGTTTATAAGTGAGTCATTCTCATCGGCCGCGGCAGATGAGAATTTTTCCGTGACTCACTCATAAACTTGGAAAGAGCGATGACTTCTGTTTGTCTATTGTTTTTCTTTTCTTTTTTTTTTTTTTTTTTTTGCTATTGACGGTTTAATGACGGCTGTGAATAAATCATTGGGCTACAAGCAGTCGCCCGTCCCTAATTTAGTGCCACTGGTTCCAGGGAAGAGACACAGCCAGTGCTATAAGACATACACAACATTCATGCCTCAACGGGATTCAAACATGGACCCTTCTCGGCCTAATGGTTATAAGCAAGCGCTTAGACAACTGCGTCACCGGGGGCGGCCTGATGTTTAATTAAATACTTACATGTACGGAAAATTTGGAACGACGTGCACTCTTCTTTACAGAACTCGTCTTAAGAGTTGGTAATAACAGCAGATGCAACGTTAAGGTGAACTGTGAAAACCCGCTTCCAAAATAATACAAACGTATTGCATGCAGTGCGAATATTATGTTTTCTCTTCCCTTAGGTAATGGATGAAAATACTCCTCTAATAAATAATTGTTCGGTGATCGTTCGAATTCGTGTCATTCAGATATTTATCGGATAAACTAAGTCTTCTAATGAGAGCCATTTTATAAGGCTGCGAAATGGGACGGGGAAAGGTATAGAAATCCGTGGGTTTCATAATTTTTTCTTTTTCGTTTCAGAAGAACAAAGGTCTTCGGCTGTTCAACTAACGTATTAGTTTTATTCAGTTGTTTTCTATTTCACTTTAAAGACGCAGATGAGAATTTCAGTCTAGAAGTGTCTATCTATGTAATAAGAAACGGAGAGAACCAGAACTAGAAGGACGCACACAACATCCATGTTTTACCAGGTTTTTTAAAAGTATGTTCCGCTTCATGAGCATCTTAAATCGCCCGATAAGACTTCTAAGAACTTTTCCGTTGAGGAAATCTTATTTTGGAGTGATCCACAAAAAATGAGATTACAAAGTGTGTTGCATCCAATTTTTATTTGTTATGATGAACATGCTTTGAAAAATATTTTCCATTAATATCTACAGAGAACTTAACCACTCGACTACATGCCAACACCTCTGAAAGATTTCAGAACTGAAAAAGCAAATCGTGTAACATAACGCGTTTCAATAATGAGAGTGACTGGTTTGGTACTTTCGCCATCTCAGCAAACATGTCTATTTGCCGCTTTCATGGCACTGAAACGATTTTCTTGCACATGCACAAAATGGAGTTCGGACAAGTGACCACAAGACAAATAGCCACGGGCCATTTGAGAGCCATGAATTTGATTTGCATAAAAAATGTAGTGTTCTCATATTTTTCCCCTACTTGAGTAATTGTTGTGTACAAAAATAATTTTCTTCATATCTTATTAACATTAAGAAATTAGCGTTTTTATAATTTTCTGGCAGAAGACAAGGCAGATAACTGGCCACACGAAAAACTGGCTATAAGAGCGTTGGTATACGTCCATACATATAGTAACTGGCCATAAGAGCGTTGGTATACGTTCTATACATATAGTAAACGTCCACAATGTGTTACGTATGTTGGACGTACGTTGCTCTTAATCTCTTTTGGCTTTGGGAACAAGACACCAGGTAATAGAAGACACAATGTCAGATACTATGTAATCTTTTAAACACGCAAAATAATATTTTTGAATGTTTAATTTGTGACATACGTGGCTCTTAATCTCTTTGGAGCTTTGGGAAGAAGACACCATGTAATAGAAGATACTATGTCAGACACTGTAATTTTTTGAACTTGTAAAATATTATTTTTGAATGTTTAATTTGTGACGTACGTCGCTCTTAATTTCTTTGGAGCTTTGGGAAGAAGACACCCAGTAATAGAAGACACTATGTAATTTTTTGAACATGTAAAATAGTATTTTTGAATGTTTAATTTGTGACGCACGTCGCTCTTAATCTCTTTGGGGCTTTGGGAAGAAAACACCATGTAATAGAAGACACAATGTCAGATACTATGTAATCTTTTAAACATGTAAAAAAGTATTTTTGAATGTTTAATTTGTGACGTCCGTCGCTCTTAATCTCTTTGGGGCTTTGGGAAGAAGACACCATGTAATAGAAGTCACTATGTAATTTTTTGAACATGTAAAGTAGTATTTTTAATATGAAAGAAATACGGGATTACGCCATATAATACAAATTTTGAAGATGACAATCCGATTTTTGGCGTAAATGTGACAAGGATGGTAAGTCAGATAATATCCGAAAACTTGAAAATTTTCATCGTCCTGGAGCGGGACTCGAACCCGCGTCTCCCAGAAAACGTCTAGGTATGCTAACCACTACACCACCCAGAACGACCAAGTTTCAAGTATCCGATCAATTTTAAAAAAAAAAAAAAAAAAAAAAAAAAAAAAATTGATCGGATACTTGAAACTTGGTCGTTCTGGGTGGTGTAGTGGTTAGCATACCTAGACGTTTTCTGGGAGACGCGGGTTCGAGTCCCGCTCCAGGACGATGAAAATTTTCAAGTTTTCGGATATTATCTGACTTACCATCCTTGTCACATTTACGCCAAAAATCGGATTGTCATCTTCAAAATTTGTAGTATTTTTAATGTTTAATTTGTGACGTAAGTCGCTCTTAATCTCTTTGGAAAGAAGACACCATGTAGCAGAAGACACTATGTAATTTTTGGAACATGTAAAATAAAATTTCTGAATGTTTATTTTGTGACGTACGTAGCTCTTAATCTCCTTGGAGAGGGTTTAAGCCCCCAAAGCCCCCTCCGTGGGTTCGCCAATGACACCCAGAAGGAAGCAACCTACAGGAATGAAACTTGTTGGATAGGTTTGACATCGTGAGACATGCAAATGATTCAAGTATCACGCTTGGCCGCACATGTGACGCAATCAAGGAGGGGTCGTAGGGCTGTGTCTCACCCTCCTTGACATGTATGTAATAATATAATTCGACATGTATGTTGACATATAGGGTAGTCCCGTTGCGAGTGCCTGCCAGTCTTACTCGTGCTGTTGTGTTGGTTGCATCCTTTGCAAATAAAGTATGGATCCGAGAAAAGTACGGAAGCAATTCGAACGGTTGGAGGAGTTCGAGAGGGGATACATCTCGAACTCCTCCAACCGTTCGGCTCCGGTCAGCGGGATGGTCTTATTTCCGTATTGCGCCGTACCGGTCGTACGAATATCACCATACTACCACGCTGTTGGTGGCAGTGGATAGAACGCGGCATGAAGCAGCAACAGGAAGGGTATGGGAGACCTTGACGAACCACGGAGAGCGAGGACTGTCGGGTTGTCGGACGTGCGCGGAGTGACACAACAGCCATGATTGCGGATATTTAGCGAGCATCATAGGTCATATGTAGAGGATTTTTGAGAAAGGAGTGTCTGACTCCAGGTCTTAAACAACCCTTAGAAATAGGAAGCTTGGAGATTTGGGCTAGAGTGCCCGATAGGAAAGTGACACGGAAGCGAGGTAGAAAGGGGAAGGAAGATGCCCTTATTTATTACCGGGGCCAGTACCCTGGGTCCGACGGCTAAACATGCCCATCCGACGCACGGCGGGTATTTAGTGGTTCGAACGTTCGTACCTGCCCAGGATCAAACCTGAGGTTATCTCCATGGCAGTTGCGGACGCTGACTACTAGGTCACCCGCGGCCCATATTTAGCGAGCACCTTAAGCAAGTATGCGTCATTTTCTTCTAGGACTTCCGTCCACAGTGGGTAGGTTTTAGGTCCCAGCCACCTACAGCGAGTTCGCCTTTTGGGCAGGACACAGAAACAGAAGGAATGAGAGCAAGTCTAGCGACTTTGACAGAACAGTTTGTAGTGAGCTGAGAGCACAGTAGATGGCACCACCGTACAAGTACGATGTTGCACATAGAGGGGTGAGAGAATTTAACCAGTGGGTCTTTCCTATGCGGGGCATAGAAAAGGATACACATTTAACCAGTGGGTCCAACCTGGGGGCCGTCACTTAAAGAGCTCGTCCGATGCACGGCGAATATTCAGTGATTGTTAGCAAATCACACCACTTCCGCAAGATCAGTCCAGGATCGAACCTGAGGACCTTGCATTGGTAGTCTGAACTGCTAACCACTCAGCCATTCGCGGCTTATATTTAGCGAGCAGTGGCAATCACCCCTTATAGCTTACACGCCCGCGCACCGGATTGTGACGTCACTAGGGTAGTCCGTAGTCAGGGAGAGGGACATGCTGGAAGCGTTGCGGCGATATGCGAAGTGAACACGTCTTTAACGTACACCAACAAAACAAGTCACGCGTTATTTAGAGTTTCACTGCATTTAAATAACGACTTCTGTGCTAGATTTTTTTAAATAACTGCAGAGTTTACATGTTTGTTTTATAATATTTCAAAATACAGAAGAAAATGAAATTACAGCGTAAATCTAGCGTAGCAATAATTTCGACGTAAAAGTGTAAATATGACAGATTCGTCAACTTAATGAAATCATCGCTGTCATTTCACTGGAAGTGACAATCCGTTCCTGTAATCGAAATTATAAACTGTCGTCATAGTTTCTCTCGAAGTTATAATGTCGTCGTACTTCACTGAATCATTCTTGTGCTTGTGAATAAATCATTCTTGTACTTGAAAGATTAGTTTGAGTGTCCATTACGTAGTACCACCGTCGTTTCAAAAGACGTCAATTGAAGAATTTAAGGAATCAGATTTTTCATTCATTACGAGCTTACAACTACGGAATATTGAGTGATGAAATAATTCCTTTAGTGAAAATGTATTTTCATATCAGACAGTAACTAGCAATTTATTTACTATCCATGTTCACTAACATATAAAAAAAAAAGGTTAAAAAGAAAAATTGAATTTTTCCCTGTGTGTTTTTTAATTATTACCAAAGGCTCAATAAAACACTTTAACATACCTACAGTGAGTTTCTCCTTGATCCACTGATTGCATCAAAAAAATTGATATTTTAAGAAAATTAGGAATATGTTACATTATTAAATGTACAATAACGACAGTTTAATGATGTAACAAGTTTTCCTAATTTTAGTACCATCTAGTTACATGTTTGGACAACTTCATTTTGGTACGCAAATGTAAAATTTATAATTTTTGTCTTCAAGAACACTATTTAAATAACATTTCCTTGTGGAAGTTTAAAACATCTGTATTAAGTTTATTAGTAGCGTTAAACAAAACTATTTGGATCCAGAATATAAACATTACTTTTTATCTGGAAAAATACCAGTACTTATTGGCATAAATTTCCTGAAATTTGATTTTCAAGAAGTATTCAGCAAACTGCCAATGTACAAATATATACACTGGCGGAAAGTGAAAAAGGAACACCAAGAAGAAATTGGCGGACGATCATGAAATTTACATATGTTAAAGGGGTTGAGTGTACGTAGGTGTGATGTTAATTTCGGGACCAACCGGTAAGCGCTTACGCCACAGCACGGCATAATATGCAAATTATCGTCGGTGGTATTTAAGGAGTACGGCGAAGTGAATGTAATCATTCGTCGGCGTACGGACACGTGCGAAGACCCTGAAGAAGCAGCAATGCCTGTACATGGAAGTCGTGTACGATTTCAGCAGTTATCGGACTTTGAGCGAGGTCGTCTAGTCGGACTCCGCGATGCCGCGTGGTCGTATCGTCGTATTGCGGAGCGAATTGGACGGGAAGTATCGGTGGTGGTACGATGGTGGCGTAGACGGTCCGAAGAACATTCCCACACGAGAAGACGTGGAACCGGGAGTCACAGACGGACTGATGAGCGGACAGATCGACGCATAAGATGAGCGGCGTTGTCAAGCAGAACATCCACTGCGACGCAAATCCAAGCTGCCGTTGCGCCTGAGGTGAATGTGCGAACAATCCGCAACCGTCTACTAGATGCAGGACTACGTGCACGTGTGCCTCTGGCATGTGTACCTCTGACTCCAGCCCACCGTCAGGAACGGCTGCAGTGGTGTCGCCAACGTCTGCACTGGAGAACGCAATGGCGATCTGTCGTATTCAGTGATGAAAGCGGATTTTGCTTGGGAGCCTCCAACGGCCGTATGCGTGTTCACAGACGCACAGGGGAGCGTCTCCACCCTTCTTGCATCCTCCAGCGACACACATGGCCTACACCTGGTCTCCTAGTGTGGGAGAGCGATCAGCTATCACTCCAGTACACAACTAGTGTTTGTCCGGGTACGTTAAAGAGCACCTCCTACATCAACAACATCATTCAGCCCGTTGTTGTGCCATTGGTAAGGTTGGTCCATCGTGGTATTTTCCTGCAAGATAACCCACGGCCACACACGGCACGTGCAACGCAACATGCACTTCAGGGTTTGAGACAACTTCCATGGCCTGCACGTTCACCGGATTTGTCACCCATTGAGCACGTGTGGGATTTTATGGGACAACGACTTATCCGGTCTCCACGGCCAGCCACGACCATCCCCGATTTACGCGTCCAGGTTGAGGATGCTTGGAACTCAATACCCCAAACTTACATCCAACATCTGTACGACAGACTCCATGCCAGAATTGCACAGTGTGACACAGTTCATGGCGGTTCAGATCGGAGATTTAGAAGCAGAGATATAGTGGAAAACGCAATTTACCTTTACGCCCACTAGCGGAAAGTCTATGAATTACGTGAAAATTTTGAAATTATATGAAAAACATGCGACACCGAAAATACTATCCAACAAAGAAGGAATTTCTCAAATCGGACTCCTAGAAGTCGAGATATTGACAAAAATAAGATATACATCTACGCCCCTGGTAGAGAAACCGTGCACTATTATAAGAAGAAAATGTTTCTAAAAAATGTGTCGGCATGAGTAGTATCGGTCTACAAACGACATTATTTTCAATCGAGAATTTAGAAGCTCATATTTTGCTGCAAATACATCAGAAGCGAAAATTAAGGTTTACGCCCCCTGGTGGCCAAACGACTTTTTTTACAAAAAAATTGAAATTATGTGCAAACGATTTCCCATCAGGTGCTGTATCCGGTGCAGAAAGAAGTTTTCAGATCGGAGATTTAGAAGCAGAGATATAATGGAAAACGCAATTTACCTTTACGCCCCCTAGCGAAAAGTCTATGAATTACTTGAAAATTTTTAAATTATATGAAAAACATGTTACACGGAAAACACTATCCAACAAAGAAGGAATTTTTCAAATCGGACTCCTAAAAGTCGAGATATTGATAAAAATAAGATATACAATTACGCCCCCTGGCGGAGAAAATGTGGAATATATAAGGAAGAAGATATTCCGAAAAGGTTTATCGATGTGAGTGGCATCAGTCCACGAAAGAATTTTTTCAATCGATATTTTAGAAGCTCAGATTTTATGGCCAATACATCAGAAGCGGGATGTAAGGTCAGGTGATGCGTAACATCACAGCCTCTCCTTGACAAATGTCAACCCCGCCTTCTCGTGGTGCATCCTGTTCCCACTAAAGGGGCTCTAACGACCGCAAATAGCGGTATAACTATACCATCGGGATCAGAGGAAATGCTATCCCACACTCACCAACCCGCTTGGCCAGCGTGGTGAGTTATGGCCAAACACCTCCAAAATGACTCTACAACTTAAATCTTGGCCCTCAGTCTCCGGCAGCTGGAATGTACCTGGCCAAGGCAGCGGCCAGTGCGACATGAAGGCAGAGGGTGCTAAGAATCCCCGGAGGACCGGACTAGGCTGCCATTTGATGCTGAAATTGGCTACCTACAACGGACGCTCCCTATCTTCTGATTCAAGGCTTCTTGAATTGGAAGAGGAACTACAAAGGATCAAGTGGGACATCGTCGGGCTAAGTGAGGTAAGGAGAAAAGGAGAAGATCTCATTGAACTGAAAAGTGGACATCTCTTCTATTATCGTGGGACAGATACTGGCAGAACTAGTGGTGTTGGATTTATAATAAACAAGAAACTGAAGGATAAAGTGGTAGAAGTTGAAAGTTCCTCTGACAGAGCTGCACGACTCGTTATCCAACTATCGAGAAGATACCAGGCTCAGATTATTCAAACTTATGCACCCACCACAAGTCATCCTGAAGAAGAAATTGAAGAATTTTATGAGGAAATTCGTCATCAAAATAATAAAGTTAAGCAGCACTTGAAGATAATTATGGGAGATTTCAATGCAAACATAGGGCACCGGCAACAGAATGAAACTTCAGTAGCTAAATTCGGTCACGGCAACAGAAACCAGCGTGGAAATACTCTCGTTGAGTTTGCAGAGGCAGAAGGATTTTTCATCTTGAATTCCTTTTTCAAGAAAAAGCCACACAGGAAATGGACATGGAGACATCCAATTGGGACGACAAGTGAAATTGATTTTATTATGTGTAACAAAAAATTCGTCATCGAAGACTGCAGTGTGCTGAACAAGTTCAACACAGGTAGTGACCATAGATTGGTGAGATGTAAGATGCACCTCAACACTAAACTGGAACGTGGCAAGCTCATAAGACAAACAGAATGTATTGACATAACCAACCTTAAAAAACACCATAATACTTTCAAGTTGGAACTGAAGAACAGATTCTCTGCTTTAGAAGGCCTAACATCGGAAGAAGTGGATATTTCGGAAGTTAACAGAAAAGTAACCAAAGCTCTTATGGAAACAGCAACAAAATTAGCTGGGTCTAAGAACAAGTTGCATGTAAACAAATTATCAGGAAAAACCAAAATGTTGATGCAAAAAAGAAGAGAGATGAGGACAACTAAAGAAGATGTGACTTCCAAAGTGGAATATATAGAGCTATGCAAGACAGCACGAAAAAGTATCACTGAAGACGTAAGGAAATTCAACTGTGAGCTAGTGAGGAAAGCAATTGAAAACAACCAAAGCCTAAAGATAGCAAAGGGACATCTCAGTAAGGGAAGAAAACAGATTATGGCTCTGAGAAAAGAAGATGGTTCTATAACAAGAAATAGAGGCGAAATTTTGACAAGAGTGAAAGATTTCTACTCCAAATTATATGAAAGGGATGATACATGTACTCCAGACATCATGAAAGGTACCAGAGTTCTTCCAGTCCTCCCAGCAGAAGTTGCTCATGCAATCAAGAACATGAAGCGGGGGAAAGCTCCAGGAGAAAATGGAATTACTATAGACATCATACAAGAAGCAAGTGGAGAAATTGAAACAGTACTCGCCCAAATTTTTACTCGATGCCTTAATGAAGGGAAGATTCCTGAGGATTGGAACAATGCTACAATGATCCTGCTACATAAAAAAGGTGACATTGAGGATCTCAGGAACTACAGACCTATCAGCCTCCTATCAGTGGTTTATAAAATCTTCACTAAAGTTCTTTCACACCGCTTGAAGGTAACACTGGACATGGCTCAACCGAGAGAACAAGCTGGATTCAGGAGTGGCTACAGCACAATAGATCATATCCACGTACTGAGAGAACTAATTGAGAGAGCGAGGGAATATGAACTTCCATTGTGCATGGCTTTTATCGATTATGAAAAAGCCTTTGATTCGGTGAAACCATCAGCAGTTACCACGGCTCTGAAATCCTGCGGTATTGAAGATGCATACATTAATATTATTAATAACATCTATGAAAATGCAAGTGCAAAGATTCGGCTGTTTGAAAATACAACACACATAAAAATTGGAAAGGGAGTGAGACAAGGTGACACCATATCTCCGAAGCTCTTTAATGCCTCATTGGAAAATGTCTTTCAATCACTGAACTGGGAAAACAAAGGGATAAAGATTAATGGAGATTATCTAACCCACCTTCGTTTTGCTGATGACGTAGTCATTTTTGCAACTACCCCATCAGAGCTGCAGAGTATGATCCAGGAACTTGCTGACAAGAGTAAAGAAGTGGGATTAAAAATGAACTTTCAGAAGACAAAAGTGATGTTCAATGCTTTTACAAGAAATGAAGATTTATCGATTGATGGAGAACAACTGGAGATAACAGATACGTATGTTTATCTTGGACAGCAGATATCAAGTGAGGGTCACATTGATGAAGAAATTAATCGGCGTACAAAACTTGCCTGGAGAGCTTTTGGAAGAAACAGCATAATTTTCAAGAGCAATATGCCATTATGTCTTAAAAGAAAAGTGTTTGATCAGTGCATCCTTCCAGTGCTTACGTATGGTGCAGAGACGTGGACCTTAACTAAAAGAGACATACAAAGGCTGCAGACAACTCAAAGAAGTATGGAGAGGTGCATGCTTGGTATAACCAGGAGAGATAAGAAGAGGAACTCGTGGATCCGAAAAATGACGAGAGTAGAAGACATCATGTTTAGAGTTAAATCCCTGAAATGGCAATGGGCTGGACATACTGCCAGAAGGACAGACCATAGATGGACAGCCGAAATTTTAGATTGGATTCCAAGGGACAGGAAAAGACCCAGAAAAAGACCACATGGGAGATGGGTGGATGAAATTCGTAAATATGCGGGAGTGACATGGAGGAGAGTGGCACAAGACAGACCGTTGTGGAGGAAACTTGGGGAGACCTTCGTCCAGCAGTGGATTGATAATGGTTGACAATGATGATGATGATGACATGAGAAGCGAAAATTAACACTTACGCCCCTGGTGGCCAAAGTATTCTTTACCAAAAATTCGAAATTATATGCAAAAGATTATGCATCAGGAGATGTATCCGCTGGAAAAAAAATTTCAAATCGGAGTTTTAGAAGAAGAGTTATTGGAAAAAAATGGAATTTACCTTTACGCCCCGTAGCGGAAAATCTATGCGTAATTTGAAAAAGAAACTATGTCTAAAATACTCTTCGACATAAATGGAATCGAAAGATAAAAGATTTTTTTAATCGGATGTTTAGAAGCAAATATGTGGAATAAAACGTATTTTTGAATTCGACATCATCTGCATTTACGCCCTCTAGCGACGAAATTGTACATCGTAAAAAAAAACGAAATAAAGCATCATCATTCAAATATTTCAAGCTTTTGAATGCAAAAAGAATTTTTCAAATCGGACTAATAGTTGCAGAGACACTATGGGTACAGACAGACGGACGGACGGACGGACAAACCGATAACATAATCACGATCTTTTTTTACAAAAGACGTGCTAAAATTATCTGGTAGTTTCTATTTCTTTTTAGAGCTAACCTCTGAATCTTAGAGAACAGCTTAGTGATATGTATGTATGTATGTATGTATGTATGCAAATAGGATGACTCACAGTTCATCAAAATAGAATCCGACTCAGAATATGATCCCGATTTCTTTGCAATAATGTGTATTTCAACTATTCATCAATTCTTCAATTTGTTTACGTTTTCGGCTTCGCATCGCAAGAACTCTGACCTCGGACTAATAGGAACCCGGAAGTCACATGTCTCATCTCACTTTCCGCATTGTTAGTGAACTTTCACTGCATTGTATTTCTTCCGTTCAGCCCTCCAACTGTTGTTATCAACGAACTGGTTATCTACATATCCAAATCTCAAGCGCAGTTTATTCGAGATCACACTCTTCACCATCTGTAAATTTGTAAATTTGCATATCTTCAAGTTCACTCTCTTAGCATTTTGTAAATACGAATTTGTTTCAAAGACATTCGGAATACCAGTTGTAAAAAATGTACATATTTCGAATTCACACTCATGAACATTTGTAAATATTTTTCATATCCATTTCACACCCATCTCCGTATGTAAATACTCAGTGTTCTTTTTAAATCTGTAAATATTTCATTTTTTCGTCATTCCACAAACAAATAGTACTTGAACCACATGCGTGGTAAATTTCGTTTGATTTCGTATGTTCCTTCATGGTGTTACATTTCTGTGCCGAGCAGTTTACTTCAAGTTATTTCTTGAATGTTAGGTAAGAGTTTCGTGTACGTCTTCCCTTGGGTCGTATTCCGCTTCGCCATAAATATTTGCAGCAGTGTCTGGACTGGTACCGACCTCGAGTACTTGGATAAGGAACCCCATCACGCCATATTTACTGCAGAATTCCATTTTGTCTGGGAGCGGACTATCGGCATGTGCATTTGCGTACAAAATGAAGTCCTTCAGATCCAGCTGACACCTTCGAATAACAAGCTGCAAGAGTAGCAGGTGTTATGATATCCAGTTGTTAAATCTGGGATGGCGCCTAATGAGAGTGCCGAGACAGTTTTACAGCGCGATACCATGTCGTTTATGCATTTGAATCTATAAGACATTCCTCTGATATCACAAACCATAGCTTGTCAGTCATCTGTAACGAAATATGTTGCGCTACTTGGCAGGATCTAATTCTTATTTTGATTATTTCTACTTATGCTGGTAGGATTAGGAACACTCATGGCGTAACGCATGGCTTCAGCCCTGATCAATATAATCCTTATCTTATGCATGTATTCTTCTCACTGATATTTTCTTGCTAAGTGATAACACGGTATGTTTGTATTTAGACCCAAACAATACTCTTAAAATCCAAATTTTGAAAATATTTTTTTGAAGCTGACTACGAAAAAAATATTACGTACATTTTCTAGTGCTTTAACATAAAGGTTTTCAGCTAGGAGGCGTAGTTTTAGAATTTTGAATCTACCGTTAAGAAAACAAGACGATACACGACATCGATTAATCGATTCGATTAGGAAGTTTCATGTTCAATGACACAACACGGATTTGACTCGTTTTATAGAAGAAGAAAAAAACAACTTTTAGAATTACGCAACGCCCCCAATATATCGATCATATCCGCTGATAAAACCTCGCAAATTATTATTCTGAACAAAATACACTATAGAAAGAAAAATGCTACAGGTAATTGATACTATCCCGCACGTCACTCTTAGTTCGAACCCTATTAATGTTACCATAGTTGCCAAATACAAATTGAAGAAAATCTCAAACCTCCCATTTCACAATGCTTGTACTGCCCTCCAGGTGCACGAGTTCCTGAACTTTTTGGTAAAGACTCATAAACCCGGTCACTCATTACGCCCCCTAGTATCTGGATTTTTTTTTTTTTTTTGATGGGAGGTTTAACGACCACCGTGAGCAACTCAATGGGCTATAAGCAGTCGCCCGTCCCTAATTTAGGGTCACTGGTTCCAGGGAAGGGAGAGAGCCAGTGCCGTAAGACAAACACAACATCCATGCCTCACCGGGATTCGAACCTGGACCCCTTATGGACGAATGATCAGAGGCCATCGCTTAGACCACTGCGCCACCGGGGCGGCATCTGGATTTGCAACACCTATCATTATCTTCAGTTTTTTGCTGTGCCAAATTCCCACCATTCGAATCTCTGATGATATATACATGTGCATTTGCATTGGGTGTCTGAAAGGCTTATCATGTTTTTTTTCAAAATATTTTTATCTGCCCATTTAAAGGACCTATTTATAGAATTCATTTTAAATCTTAATTCTTTAACGATGGGCAGGATTGTTCACAAATTTTCTAGATTTTCTAATGCCTGAATATTCCTCCACATAATTGTGCAACAATAATGCTCACAGACCGTGATGTATTAACTTAATTTTGTTTACCGTGTTTCCTATGTTTATGATAAGCTATCCATCTTTCTTTGCTGGTTTTGCGCATCTGTTGAATACCTACCATACGTCACTGACTTTATTAACTATACTATATAACTCTGTAGGGATGTAAGGTCAGGTGATGCGTAACATCACAGCCTCTCCTTGACAAATGTCAACCCCGCCTTCTCGTGGTACATCCTGTTCCCACTAAAGGGGCTCTGACGACCGCCAATAGCGGTATAACTATACCATCGGGATTAGAGGAAATGCTATCCCACACTCACCAACCCGCTTGGCCAGCGTGGTGAGTTATGGCCAAACCCCTCCAAAATGACTCCACAACTTAAATCTTGGCCCTCAGTCTCCGGCAGCTGGAATGTACCTGGCCAAGGCAGCGGCCAGGGCGACATGCAGGCAGAGGGTGCTAAGAATCCCCGGAGGACCGGACTAGGCTGCCATCTGATGCTGACCTTGGCTACGTACAACGGACGCTCCCTATCTTCTGATTCAAGGCTTCTTGAATTGGAAGAGGAACTACAAAGGATCAAGTGGGACATCGTCGGGCTAAGTGAGGTAAGGAGAAAAGGAGAAGATCTCATTGAACTGAAAAGTGGACATCTCTTCTACTATCGTGGGACAGATACTGGCAGAACTAGTGGTGTTGGATTTATAATAAACAAGAAACTGAAGGATAAAGTTGTAGAAGTTGAAAGTTCCTCTGACAGAGCTGCACGACTCGTTATCCAACTCTCGAGAAGATACCAGGCTCAGATTATTCAAACTTATGCACCCACCACAAGTCATGCTGAAGAAGAAATTGAAGAATTTTATGAGGAAATTCGTGACCTAAATAATAAAGGTAAGCAGCACTTGAAGATAATTATGGGAGATTTCAATGCAAAAATAGGGCAACGGCAACAGAATGAAACTTCAGTAGGTAAATTCGGTCACGGCAACAGAAACCAGCGTGGAAATACTCTCGTAGAGTTTGCAGAGGCAGAAGGGTTTTTCATCTTGAACTCCTTTTTCAAGAAAAAGCCACACAGGAAATGGACATGGAGACATCCAAATGGGACGACAAGTGAAATTGATTTTATTATGTGTAACAAAAAATTCGTCATAGAAGACTGCAGTGTGCTAAACAAGTTCAACACAGGCAGTGACCATAGATTGGTGAGATGTAAGATGCACCTCAACACTAAACTCGAACGTAGCAAGCTCATAAGACAAACAAAATGTATTGACATAACCAACCTTAAGAAACACCATAATACTTTCAAGTTGGAACTGAAGAACAGATTCTCTGCTTTAGAAGGCCTAACATCGGAAGAAGTGGATATTTCTGAAGTTAACAGAAAAGTAACCAAAGCTCTTATGGAAACAGCAACAAAATTAGCTGGGTCTAAGAACAAATTGCATGTGAACAAATTATCAGGAAAAACCAAAATGTTGATGCAAAAAAGAAGAGTGATGAGGACAACTAAAGAAGATGTGACTTCCAAAGTGGAATATATAGAGCTATGCAAGACAGTACGAAAAAGTATCACTGAAGACGTAAGGAAATTCAACTGTGAACTAGTAAGGAAAGCAACTGAAAACAACCAAAGCCTAAAGATAGCAAAGGGACATCTCAGTAAGGGGAAAAAACAGATTATGGCACTGAGAAAAGAAGATGGTTCTGTAACAAGAAATAGAGGCGAAATTTTGACAAGAGTGAAAGATTTCTACTCCAAATTATATGAAAGGGATGATACATGTACTCCAGACATCATGAAAGGTACCAGTACCAGAGTTCTTCCAGTCCTTCCAGCAGAAGTTACACATGCAATCAAGAACATGAAGCGGGGAAAAGCTCCAGGAGAAGATGAAATTACTATAGACATCATACAAGAAGCAAGTGGAGAAATCGAAACAGTACTCGCCCAAATTTTCACTCGATGCCTTAATGAAGGGAAAATTCCTGAGGATTGGAACAACGCTACAATGATCTTGCTACATAAAAAAGGTGACATTGAGGATCTCAGGAACTACAGACCTATCAGCCTCCTATCAGTGGTTTATAAAATCTTCACTAAAGTTCTTTCACACCGCTTGAAGGTGACACTGGACATGGCTCAACCGAGAGAACAAGCTGGATTCAGGAGTGGCTACAGCACAATAGATCATATCCACGTACTGAGAGAACTAATTGAAAGAGCAAGGGAATATGAGCTTCCATTGTGCATGGCTTTTATCGATTATGAAAAAGCCTTTGATTCGGTGAAACCATCAGCAGTTGCAATGGCTCTGAAGTCCTGCGGTATTGAAGATGCATACATTAATATTATTAATAACATCTATGAAAATGCAAGTGCAAAGATTCGGCTGTTTGAAAATACAACACACATAAAAATTGGAAAAGGATTGAGACAAGGTGACACCATATCTCCGAAGCTCTTTAATGCCACATTGGAAAATGTCTTTCAATCACTGAACTGGGAAAACAAAGGGATAAAGATTAATGGAGATTATCTAACCCACCTTCGTTTTGCTGATGACATAGTCATTTTTGCAACTACCTCATCAGAGCTACAGAGTATGATCCAGGAACTTGCTGACAAGAGTAAAGAAGTGGGATTAAAAATGAACTTTCAGAAGACAAAAGTGATGTTCAATGCTTTTACAAGAAATGAAGATTTATCGATTGATGGAGAAAAGCTGGAGATAACAGACACGTACGTTTATCTTGGACAGCAGATATCAAGTTAGGGTCACATTGGTGAAGAAATTAATCGGCGTACAAAACTTGCCTGGAGAGCTTTTGGAAGAAACAGCATAATTTTCAAGAGCAATATGCCATTATGTCTTAAAAGAAAAGTGTTTGATCAATGCGTCCTTCCAGTGCTTACGTATGGTGCAGAGACGTGGACCTTAGCTAAAAGAGACATACAAATGCTGCAGACAACTCAAAGGGGCATGGAAAGGTGCATGCTTGGTGTAACCAGGAGAGATAAGAAGAGGAACACGTGGATCCGAAAAATGACAAGAGTGGAAGACATCATGATCAGAGTTAAATCCCTGAAATGGCAATGGGCTGGACATACTGCCAGAAGAACAGACCATCGATGGACAGCCGAAATTTTAGATTGGATTCCAAGGGACAGGAAGAGACCCAGAAGAAGACCACATGGAAGATGGGTGGATGAAATTCGAAAGTATGCGGGAGTGACATGGAGGAGACTGGCACAAGACAGACCGTTGTGGAGGAAACTTGGGGAGACCTTCGTCCAGCAGTGGATTGATAATGGTTGACAATGATGATGATGATGATGATAACTCTGTAAGTTATCTCGCTCTGTTAGTCACACATCTGAAGATGGGAGTCGTAGGCGACCCCGAAAGATCTAATGTACTTTTATCATTCATGTGCTGTTTTTACTGTGATTAAAAATTTAAATATCAAATGTTTTTTTTATTGGAGGTTTAACCCTTCGGATGGCAGGAGCTTTGGAGGAGAAAATGTGAAATTTTTTCACATGTGGAACAGCAGACTCCCCTTTCTGTAATATTCGCCGTCGTTAAGATGCGCAAATGTGCGTTTTCTCCCTTATTAGTCTGAAAAAATTTTCGACGCAATATTGCGTTCTCACGTTGCTTAAAACAGATTTTCGAATAACGTATTATTGCGTCGTCGCCGCTTTGGGCACAGAAATTTTGGAACGTATATATACGTGCTTGCCACCCGGAGGGTTAACGACCACCGTGAGCAACTCAGTGGGCTATAAGCAGTCGCCCGTCATTAATTTAGGGCAACTGGTTCCAGCGAAGGGAAAGAGTCAGTACCGCAAGACAAACACAACATCTATGCCTAACCGGGATTTTTACATAGAACTCTTACGGTCGAATGATCAGAAGCCATCACTTAGACCACTGCGCCAGTGGGACGGCTGGTTTTAAATATCAACATCATGAATCGTGTTTCGATGGCTATATACAGGTTGTGCCATATAAAAGAAGGCCGAATATAATGAACGACAACAGTCAGGCAATGTTACTATACATGGTAAGGAATAGTTAAAAGGACAGAAAACAGTAGTAATTTACCTGCGTTTACAACAGTTGCTGAAAGTGCTACACGCCGACATCAAGACACAGCTACACATGACGGAACATGTTGTTCGTAACGCGCCACAACTCATCGGCAGTAATCTGGGCTAAGGACTCCGTAATGTTCACTTTTAATTCATCAAGGGTGTGCGGATTAGTTGCGTACACTTTCCCTTTCAATGCTCCTCACAGATAAAAGTCACAGGTGGAGAGATCGGGTGATCTGGGTGTCCATAGTCTCTTCGATACAGCTCTGTCCTCCCCAAATACTTCAGGCACAGCACGTAGACTGTTCCGCGTAGTATGCGCCGTTGCACCATCCTGCTGAAATAAAGCATACGTTCTCTCTTCTTCTGTAAGTGCGGCAGCAAATGGGTGAAACAGTTGCTGAACATAGCGCTCCGAGTTGATGGTGTTAGTTAAAAAGAAGGGGCCAACTATCCTCTTCGTAGACTTAGCACACCAAACGCCAATTTTTGGTCGTACAGAGGAGTCTCCATTGCCCGTCTGGGATTCGTGTCGGTCCAAATGCTGCTGTTTTCCCCATTGACATACCCGGACAGAAGAAACCATGCTTCATCTGTCATTTAATAGAGTGTTGGGTCCATTTCACTGCTGACAATGGTCTCCTGAAACCACTTACAATATTGCATCCGTTTTTAATAATCAGGAGTTTTAAGTTCTTGGAGCGTCATAACTTTGCACGGCCGAGAATGAAAATCCACCTTAAGTATGCGTCGGCATGACGTGGCAGATATTCCCGTTGCAGAGGATAATGGGCGTATCAACTTTCGAAGGTTTTTAACATCATTGTGCAAACATCCTTGATATTGTCTTCAGTACGAATTGTCTTGGGTTTATTTCTTTTCTTGTTGCACACCATGCCGGTTTCACGAAATTTCCGCACTAACTTCTGTACCACTGATTTCGCCGGTGCTGCACAATGTGGAAATTTTTCTGCAAAGAACTCATTTAATTTAAAACCTTATATGAGTTATTTCTAAAATACTGTTCCACAATAAAAATCCGCTGTTCCGTACTTAAAACCATTTCCGTTGCCATCGTTCTCTTTTCACTTACACTTATGACCGCGTACCTACACTGCTCTGGCTGTGACTAACCACTCCGGAGAATTCCTTTGCAGCTGTACACGCAGAAACCGGTTACAAGTGGAACAAAGCGGTTTTAACTGGAAACCAGCCAAACAACTTTAACCCGCCTAACAACGTCTAGCCACTTTTATATGGCGCACCCGGTACTTTGGAATGTCTTACTCAGCACGAAAACCTGCTTTATTTTAATTATCCAGCTACTGCTTATGCCACTAACAATATTTTTAAATGTTCTTAAGAATATTTTAAAATGCCCTTTGCGTAATACCTTTTAGACCTCTTCTAAAAGGCATGCTCGTTAGAATGGATAATTCAGCAACCAGGCCCCATTAAATTATTCTTTTTACTAAAATGATTTTAATAAGTCTACGTCGATTATGCAAATCGATGTTTCAGAAGCCCTCTGTGCAGCAGAATGTTCTTAGCACATTTGTGTAAGTGCGAGGAGGCAGCTGGAAAAAAGCCATGACAAACATCATCGCTGGTGGTACGACAACAGTAAAGAATATCCTACTGTTTGTGAAAATTTCAGCACCATGAAGGATAACTGGTATTGGCTTGAAATTTACAGGAGATGTACAACGTATTGGGATATGAAAATGATTAAAATGTCAGTGAAAATGCTCATACGATTTCGGAGCAGCGCTCTCTCAACTGTCCGGTCTTGGGTGCAAAGCGCTGGCTCAAACGAGATGCTGCAATCAGTGAAGAGCCGACAATGAGTTTAAAGGGTGTTTTTTTTTTGTGTGTGTCATCACGCCTCGTCGCCGAAGAAGGTCGCATTATGAAGACCTGACGGACTTTGAGAAAGGAAGGATTGTTGGAATGAAAAAAGCTGGATTTCCCTACCGCGAAATTGGCACTCGTATGAGGCAAAACGCCACTGCCGTGATGCGAACGTAGCTTCAGTGGACAGATGAGGCCCGGGAGCCTAGGTATGCGGAAAATGGACCTCAAAATCACCTCTACCACATGGCAGTGACCTATCGCACAGCGCCTTCCACGATTTTAGGGCAGTGGTGGAGTACTGTCGCAGGTGAGGTTTTGTACTCCAGTACAGTTTGACGTCGCGTCGTTTGCTTAATAGAGGCGGTCGTTCGCAGCCCATTGATACGTATTCCTTTGATCCTCAATCACAGACGCCTCAGGCTACAATATGGTCTCGAATACAAACAGTGAGGCGCTGATTGGCAACAGGTCTTCTTTTATGACGAGTTGCTATTACCCTTTATGCACCATGATGGTCATATACGTGTTCGAAGACATCGTGGCTTGCGGCTCCTTGCGGTGCCATTTTACACCGTCATACCGGAACAAAACTAAGAGTCATGGTTTGCGGTGCCATTTTGCAGTGTCATACCGGAACAAAACCAAGAGTCCTGGTTTGCGGCGCCATTTTGCAGCGTCATACCGGAACGAAACCAAGAGTCCTGGTTTGCGGCGCCATTGGATTCAATTCGTGATCTCGCGTGAGGTGAATTGAGGGAACCTTCAACAGCCAGCAATACATCAGGGATGTTTTAGATGCAGACGTTATACCCTTCCTTTACAGTTGTCCGGACGCTATACTTTAGCAGGATAATGCTCGGCCACATGTCGTCCGGATTGTCCAAGACTTCTTCCATGCACGGCAGATACCTATATGTCCCTGGCTTGCACGTTCGCTTGATAGGTCCCCGATGGGACATGCCTAGGACATGGTAACTAAGCGACTGGCCCGCCAAGCACCTCCGCCAGTTACCACAAATGAACTCTGGCAGGCTATTTCTCAGGACGATATCAAAAACCTCCTCCTTTCAATACCACACCGTGTAGAGGTTGTTATTATTGCTCGAGGGGGCTTCACACGATACTGAGTTTGGATCCAAACAAAATCTTGTGTACATCTACAAATGCAATCGACTATCTCCTGTAACATGAGAAATCCGTGATATAAATACTGTATCATTTGAATAGCGCTATATTTTGTTGGTGCTGCAATTTTCACAAACAATAGTGTATTTCCCTAAAGAACCTGAATCATAATGACATTGAAACTGCAGTAGATTGAAAATTATAAAAAAAATGATTTTACAAGAACATCTGCAGTGTTGAAACCAACATCAGTTATTATTATTCTTATTATTATTATCACCCTAAGATTGTTTTTCCAGTTCCGAAGTTTAAAGAACAATTATGAGGATATGTTAGCGTTGTAAGCCATCGCCTGTCCCTAGTTTAGGGCAACTGTATCCAGGGCAGTGGCGGCCCGTCAGATGAGGCAAGTGAGGCGCCGCCTCACCTGAAATTCCGCAGAATGAGAAGTGAAAGAAAAAAAAACCTTCTGTCAGTAACAAAGATATAAGAACTTTGCAGGATAAATGAAACACTGAAATTCACATTGTGATTCATGAATGGTTAAAGAAAGGCTTTCGAGAAGAGGAATGAATCATTATTTTTGCAAAGCAGCTGCATGTTTTAAGCGCTTAGAGGCGACCGGCTGAATCGTCTCGATGAGAAGCCGGTTTTGGGAACTGGGGATCAGAGAAGAGCCCTACAGACTGAACCCCCACCCCCACCCCACCCCCACGGTCCGAGGTCTACCTAAAGAGGTGCCGGACTTCCAGTAAGAGAAAGGAAATTTCTGAGGCGACCCTCCATTTCGCTTAAACTGGAATCGCATCTCCGCTGTTATTGGAGAACCCAAGGATTGTGTATCCAATGGGCGCGGGAAAATGAGCAGATGACCCTTGTGAAAAGTGGTTTCACAGGCGATGACGCCGTTCGCCTCTATACGCTTTGGAGTACAAAGATTTCTACGTAGCTTTAACTATTCGTCAGAGTGTATTTGAATCTAACTTTTTGTAGTGTGTTTTCAATCCTCTCTTCTGCGGGTGTTTGCTAGTTCATAGTAATGTTGAGTTTTTCTTTTTTCATTTTGTTATTGTTACTAAACAGCATATTTTGATTTTGGTTGGAAAATATGAATGGCCCAACAAGCGACGTGATTTGTGTTCTGGAAGAAATTCCTTTTAAACACTGGAAAGATTATGATAACAAGGATGTTCTCATATCTGGAAGACCGACACCTATAATAAGTTCAATATCTAAAGATAAAAAGTGCGGCAAATCGTTTTTTAGGTCTTTCAATAAATCATAGTACGAGATTTTTCCCTGGCTTTCTGATGCTATTACAAGCAAACTCTCTTTTGCTGGCCATGTTTACTTTTGAGCAATAAGAAAAATGTGTGGAATACAAAGGGTTATTTTGATCTAAAAAACTTTTCTCGTAGTGCAAAATTGCACGAAAGCTCTAAAGAGCATAGAACTAACCACGTAGGTCTAAAACGAATGGAAAAAAACAAACACTATTTCTGATATGCTCAAAGAAAATGCTGCTCTTCATAAAGTCAAGTTTAATGAAAAGGTCAGACTAAATAGGCTTTTTATGGAACATATAATTGATTTAGTTGTCGTTCTAAGCAAGCAAGAACTGCCTTTTCGAGGACATGATGAAACTATTTCCTCATTAAATGAAGGTAATTTCAAGGAAATGTTCCAAATGTTACTTCGTAGGAGCACCCCAGAATTAAAAGCACATTTTGAAGAAATACGAAGCTTATTTTCTGGACAATCTAAAACGATATAGAATGATTTAATTGAGTGTATTCATGAATATATAAAAGTCCAAATAAATACCAGATTTGAAGATATGGGAAAGCTCGAGTTTCTGCAGCTAGTTGACAGCTCAAAATACCATAGTTATTCAGAGTCATTTCCATCCAGTGCCCTTAACACTCTCAAAAAAATTTATCCAAACATTTTTACAGACACACAACGACTAAAAAACGAATTAGATTTTTTATATAATGATCACAACTTCAGGGAACTCAGTTTTCAGAAAACAATGAAAGAAAACGAGCTGAAAGATGTGTTACCAGAAGCCTACAAATTATTTTCTCTTGTATTGACACTGGCGTCAACAAGTTCTTCTGCTGAAAGGAATTTTTCTTGTTTGAAGAGAATTAAGACTTACCTCCGTAATACAACGGCACAAGATCGTTTGTCTTCACTCACTAAAATTTCAATCGAGAAAGAATTGCTGAACCATCTAATGTCCATTCAACCATTTTATGATCTGATCATAGACAAATTTGCAGCCAAAAAGGATCGCAGAATTGAACTTATTTATAAAAAATAAACTGAAAGCATTCTGTTCGAGATCAAAGCAAATTAATATCGTATTCCCCTGTTTTTAATTCCAGGTTTAAATTATTTTATACTTTTTTTATATAGAAATGTGCTTCCTTAGCTTGACTTCTCCTGTACATAGTTATCACGAGCCTGGACTTCAGTTTGTGACCCGTGCTAAATGCACCTTCACTAATATGCCAATCGAACTGTGACTTTTATTCAAGCTCAAGAAACACTTCGTGAGAAAAAAATTATATTCAAATGATTTACTTTGAATTTTTTAAGAAGTGGATCTCCGATTGGCGTTGGGATGTGAGTGACGCATTGACTAGCTAAAGAAACCGCGCAAATTGCGTATTTTTGCTCAAGTGTATTACATAAAAGAATACTGGTGAAATATTTCTTTCTTTGTTGTAAAATTATCGAATAATTGTTTTCATAAAAATATTGTTGCAAAAGTAGCGTATATTACACACACACATATATAGAGAGGTATATGTACATTTTTCCTCTAAAAGTTTCGGATTTTTTCGTGAAGAAAGACTCCCCACGCCGTGCTTCATATATTTCTATAATTTTATTCCATTACTGTTTAATAATATTTGTATATAAGGGCTAAATGACATGGGATGGAGCCCTAAGGGATGGGGTTTACAGCTGTTAATAACAAGGCGCCGCTTACCCTGGACCAATGGCTTAACGAGACTTCCGAATCTCAGCGGATTTTAATGATTCAGCCGACTCGAACCCAGGACTTCAAAGATATCCAATGGGGGATACTGCCTTTGACATGAAACTTTTTGAAGGGGGGGGTGTTCTGCACTTCTGCTGTATAACTGTGTATAAGTACATATAACAATTTGGGGGGGGGCGCTTCGACAAATATTTTCCTATTGGTGCGTACGCACATCTTGAATATTAATACAAAATGAAGCTAATTTAATAAAATGAAGAAAATGCAATAAATTATAGTTGTTTTAATAAAAATTTAATAAAGCAACTTCTTTGGCCGCTTTGCTTTACTTTCTCTTCTATTATCAAGAAATTACATTGCTTTCCGAGTTATATAAAAATCAAAGAATTTAAATAGGGAAATTATCTATAAAACGTACTTAGAAAAAGCTAACTGTCTCGCCTAATAAGGGGTGTGCAAACCACGACCCCCCTGCTACGCCACTGATAGATATATATATATATATATATATATATTCGTATAACGTTTATACGAATTTATATATTTTTCAATAACATACGTTTTACTGTTTTACATTTACATCAAGACCGTTCGCCTCACCAGCATTTTACACCACGAGCCGCCACTGATCCAGGGAGGAAAAAGAAAGGCAGCGCCGTAAGTAAGAACACATCACTTATATCTCATCTGGCTCTCGAAACCGGGCCCAACTTCACCAACTGCTGGAAAAACTAACGTCTTAGACCACTCGGCGTTTTAGACCACTCGGCCGTATTTCATCATTTGCAGCAGGTTTTTAAAAAGCACTTAACATTTTTACATGGTAACAGTTTGTCTTTACCTCCATTCTACATAGATTGTTTTTATCTCCACTCTACATAGATTGTCTTTACCTTCACTCCACATAGATTGTCTCTACCTGCACTTCACTCATCCTGTCTTAAAGTTCTACTGCTCAACACTAATATATACTAAAGAGCAATTGAATTTGAGATACTTGTTTAGTAACGTGTCGCACCACCTTTCGTCCTGATGACGGCGGCGATTCGTATCAACATGAACTCGACAAGACACCGGAAGCGTTGGGAAGCCATACGGATCCACGACCCCTGAACAAGTTCCCACGGTTCACGAAGATTTGATAGACGGGGACCAGAGCGTCGAACATCTCTCTCGATGGCATCCCAGTTGTGCTAGATGGGATTGAAGTCAGGTGGCCTAGCTGGCCAAGGAAGCTGAAATTGCGCGTAAACGATTGAAAATTGTTTGTTGAGTTACCCCAAGTTGTTCAGCTAGTTCTTTTTGTGTTTGAAACGAATCTTCATCCAGCAATTCTTGGAGTTCCTCATGTTTAATCTTCTGCGGTGCGCGATTACGTTGTCGATCGCTAACATCAAAATCACCTGCTTTAAACCGTCTAAACCAAAACTCACACGTGCTTTTCGATACAATATTCTCCCCCAGAACAGGACATATCGATGCACATGCTTTTGCAGCACTTTTTCTTTGACGAATTTCGTAACGAATGCAGTGTCGAATAAAGGCAGTATCGTTTTCCACCTTGCACCTACCGATGTGCAAGTGCGCTTGACTGTTTGGCAAACTTCTGTTTCACATTTTATCCTCTGAACCAGTTACGGTCACATGCCAACAACGTGGGGGAATGTCGGATATGTAAATAAGCGGCATATGTCACACAAAACACGCTTTAAAAAGTATTTGTACACCTAATATTATTAAAAGGTTTTTCGTGGAAACGGTATCAGTCCACGAAAGATATTTTTAAATTGAGTTTTCAGAAGCGCAGATTTTGCTTCAAATACATCAGAAATACAAATATGAACTTACGTTTCCTGCTGGGCAAACCAGTCTTTGCCAAGAATTGGGAACTATGAATTTTTCAAGTATGGCTTTTGGAAGCAGAGATAGAGGGGAAATCGTTATTTACCGTTACGTCCTCTTGCATCAAATATGTGTATTACTTGAAAAAGAAACTGTACAAATAGTATTTGTTATAAATGGCGTCGAAAGGAAGATACAGTATTTTTTCAGTTGAATATTTAAAAAACAAATATATGGAATCAACTATACACTGGCGGAAAGTAAAAAAAGAACACACAGAAGGAATTGGTGGACGATCATGAAATTTACATATGTTAATGGGGCCGAGTTTACGTAGGTGTGATGTTAATTTCGGGACCAACCGGTGAGCACTTACGCCACAGCACGGTACAATATGCAAATTATCGTGGGTGGTATTTAAGGAGTACGGCGAAGTGTATATAATCAGTCGTCGGCGTGCGGACACGTGCGATGACCCTGAAGAAGCTGCAATGCCTGGACATGGAAGACGTGTAGGATTTCAGCAGTTATCGGACTTTGAGCGAAGTCGTCTAGTCGGACTCCGCGAGGCCGGGTGGTCGTATCGTCGTATTGCGGAGCGAATTCGACGGGAAGTATCGGTGGTGGTACGATAGTGGCATAGATGGTCAGAGGGACATTCCCACACGAGAAGACGTGGAACCGGGAGTCACAGACGGACTGATGAGCGGACCGATCGACGCATAAGAAGAGCGGCGTTGTCAAGCAAAACATCCACTACGACGCAAATCCGAGCTGCCGTTGCAACTGAGGTGACTGTGCAAACAATCCGCAACCGTCTACTGGATGCAGGACTACGTGCACGTGTGCCTCTGGCATGTGTACCTCTGACTCCTGCCCACCGTCACGAACGGCTGCAGTGGTGTCGCCAACGTCTGCACTGGAGAACGCAATGGCGATCTGTCGTGTTCAGCGATGAAAACAGATTCTGCTTGGGAGCCTCCGATGGCCGTATGTGTGTTCGCAGACGCACAGGGGAGCGTCTCAACCCTTCTTGCATCCGCCAGCGACACACAGGGCCTACACCTGGTCTCCTGGTGTGGGAAGCGATCAGCTATCACTCCCGTACACAACTAGTGTTTGTACCGGGTACGTTAAACAGCACCTCCTACATCAACAACATAATTCAGCCCGTTGTTGTGCCATTTGTAAGGTCGGTCCATCGTGGTGTTTTCCAGCAAGATAACGCACGCCCACACACGGCACGTGCATCGAAACATGCACTTCAGGGTGTGAGACAACTTCCATGGCTTGCACGTTCACCGGATTTGTCCCCCATTGAGCACGTACGGCATTTTAGGGGACAACGACTTATCCGGTCTCCACGGCCAGCGACGACCATCCCCGATTTACGCATCCAGTTTGAGGATGCTTGGAATTCAATACCCCAAACTTACATCCAACATCTGTACGACAGACTCGATGCCAGAACTGCACAGTGTGACGCAGTTCATGGCGGTTTAACCTCGTACTAACCTAGTTATATGGAAATGTTATTTTTCAGTTTACCAGTAAATACAGCTGTATTTTGCCATAATGTTTTGATCACGTTATCCTCTGTATTCCGTTATTATGCTGTATAAATTTCGTTGGTATGAGACGTCTCATTCTTGGTGTTCTGTTTTCACTTTCCGGCAGTGTTGAATTCGATAGCATCTTCATTTACGCCCTCTAGCGGCGGATTTATGCATCGCAAAACAGCCTGAAAGCAAAGATCATCGTTCTCATATTTCGGGTTTTTCATGCTCGGAATAATCGTTGCAGAGATATGTTGTCCACGCAGATGGACAGACGGACAGACGTACAGTGATACTTTATGCACTTACTTTTACTACAAAAGAGGTACTAAGTATAAATCAATATTTTTGTAACTTTTGTATTGGCCAAATTTTAAATGGTTTTCATTTTTACCTTTTTTGAGATCCTCTCTTGTTTCAGAGTAACTCAAGAGCGTTGGTTGCTTAGATAAATTGGGTGAGTACAGTAACGAGTGTAGATCTTTATTGGGGCCGGATGATATCCACGAGAGTATCCCCTGTGGGTAGGTAGAAACATTTAATATTATTTTATTTCTCTTATTCTCTGATGGTAAAGTATTTTGTGGAATTTTCTTGTTCTCCTACATTTTGACAAAATTAGAATTGTTCATTACAAATCTGCAAGTTAATGATATGAAAAACTACATTTCTTGAATTGATTGCGTTCTAGTGTCAAACTTATAAAATATTCAATAATATTTCGAAATAAATATAAAGAGCAGGATGTAACATGGCTTTAGAAAGTAATTTTGGAAATTAATCTTTGGGTGGTCCTAGGTAGCAAAATACCACTCTTGTGAGAACTTAAGCTTTCACCAGCCTGACTCCATAAAGTACCATAAATAGGCTGTCGTCCTTTAAACGGTTTCGATATATCAAAATTACTTTCGTTGCACTCATGAAGACAATCTTAATATTAAAAACTAAAATTTACATTTCAACTTTATCGTAAATTGTCAGCAATCCAGTTCTCAAACAAAAACATTTGCAAAATTAATTCGAAACTACACTGAAGAGTAATTGAATTAGAGACAGCTGGCGTTATGCAAATGTGGCGCTATGGGTGGCCCTGTAAACGGAAACGACATGACGTATGCAGCGATCCGACAATATAAGGAGTGATACGACGAGAATCAGTAAAAGTCGGACGCAGTATGGGTAAGACCAAGGATCTAAGTGCATTTGATCGTGGGCAAATTTTAGGGACTCAACGAATGGGTCACTCCTTCTCGGACGTCGTGCAGGCACTGGGATTTTCACGAGCCACTGTGTCACGGGTGCACCGTGAAAACATCGAATCCGGTAAAACCATCCATGCAAGAGCCAACTGCCGTGGACAACAGCGTGTGGATGAGCGGGGTCGTCGTCGGCTAGCTCGCATTGTAACAGCGAATAGATGGGCCACCGTGCAAGAAATCACTCGACAATTTAACGCTGGTGCACAAAAACGTGTAAGCAGCCACACCATCCAGAACCATCTCCTCGCTATGGGGTAGAGAAGCCATCGTCACGCGAGGGTACTGCTGCTGACCGCACATCACAGGGTGCAAAGATTAGCATGGGCGCGGGAACATCGCCACTGGACTCTAGACATGTGGACAAATGTTGCTTGGATTGATGAGTCGAGATTCACGTTGGTACATGCGGATGGCAGGACACGAGTACGGCGCAAACCACATAAGGCGATGGATCCTTCTTGCCATCTGGGTGTTCTTCAAGCTGGTGGGGGTGGAATTCTCATCTAGGGACTGTTTACGTGGACTGAAATCAGACCAGTGGTACGTGTGGCATCGTTCCTCACAGGTCAACGTTACCGGGATATCCTGGACAACCATTTGCTCCCGTTTGTGCGTCTTCAACATCCCACTGGGGACCTCATCCTGCAACAACACAATGCACCGTGCCATTGCTCCCGAATTGTATCCGAATGGTTGGATGAACACTTCTCCGACGTGACCTTGCTTCCTTGGCTAGCTAGGTCACCTGACCTCGATCCCATCGAGCACATCTGGGATGGTATCGAGAGAGATGTTCTAGGCTATGACTCCCTCCGTCAAATCTTCGCGAAATGTGAGAGCTTGTTCAGGTGTCGTGGATCCGTATGGCTTCCCAACGCTTCCGGTGTCTTGTCGAGTCCATGCCGAGACAAATCGCCGCCGTCATCAGGGCGAAAGGTGGTGCTACACGTTACTAGACAGGTATCTCTAGTTCAATTGCTCTTCAGTGTATACTTATTTTTTCTTTCTTTCTATTACATACCACCTTGTTATTTCAAAACTGATAGAAATCTTCTTCCGGCGTAAACTGGAAAATGATTTAACCGTTGGATCCTTTTAGAGCATCTAGAATCTAGAACATAATTTCGTAAAGCGAATCTTCCGTGGTTTGGCAATGATTCTCAGTTTCTCGGCAGACAGGCACTAATATGCACTTATTATCTTACAATCCCTAAATATCTGAGATAATAAGTGCATATTATTATTTGATGTATCTTATTATCTCAGGTATCCCCAACGCCAGGATTCACAAGGAGTAAGATCCTGTGAGCGGGCTGGTCGGAACTGCGGAAACTCTCTCCAGAAATTATGCATTCCTTGTCGAATGTTCGACTAAGAATACTTGCTACGAAACTTTCCATGTGAACAATCTGCAGTCTTAGAAGATTTAAATTCGTGCATAGATAGTCAAAAGTAATCCAGGTAGTTTGCCTTAGATGCACGATCTTGATAAGAAGAATCACATCACAATACAAAGTCAAATTCATGGGCTGAATTTAAATATTTTATTGTACATATATATATATATATATATATGTCTTAGAACTTTCAGGTTTCCCTTGAACCCATCGTCAGATACGTAAACAGATAAAGGAATACGTTTAAGTAGAATGTTACGTGACATGATATAGGCATCAGATATTAATATGTGATACAATGTCAGGTGGCTTAAAATTGTCAAACCTACGTGGTAAGTATCATGAAATGAAAAGTGGAATTCCTGTATGCATACAATACTGCACTGGAAAAAATAAATGAAAGTTAGAATGTAACTAAATTAATTGTGTTTTTCTTATCAGGAGATACATCAAGGAACATTATAGCTGTAATCGAGATTTTCTCATCCTTCATTCTGCGGGGTATTGCATTAAGGGTCATGTCGTCATATCAACCTGTCATCCGTCCCTTGTAGAAAGCATTTTGAAATTCCACTGTAATGAACAAACAACATAAGTGGTTACACATTAAGTGACTTCATCCTCAGTCTGCCTCTTATTCGGACCTGTAAAAAGTTTCCAGATTGTCGGTATACATACTGGAGCAGAGCCTTGTAATAGGGCATTGTAATTGCTACTCAGAGACATTATGCATTACAACATAAATGTCTCTGAGTAGCAAGTACGAGGCTCTCGGGGAACAGCAATGATGAGACAGCACTTGGTGTTACAATAATGGAAGCATCAATCCAGATTGGATAGTGCAGGCCATTGCTCACGAGTTGAGACAGTGCAGAATTTTTAAGCCCATTCTTTACGGCGTATTTATGTTCATTTAGTCTAGTTGCTAGTGTACGTTTTGTTGATCCTATATATTTACTATCGGGAGTGGCAGCGTCAATACTCTTCAAGGGGTGTGCTATAAACGCCAAATTTATTTAGGTTTGTTACCTGGTCTCGATCTTGTTTGATTAACTGGAAAAGTTTGTAGTACGCATTCCGAATTTCAGGCGAAAGTTTCTGCAAATGGCTTTGAGAACTGGTGTTATGGTTGAATAATAGTCTATGGCACCTACATATCTACGAGGTTGTTGGTCCATCTGGAGATTAATATCTGATGTCTATATCATGTTGCGTAGCATTCTATTTAAACGTATGCCTTCTCCTGTTTATGTATCTGACGATGGGTTCTAGGGAAACCTGAAAGTTCTAATACATGTATATACACAAAATCTTTAAATTCAGCCCATGAATTTGAATTTGTAATCTGCAGTTTCTTGGATTTCAGCAGTGATACTTCTCCTGTGCATCTCAGGTCATCTCTTGTGACGGCCAGCATATTGAGCAAATTTTGTCCTGAAATGCCTGCGCTGTTAATAACCAGTAAATTCACGCGCGTGTCTGTTCTTTTCTTGCGTCTTTAGCACCACTGTTCCCTTAGACCATCAATTTTAAACAATCATTTCCTGCTAAATAATTTCCTCATGTTCTCAACAAGCTACCCATCAGGTGTCTTTGCAATATCTCCATTTTTTTTTTTTTTTTTTTTTTGGATTTTCTAGATACCAGAGAATAGGGAGGCTCATTTTATAACCACTCGGTATGTGGATCTATCTTTTGGAATCACGTTTTTGTTATTTCATATGGGAATAGGGGAATTTGCAACACATACACGACATTACAGACTACGCATCGTAACTCTTATGTGCAAGAAAGTTCTGTGTATGCCTGCGTATTATCTATTAGCATTTTCTACACGACTTTAATATTTACGATGTTAGAATCTTAAAGAATTCACTTCTTGGTCAAGTTTTACGAATACAACACACGGCCTTTTGCTGTCTTCTGGGCAGGAAGACGTTTTGTACTTCAGCTCTGTACAATTTCAACATTTGTATATTTAACACTTGCGATCTGGCCCTGCAATATCAGTCAAGCGGTAACCCGAGAATGTACAATCCTTTTGATGTCGCAGTCAAGAGACGGAGATAATTTTTAAGGCTTCGACCATTCAGGGCCGAAGTGATGACTAACACAAGATAAATGGCAGCCGATAAATTTTAACCGCGAACACAGACATTTAATTACATATTAAAATTTATATCACACAAAGACTTCCGTTCATAATATTCTTTGAATGTAATCAGGGGGTACTTGAAATCCTCATCTTTCCGAAGTGCACATTTAATGCTTTCGAACTTTGAAGAGAACGATTAAGAGAAAGTTGTTTTTTGAAAAAAGAAATATGAGCTGTGTTTTACATAATTCCAAATGTGACTCCTAAACAATAGCCAATGACATCTGCATGCAAATGCAGTCGTATTAAATTAGTCCAAAAATCATGAAATCCTTAATGATTGGCTCCTATCTGGTTCCGTTTAGACAAATAGGTATAAAGCAGAACAACTAAAGGGCTACGACCCTTCAAACTGCCAAACATATCCACCAAAAAGATTGCACTTTCTCTTACTCTGTTCACAGCAATCTCACCCTTTTTGAGATGCCGTGAAGTAATACTGTTGTTGCATAGTCACTGTAAAATACGACTTCTGGATACAAAGATACAAAATAAAAGTAATTTACTTGTACACCTCTTAGCGGGAAAACTGTTTACTATTTGAGTAGGATGACATTCGTACATGATCATGATTATATGTAGAGGATTTTAGGAATGAAGTGTCTGACCCCAGGTCTTAAACAACCCTTAGAAATAGGAAACTAAGAGATTTGGGCTAGAGCGCTCGATAGGAAAGTGACACGGAAGCGAAGTAGAAAAGGGGGAGGAAGACGCCTTTATTTAATACCGGGGGGCCAGTACCCGGGGTCAGACGGCTCAACGTGCCCATCCGACGCACGGCGGGTATTTAGTGGATCAAGCGTTCGTACCTTCCTGGGATCGTACCTGAGGCCATTTCCGTGGCAGTCACGAACGTTGCCCACTCGGCCACCCGCAGCCCGACATTCCTACAGTGTCGTAGCGTGAATTTTATAGTCTGCTCCCAAAATATCTTGAAGGCCCCTATGTAAACAAAAATGACACCCATTCCAAAGAAATAGAAGTGTCTCATCGCTACGGGGTACTAGACCGCTGTGACCCAGGCTTATGAATCCTTTTAACGCTCATATGCTTTCTTTCCAAAATAATAGGTTATACTCAATACGTTTTATACATTAGAAAAACATAAAAAGGAAATCAAATCTCAAATATCTCTGGAATACTTAATATACACTGCCGGAAAGTTAAAAAAGAACACCAAGAAGGAATTGGCGGACGATCATGAAATTTACATATGTTAACGGGGTTGAGTTTACGTAGGTGTGATGTTAATTTCGGGACCAACCGGTGAACGCTTACGCCACAGCACGGCATAATATGCAAATTATCGTCGGTGGTATTTAAAGAGTACGGCAAAGTGAATATAATCAGTCGTCGGCGTACAGACACGTGCGAAGACCCTGAAGAAGTAGCAATGCCTGTACATGGAAGACGTGTTCGATTTCAGCAGTTATCGGACTTTGAGCGAGGTCGTCTAGTCGGACTCCGCGAGGACGGGTGGTCGTATCGTCGTATTGCGGAGCGCATTGGATGGGAAGTATCGGTGGTGGTACGATGGTGGCATAAATGGTCCGAGGAACATTCCCACACGAGAAGACGTGGAACTGGGAGTCACAGACGGACTGATGAGCGGACCGATCGACGCATAAGAAGAGTGGCGTTGTCAAGTAGAACATCCACTGCGACGCAAATCCGAGCTGCCGTTGCACCTGAGGTGACGGTGCGAACAATCCGCAACCATCTACTGGATGCAGGACTACATGCACGTGTGCCTCTGGCATGTGTACCTCTGACTCCAGCCCACCATCAGAAACGGCTGCAGTGGTGTCGCCAACGTCTGCACTGGAGAACGCAATGGCGATCTGTCGTGTTCAGCGATGAAAGCAGATTATGCTTGGGAGCCTCCGATGGCCGTATGAGTGTTCGCAGACGCACAGGAGAGCATCTCCACCCTTCTTGCATCCGCCAGCGACACACAGGGCCTACACCTGGTCTCCTGGTGTGGGGAGCGATCAGCTATCGCTCCCGTACACAACTAGTGTTTGTACCGGGTACGTTAAACAGCACCTCCTACATCAACAACATAATTCAGCCCGTTGTTATGCCATTTGTAAGGTCGGTCCATCGTGGTGTTTTCCCAGAAAGATAACGCACGCCCACACATGGCACGTGCAACGCAACATGTACTTCAGGTTGTGAGACAACCTCCATGGCCTGCACGTTCACCGGATTTGTCCCCCATTGAGCACGTGTGGGATTTTATGGGACAACGACTCATCCGGTCTCCACTGCCAGCCAAGACCATCCCCGATTTACGCGCCCAGGTTGAGGATGTTTGGAACTCAATTTCCCAAACTTACATCCAACATGTGTACGACAGACTCGATGCCAGAATTGCACAATGTGACGCAGTTCATGGCGGTTCAACCTTGTACTAACCACGTTATATGGAAATGTTATTTTTCAGTTTACCAGCAAATACAGCTGTATTTTATCATAATGTTTTGATCACGTTATCCTCTGTATTCCGTTATTATGCTGTATAAATTTCATTGGTATCAGACGTCTCCTTCTTGGTGTTCTGTTTTCGCTTTCCGGCAGTGTATTTTTCCTAAATAAAGCATTTTCTGCATGCCACGTCATTATTAAAAATCCACCAACCAACCAACCAAGTCATTATTAAATTTTTACACGTGTTAAATTTAATTGCAACCTCAAGTCCTACTTTCTAGCATAAGGTACGTCCAACAGCACATTGAATATCACTGGCACTGATCAAAAGATTTTAAGCATAGGTTTGTCTTTTTTCCCTAATGGACATTATTTATGATGCGTAACTAAAATTTGTTATTGTAATGTTACAGCTCATAATTTATTCCGCATAATCCATTAAAATTGTTTTTAAAGGAAACACATGAACCACAGTTTTACGTACCTTACTTGAAGAGCCCACAGGCCACATCTCCTAATTTTGTGCATGAGGCAAATCAAAGCCGTTTTCTTTTTGATTTTGCAGCAACAAAATCAGTTATAGTGTGCTCTACATCCATACCCAGCAAACCACAGTCTTGCTGGGCCAGCACTCAATCCAGCGCTGACAGCCAGTAGTGCCAGCAACGGCCCAGTACTATGGTGCCAGTGCCCAACAGTCAATAAAATGTTCCGGAGGCCAACATATGGGCCAGCAGTTTGGGCTAGCAGCTGGCCAACACATGGGCCAGAAGTTTTGGGCTAGCAGCCGGCCAACAACTGGCACCCCCATCAATTTTCATATGCCATAACAGGGCTGTCAGTTATCCATCATAGGCCGCAGCTGCCTCAAGCGGCCCTTAAGCGGTCTCGCAAGCACGTGTCATAAATAATGGCTAGCATGTTTTGGTCCGCAAGTTTCCCGGCAGTGGCAGCTAGCAATCACGTGACGTAACTAATGGCTTGCCGAATCTTGTACGACAACTGCTCAGTAGTGGCCACATAAAAAAAAGGATCCCAACTCCTCAACTTTCCCCACAGGGCCACAGGCACAGTTTTTTCACAACTCATCATTTTACCACAGGAAGCTTACTTGCAATACTCCACGGTACTGGGACATTTTTTCAACCTGTCCGGAAAACCTACTGGTGGGTCAAGGTATCATCGAAATCACGATAATTTGGTTATAAAGTGGATGTTTTAACAACTGCACTGCGTTACTATGTACGGGTGTTTGCTTGAAGAAGAACCTCTTTCCTGCGCGATGTGAAACTAAGGATTCTCTTTTTAGTTTTACAATATTACGATTTATTTTTTCACAATGTCCGTTTTATATAATTCATAAATTTATTTGTTCAACGTAACGATTTCTTATTTACATTGAGGGAAATTCACTCATTTTCAACGAGTGTAGATGCTTTCTAAAGTTTTGTCTGTCCTTGTAGTTTTGAAAGGCGATTGTTTAATTAATATATTTTTGCGTTCATGTCACATTCTGCTACACTTTTAACATTGTATCTTTTTTTCCATGGTTCAAAGTTCCATTTGTTCTAAATAGGAAAGGTATTTCTTTTATTTCTGGTTATTTTTGGCAGCGAATTTCTCTAATCTTGTGTTTTCGCTCCATGGATGAGTGTATTATATTAACATACCTTTGCTTAATTATTTTTTTTCCAAATACTTTAGCATTTTGCCATGAATTTATACCGGTTATTTTCCGAAATACCCATTTTGTAAGCGCATAATTCTTATTTTTTCTAACATAACGATTTTTAACGGTTTAGTGTAACGATGTGACGATTTAAGTGGTTTAGTGTATGTTAACGAAATATAATTCGATATATTTTCTAGGTTTCCAGGAATTATTTCTTGTTGTTCAAGGGAATGGAGTGGGTGTGTTTCATAGCTGTTTGTATTATCGATTCTTCGTGTGTTAGTGAAGGAAATTTGCTCCGAAATGAGTTCCTATAAATAGAAGAAAAGGACTATTTCTTACAGTTCACTAATTATTTACGCAATTTTCCTCCGGCGGTAATCTTTCTCAAAGCGACATTTCTTTTGGAAATTAATTCGTCTCTTTTATACACTGAGTGGCCACTTTATTATGACCACCCACTCAGTACTTCGTTCGGCCAACTTTTGCTTTTAATACTGCGTCGATTCTTCGTGGCATGGACTCCACGAGATGTTGATAGGTGGTTTGTGGAATCTGAGACCAGCATGCTTGATGAATAACACTTTCCAGGAGTGTGAGATTGCAGGGTTTGTGGATCCAGCTGTCTGATGGCTCGTTCAACTTCATCCCACAAATTCCCAATGGGGTTGGTATCTGGATATTGTGGGGGCCACCTAAGCAAAGTAAACTCACCGGCATGTTTCTGAAACCAGTCCTGTACAGTACGAGCACTATGGCAGGACGCATTATCTTGTTGAAAGTAGCCATCGCCATTGGGATAAACCATCCTCATGACACGATGCACTTGGTCCGCAACGATGTTTAGATATGATGTGCCAGTCAGACGTTGATCAACACGAATTAAAAAGACCAAAGCATGCCAGGAAAACATTCCCCAAACCATAACGTTGCCTCCACCAGCTTGAAGAGTTGTAGCAATGCATTTGGGGCCAATGCTTTCGTGCTGTTTCCGCCCAATTCTCACTTGGCCATCGGCATGGTGCAACTGAAATCGTGATTCATCGGACCACATAATTTGTTTCCAATTATCGACTGTCCAAAACCTGTGCTCCTGTGCGAACTGGAGACGTTTACTCTTGTTTACTGCAGACAGCAAAGGTGTTCGAACAGGCCTTCGGCTGCCATATCCCTACCGATGCAGTGTACGGCGAACAGTGCGTGTAGAGATCATTTCAGGGGATCCTTGATTAAGATTGTCTGTAATTTGCTGCACTGTTGCCCTTCTGTTGTCTGTTACCAGTCTGAACACTCTCCGTTCCGCTCGAGCAGTCACTAGTCGATGACGATCACACGTTGCACGACAGTCTGACAGTCCAGTCTTTAAACACTTTAACAACAGCTGCTCTGGAACATTTCACGAATGCGGCGGTTTCTTTGATACTCGCTCCATGGCTCCGATCTCCTACAATCATCCTACGTTGAAAGTCCGTCAAATCTAATTTTTACCCATCTCGTCACCCCAAAAATCACTTCTACTACTGTCGCAAGCACTAAGCTTTCCCTTTTTATACTAGCCTCGCCCTCTGGCGGAAACAGCGTGCAGCCCTAGCTCATTTGCTTAAAACTGTCAGGTGGTCATAATAAAGTGGCCACTCAGTGTATAAGGCTTTTTAAGAATAACATCTGATGGGAATGACGTCGCCTTCAAGTAACTGGTGACACGAAAGACTGTGCACGTGTTGCTTCTGCGTATGCCCAGATTAGGGTTAAAATACAATCTTTGCCAAAAAAACGAAATGCCTCGAGAAAGTTGTTTGATCCTGTTGAAACTGTGATGCAAGTATCGCGGGGCTGAATATGCAAATGATTAAAAAAAACGACCAATGACTAATTAGTAGTCCGCCGCAGTGCATTGTAACGGCGCATCGAGGAGGGCATATCAAGAGCAAGGCTCGCACGCAGAGACAACTGTGACAGCGGATTGCAATTGCATTAACTTCCATAGACGGTGAGGATGCTTCGACGTCAGATCCGTGCGCATTATGAGGAGATGTGCGAATTTGAGAGAGGACGTATAATTGGCCTGCGAGAGGCCAGTTGAGGGTCAAGTCTCCGTACCGGCAGATTTCTGGATCTCAGCGACGCGGCAATTGTACGATGTTGACCACAATGGGTCGAGAAGGGCACTACCCATCAGCACGCGGGCAGTGGACGACAAAGGGCGAAGGCAGAACGCGAGGATCAAGCGATTGTGAGAGCCGCCCGAACAGGGCCGAATTCGTCGCTCTGAACCATTCGTGGCCATGTTGCCTTGTCTACAGGTACGGAAGTGGCCATGTTGCCTTGCCTACAGGTACGGAAGTGACCATGTCGCCTTGTTTACAGGTACGGAAGTAGCCATGTTGCCTTGTCTACAGGTACGGAACTGGCCATTCGTATTGTTGTCAGACGACTTACGGCACTGAGACTACATTCAAGGAGGCCATTCAGCCGTCTACCACTGACCAGCGACCATCGTCTGCATCGGTTGCAGTGATGTCGGGCTCGATCAACGTGGGATAGCGTCCATTGACGTCATCTTGTCTTCAGTGATGAGTCACAGATTGTACTTGACACAAAATGACCAGCTTACACGTGCCTGGATACGAGCCGTGGAGTGCACGGATCCTGACTTCTGCATGGAACGGCACACGACTCGCACCCTGTCTTGGGAAATATTTTCAACGATAGCCTGACACCCTTGGTAGACCTCCGTACCATCCTCACGGCTCAACCGTACGTCAACGACATTCTACAACCTGTTGTGTTGCCATTACTGTAGCAGCATCACCGAGCAATTTTTCAAAACGTTAATGCCCTGTCACGCATGGCACTGCTCTACCACCCCTTCCCCTTAATCTCAACAGGCTGCCATGACCAGCTCGATCGCCCGAAATCTCACCGATCGATCTTGTACGGGACATGATGGGACGCTACCTACGCCCATCCCGGAATGTGGGAGTACTGTCTACCGTGCTATACGTCCACCACAGTATCTCTGAACAGTATGCTTCTATGTCACGCAGGGTAACCCCCTGGCATCCAAGCCATACGTGGCGCTACAACGTGCTGACTTGTTACACTGGTGTAGCTGTTTTATGCGAATAAATGGCCCAACTGCTCTGGAATTGCAATCATTTCATTTCCTGTATATGTACGCTCATTGTCATAAAAATCCGCGCAGCAAGAAAAAACCACGCAATTAACGCGAAACTCGCCGAATAGCTACGGGGAGGGCAGACATTCAAATAATTAAAGTTCCGTGCGATTCCCCACGCCCGAGCGTCCAAGACCAGCGCTGCAATTGAAATATTTGGAACTTATAAGGCGCCGCACAGGGGACTCCACATTCGTGCCAAAGTGCAAGGTAAGAGTCAGGCGAGATCCCTGGGAGATAGACATGCCGAGGTGCCGCCGTAGATGTGCCTACAGGCAACTGACGGTGTTTGAACGAGGCCCTATTGTCGGAATGAGAGAGGTGCGGTGGCCGGGGCGTCGAATCGGCCGCCATTTGGGCCGGTCAGACAGTACGTTGCGATCGTGTTGGGAGCAATGGACACGGGAAGGTACCCAGACATTTCGGACTAGCTCTGGACGACCCAGACACACCACCAGCAGAGAGGACCGTGGGATCGTGAAAGCGGCATGCACAGATGCAACGACACCCTTGTCTAATATCCAGAGACATGTGGCGACTGTACAAGGGACTCCTGTGTCCGCCAGAACCATTTCCAGACGCCTGGCAGAGGCCAATCTGCATTCTCGACGGTTCTTAAGTTTTCTGCCATTAACACCTGACCATCGTCGGCGTCGATTGCAGTAGTGTCTACAGCGAGAAACGTGGAATACTACGGACTGGCGACGTATATAGTGTTCAGCGACGAATGCCACTTCTGTATGGAAAGGGATGACCACTCTGTCAGTGTGGAGGACCGCAGATGAGCGCTACAATTCCAACCCCACTCTAGGCAAAACCCCACTGTGCGACCTGCAGGCGTGATGGGCTGGAAAGCCATCGCATATGACAGCCGAACTTCCCTTGCAATGATCCGAAGGACTTTCACAGCCCAGCGCTAGGTAAGGAGATCCTGCGGCCCCTTGTGCTGCCTTTCCTAGCGGGGAGGCCTGGAGCCATTTTACAACAAGATAACGCCCGTCCGCACACTGCTCTTGTTTTCCAGGACTGTCTACGTCCGTGGCCTGCCAGATCGCCTGATCCCATCGAGAACGTGTGGGACCAGATGTGACGCCATCTTTCTACACGTCCCAGTGTTCGTGATTTAGAGAGTCAGCTGCAAGACGTTTTGGCCAATCCATGCCGTCCCGTGTCACCGAATGTATCCGAGCACGAAGTAGTCTGACACAGTACTAACGCTGACCGGAATGTGTACCTCATATGTCCTCGGGAAATCGTCCTGCTGCTGTGACATTGTAATCACTTCTGCCCTTGGTATGTACCATCGCATTTCTAAAAACTCATTTCACTTCGACGCCTCCTTCTTGGCGCGCAGATTTTTATGGCAATGAGTGTACATTGCACACAACAATTTTCATCTCGATTGGTTGATTAGATGCTTCATTTTTGTTTTGTTTGTTTTTCGGCAATGAGTGTATTTGAAATTTCCGACAGAAAACCCCATGTACTCAAGAGTTCTTAAAACGGAAGGACCCTTCGCAGTTGCGTATTCTTTTCCGTAGAGAATAGCATACAAAGAAAAATAATTTTTTCCACAGTACTTTTAGAAGCTCAGATACAGCTGAAAACTTCACCCAAAGTTAGAACTGTGTGTGAACAATAAAATTTCCAAGACATTTTGTAACATACTCTATCAAGGAAGAGAACCCGACGATGAAAGAATTTTTGAATTCGGGTTTTTAAAAACAGAGGTATCTAGAAAATTAGATTTTATATTTGAACCTCCTAACGGTTAAATTATGTATTACTCTGGGAAGGAAATGCGGATACCTAAGATGTTATTCTTAGTGAACGGTATATGACCAAAAAGGAATTTTCCCAGACGGGTTTTCGACGCGTACATAAGGCAAAAATACATTCACGGGCATTGAAATCTGCGCACCACGAAGGAAGCATTGGATTGAATTGAAATTTCATGGACGTAATGATACATAAGAATGATACACATGATGGCAAAAACAGAGCTGCAGGACAATTACAGAGGGATCTGTGGTAAGCAGTCCGATCATCTTCTATAGCGCGCCGCACCACGTCGTGCGGCGATACATGCTGCAATACGGTCCAGAATGGAGGCGAACAGGCGCCTGATGTTTTCCTGCGGCAGACTGGCCCACACGTTTTGGACGGTGTGGTCCAAATCCCGGATAGTGGTGCACCGCGACAGCTGGCGTTTCAACTGGTCCCACACATGCTCGATAGGGGACATGTCCGGGGAGCGGGTATGTCATGGAACTGCCTGAACACGACGTAAGCAGTCCTGGGCAACCCGGGCTGTGTACGGGCGGGCATTATCCGGCTGGTATAGCGCACCTGGAATCCCGGCCAGGAATGGGAGCACATGGGGCAGTAGGATCTCATCCACATACTATTGGACCGCCAATGATCCACGTACCGCTACTAGAGCTGATCGTCTACCGTAGGCAATAGCTTTCCAGACCCATAATGCCTGCAGAGGTATAGATAATGATAGCGAGGTTGAGATTAAAATTGATAGCAAGGTTGAGATAGCGAGGTTGAGATTAAAATTGATAGCAAGGTTGAGATAGCGAGGTTGAGATTGTGCCTTTGACCCGGGGTCCCCCACAACCGGACACGATGATCATCTGTCCCCAAAACGAAGGGGCACTCAGTGCTAAATACCACACGTCGCCAGTCTGGGGCGTTCATCTGGCCAGGCACCGCTGCACACGGAACCGGCGATGTTCCTGTGTTAATGGCAGCACACGTAAGTGGTCCTGGGATCGCAGATTCGCATCTGCGAGGCATCGGAAAATGGTTCGTGGGCACATAGGAGCCGCTACATCTGTCTGTACAGTGGACAGGGTCCCCAAGGGAACCGATCGTGCCTGGCGCACCATCCATAGATTCTCTCTACCGGTAGTCCTCCTGGTCCGTCCGGAGCCGCTCCGCCGTGTGGCAGTGCCGTCACGTGTCCACTGCTCCCAACACAGTCAGACGGTGTGGTCAAAATGATCCACGTGGCGGTTTTTAGCCAGATGATCAAGCCTTTCTGAAAGTCCATTAGTTGCATAAATGACGTCTCTGGCGTCTACCCGGTATTTTTATCAGTCTGCACTCTTGCTCGCGTCGGCCGGTGCTTTTTGCTTTCATGGAGCATCAACTACATGCCGGTTTATAAGTCTGCCGGTTTATAAGTCTGCCGGTTTGTGTTTCCAGCGCAACCACAGGATGTGTGGGGTCATGCTCACTCGCACAAAAACGTGGATCATATGCATACCAGCACGCACTCTAGCTGTTTGCAAAGTTTGGCGGTTGTAGCATGTTTTTTTCTAGGTGCGCAAATTCCATTGTCCGTGAGTGTAATAATAATCTCAAATAATTATAAACTATACCAAGTTCCTATGAAACTTTGATTTTTTGGTAATGAGAAAACTCTGAAACACCAGAGTAGCAAATAAACTCTTAATTTCTAAATTGAAGGACATTTTGTCCTAAAGGAAACTCACACTGTTTCCGATTATTCTGCGTTACTTAATTTCACTTGTAGAAACCATGAAGCCGTGAACTTATGACGCACGTAGAGATATCAACTGAACAAACACAAAAGCCAACGGTAATGTGCTTTTCTCGCCTTCAAGTTTTAAATAACGAGTCCAATGAGCTTGTCTTGCACGGCATGCGGTCATAAATACACTTGCCCTCGGCTGGTATGGAAAAGTTGTTGATTCTGCTGCCTACTTCTACCTACGCGTATAATCTTCATCACTCCTCTCTACTTCTCTTTTCCCGTAAACATGGAACTGATAACACATATGATACTTTAGTGTAAAAATGCTTTTCGACGAAAATCTTGAAACATTGCCCGCTTCAATACAAATATCTTGTCCTATCATACAACAGTTATTCTGAATGACTCCAAGAAATGGCAGGAATAAAAATCCTGAAATAATCAGACTGTTCTTCCTTAAAAGAGATTCGAACCTGTCTGGTGAAACTCGCAGACTGCTAGCCAACAATGACTGCAAAGGCAGATAGATGCCTGGGGATCAAAAAAGGTTCTGCAGTGGTATCGTTTTACTAAACATTTAGTCCGCCCTAGTGTCTCAGTTGCATAAGCGCTGGCTTCTGAATTTTTGTCCGTGATGAGTCCGGGTTCAAATCCAAGGGAGGCATGAATGTTGTGTTAGTCTTGCTGCACTGGCTGGCTTTCTTCCCTGGAACTAGTGCCCTAAATTAGGGACGGAAGACTACTTATATACCGTGAAGGTAACGCTGGTAACAAAATTTAAGAACAGTTAGATGGAACAGAGACGGAAACATGTCTATACACACATCCTCTCTTCCGTTTACTGCGTCTTTTAGACGCTGAGCAATTATATGTGCGACCGGCAATTTTAAAACCGAGGAGAGAGGAATCGAGGGGCCTACACTGTTAAAAATTTGGTGAAAGGTTGTACCAAAATATGGAGTAAGTAAGGAAAAAATTTGCTGCAATCATAACTTGGGGCAACCTTTACGCCAAGGTATGGTTCAACCTTTACGCCAAATTATGGTTTAACCTTTATGCCAAATTATGGTTCAACCTAACGCCGCATTTTGGTTCACTTGCTATGCTCTTTATTTACAGCACATTTCGTGTAAATAAGGATCAGTACATGTTCAGTTCAACCTCACAACATGTACTGATCCTTATTTATATAAAATGTGCTGTAAATAAAGATCATATCAAATGATTTATTAGAGTGCAAGTAAGCTACTGTCAAATATAAAATCAAATACTATTATATTTAAAATAAATAGGTATATTTAGGTGTAAGTATGCCAGCATTCATTTTTAGTGTGACCTTTCTTATTGCAATATGTGCAATGATTAGCAATTGAGCAATCATTGCACATAATTTTGATTGAGTTTTTATTGATAATTTCATTGCAATCATTTTGATTGAGCAATCGAAATATTAAAAAATCCGTAAAGAAAAGACCTGTATCCATAAATCAGTAAAATCAAGCAGAAATTCATAGATTTTACAGATAAACCGTAAAAGTTGGCAAGTATGTATTAGTATATTTTGTGCAATTTCTGGACCAGTAAAAGTCAGGGAACTACCAACTTTTGGTATACACTGGTCACATTTTTTTCTAAATTTCTCCCACCGCGTACCATGTTTGGTTTAATTTATTAGAAATATCTTCATGTATACACACACACATTGTTCTAAATATGCGATATACTACTCCAATGAAAATGATACCTTATTTTCTACATATACTGTAAATGTGTACTATTTTTTTTTTCTTTTTTTTTATTTATTTATTTATTTATTTATTTTTTTTTTGCGGACCAGTGATTTGGAAATTCGAGTGGTTCGCTGGGCCTGTAGCAGATTTATTTCTAATTTTAGCACTGCAAATAGGTCATTGCTTGCAATTTTTTGAGGGGTTGGGGTAGTTTGCCAGATGGCAGTCGAAAAATTATGGAATATAGGTATTTGAGAAATTGTTTAAAAAAATTATGTAATAAGTTTAGGCTATAAAATAACTATTGCAATCATAAGATTTGAAAAAATAAACAAAAAGACTAAACTGTGGGCATACCTTTTCTAATAACAAATAAGGCTTAGGGTTTGTGATATACCGTTCTGTATAAGTGCTTGAAATAAACTTAAAACATCACATTTTAAAACATACAGGGGTCACCTATAAAATTAACAATTAGATTAACAAGTAAACTTACCCTTACACACTGTTAAAAATTTCGTCTTTAGATTACGAGCAGCGCCTGGCAGCTAGGGGTCCGACCGTTGCTCGTAAAATTACGGCCTGGCCCGTTTTTGTGAAAGCTAGTAAAAATAAGATCTCAACCGTAAATACTAAGCACGTAATTTGAAGGGCAATGCTCGTAGTAATAAAATTTGACCATTTTCAGTTAGACCATAATTTGAAGGATAATACACTTAAAAATAAGATTTGACCATTTTCAGTTAAGACGTAATTTGAAGAGCAATTCCTTAAAAATACAGTTTGACTGAATTCAGCTAAGAGTGAATTTCACCGGCTTAATTAACTGAATACAGTTTTCAGTTAAGTTGTAATGTGAAATTAAAAAGTTTGACCTTGATCATTTGAATTTCAGAGCAATCCAGGCTGTATTTATACGTAGTTTGACCATATTTAGCCTCATGGCAAGTAGTCACACGACTTTTACAGTAAATGCACATTTTTTGTGGAAGAGTGTGCAGGTAAATGCATGTTTTTTGTGGAAGTGTGTGAGTGTGAAAGTGTTTGATGCTTGGTTCATTACCAATCAATTCAGTTTTAAATGTGAGTAATGATATTTTCATATCTTAAAATTAGGTTTATTACAATTTGATAAATAATGACATCAGTTACACACAGATTTGTTTGACATTAGGCTTTAATTTAGGACGCTAAGGTACACATTTACCCAGACTTTATTCATCCATACGAATCCCATGATTTGGTGGAAAGGAATTTCTAAATTCAATGGCTTTACAACTGAGCCTGCCTCTGAACTAGCAATACTTTTGCTGCCAAGTCCTGCCAGCTCAGCTTCAGTTGAAAGCTTTTTCTATGGATTTATACACTTTAAGCTCAGGAATCATTTAGGTGTCAACAAATGTGCTATCGGATGCTACGAGGGAAAAATGAACCAGACTACTGGTTCTGCAATTCATTGGCAGTTGCATAATTTTAGATCAATGAAATCAATTCTGTACAAAACAAAAATCTTAACGAATAAAATTTTTTGACACTTTTCCACTCTTAATAATTGAAATAATTATAAAAATAAAGACGATTATTGCAGTTTGCTTGAAGGCAAGTTTCTTACTATTTAATATGTCTATTAATGCTTACATAGTGTTTAAAAGCATGTTATATGTTTCTGACAGTTTTTGACGGTTTAAACCAGTTTTAAATGCTCATGTTAAAATCACTAAAACCCCAACCCTGGTTTGCCGTCTCAAAAGTGGGCCAAAGAATGCTGAAACGATTGGGCCTGCATATCAGAAGGAGTTTATCTTAAGCAATCATTTAGGGGGATGATTAGGAGGCATTTGTTATTAGCCTTGTTATTCAAAGTGCTCATTAGGAGGATACAATAGACAACAGTTCTCTTTGACTGATTGCCTGCTGAAAGGGCTACGAACCTAATATAGAAAATGTTTTGAGTCGCATGTTTCTATTGATAACTCCAAATATTGATGAACTTTGCAAAGCTCATACATCTCATTGATCCTAAATGAGACTTTATCAGTTGTATTTGATTTTTCTAGCCATTCATGCAATTTCTGTAACATCAATATATGCAATTTTTGCAAATATACATGTGTGTATTTGTGTTTTTTATACCCACATACATACACACATAAATGCAGTGGAATAAACTTTTCATTTAGTAATAAGGTATCTCCCTAATACACAAGCGGACGCAGTTTTTTCAACTAAAATATTCCCAAGGGGTACTTTAAGAAAAGAAGTTTGAGAACCACTGTTATAGACACAATGCACTCAGATGCTAGTTCATGAGCTGTTTGACTATTTCCTCTTCATTAATATAACATAAATAAAATAATATGTCAGTACATATCTGTACTCCATAGCAAACCTTTGTATTCAACCGTGCAAATCATTGGCGCACCCACGGAGGGGGCTTAAGCCCACTCCAAGGAGCTTAAGAACGATGTACGTCACATATTAAACATTGAAAATTATTATTTTACATGTTCACAAATTACATAGTGTCTGACATGGTGTCTTCTTCCCAAAGCCCCAAAGAGATTAAAAGCAACGTACGTAACAAATTAAACATTAAAAAATATTACAGGGTGTTTCAGAAAATTTGATATCATTTGAGATGTAAATATCTGAGTAACTAAATAGTCTACGCAAATAAAACTAAACAGGCTTGATATTGAGCAAAATAAGATTCATCAAAATTTCAATGAGAAATTGAAAGGTATGTGGATTTCATGAACGATTTCAAAAGTACATACATGAAAAACTACCGAAATGACACAATAACTATGTTAACTCCAATGTTAAAATATTTAATATATACATTTAATAAGATGATATAATAAATTATATACACACGAGATCTTTCGGTACCCAAAGAGAGGATTCATGTACCTGGTGTACTGGAACACTCGGGAACAGAGATACAACATCTAAGGAAAGCATGGTAAAGGGTTGTGTAATTGGAGAAATTGATTTAATTCGATCCAGTACTTGAGTGGAATTGGCAACAGAAAAAGTTGAGTTATTAATGAGAGGTCGAAAATATTGAGCTAAGGCTTTTTCCAGTGGGTGGGTTGTTGAGCAGCAACTAATAATCTAAGGGGGTGTCCAGCCTTATGTAACTTTAGTTTTCCAAATAATTCTGGGACTCTGGGACTTGATGGGTTAAACAATTTTGAAGTAATGGAAGTGGGAAGTAGTGAATGATTTTTTTAATCTGTTAACAGCTGTAATTGTAGCAGGGACTGGGTCTTTAGGGATAACACAGTGTGGTATGGATTCAATATAAAGTTTCATTTTGTCAACATATTACCCTTTGATTTCTAACTGGACTTGAATTTACTGGTAACCGAGATAAAGCCATTAAATTAATCTTTTTTCTTTTGTACCATCCAGTATTTTGCTGATTCACAAAAACAAACTTCACCATTCAATTTGATTGCAGTCCAAAAGTAATTGTTTTAAGCATGGATGATAATTCTTCGTGATTTTTAAAATTTTGAAATTTACTTACCGAGCTACATATTCTTTTTTGCTGTTGTTGTTTATTTCCCCCTCATTTCACTTTGATTATATTCTTATTTTTTGTTCTCAATATCTTGTGATTAGTGAAAAAGAGAGACTCGATATTTTCTAAGAATTTTTCCTAACGAAATGCATGCTTTATAACAGTCTCTTCAAAACCAACCAATCTGTATAGAAAGCATTTAATTTGATGGCCAACAAATTAACCTCTATTCATAATAACTATTTGTGGGGACAGGTCCGCAGAAAATATCGAAAGTTCTACCTGGCTGTGTAATGTTCGTAACTGTTTGATTTCTTCTCTATTGTTTAAAGTTTCTTCATTATAATTACCATAGCTCTTAGAGTTAAAAGTTTTTGAAAGTTCATACCTGGTCTGTTGTTGAATTGCAGGTGGAAAGGTTCCAACAATTTTCTCTAGTTAAAGCACAATATTGAAGTCTTTGTATTTATCCTGTGGGTACGCAAACTTTAGATACGCTATCCTGCTACAATTACAGCTGTTAACAGATTAAAAAATCATTCACTACTTTCCACTTCCATTACTTCAAAATTGTTTAACCCATCAGGACCTAGAGTCCCGGAATTATTTGGAAAACTAAAGTTACATAACTGGACACCCCCTTAGATTATTAGTTGCTGCTCAAGCAGTATATAGCCCTACCCGCCGACTGGAAAAAGCCTTAGCTCAATATTTACGAACTCTCATTAATAACTCAACTTTTTCTGTTACCAAGTCCAGTCAAGCACTTGATCGTATTAATAAATTTCTCCAATTACACAACCCTTTACCATGCTTTCCTTAGATGTTGTATCTGTGTTCCCGAGTGTTCCAGTACAACAGGTACTTGACATCATAAAATCCTCTCTTTTGACATTGGGCACCCCATCTCCTGGGGTGGAAGCTGTATTACAAACACTATCTCTAGTTTACAAGAGATCTTACTTTAAGTTCGATGAGATAACATATCAGCAATGTGAAGGGGCACCAATGGGATCTCCCTTTCCCAACCGTTGCAGAAATCTGCTTGCAAGAATCGGAAAACAAAGTTCTTCAGTCAACTAGTTACAGACCTATATTATATCTCAGATATGTAGATGATATTTTGGTACTCTGGAACTATCCTTTGGAATACCTATCAACATTTGTATCTGAATTATCAAATGTATTTAACACTAAAGTTTACTGCAAAATATGAAAGTAATTATAATTTACCATTTTAGATATCATGCTCACTAGAAACCCATCTAAATCAACTATTAATCATTCAGTATATAGAAAACCAGAATCAGATATGATGCTAATACCTTGGGCATCAGCACACTCATGGGGTACAGAGAATCATCGACATCTTTTCTTATAAGAAGAGCTTTTACTCATTCGTCCACCACAGCTCTTCAAAAGCAAGAAATGGATACCATTTATAATATCACCCGTAATCATGGATATCCAGATGAAACCATACATAGAACAGTAGCCAAGATGAAAAGGAACAGGACTACAACATTAACATCCATATATGAACCGAAACAAAAAAAATACATTGGTTCTCTTCCCTTTGTACCAAAATTGTGCTATTCCATGAAAACGATATGTCATAAATATGATTTTATTATTGGAATAAACACAAACAACATTAGGTCCTTACTTCTGAAAGACAGAGGAGACCCTGTGCATTTTGATATGAAACATGGTGTATATATTATCCCTCTTAACAGCATAGAAGAAAATGAACAACAAAAAGTGTACATAGGCTCCATTTTTCGTTCAATATCAGCTAGTTTAAAAGAACATAAATATGATGTTAAAAATAGATACAACCACAGCTTTAGCACGACTTGAAAACCAAGGTTATGCTTTGGTACATAATTTAATTTCAACGCTTTAATAAAACAGACTTTGTTTACATAACCATGAAATTGTTAGCTTGCTTCCATTGGCTGAGAATTTGAAAAATGCCGCAATCCTCAGACTGTACGTGCCTTATCTCAGCAATTTTGCTAGAGCCTCCTGTAGTGCCATAAATCCTGGTGTAGGATTACCTTCCTGCCTGGGATGATATTAAAATTAATAACACAACAAAATCTAGATCTACTTTAAGATTTGTTGAGAGTTTGTATATTATGGGAATACAGCATGTAATGATAATTTACCAGAATTTATACCTATACCGTGAAAAACATACTTGGGTTTGTCGGGTTAGTTATTAATAAATCAATAGACTTAACCTATTACTATTATGTTTGACCAGTAACAAATGTTGTCCCACTCTCATTGGTTAATCCCATTTCATACTAGTTACGTCATTACGACTGTGTGTCTTATGTAAATATCACAGTGCTTGTCGTGTTCGTTTGGTGAATTTTAACAGCATCTGAAGATGGTACCCACTTTGGGTACCGAAAAATCTCATGTGTGTACATATTTTATTATATCATCTTTTTAAATGTATATATTAAATATTTCAACATTGGAGTTAAAATAGTTATCGTGTCATTTCGGTAGTTTTTCTTGTATGTAGTTATCGGCAAGAGTTAAATTCACAGGGATTTCACAAGTTTTCAATATGGCCTGTGACACTGCTACACTCCTGCAAGCACGATGCAGCATGTCCCTGTCACATTCCAGCCAAGCACAATGCAGCATGTCCCTCATGTGCTCAAATGTGGTATGGGGATTTTCTTCGCCCCAAATGAGAACAATATGCTTGTTGATTTTGCCATGCGTATGAAATGTGGTTTCCTCACTGAAAACGACGATTTTCAAACTCGTCTTTTGCAAGTTCCTCCGACACAGAATTGCTTACGCTTTTGCTTGTAGGGTGTCATTCGAAAGCTTTCCCTTGCGAAACGCCAAACTGTCGTTGGAGGAATCTGGGTTTCCAGACTTGCTCTTCTTATGGATTTCCTGGGGCTTTGAAGAAATGTTTCCCGAACCTGCACGAACATCTCTTCCGCTACTGAGCACATCAGGAACTTGCTGCATTGTGTTTGGCAAAAGCTGGACTACCGACTTGACATGTGCCGGGTGCGCATATTGAAAACTTGTGAAATCGTTCATGAAACCACATACCTTTAAATTTTTCATTCAAATTTTAACGAATAAATTTTATTTTGATCAACACTAAGCCTGTTTAGTTTCATTTGCCTAGACGTTTAGTTACTCAGATATTTACACCTCAAATGATATCAAATTTTCTGAAACACCCTGTATTTAACATGTTCAAAAAATTACATAGTGTCTTTTTCCCAAAGAGATTAAGAGCGACGTACATCACAAATTGTGGTGCCTTCGCGCAGTTGTTTTACGTAGATAAATTCAGAATGCGAAAAAAACAAAAAGAAAAGAAAAAGAAAGCTGTCAAATCTGCAGTTCTATAAAGCAGAAGTGAATGCCTTCCCAATCTCAGGATATCAAGTTGTTAAGTGCCTGTAGGATTCAGTCAGGGCTGAATACAGGGGCGTATATTGAAGTTTATTTCGGGGAAAGGGGAGGTTCTTTGACGAAAAATGGAAGTTTTTGTAATCCACCAGAACAAAATAAAAGTTGAAGAAAAAATTTAAAGCATTTTTTTCTAATGTAAGAAACACTCAAAAACATTATTTTACATGTTCAAAAAATTACATAGTGTCTTCTTCCCAAGGCCCCAAAGAGATTAAGAGCGACATATGCCACAACCGTATATAAACTATAGGCGTATACTACATATATATGTACACACATTGTGTACGTATACTATATATTTATATATACATCTCCCTCCAACAACAATTCCTGGATGCACTATGCAGTGATTTTAAACTACATGGGAGAATTACTACTAAGAAAAAAATTATATGTTAATTTCCCACTCAACATATTAGAATCTAAATTGATATTGCTGAATTTACTCAAAATCATGATCAGACCCCATCTTAGAACACACGAAAAAAACCCCCACAAAAATGTAGATCAATACATGCGTGTTATTATATGGCGAAATGGAAAGTTCTACTACGAAGAAAAGTAAAGCAGGTATATATCTGGCTTGCACAGAAAAGTAAAGCACTGTATCACATTTCATAGTAAAACATATGCATATTTTAGAATATACCGACCCCAAAGTCAAAGGAATCTTTAACAATACAACCCTCTACATTGATTTCCCCGTGACAAAGCTATTCGACTAGCATTAAGTGGTTTGTCATGAAATAAACCTATCAAAACGAACACAAACCTGATTTAAACTAGGCTTTATTTCAAATCGCATGCTTTTGCTTACGCTATTTTGGTTGGCTCTAATATAGATACGTCTACGCAGTTCGTCAGCCTAATAACAAACATGAGTAACCGATGTCGTTATTTTTATTATTATAATAAACGTAATTTTAAAAAGTAACTACTCACGTTTTTTGTTTACACAGTGTAGGATCAAACATCCGAATCCAATATACAACGACCGTTGGCCGTTGGGAACTATTCTGAAACACGGTCGCGGTTGTCAGTGGCGTGTAGCCAGAAATTATTAAGGGAAGATTCCACGGGTTTGGTTCATTGGTGAAAGCCTCCTATACACGTATCATCATCATCATCATTGTCAACCATTATCAATCCACTGCTGGATGAAGGTCTTCCCAAGTTTCCTCCACAACGGTCTGTCTTGTGCCAGTCTCCTCCATGTCACTCCCGCATATTTACGAATTTCATCCACCCATCTCCCATGTGGTCTTTTTCTGGGTCTTTTCCTGTCCCTTGGAATCCAATCTAAAATTTCGGCTGTCCATCTATGGTCTGTCCTTCTGGCAGTATGTCCAGCCCATTGCCATTTCAGGGATTTAACTCTGATCATGATGTCTTCCACTCTCGTCATTTTTCGGATCCACGAGTTCCTCTTCTTATCTCTCTTGGTTATACCAAGCATGCACCTCTCCATGCTGCTTTGAGTTGTCTGCAGCCTTTGTATGTCTCTTTTAGTTAAGGTCCACGTCTCTGCACCATACGTAAGCATTGGAAGGATGCATTGATCAAACACTTTTCTTTTAAGACATAATGGCATATTGCTCTTGAAAATTATGCTGTTTCTTCCAAAAGCTCTCCAGGCAAGTTTTGTACGCCGATTAATTTCTTCATCAATGTGACCCTCACTTGATATCTGCTGTCCAAGATAAACGTACGTATCTGTTATCTCCAGTTTTTCTCCATCAATCGATAAATCTTCATTTCTTGTAAAAGCATTGAACATCACTTTTGTCTTCTGAAAGTTCATTTTTAATCCCACTTCTTTACTCTTGTCAGCAAGTTCCTGGATCATACTCTGCAGCTCCGATGGGGTAGTTGCAAAAATGACTATGTCATCAGCAAAACGAAGGTGGGTTAGATAATCTCCATTAATCTTTATCCCTTTGTTTTCCCAGTTCAGTGATTGAAAGACATTTTCCAATGTGGCATTAAAGAGCTTCGGAGATATGGTGTCACCTTGTCTCACTCCCTTTCCAATTTTTATGTGTGTTGTATTTTCAAACAGCCGAATCTTTGCACTTGCATTTTCATAGATGTTATTAATAATATTAATGTATGAATCTTCAATACCGCAGGATTTCAGAGCCGTGGTAACTGCTGATGGTTTCACCGAATCAAAGGCTTTTTCATAATCGATAAAAGCCATGCACAATGGAAGTTCATATTCCCTCGCTCTTTCAATTAGTTCTCTCAGTACGTGGATATGATCTATTGTGCTGTAGCCACTCCTAAATCCAGCTTGTTCTCTCGGTTGAGCCATGTCCAGTGTTACCTTCAAGCGGTGTGAAAGAACTTTAGTGAAGATTTTATAAACCACTGATAGGAGGCTGATAGGTCTGTAGTTCCTGAGATCCTCAATGTCACCTTTTTTATGTAGCAGGATCATTGTAGCATTGTTCCAATCCTCAGGAATCTTCCCTTCATTAAGGCATCGAGTGAAAATTTGGGCGAGTACTGTTTCAATTTCTCCACTTGCTTCTTGTATGATGTCTATAGTAATTCCATTTTCTCCTGGAGCTTTCCCCCGCTTCATGTTCTTGATTGCATGAGCAACTTCTGCTGGGCGGACTGGAAGAACTCTGGTACCTTTCATGATGTCTGGAGTACATGTATCATCCCTTTCATATAATTTGGAGTAGAAATCTTTCACTCTTGTCAAAATTTCGCCTCTATTTCTTGTTATAGAACCATCTTCTTTTCTCAGAGCCATAATCTGTTTTCTTCCCTTATTGAGATGTCCCTTTGCTATCTTAAGGCTTTGGTTGTTTTCAATTGCTTTCCTCACTAGCTCACAGTTGAATTTCCTTACGTCTTCAGTGATACTTTTTCGTGTTGTCTTGCATAGCTCTATATATTCCACTTTGGAAGTCACATCTTCTTTAGTTGTCCTCATCTCTCTTCTTTTTTGCATCAACATTTTGGTTTTTCCTAATAGTTTGTTCACATGCAACTTGTTCTTAGACCCAGCTAATTTTGTTGCTGTTTCCATAAGAGCTTTGGTTACTTTTCTGTTAACTTCCGAAATATCCACTTCTTCCGATGTTAGGCCTTCTAAAGCAGAGAATCTGTTCTTCAGTTCCAACTTGAAAGTATTATGGTGTTTTTTAAGGTTGGTTATGTCAATACATTTTGTTTGTCTTATGAGCTTGCCACGTTCCAGTTTAGTATTGAGGTGCATCTTACATCTCACCAATCTATGGTCACTACCTGTGTTGAACTTGTTCAGCACACTGCAGTCTTCGATGACGAATTTTTTGTTACACATAATAAAATCAATTTCACTTGTCGTCCCAATTGGATGTCTCCATGTCCATTTCCTGTGTGGCTTTTTCTTGAAAAAGGAGTTCAAGATGAAAAATCCTTCTGCCTCTGCAAACTCAACGAGAGTATTTCCACGCTGGTTTCTGTTGCCGTGACCGAATTTACCTACTGAAGTTTCATTCTGTTGTCGTTGCCCTATTTTTGCATTGAAATCTCCCATAATTATCTTCAAGTGCTGCTTACCTTTATTATTTAGATGACCAATTTCCTCATACAATTCTTCAATTTCTTCTTCAGGATGACTTGTGGTGGGTGCATAAGTTTGAATAATCTGAGCCTGGTATCTTCTCGATAGTTGGATAACGAGTCTTACAGCTCTGTCAGAGGAACTTTCAACTTCTATCACTTTATCCTTCAGTTTCTTGTTTATTATAAATCCAACACCACTAGTTCTGCCAGTATCTGTCCCACGATAATAGAAGAGATGTCCACTTTTCAGTTCAATGAGATCTTCTCCTTTTCTCCTTACCTCACTTAGCCCAACAATGTCCCACTTGATCCTTTGTAGTTCCTCTTCCAATTCAAGAAGCCTTGAATCAGAAGATAGGGAGCGTCCGTTATAGGTAGCCAAGGTACACGTATATATCGCTTTAAATTCGTGCTCAGTCTCCCCTCAAGAGAGGAATTCAAATCCCGAACCCTTCATCTGGCTACGCCACTGTTCGTTGCTAATTGCTGTTTTCCGGCTATCTCCGCCATTGCATATGATTTCCAGCCATGCTATTGGTTGAGAGGTTGAACCAAAACGCTAAAATAACACTGTTGCTGCGGGTTGCACCAAATATTGGTTTAAGTGTCTGCTTCCTTATTTTTGAAATAACCAATTTTTGGTGAAACTCATTCAATTAAACCATACTATGGGGAAACGTTGAACTGAAATTTTTAACAGTGTAATGGTTAGATCAATCACTTTCAGACCTGGTTGTCGGTCGATCGATCCCGTAAATATCACTATTGATCGTATTTTGTGTTGCTCGGAACCACTGAATACATGCCGTGTGTCAGATGGACATGTTTAGTGTCGGACCTCAGCTATCGAAATCCTCGTTATGGATAAGATCATCTGTCCCTCTCCAGTACATTTCTTGAATTGCTGCATCTGCCACTACGTTAATTCAGGCTAATCGTCTGGCACCACTGTTTCGCTGTCCAGCTTATCCTTTGTCCTGTCTGAGTCTCTAGGTTCAATCTAAGGTAACTTTGTTTGTGACACGCAGCACAGAAGTCCCCTTGGGAAAAAGGTGGATGCGTTTCAACCTTCGCTGTGGGTGTAAAAGCCTACGAAATACTACAGAGAGCCGGTAAACCAAGGAGAGATAAAAACGCTGTTGGATGCTTTATTCCTTTATGATCGAAAACTACCCAGCACCTAGAAACTTTTCGTTGGATTCACACTCACAGGGAAGGTTTGGATGCAACTATGTATGTTCTATGGATGTTTTGTGCATCGTTTCAAAAACAAAGTTACATCAGATTGCACCTAGAGGCTGAGATGCGACAAAGATTAGGTAGAAGTTTAGAGGTAGTAGTACCATATTAAAAGTGCGTGTCGATATAGTTAAGCGTATCAGACTATAGTGTCACAACGATCGCTTCCATTGAGATAGAGCGGATGCTTGGGGAATTAACAGATAGATTTGTAGTTGGGATCCAATACCCTAGTACAGACGACTTGAAATGCCCATCCGATGTACTGCGGGTATTCAGTGGTTCAGGGAAGCTCAGCCTACTGGGATCAATCTCGCGACCATCTAATCGAAAGGTAGTTGCTCTAGCCAGAAGGCCACTCGCTGCCCTTTATGATCGAAAAGTTTTTCACGCTGGTATATGTAAACATATACTCTTCGGGAAAAGATCACAGATTATAATGAAGTTTATACTTTTCTTTTATTATATTTTTTCAAGGTGATGTCTGTGACTCTTTTAGAGTTTAGATCCTGTGGTCGCCCACAAATTGTAACACTCTAATGTTCTTATGGTCCCCTCAGAGAGTTTATCAGAGGCCAAATAGGATGAAAAATCCTCAAGACTTTTCTGTTTGTATTACGCAGGTATGAATTCATAGCTGTACACCTTTTGGTACACTAAGGATTGTGAAAGTTAAAGAGTTGGACCATGAAATTCCTCTTGAAACTCACAGGATATGTACAACAGGTTGGGACATGTCATTGGTTAAAATATCAGTGAAAATGCGCATGCGGTTTCGGAGCAGTGCTCTCTGTACTGTTCGATATAGGGTATAGCTGGCTCAATTGAGATGTTGTTAACAGTGAAGAGCTGACATTGAGTCGAAAGGGTGTTTCTTGTGTCTCGCTATGCCACGTCGTCGAAGAAGGTCGCATAATAAACACCTGACGGACTTTGAGCGAGAAACGATTGTTGAAATGAGAAAAGCTGGCTTTTCCTACGGCGAAATTTGCACTAGTACGGAATGAAACGCTAGTACAGTTATGCAAACGGAAGGGGGGCATCAGTGGACAGATGAGGCTTGGACGATCAGAAATCCGGGAAATGAGTCACAAAATCGTGCGGCTGTACGGACCGACAAACATCTCTACCGCGTGCCAGTGACCGATCGCACAGCGACATCCACGTTTTTAGCGCAGCGGTGGAGCACTGTCACCAGTCAGACTTTGTCCTCCAATACAGTTCGACGTCGCGTGCTTACACTATAGGAAAGAGGAACAATGGACATTCTCTTTTTAAAAGTTATTTATCAGGTAGGCAACAATGTACACAAATTGACCGACATCAATCCTCCTCTCTTCAATTCATACAAACTGGTGTTTCACAGGGTTCAATTTTAGGGCCTGTACTTTTCAGTATATACACTGAAGAGCAATTGAATTAGAGATACCTGTCTAGTAACGTGTAACACCACTTCTCTCCTGATGACGGCGGCCATTCGTCTCGGCATGGACTCGCTAAGACACCGGAAGCGTTGGGAAGCCATACGGATCCACGACCCCTGAACAAGCTCCCACAGTTCACGAAGATTTGATGGAGTGTGGTCAGAGCCTCGAACATCTCTCTCGATGGCATCCCAGATGGGCTCGATGGGATTGAGGTCAGGTGACCTCGCTGGCCAAGACAGCGAAGTCACGTCGGTGGAGTGCTTATCCAACCATTCGGATACAATTCGGGAGCGATGGCACGGTGCATTGTCTTGTTGCAGGTTGAGGTTCCCAGTGGGATGTTGAAGACGCACAAACGGGAGCAAATGGTCGTCCAGGATATCCCGGTAACGTTGACCTGTGAGGGACGATCTCACACGTACCAGGGGTTCCATTTCAGTCCGCGTAAACAGTTCCCAGACGAGAATGCCATTCCCACTAGCTTGAAGCGCACCCTGCTGGCAAGAAGAATCCATCGCTTCATGTGGTTTGCGCCGTACTCGTATCCTGCCATCCGCATGTTCCAACATGAATCTCGACTCATCAGTCCAAGTAACATTTTTCCACATGTCAAGGGTTCAGTGGCGATGTTCCCACGTCCATGCTAATCTTTGCACCCCGTGTTGTGCGGTCAGCAGCGGTACCCGTGTGGGACGATGGCTTCTGTACCCCATAACGAGGAGATGGTTCTGGATGGTGTGGCTGCTTACACGTTTTTTCACCAGCGTTAAATTGCCGAGTGATTTCTTGTACTGTGGCCTGTCTATCCGCTGTTTTAATGCGAGCTAGCCGACGATGACCCCGCTCCTCCACACGCTGTTCTCCACGGCAGTTGGCCCTTGCAGAAATGGTTTTACCCGAATCGATGTACTCACGGTGCACCCGTGACACAATGGCTCTTGAAAATCCCAGTGCCTGCATGACTTTCAGAGATGGAGTGACCCATTCGTCGAGCCCCGACAATTTGCCAACGATCAAATACGCTTAGATCCTTCGTCTTACCCATACTGCGTCCGACTCTTACTGATTCCCGTCGCGTCACTCCTGATATAGTCGGATCGCTGTATTTTTCATGTCGTTTTTGTTTACAGTGCTGTCCACAGCGCCACATTTGCATAACGCCAGCTGTCTCTAATTCAATTGCTCTTCAGTGTATATTATCGGTATCTGTACTTCAATAAATGATATTAATCTTCTTCTCTGTGCAGACGACATAACCATACAAACCTCATTTAATTTAACGTCTGACACGATTTTGAATATTAATACCCAACTTCATAAGATCTCAGATTAGCTAAATTCTAATGAATTAATAATGAATACTACCAAAACAAAATCTTTAATCAATACAGACATTTGACGTGGACCAGGAACATCAAACAGAGGTCATCGCTCTTTCCACGTGTATAAGTGAGTCACGGAAAAATTCTCATTGGCAGCCACCGGGAATCGAACATAGGTCTTCCAGTTGCAAGGCCGCTGTGGTGCAGTGGAAGCATATCCGGCGAGCAACTGAAAGATCTGGGTTCGATTCCCGGTGGCGGCCAATGAGAATTTTTCCGTGACTCACTTTTAAACGTGGAAAGAGCGATGACCTCTACTTGATGAAAACCTTTAATTTTCTCAAAACAAAATATCTCACAACCCCCTTCTATCACATTATATATTAATGGTACAAATATAGAAGAGGTTAACTCCTTACTTTATTTGGGGATTACCTTACATAGGGACCTTAGATGGAACCAACATGTGGACTCTCTTCTTCTCAAACTCTCTAAAAACATTGGAGTTATCAGCTCGGTATTCACAAACCTTACCTATAAAACACTAATTCATTTATATGTACTATACCATGTTTCGGACTCCTATTAATTATGCTATCTTATCGTGGTGACAGACGACTAAATATAATTTTTAAAAACTTCAAATTCTTCCAAAACAAATATATAAGATTAATTGACCTAAAACTTGATAGAAATACACGATTAACACTATATAATAACACACTTGTCGTCCCAATTGGATGTCTCCATGTCCATTTTCAAGAAAAAGCCACACAGGAAATGGACATGGAGACATCCAATTGGGACGACAAGTGAAAATTGATTTTATTATGTGTAACAAAAAATTCGTCATCGAAGACTGCAGTGTGCTGAACAAGTTCAACACAGGTAGTGACCATAGATTGGTGAGATGTAAGATGCACCTCAACACTAAACTGGAACGTGGCAAGCTCATAAGACAAACAAAATGTATTGACATAACCAACCTTAAAAAACACCATAATAATTTCAAGTTGGAACTGAAGAACAGATTCTCTGCTTTAGAAGGCCTAACATCGGAAGAAGTGGATATTTCGGAAGTTAACAGAAAAGTAACCAAAGCTCTAATGGAAACAGCAACAAAATTAGCTGGGTCTAAGAACAAGTTGCATGTGAACAAATTATCAGGAAAAACCAAAATGTTGATGCAAAAAAGAAGAGATGAGGACAACTAAAGAAGATGTGACTTCCAAAGTGGAATATATAGAGCTATGCAAGACAACACGAAAAAGTATCACTGAAGACGTAAGGAAATTCAACTGTGAGCTAGTGAGGAAAGCAATTGAAAACAACCAGAGCCTTAAGATAGCAAAGGGACATCTCAGTAAGGGAAGAAAACAGATTATGGCTCTGAGAAAAGAAGATGGTTCTATAACAAGAAATAGAGGCAGAAATTTTGACAAGAGTGAAAGATTTCTACTCCAAATTATATGAAAGGGATGATACATGTACTCCAGACATCATGAAAGGTACCAGAGTTCTTCCAGTCCTCCCAGCAGAAGTTGCTCATGCAATCAAGAACATGAAGCGGGGGAAAGCTCCAGGAGAAGATGGAATTACTATAGACATCATACAAGAAGCAAGTGGAGAAATTGAAACAGTACTCGCCCAAATTTTCACTCGATGCCTTAATGAAGGGAAGATTCCTGAGGATTGGAACAACGCTACAATGATCCTGCTACATAAAAAAGGTGACATTGAGGATCTCAGGAACTACAGACCTATCAGCCTCCTATCAGTGGTTTATAAAATCTTCACTAAAGTTCTTTCACACCGCTTGAAGGTAACACTGGACATGGCTCAACCGAGAGAACAAGCTGGATTCAGGAGTGGCTACAGCACAATAGATCATATCCACGTACTGAGAGAACTAATTGAAAGAGTGAGGGAATATGAACTTCCATTGTGCATGGCTTTTATCGATTATGAAAAAGCCTTTGATTCGGTGAAACCATCAGCAGTTACCACGGCTCTGAAATCCTGCGGTATTGAGGATGCATACATTAACATTATTAATAACATCTATGAAAATGCAAGTGCAAAGATTCGGCTGTTTGAAAATACAACACACATAAAAATTGGAAAGGGAGTGAGACAAGGTGACACCATATCTCCGAAGCTCTTTAATGCCACATTGGAAAATGTCTTTCAATCACTGAACTGGGAAAACAAAGGGATAAAGATTAATGGAGATTATCTAACCCACCTTCGTTTTGCTGATGACGTAGTCATTTTTGCAACTACCCCATCAGAGCTGCAGAGTATGATCCAGGAACTTGCTGACAAGAGTAAAGAAGTGGGATTAAAAATGAACTTTCAGAAGACAAAAGTGATGTTCAATGCTTTTACAAGAAATGAAGATTTATCGATTGATGGAGAAAAACTGGAGATAACAGATACATATGTTTATCTTGGACAGCAGATATCAAGTGAGGGTCACATTGATGAAGAAATTAATCGGCGTACAAAAACTTGCCTGGAGAGCTTTTGGAAGAAACAGCATAATTTTCAAGAGCAATATGCCATTATGTCTTAAAAAGAAAAGTGTTTGATCAATGCATCCTTCCAGTGCTTACGTATGGTGCAGAGACGTGGACCTTAACTAAAAGAGACATACAAAGGCTGCAGACAACTCAAAGAAGCATGGAGAGGTGCATGCTTGGTATAACCAGGAGAGATAAGAAGAGGAACTCGTGGATCCGAAAAATGACGAGAGTGGAAGACATCATGATCAGAGTTAAATCCCTGAAATGGCAATGGGCTGGACATACTGCCAGAAGGACAGACCATAGATGGACAGCCGAAATTTTAGATTGGATTCCAAGGGACAGGAAAAGACCCAGAAAAAGACCACATGGGAGATGGGTGGATGAAATTCGTAAATATGCGGGAGTGACATGGAGGAGACTGGCACAAGACAGACCGTTGTGGAGGAAACTTGGGGAGACCTTCGTCCAGCAGTGGATTGATAATGGTTGACAATGATGATGATGATGAATAACACAAGAGTTTTCCCAAACAAATACAACATTCTTACGATTAACTAACTATGTTACTTCAATATCGGGAAAATTATGTTCAGCCGCATTAAGAATAATTTACAGACTGACATCAACAAATTATACCTCAGATAAACACACATGACACACGCACTAAATCACATATTCGGCCTATTCATCCGAAGACACAGACCATGAAGCAAAGTATAAAGGAACTCATTAACGACGGATCTAACTTGTTTAAATAATTTTAAGCTTTTTAAAAAAAATTCAAAAACTTCATAATGAACCGCAGCTCCTAAAATTAATGATTACAGTGAAGGAGAACTATGACTAATACTATGACTTGTATATCGAGATGCAAATTGATTTTTCAATGATATTATCTGCAATGCTTATTTATTATCTTCTCATATATCACTACCTTTTTTTTTTTTTTTTTTTTTTTTTTTGTTACTATGAAACACTGCTTTGTTTGTAACTACAACTGCTGACCTCAGTGTCAAACTAGCCTAGGAAGCATGAGACCCTGTCAGGCCTGGCTGGCCTTTCCCCCTCCCCTGCTTCCTTGCTGATTGGCAACAAGTTGTATTTTCTGACACCTCAGGCTACAATGGGGTCTCGAACAAAGATTGGCGTGCTGATTGGCAACAAGTTGCATTTTCTGACACCTCAGGCTACAATGGGGTCTCGAACAAAGATATTGGAGTGTTGATTGGCAACAAGTTGTATTTTCTGACGAATCACGATTCAACTTGATTATTTTAATTTGTTTGTTTGGTGAGCTTGACTTGATTACTTACAGCCGTCCGTATTAGGCAATAATAATTCAAAATCAGTTTTTAACTCTGATTAAAGTACAGTCTTCGAATTTTTATTTTTATATTCATCTGTCCACGCATAATCAGATATTAGCTGTTTATAGTTTTCGATTGCTCAAGTTCGAAACATTTAGATTTTTAAAAATGAAACAAGTGATTCAAGGAAATCCCGCAGTTTGGTCTCGTATTAAAACATTAATTGATAACTCAGATTATCAGTAGTCGTTACACTCATACTGATCCCGAGTAAGGACGTCCACAGCTTCTGATTGACTTATCTTGTTTCCTCCATGTCTCATATGTCATCTACTTAGCGAACGATAGGATCCTTAGCTTTGAATTTACAATTAGCTTTCAGCTGTGTTTGTCATTTTTTCAAAAGTACTGTAGCGTAAAGGAAGTCTTGACTTACTTCCACGCTATTTTAAACACATCAACATACTAATAAATTGTTCCTAAATGAAACAAACCTTAACGCCAGACGAAACATATAAACAGAAGTCAACTTACGGAAAATGTCCTTTATTCACGATGGAATGCACTACACTCTCCACATATTTATCACACCCCTCTTTTTAGTATTCATCAATTCATAATACAACGTTCTCATACAACTCTCTCGACGGTACAACGCTCGTAGGAATCGCTATTTATAATCGTTCTTATCAACACCTCTCCTACAACAGATCAGTCGTCGCTTTTTATCTCTTGTTCTTATCTCATAACAGGTATACGTCACTTGCATTCAACCTCAATTGTGTTGCCAAACGCATTCGTTTGAGAGAAAAGATATTTCGTTATGCGTGAAGAATACTGAGAATAAACTCAAGATTTACATAGGGAAAGAAACTAAAAAAGGAAAGTTAATCTAGAATATACGTCACACCATCTCCCTCGTAATTTTTTTTTCCAAAAACCTATCAATTTTGTAGAGGTATCCTTTCAAACAATCTGATCATTCATTCAACCTTTCAGATAAGAACTTACAAAAATTGATGAAGAGATTTGTTGATCTGTTGCTGTAACTGACTTCTCAGTACATATAGTCTGTAGATATCAATAGTTCAATAAACATTCATAGAAAACTTTCTCTACGATTTCAAATCTTCATTTTGCCGCCCCGGTGGCGCAGTGGTCTAAGGCGCTGGCCTCTGATCATTCGTCCGTAAGGGGTCCGGGTTCGAATCCCGGTCTGGCATGGATGTTGTGTTTGTCTTACGGCACTGGCTCTCTCCCTTCCCTGGAACCAGTGACCCTAAATTAGGGACAGGCGACTGCTTATAGCCCATTGAGTTGCTCACGGTGGTCGTTAAACCTCCAATCAAAAAAAAAAATTCATTTTATATTTCGTGATAAATACTTTGTCAATACGTGTGGAGAACACTCATCAATATACATATAAGTAGCATAGTAGTCAAAAAACTGCGTATGGCAGGGAAAAAAAACTACAACATTTTTAACGTGATTAATTACACATTCGTCCACTCCTGATAACTTCTCAGGGAAGACAAAACATTCAAACTAAGTTAAGTGAATATTGTAATACAGTGTAAATTTAGTTAGTTGAAAAAAAAACTGCACTTGCAGAAAAAAATTCAACACCAACTCAACAAGTGTCAAACACAAAAAAAGGTTAGACATGGAACAACAACACGAAAATCTTTGAGCACTTGGTGGCTAGGGCCGACTTCGAACTACTCCCATGCATTCGCACATCGAATTTTGAGATGGGATAGGGAAACCCTGGAAAACCCTATCCTGGGAGTGAAATCTTTATAAATATCAACAAAGGCAATGTTGAATTTCATGATATGTCGAAAACACAACATGAACAGAATGAAATGACAAGCATTTTGTATTAAAAAAAAGTAATGTGGCGCCACACCAAAAAAAAAAGAGGAAAAAACCCATTACATACTGACAAGATAATGCATGCGATATTTTGGCTTCAAAGTTTGTCAAAAAAGTTCGGTGATATTTTAAACACATAGAAAATTGCAAATAAATTCTTTTATAAGGCGAAAGTTCTATGATATGTGTTTGTCCTCACATTCTGTGATAAAAGTTCAATGATTTTGGTTTTTCTTGAGGACAGAAAAGTTCAAATAATTAGTCTTTACAGAGCAAAGCTATTTATAGTAAAAGTTCCTTTGCCCTGGAAGGTCAGTTTAAAAAAAATTTTTAACAGTACCTGTTGCTCGCAAAGAATACCCGTGTGCGGACACGCTTATGTTGTTGTCGGGGCGACAACGACATTCTCGAGGCTTCACGCTTCGCAGACTCAGGTTGCAAGTCACTGGATCGCCGGGATGTGTCAGGAATTCTCGTGGACAAGGCAAGTTGACCAGAAGAAGCAGGGTCATCAGGCTGTCGCAAGGAAGTTTCAGGCTGGAGCGAAGAGGTCTCAGACTGGAGCGAAGAGGTCTCAGGCTGGATTAAGGAGGTCTCAGGCTGGATCAAGGAAGTCTCAGGCTGGATCAAGGTGGTCTAAGGCTGCATCAAGGAGGTCTTAGGCTTGATCAAGGAAGTCCCAAGCTGGCTTGGAGACGAACCCGGAATCTGAGAAGAATCATAGAACTTTGCCTTATAAAGGTCTCAGGCTGGATTAAGGAGGTCTCAGGCTGGATCAAGGAAGTCTCAGGCTGGATCAAGGTGGTCTCAGGCTGCATCAAGGAGATCTCAGGCTGGACCAAGGAAGTCTCAGGCTGGCTTGGAGACGAACCCGTAATCTGAGAAGGATGAAGATCCGGTCGTTTCCTTGGTGGTCGAAGAAGCGGTGTGTAACTAGAAGGGCGCTTCCGTGAACGATGAGGAACGGTGAAGGAAGGTATAGGCTCCGTCCGTCCCAAGCGAAGGTTCCAAGGACGAAAACCTGGCTGATGCAAATGCTGGACTCTATGTCTGGATTGTAGCCCAACACTAGAAGTTGCACTAGGAGAGTGTGGAACAGAAGAGGAAAATTTAGGCGGCGGACGCTTTGTAGGTTGAAATGGCACAGACGGTGAAAGAGGACGTTTTTGCCCTACGGCAGATGGATCAAATGTTCCTGAAGTAGGAAGCTGCTCAGCAGAAACAGAAGGAAACATTTTTTGTTCTTGGAGAAGAACCTCAACAATATTGTCTGATGATTCAGATTCAGCAAGAGGTACGACTCTTTTAGGCACAGGAGAGATGGAACTGCCTGATGATGAAATGTCAGTTCTTGTTCGTTTTAAGTTTTTTGATTTAAAACCGAACGGAGGCACTATACGTGAAGAAGTAAATGGAGCGATTGGAGTATTAGAAGCAGATGAAAAAGAACCTCGTTGCGCACGACAAGAATATCCAGAGGAACTGGAAGCACTAGAACTCTCGTCTTTTGAAAAGGCAGGAGACCAAGGAGTTGAAATAATGACAGCACCCCGAAAGAACGGAATAATGTCAGAATGTGAATCGTTAAGAGTAGAAGCAAAGATCCGCTCAGACGAAGGTAGAGAATCGGACAGGACAGGGGTGGGGTCAATAATTTCATCATCATTTATACATACTTGTGAAGTTCCACCCTCTGCCTGAGGATTGCTACTAGATTTAGGGTTAATAATTGCATCAGTGCTTCTAATAACCCATTTCCTACATTGCTGCACATGGGCAGAATGTAGGGAGCCATCTGGCTTCTTTAATATGACATTATTATTGTACACTTCCACCAATTCAAAAGGGTCTTCATATAAAGGTGCAAATTTTTTAACGAATGTGTGTGCAACGGAATATAGGAAATGAGTTTCCAATAAGACCAGATCTCCAACTGCGAGATCTGGTTCCCTCCGTTTCGCATTATAGTGCCTAGCTTGGCTTAATTGAGCTCGACTGATAGCAGTCCGTGCTTTTTGCGCAAGTAGTTTTACAGAATCAGGTGTTGGTCTTTGGTTGATTTCATCGATAATGCCAGTTAAATTCTCAAAAGGGGTGCGGATTTTGCGCCCTAGAAAAAGTTCAGCGGTCGTAAGCCGCGTTGATTCATGAAATGATGAGCGAAGGGCGAAACAAAACATTTCAGCATGTTCGTCCCAACGCTCATGATTATTACCAATGAAGGTTGAGATCATCTTTAGTAGTGTTCTATTCACACGCTCAGCCGGATTGGCTTGAGGGTGATATGGACTTATGAATTTATGTTTGATTTGAAGCCTCGCACACATTTGCTCAAATAACTCCGAAATGAACTGAACCCCGTGGTCCGAGACTACGGTACGGGGACAGCCAAATCGAGTGAAGACATTGTGTATTAGAATATTACATATTATATCAACCGTAGCTGGTTTAATGGGGAATGCTTCCACCCATTTAGAAAAATTATCTGTAACAACTAAAATATAACGAGACTTAGTTTTAGTTAATAATGGATAAGGGCCCAAATAAATCTGTAGAGATAGTTTCAAAAACATAATTATTTGAAATACAAATAAGGTGACCGGCCGGTCGTTTATTATCATAATTGTACTTTTGACAGTACTCACATGAGCGAATGTATGCGAGTATACTATTGTACATATCCTGCCAGTAGGCTACGTCTCGGAGCTTAGTACGAGTTTTTCGTATGACTAAATTCCCGGCAAGAGGAATATCATGAAATTCGTATAATAAAGCCATGCAAAGAGACTGAGGTATCGCAGGGTGGTACTCAGGTCTCGAATTTACAAATTTTTTATAATACAAAATACCATCGATGATCTCATAATTTTGACTACGACCCGCTAAAGAAGGTTCACTTGGAGCAGAAGAACCAGCTAGTAAGAAATTATAAATTTCCCCAAAATCTGGATCATTCGGCAGTTCAGAAATTATTTTCTCCCTTGAAGTTATTTCCGAAAGAAGAAATAGGGAGGGAGGTTCAGTATCCGACTGGGCACCAGAACTGACCGGACAGCGAGACAGTGCGTCAGGCAGTTGGCTTGACTTGCCAGGACGATACTGAATTTGAACATTATATTCCTGAAGTCGAAGTATCCATTTTAACAATCTTCGAGACAGATTCTTTGCTTTGGTTAAATATCGTAATGCCGAATGATCCGTAATAACATTGACAGTTAAATGATTGAGATAGCATTTAAATTTGGTGACAGCAAATAAAATAGCTAAGCATTCTCGTTCAATAGCAGAGTAATTACGTTCTGCTTTATTAAGAATTCGAGAGGCATATGCAAAAGGATGCCCTCGTTGAGATAAAACAACTCGTAGACCAACACCTGATGCATCGGTAAAGATATTCAATATTTCGGCATGGTTAGGAAAGGCTAACACAGGTGGCGAAATCAAGGCATGTTTAAGATGTAACGTACCAGGAGAGGAGATGTGACGTACCTGCCAGCAGGACGCACACGACATAAAGGCAGATAGGAATCAGAACAAATGTCCGCGTAGCTCAATTGGTAGAGCAACTTGTTCCGGAATAAGCGTACTCGGGTTCGAATCCCGGCGTAGACCAAAAATGACGGAGAAATTTACTTCGTTATAAAGAGTATTAAAGGCAGTCTCTGCCTCCGTGGACCAAGCAAAGTGTTTATATTTTCGCTTCAAAGCGAATAAAAGTTCGCATAGAGTAGCGTACCCCGGAATGAACTGTTGGTACCACCCCGTCATGCCCAAGAATCGCGACAATTCTTTCGCCGACTTAGGCCTCGGAAAGTCTGAAATTGGCTTTACCTTTGAGTCATCAATTAGAAGACCTTTAGGGGTAATTTTCAATCCGAGATATACGAATTCGTCCCGGCCAATTTGACATTTGCTTATCTTTAACGTCAAACCTGCATTATGTAGCAGTTGGTAAACTTGGTCCAACAGAGGCAGATGCTGTTCAAAAGTCTCAGAAGAGACAATGATATCGTCCAGACAGACATGGACATTAGGTCTGATCACAGGACGTAAGACTGAATCCATTAAGCGCTGAAACGTTGCAGGAGCATATGCCAAACCAAAGGGCATTTGTAAAAACTCATATGCTCCAAACGGGGTAATAAATCCAGTTTTTTCAACGGAATCTGGATGGACAGCCACCTGCCAATAGCCACTAGCTAAATCCAACTTTGATAGCCAGTTTGTTGACGATAAGTCCTGGAGAATATCGCTAACTATAGGCAATGGGTAAATGATAGCTTTGGTTACCGCATTGAGTTTTCGGTAATCAATTACGAAGCGATATTCTCCAGATTGTTTTTTGGAACAAGAAAAGCAGGTGCTGTCCAAGGACTAAGTGATTCTTTAATTATCCCCGAATGGAGCATGTCCTGTATTTGTCTTTGGAATTCAGCTTTCTTCTGGTTCGGACATGGATAAGGCTTACATGGAATGGGTTTAGCTCATTCTGTGTCAATAGTATGATACACCACCTGTGTAAACCCTGGTCTATCAGAGAATAACCCTGGTCTGCTGTGTAAAACCTGACCAAGTTCGCTTTTATGTTCAGACAATAATTTGTCACTTGCAAGAACTACAGAAAAATCAATTGGCTCTTCTGGGGTGGGAGGACTAATCTCAGGCATTAAGATTAGGCCATGTTCGAAATCAAGTGTGAGCTTAAACATTTTAATGAAATCCGCCCCCAGAAGGCAATCCACGGGAAACTCTTGGATTAAAAGGAAAGTATAAGAAACTTGAACTTTGCCAATTTGGACAGGTAAATTAACTGATCCAGAGATTGCAAAAACATTATTGTCGGCACCTCGCAGCCATTGCTGGGAGGGCTCGACACAAGCATTTGGAAAGGTAGCAGCACAGAAATCAAAATTTAATGCCGAGATGTCCGATTCATAATCAATTTTAGTCGACACCACCACTTTGCCGAAGGTCACAAGAATATCAGGCAAAAGCGGAGCTTGAATAGTTAATAAGAGAGATTTGAGATCTTCAGAGGACCGAGGAGATAGACTCGACCCATCTACCTCCTGTCGAAGTTTAAATTGTCATGAAACTTATTAGAATGTCTAGATTGGTTTTGGAAATGTGGCGAACCACCAGGACGTGCTGAAGTGTAGTAAGGTGCAGGAGAGGCAGCATTATTATCATTAGGCTTGCCTTGCCCCCCAGCACGGTGTATTGGATATGTCTGGTCAACCTGGTAGTAACTATCCCGGGGACGAGAAACTTGGGTGTCCTGATTTCCATAATGACCAGGATGTCGCACCTCTGGTAACCGACGATGCAGCGGCACGTATCTAGACTGTTGATAGGTGTTTCTAGGCTGATTGAAAAATTGTCTTTGATGAATGTTCTGGTTTGGCTGCTGATATCTGTTGTTTTGAATATGAGGTTCATGGTACTGCGTAGGTTGGCGGCAATCGTGAACCTGTGAAGATTTCCCTTTGCTGTGGCGGTCTTCATAGACTCGAACGAGTTTTAAGCACTCGTGAATGGAGACAGGACGTCGAACTTCCAGATAATCCTACAGGAAGGGATCCAGCTGCTGTAACAACGTGTCACCAATCTCAGACTCGACTGCAGCGGGATCCCATAATTTTTAAAGTCGGACTGTTTCCAGGGCGAGCGAGACTGGTTTATCTGACGCTCGCTGTCGCCTGGAAAACAGTTGTTGTGCAAGGCCGGCCTTATTGGTGCGAAAAGGAAGGACATCCAAAAAGTCAGGTCGAAATTGCTGATAGAAGCCCTCGGGGTGTATTCGACGCCACTGTCTGTACCAGGCCTTTGTCGTGTCTTGCAAACATGTGCCAGCAATAGGTATCTGACAGTCTTCAGGAGCATTATAAAGGTCAAAATGATTGTCCAGATCCTCCAAAAACCTAAGCGAACCGCTGTTTCCCCTAAATATAATAGAACTCGCATGGGGTACGTAATGAGCAAGAATTTTGCTCCTTCTCATGGGAGGTGGTGGAGTAAATATTTGTTGAGGCAATGAGGTCGAAGTACGCGGTACATAGGCTTCGTACCTCGCGTATTGGCTGTCTAGTAGGTCAGAACCGCAGGCCTGGTATATAGCGCTTATGAGTTATGAGGAACTCTATAACGCTGAGTACGCAAATTGTCAGCTGTAGAGTTATGAGCCTCATGGTTATGTTGATAGAAGAGACCGATAGGATCAGTTACGTTATCCATATTCCGTGACTTCTATGAATCTGTTCGAGGGAAAATTCGGGCGCCAATGTAGCGCAAAAGACTTGTCTTACTTTTACGCTAACTTAAAATATCAATACACTAGGAAATATTTCCTAAATGAAACAAACCTTAACGGCCAGACGAAACATATAAACAGAAGTCAACTTACGGAAAATGTCCTTTATTCACGATGGAATGCACTACATTCTCCACACATTTATCACACCACTCTTTTTAGTATTCATCAATTCATAATACAACGTTCTCATACAACTCTCTCGAGCGGCCCCGGTGGCGCAGTGGTCTAAGGCGCTGGCCTCTGATCTTTCGTACGTAAGGGGTCCGGGTTCGAATCCCGGTGAGGCATGGATGTTGTGTTTGTCTTACGGCACTGGCTCTCTCCCTTCCCTGGAACCAGTGACCCCAAATTAGGGACAGGCGACTGCTTATAGCCCATGGAGTTGCTCACGGTGGTCGTTAAACCTCCAATCAAAAAAAAAAAAAAAAACTCTCTCAACGGTACAACGCTCGTAGTAATCGCTCTCTACAATCGCTCTTATCAGCACCTCTCCTACAACAGATCAGTTGTTGCTTTTTATTTCTTGTTCTTATCTCATAACAGGTATACGTCACTTGCATTCAACCTCAATTGTGTTGCCAAACGTATTCGTTTGAGAGAAAAGATATTTCGCTAAGCGTGAAGAATACTGAGAACAAACTCAAGGTTTACATAGGGAAAGAAACTAAAAAAGGAAAGTTAATCTAGAATATACGTCACAGTACACATAATGAACCCTAAAATAAGGTATAACGAAGTAAATTTCTCCGTCATTTCTATCCGCGCCAGGATTCAAACCCGAGTCCGCTTATTCCGGAATAAGTCACTCTACCAATTGAGCTACGCGGACGTTTTATTCTGATTCCTATCTGCCTTTATGTCGTGTGCGTCCTTCTGGCAGGTACGTCACATCTCCTGGTACGTTACATCATCTCCCCCTTATTATTATTATTATTTTTTTATTTTTCGAAGTGCTGGAGAAGGGATTCTCTTATTTTTCCTATCTCGCGGTGTGGAAAGAACATCACACCATTGCGAGATTTTGAACGGTCGGGTCATCCGTCCCTGTTCGGGCGCCATTATAACGAAGTAAATTTCTCCGTCATTTCTATCCGCGCCAGGATTCGAACCCGAGTCCGCTTATTCCGGAATACGTCACTCTACCAATTGAGCTACGCGGACGTTTTATTCTGATTCCTTTCTGCCTTTATGTCGTGTGCGTCCTTCTGGCAGGTACGTCACATCTCCTGGTACGTTACAAAGGGACGGTCTTATCCGGTTCACTGACTGCTCTAAGAATCGTATGGTAAAGAAAATTTGGAAACTGATTTGATTCCTTTATCAGGATTCAAATCAGTAGAAAAAGCGCGACTAATACACACTGAAGAGCAATTGAATTAGAGACAGCTGACGTTATGCAAATATGGCGATATGGGCGGCCCTGTAAACGGAAACGACATGACGTATGCAGCGATCCGGTAATATAAGAAGTGATGCGACGGGAATCAGTAAGAGTCGGATGCAGTATGGGTAAGACGAAGGATCTAAGCACATTTGATCGTGGGCAAATTGTCGGGGCCCGACGAATGGGTCCCTCCATCTCGGAAGTCATGCAGGCAATTTGATTTTCACGAGCCATTGTGCCACGGGTGCACAATGAGTACATCGAATCCGGTAAAACCATCCCTGCAAGGGCCAACTGCCGTGGACAACAGCGTGTGGATGAGTGGGGTCATCGTCGGCTTAATCGCATTGTATTAAAGGATAGACGGGCCACAGTGCAAGAAACCACTCGCCAATTTAACGCTGGTGCACAAAAACGTGTTAGCAGCCACACCACCCAGAACCATCTCCTCGCTATGGGGTACAGAAGCTATCGCCACGCGAGTGTACCGCTGCTGACCGCACATCACTGGGTGCAAAGAACAGTATAGGCGCGGGAACATCGCCACTGGACCCCAGACATGTGGGAAAAATGTTGCCTGGACTGATGAGTCGAGATTCACGTTGGTACATGCGGACGGCAGGATACGAGTACGGCGCAAACCACATGAAGCGATGGATCCTTCTTGCCAGCAGGGTACTCTTCAAGCTAGTGAGGGTGGCATTCTCGTCTGGGGACTGTTTACGTGGACTGAAATGGGACCCCTGGTACGTGTGACATCGTCCCTTACAGGTCAACGTTACCGGGATATCCTGGACGAACATTTGCTCCCGTTTGTGCGTCTTCAACATCCCACTGGGGACCTCATCCTGCAGCAAGACAATGCAGCTCCCGAATTGTATCGGAATTGTTGGATGAACATTCAACCGACATTACCTCGCTTCCTTGGCCAGCAAGGTCATCTGACCTCAATCCCATCCAGCACAACTGGGATGCCATCGAGAGAGATGTACGAGGCTCTGACCCCACTCCATCAAATCTTCGTGAATTGTGGGAGCTTGTTCAAGGGTTGTGGATCCGTATGGCTTCCCAACGCTTCCGGTGTCTTGTCAAGTCCATGCCGAGACGAATTGCCGCCGTCATCAAGGCGAAAGGTGGTGCTACACGTTACTAGACAGGTACCTCTAATTCAATTGGTCTTCAGTGTATTTCACTGTACTTAAAGAACTCATCACTTTCTGGATCCACTAAATTTAAATATGAAGTCAGGAACTTTAAGTAGTCAGATACTCAGATGCTTAATAGAGCTTTCTATGTCGGAACGGCTTTAGTGTCTGAAGAAGCTCATGCAGTTCCTTACAGTACAGCTGCAGAAGACAACATAAGTTTTTCTTGACGTGAGATTTCAAATAATGGCTTATATTCCTGTTAAGAACCTGAAACTAAAAGCGGATCCAGTGGCGGGCGACTGGGGACAGACTTATCCCTTTTAAATGGACAAAATCGTAAGTAGTTAATATATTTATCTTTGTAAAATCGTAGTATTAAATGTATAAATTTGCTGTAAATTTTGGGATTAAATGTTCTATTTCTAGCTTCAGAGAGAGAGAGAGAGAGAGAGCAGGACAAAAACATAATTAAGGAAAGAGAGGAAGCTAGGGGCGGAAGAGAAAAGAAATTTTGTTGGATGATGACGAAAAGCATCTAGTGCGTTTTATTTAACATAATATTTTCACAACCTTTCGACAGAAAGTCTTCAGTAAGGCAAGGAATGGCGCAGGAATGACTTGATGAGGTGAAGTACATGGAACTTCTTTTAAAAAGAAGTGTGGATTGTAAATTGGGGAAGAAGAAATAAATATTTGATCTGCCCCTGCCTAAAACAATGATGAAACCTAACGTTCACTTTCTTTATGACTTCAGTAGGAAGACTTAGAAACAAGTCTTGCTATTCAAGTCGTAAAAGAAAGTGTACAAATAAATGAATCGATATGTAACTGTTCGAAAACTGCTTTTATGGATTCTATTTCCATGATTTTTGCTATTGTGGTATGTCATTCAAATCGGAGGAAGGTTATCAGAACTATGTACACATCTCGCCTAAATCGGGAGGAATAAAGATGGCGCTAGTCGGCGCTTGCCGTTGCATATCCGCGGAAATCCAGTTATCTAGAATAAAACTCGGTCCTACCTAGAAGTAATTGCAAAAGACTGAAACATTCAGTATTATGTTCCTTTGATTTTTGGAAATAACATATCAATCATCATTATGTATAGTAGATTTCTGTTAATTGGGCCACCGGTTAATAGAGGCAGCCTTTCATTTGGCGCAGTAGTTCTTGAAGAATATCCCAAATTAGCTCTTCGGGATAAAGCTTCGCGTAATTGGGGCAAACGCTTTATTGGTCAAAAGTGTTCTAGTCCCGATGTGTGTCACCCAATTAACCGGAATCTACTGTATTTACAAGAGCACCTTAGAATTTGCGGTCGAACGACAGAACATATTTACCATACTTCATACGTAAACATTTATTGGTTTAAAGACAAAATTGTTAGAACTTTTTCTGTTTCAATTGTTATATGATTTAAAATTCATGCAAAAGAATGAAAATCTGGGCAATAGTTCAAAAGATGATGCGTGAATTTATCCAAACGGCTGCTATTTAGTCAAGTTTGTATAATAAATTGGAAACGTACAGTTTTCTTCTTGAAGTCAGGTTTTAAAACGATGTTTTCAAAAATTCAGTTATACGAATTCTTATATAAATGTACATAAGAATTATAATAATTTGTATTATAAGTACAGCAAAAATCAAAAATTATACAAAAATTTCGCAAAACATACAGAACATTCACAGAAAAGAAGATATTTTGAAGATAAGAAACCAGTTTGCATTCTTCACGAGAGCACCAACATGGGGAACGTCATTTCTGGTGTTAGAAACGGCAGTTTTATTCATAAAACACAATAGAAAAGTCACGGGAAAAAGGATATTCGATTATATATATATATATATGTCTGTGTGTGATGCGTAACATCACAGCCTCTCCTTGACAAATGTCAACCCCGCCTTCTCGTGGTGCATCCTGTTCCCACTAAAGGGGCTCTGTCGACCGCCAATAGCGGTATAACTATACCATCGGGATTAGAGGAATTCCTATCCCACACTCACCAACCCGCTTGGCCAGCGTGGTGAGTAATGACCAACCCCTCCAAAATGGTTCCACAACTTAAATCTTGGACCTCAGTCTCCGACAGCTGGAATGTACCTGGCCAAGGCAGCGGCCAGTGCGACATGAAGGCAGAGGGTGCTAAGAATCCCCGGAGGACCGGACTAGGCTGCCATCTGATGCTGACCTTGGCAACATATAACGAACGCTCCCTATCTTCTGATTCAAGGCTTCTTGAATTGGAAGAGGAACTACAAAGGATCAAGTGGAACATCCTCGGGCTAAGTGAGGTAAGGAGAAAACAAGAAGACCTCATTGAACTGAAAAGTGGACATCTCTTCTACTATCGTGGGACAGATACTGGCAGAACTAGTGGTGTTGAATTTATAATAAACAAGAAACTGAAGGATAAAGTTGTAGAAGTTGAAAGTTCCGCTGACAGAGCTGCACGACTTGTTATCCAACTCTCGAGAAGATACAAGGCTCAGATTATTCAAACTTATGCACCCACCACAAGTCATCCTGAAGAAGAAATTGAAGAATTTTATGAGGAAATTCGTCATTTAATTAATAAACGTAAGCAGCACTTGAAGATAATTATGAGAGATTTCAATGCAAAAATAGGGCAACGGCAACAGAATGAAACTTCAGTAGGTAAATTCGGTCACGGCAACAGAAACCAGCCTGGAAATACTCTCGTTGAGTTTGCAGAGGCAGAAGGGTTTTTCATCTTGAACTCCTTTTTCAAGAAAAAGCCACACAGGAAATGGACATGGAGACATCCAAATGGGATGACAAGTGAAATTGATTTTATTATGTGTAACAAAAAATTCGTCATAGAAGACTGCAGTGTGCTAAACAAGTTCAACACAGGTACTGACCATAGATTGGTGAGATGTAAGATTCCCCTCAACACTAAACTCGAACGTGGCAAGCTCATAAGACAAACAAAATGTATTGACATAACCAACCTTAAAAAACACCATAATACCTTTAAGCTGGAGCTGAAGAACAGATTCTTTGCTTTAGAAGGCCTAACATTGGAAGAAGTGGATATTTCTGAAGTTAACAAAAAAGTAACCAAAGCTCTTATGGAAACAGCAACAACATTAGCTGGGTGAACAAGTTGCATGTGAACAAATTATCAGGAAAAACCAGAATGTTGATGCAAAAAAGAAGAGTGATGAGGACAACTAAAGAAGATGTGACTTCCAAAGTGGAATATATAGAGCTATGCAAGACAGTACGAAAAAGTATCACTGAAGACGTAACGAAATTCAACTGTGAACTACTGAGCAAAGCAACTGAAAACAACCAAAGCCTATAGATAGAAAGAGGACATCTCAGTAAAGGAAAAAAACAGATTATAGCACTGAGAAAAGAAAATGGTTTTGTAACAAGAAATAGAGGCGAAATTTTGACAAGAATGAAAGATTTCTACTTCAAATTATATGAAAAGGATGATACATGTACTGCAGACATCATGAAAGGTACCAGTACAAGAGTTCTCTCAGTCTTCCCAGCAGAAGTTGCACATACAATCAAGAACATGAAGCGGGGAAAAGCTCCAGGAGAAGATGGAATTCCTATAGACATCACACAAGAAGCAAGTGGAGAAATCAAAACAGTACCCGCACAAATTTTCACTCGATGCCTTAATGAAGGGAAGATTCCTGATGATTGTAACAACGCTACAATGATCCTGCTACACAAAAAAGGTTACATTGAGGATCTCAGGAACTGCAGACCTATCAGCCTCCTATCAGCGGTTTATAAAATCTTCACTAAAGTTATTTCACACCGCATGAAGGTAACACTGGATGGCTCAACCGAGAGAACAAGCTGGATTCAGGAGTGGCTACAGCACAATAGATCATATCCACGTACTGAGAGAACTAATTGAAAGAGCGAGGGAATATGAATTTCCATTGTGCATGGCTTTTATCGATTATGAAAAATCCTTTGATTCAGTGAAACCATCAGCAGTTACAATGGCTCTAAAATCCTGCGGTATTGAAGATGCATACATTAATATTATTAATAACATCTATGAAAATGCAAGTGCAAAAATTCGGCTTTCTGAAAATACAACACACACAAAAATTGGAAAGGGAGTGAGACAAGGTGACACCATATCTCCGAAGCTCTTTAATGCCACATTGGAAAATGTCTTTAAATCACTGAACTGGGAAAACAAAGGGGTAAAGGTTAATGGAAATTATCTAACTCACCTTCGTTTTGCTGACGACGTAGTCGTTTTTGCAACTACCCCATCAGAGCAGAGTACGATCCAGGAACTTGCTGGCAAGAGTAAAGAATTGGGATTAAAAATGAACCTTTCAGAAGACAAAAGTGTTGTTCAATGCTTCTACAAGAAGTGAAGATTTATCGATTGATGAAGAAAAGCTGGAGATAACAGACACGTACGTTTATCTTGGACAGCAGATATCAAGTTAGGGTCACATTGATGAAGAACTTAATCAGCGTACAAAACTTGGCTGGAAAGCTTTTGGAAGAAACAGCATACTTTTCAAGAGCAATATGCCATTATGTCTTAAAAAAAAGTGTTTTGATCAGTGCATCCTTCCAATGCTTACGTATGGTACCGAGACGTGGACCTTAACTAAAAGAGACATACAAAGGCTGCAGACAACTCAAAGAGGCATGGAGAGGTGCATGTTTGGTGTTACCAGGAGAGATAAGAAGAGGAACCCGTGGATCCGAAAAATGATAGGAATGGAAGACATCATGATGAGAGTTAAATCCCTGAAATGGCAATGGGTTAGACATACTGCCAGAACGAAAAACCTTCGATGGACAGCTGAAATTTCAGATTGGATTCCGAGGGACAACAAAAGACCCAGAAGAAGACCACATGGGAGATGGGTGGATGAAATTCGAAAGTATGCGGGAGTGACATGGAGGAGACAGGCACAAGACAGACCGTTGTGGATGAAAATTCGGGAGACCTTCGTCCAGCAGTGTATTGATAATGGTTGACAATGATTATGATAATGATATATATATACAAAAACATAGTAAACATAAAATTGCAAAAATATAATGCCATGACCTCGCGCTCTGCTGCAGGGGTCAATATCACCTGAAATAAAATACATAAATAATGCAGACACTACAAGCACATCAGAACTTTATCAAATATGTGACTACCATAAATAATATAAATAGCATAAGGTCAGCCACCGGGTGCCAATCTTCAGGGGAGGATGCACCCGACGGCTGAGCTTCTGACAGGTTTCATGTGGACGTCCTAATTTAGCAACCCCGACCGAATAAAAATAAACAGCACATCCCATCCTCCCTATCTGTCAGGAAATACACTTTAAAATCAACTTAAGTAATAAATTTAAAATTTAAAATAGACCTACCTTAAGCCTGACTGTTGCCCACGACCGGTAAACACAATTTACCGTGGCCATCCACCTTTAGAAATCAAAATTAGGTTAATGCGTAGGCAAAGGGAACGTTCAGAATTATATAGAAGAGTGTAGTTGTCCTTCCCCACTGTAGAGTATACCATGTATGCTGGGAAATAATGGTTAAATGCTCCGGGGCAACTCGGAAGAAAACACAGTTTTTTTATGTAGCCCTGAAAGTTAGTACGTATGGGCTTCTGGTTTATTGATCTTACAAATTCTTAATAGTAATGAAGAAAGTAAGTCATGTGTTTCCAATAGTTTACCGAAATGGTAGTTACAGAAGGCCTCTGGATATTCATTAGTTAAACATCTCCAATATAATCTTCTTAGTTGTTTAATAATATTATGCTTTTTCTTACATAGTCGCGTAATTTGCAAGATTTGTGTAATAATCAAATTACGGAAAATACTTCTTGAAAGGTTGGAGGTCCAATGACTGTATATTTTTGCTTTAAAATTAAACAGCTTTTTTTATTATAATTATCTAGTTCTGGTTTACCTTCCTTGAACTCTATCCGCAAATCAAAAAAATTAATGCTGTTTATATCTGTATTTGTCTTAACTAAACTTAGACTCCTCAGGTAGATATCTTCAGGTCTAAAGTCTGCAGTATTGGTTTTAAAATAAATCAAATCATCAACATACCGAAAACAAATGACTTCTAAGTGGTGGTATTTTTCTTCATAAGCATGTAGGTACAAGTTGGCCAATAAACTTGAAAAATTAGTGCCCATAGAGACACCCATAATTTGTACTAGAATATTCTTTTGATCATGTATATAGTTGTTAAATATACACAGGCTACAAAGAACATCCCAATAATTTTTATCATAATTAATAGATTTGTCAAAACGCATATGATAATGGTCGAGAACAGTACGGAGATCTTACAAATCAATTGTGGTGAATACATTAGTAAAATCAAAAGTTTCGATTTTTTTCAAAGTGTCATTGACTTTAATGAAGTTGAGAATTTTTCTATTGTCATTAATTATCCATGTTGAATCTTTTATATTGTTGAAAATGATTTGTAGCTTACCTTGAAATATTTTTCCAGCTTTTTTATTAAAACTACTGGTTCCACAAGTGATAAATCGGAATTTCATACGTATTTTGTGAAATTTGGGAACAGAAAAACTATAAGGAAAATCAAGTTTGTAATCCCGAATTTTTAATATTTCATGAAAGGCAATTATTTTTTTCTTAATAGCTAATATATTCTGATTAGTAATCCTATTGTAAACAGTTTCATTAAAGATTTCTTTTAACATAATGGAATAATAAAATTTCTTACAAATAAATACAAAGTTATTAGTACATTTATCAACAGAGGTTACCACAAAATTGTCTTGCAATTCCTTTAATTAAAATTTTGATTTTTTTCCAGTTCCTTATATATTCAAAACAGTGAAAATGTTTATCAACAAAGTAGTACATCTTTTTTAGTAGTGCATTTATCCATGGAAAAAAAATTCTCAACAGGATGACTGTATTTCTCTGAAATTTCATAGGCAAAGCAGTGCAGATCTTTGGACAGACACCTCTTAATAATTTTCACAGGGTCAAACACATTTGGACGAAAATTAGAGCCTTTATTTAAAAGGCCTCGCATTTCTAAGCTTTCACTAATACCTGTGTTCCCTGTAATAATGTGTCCCTGTTCATTGTCAACATGAGGCTGGTATTGCTCATCATGACAGTAACATGGTAAGTCTTCAGGGTCCAAATTTCCCAATTCTCTGCAGAACCTATTATAATTATAAATTCTTCTGCCCAGAGTGTCAACATATTTGTATGCAGGAATAACTTGAACAGTATTCCCAAGTGGGAATTGCTGCTTTTTTGCCTTTAAGATAGCTCCAAATGGAATTTTATCAAAAAACCTCGCCTGGAAAGAAAGAATACAATATTTTTTTGCTAAAGGGTCATTTTTAATTTTTTTCCCCATAAGTCTGTAGTTGCTGTAATCAAGCACCAGATCTTTCAAGGACATGTCCCTGAAAACGCATCCTGGAATCCTCTTTAGCATCTCTGCAATCTTGGGTATATTTAGATGGTTAAGCGCTGTCAGTACCTTATCTACTCCAAATGCCTGACAGATGAGCACATCCAATTCATTGAGGAAGTCTGTAAAGTCAAGGTAACTTATCTTTTCTTTTTTATTTCTTCTCTTCCATCTGGGAGGCCAACACCTGCCTCTCTTTCCTAAAGTTGCTTGTAATACTTTCTTAATATTTCTTTTTTCATTATATGGATACATTCTCTCATTTTGAAACATATTATTTAATCCATATGGATACAGACTTTTTTGCAGCAACATTTCCTGGCTCTCCGAATATAGCCTTGTTTTTTCATCTTATTCCAATTGCAGTATATCAATGGTGATGTTATTAAAGTCATGCTGTTGGTAATGCAGTAATTCAATATCTGTAGGATTCTTAAGTTTTTTAATATCAGATCTATGTCCGTTAATTCGTAGCTGCAAAAAATTAGATGTTTGACCCACATACTTTTTATGACAGGTATTACATGTAATTGAATACACACAATTTTTTACTTTACGGAAAACATAATTATTCTCTCCCTCCTTAAATTGACCTGAATTCATGTAGTCACAATTAAGGCAATGCAGGTCTTTGCATTTTTTAAAAAATAGATTGTCTTCAGAAGGAATACATTTATATTTTTGAAGGTTATTTTTATTATTTAAATTTTATTGATATTTTTAATTTTTGCGTAAAACGTAATCCGAATGTATCCATATAATGAAAAAAGAAATATTAAGAAAGTATTACAAGCAACTTTGGGAAAGAGAGGCAGGTGTTGGCCTCCCAGATGGAAGAGAAGCAATAAAAAAGAAAAGATAAGTTACCTTGACTTTACAGACTTCCTCAATGAATTGGATATGCTCATCTGTCAGGCATTTGGAGTAGATAAGGTATTGACAGCGCTTAACCATCTAAATATACCCAAGATTGCAGAGATGCTAAAGAGGATTCCAGGATGCGTTTTCAGGGACATGTCCTTGAAAGATCTGGTGCTTGATTACAGCAACTACAGACTTATGGGGAAAAAAATAAAAATGACCCTTTAGCAAAAAAATATTGTATTCTTTCTTTCCAGGCGAGGTTTTTTGATAAAATTCCATTTGGAGCTATCTTAAAGGCAAAAAAGCAGCAATTCCCACTTGGGAATACTGTTCAAGTTATTCCTGCATACAAATATGTTGACACTCTGGGCAGAAGAATTTATAATTATAATAGGTTCTGCAGAGAATTAAGAAATTTGGACCCTCAAGACTTACCATGTCACTGTCATGATGAGCAATACCAGCCTTATGTTGACAATGAACAGGGACACATTATTACAGGGAACACAGGTATTAGTGAAAGCTTAGAAATGCGAGGCCTTTTAAATAAAGGCTCTAATTTTCGCCCAAATGTGTTTGACCCTGTGAAAATTATTAAGAGGTGTCTGTCCAAAGATCTGCACTGCTTTGCCTATGAAATTTCAGAGAAATACAGTCATCCTGTTGAGAATTTTTTTCCATGGATAAATGCACTACTAAAAAAGATGTACTACTTTGTTGATAAACATTTTCACTGTTTTGAATATATAAGGAACTGGAAAAAAATCAAAATTTTAATTAAGGAATTGCAAGACAATTTTGTGGTGACCTCTGTTGATAAATGTACTAATAACTTTGCATTTATTTGTAAGAAATTTTATTATTCCATTATGTTAAAAGAAATCTTTAATGAAACTGTTTACAATAAGGATTACTAATCAGAATATATTAGCTATTAAGAAAAAAATAATTGCCTTTCATGAAATATTAAAAATTCGGGATTACAAACTTGATTTTCCTTATAGTTTTGCTGTTCCCAAATTTCACAAAATACGTATGAAATTCCGATTTATCACTTGTGGAACCAGTGGTTTTAATAAAAAAGCTGGAAAAATATTTCAAGGTAAGCTACAAATCATTTTCAATAATATAAAAGATTCAACATGGATAATTAATGACAATAGAAAAATTCTCAACTTCATTAAAGTCAATGACACTTTGAAAAAATCGAAACTTTTGATTTTACTAATGTATTCACCACAATTGATTTGTAAGATCTCCGTACTGTTCTCGACCATTATTATATGCGTTTTGACAAATCTATTAATTATGATAAAAATTATTGGGATGTTCTTTGTAGCCTGTGTATATTTAACAACTATACACATGATCAAAAGAATATTCTAGTACAAATTATGGGTGTCCCTATGGGCACTAATTTTTCAAGTTTATTGGCCAACTTGTACCTACATGCTTATGAAGAAAAATACCACCACTTAGAAGTCATTTGTTTTCGATATGTTGATGATTTGATTTATTTTAAAACCAATACTGCAGACTTTAGACCTGAAGACATCTACCCCAGGAGTCTAAGTTGAGTTAAGACAAATACAGATATAAACAGCATTAATTTTCTTGATTTGCGGATAGAGTTCAAGGAAGGTATACCAGAACTAGATATTTATAATAAAAAAAAGCTGTTTAATTTTAAAGCAAAAATATACAGTCATTGGACCTCCAACCTTTCAAGAAGTATTTTCCGTAATTTGATTATTACACAAATCTTGAGAATTACGCGACTATGTAAGAAAAAGGATAAGATAATTAAACAACTAAGAAGATTATATTGGAGATGTTTAACTAATGAATATCCAGAGGCCTTCTGTAACTACCATTTCAGTAAACTATTGGAAACACATGACTTACTTTCTTCATTACGATTAAGATTTTGTAAGATTAATAAACCAGAAGCCCATCCGTACTAACTTTCAGGGCTACATAAAAAAAACTGTGTTTTCTTCCGAGTTGCCCCGGAGCATTTAACCATTATTTCCTAGCATACATAGTATACTCTACAGTGGGGAAGGACAACTACACTCTTCAATATTATTCTGAACGTACCCTTCGCCTACGCATTAACCTAATTTTGATTTCTGAAGGTGGATGGCCACGGTAAATTGTGTTTACCGGTCGTGGGCAACAGTCAGGCTTAGGGTAGGTCTATTTTGAATGTTTACATTTATTACTTAAGTTGATTTTAAAGTGTATTTCCTGACAGATAGGGAGGATGGGATGTCCTGTTTATTTTTATTCGGTCGGGGTTGCTAAATTAGGACATCCACATGAAACCTGTCAGAAGCTCAGCCGTCGGGTGCATCCTCCCCTGAAGATTGGCACCCGGTGGCTGACCTTATATTATTTATATTATTTATGGCAGTCACATATTTGATAAAGTTCTATCGTGCTTGTAGTGTCTGCATTATTTATGTATTATATATATATATATATATATATATATATATATACAGGGGATGTAAGGTCAGGTGATGCGTAACATCACAGCCTCTCCTTGACAAATGTCAACCCCGCCTTCTCGTGGTGCATCCTGTTCCCACTAAAGGGGCTCTGACGACCGCCCATAGCGGTATAACTATACCATCGGGATTAGAGGAAATTCTATCCCACACTCACCAACCCGCTTGGCCAGCGTGGTTAGTTATGGCCAAACCCCTCCAAAATGATTCCACAACTTCAATCTTGGCCCTCAGTCTCCGGCAGCTGGAATGTACCTGGCCAAGGCAGCGGCCAGTGCGACATGAAGGCAGAGGGTGCTAAGAATCCCCGGAGGACCAGACTAGGCTGCTATCTGATGCTGACCTTGGCTACTTACAATGGACGCTCCCTATCTTCTGATTCAAGGCTTCTTGAATTGGAAGAGGAACTACAAAGGACCAAGTGGGACATCGTGGGGCTACGTGAGGTAAGGAGAAAAGGAGAAGATCTCATCGAACTGAAAAGTGGACATCTCTTCTACTATCGTGGGACAGATACTGGCAGAACTAGTGGTGTTGGATTTATAATAAACAAGATACTGAAGGATAAAGTTGTAGAAGTTGAAAGTTCCTCTGACAGAGCTGCACGGCTTGTTATCCAACTCTCGAAAAGATACCAGGCTCAGATTATTCAAACTTATGCACCCACCACAAGTCATCCTGAAGAAGAAATTGAAGAATTTTATGAGGAAATTTGTCATCTAAATAATAAAGGTAAGCAGCACTTGAAAATAATTATGGGAGATTTCAATGCAAAAATAGGGCAACGGCAACAGAATGAAACTTCAGTAGGTAAATTCGGTCACGGCAACAGAAACCAGCCTGGAAATACTCTCGCTGAGTTTGCAGAGGCAGAAGGGTTTTTCATCTTGAACTCCTTCTTCAAGGAAAAAGCCACACAGGAAATGGACATGGAGACATCCAAATGGGACGACAAGTGAAATTGATTTTATTATGTGTAACAAAAAATTCGTCATAGAAGACTGCAGTGTGCTGAACAAGTTCAACACAGGTAGTGACCATAGATTGGTGAGATGTAAGATGCACCTCAACACTAAACTGGAACGTGGCAAGCTCATAAGACAAACAAAATCTATTGACATAACCAACCTTAAAAAACACCATAATACCTTCAAGTTAGAACTGAAGAACAGGTTCTCTGCTTTAGAAGGCCTAACATCGGAAGAAGTGGACATCTCTGAAGTTAACAGAAATGTAACCAAAGCTCTTATGGAAACAGCAACAAAATTAGCTGGGTCTAAGAACAAGTTGCATGTGAACAAATTATCAGGAAAAACCAAAATGTTGATACAAAAAAGAAGAGAGATGAGGACAACTAAAGAAGATGTGACTTCCAAAGTGGAATATATAGAGCTATGCAGGACAGTAAGAAAAAGTATCACTGAAGACGTAAGAAAATTCAACTGTGAACTAGTGAGGAAAGCAATTGAAAACAACCAAAGCCTAAGAATAGCAAAGGGACATCTCAGTAAGGGAAGAAAACAGATTATGGCACTGAGAAAAGAAGATGGTTCTGTAACAAGAAATAGAGGCGAAATTTTGACAAGAGTGAAAGATTTCTACTCCAAATTATATGAAAGGGATGATATATGCACTCCAGACATCATGAAAGATACCAGTACCAGAAATCCTCCAGTCCTTCCAGCAGAAGTTGCACATTCAATCAAGAACATGAAGCGAGGAAAAGTTCCAGGAGAAGATGGAATTACTGTAGACATCATACAAGAAGCAAGTGGAGAAATCGAAACAGTACTCGCCCAAATTTTCACTCGATGCCTTAATGAAGGAAAGATTCCTGAGGATTGGAACACCGCTACAATGATCCTGCTACATAAGAAAGGTGACATTGAGGATCTCGGAAACTACAGACCCGTCAGCCTCCTATAAGTAGTTTATAAAATCTTCACTAAAGTTCTTTCACACCGCTTGAAGGTAACACTGGACATGGCTCAACCGAGAGAACAAGCTGGATTCAGGAGTGGCTGCAGCACAATAGATCATATCCACGTGCTGAGAGAACTAATTGAAAGAGCGAGGGAATATGAGCTTCCATTGTGCATGACTTTTATCGATTATGAAAAAGCCTTTGATTCGGTGAAACCATCAGCAGTTACAATGGCTCTAAAAACCTGCGGTATTGAAGGTGCATACATTAATATTATTAATAACATCTATGAAAATGCAAGTGCAAAGATTAGGCTGTTTGAAAATACAACACACGTAAAAATTGGAAAGGGAGTGAGACAAGGTGACACCATATCTCCGAAGCTCTTTAATGCCACATTGGAGGGTGTTTTTCAGTCGCTGAGCTGGGAAAACAAGGGGATAAAGATTAATGGAGATTATCTAACCCACCTTCGTTTTGCTGATGACGTAGTCATTTTTGCAACTACCCCATCAGAGCTGCAGAGTATGATCCAGGAACTTGCTGACAAGAGTAAAGAAGTGGGATTAAAAATGAACTTTCAGAAGACAAAAGTGATGTTCAATGCTTTTACAAGAAATGAAGATTAATCGATTGATGGAGAAAAGCTGGAGATAACAGACACGTATGTTTATCTTGGACAGCAGATATCAAGTGAGGGTCACATTGATGAAGAAATTAATCGGCGTACAAAACTTGCCTGGAGAGCTTTTGGAAGAAACAGCATAATTTTCAAGAGCAATATGCCATTATGTCTTAAAAGAAAAGTGTTTGATCAATGCATCCTTCCAGTGCTTACGTATGCTGCAGAGACGTGGACCTTAACTAAAAGAGACATACAAAGGCTGCAGACAACTCAAAGGAGCATGGAGAGGTGCATACTTGGTGTAACCAGGAGAGATAAGAAGAGGAACTCGTGGATCCGAAAAATGACAAGAGTGGAAGACATCATGATCAGAGTTAAATCCCTGAAATGGCAATGGGCTGGACATACTGCCAGAAGGACAGATCATCGATGGACAGCCGAAATTTTAGATTGGATTCCAAGGGACAGGAAAAGACCCAGAAGAAGACCACATGGGAGATGGGTGGATGAAATTCGAAAGTATGCAGGGGTGACATGGAGGAGACTGGCACAAGACAGACCGTTGTGGAGGAAACTTGGGGAGACCTTCGTCCAGCAGTGGATTGATAATGGTTGACAATGATGATGATGATGATGATATATGGCGTGCAAACATATAGCCTTATATCCTCTCCTTGGCAAATGCCAAACCAGGCTTCTTGCGGTGCATCTTGTTGCCACTAAAGGGGCTTTGACGACCGAGAAATAGCGGGATTAATATACTATACTATACTATCGGGTATTACAGGGATAACTGTACTTTCGGGATTAGAGGAAATGCTAGCTCACACTCACCAATTCAATTGACCAGCTTGATGAGCAATGGCCAACCCTTCCTCCCTGCAAAAGATGATTTCACAATTTAAATCTTAGCCCCTAGTCAGCGGAAGCTGTAATGTACCTGAGCAAAGCAGCGACCAGTGCTACATGAATGCAGAGATTGCTAGGAATCACTGAAGACCGGACAAGGCTGCCATCCGATGCTGACCTTGGTTACATTCAATGGGTGATCCCTATTTTCTGATTGAAAGCTCCTTGAATTGGAGGAAGACCTCCAAATGATCAACTGGGTCATTGTGCGGCTGAGCGAGGTAAGAAGGAAACGAGATCTCATTGAACTGAAAAGCGGACATCTGCTATCGTGGGACAGAAACTGGCGGAACTAGTAGTGTTAGATTTATAATAAACAAGAAATTCAAGGACAATGTTTCCCACGTTGCATGTTCTTCGGACAGAGCTACGCGACTTGTTATCCAACTCTCAAAAAGATACCAGGCTGAGACTATTCAAGATCACGCGCCGACCACAAATCATCCTGAGCAAGAAGTTGAATAATATTTCGAAGAAATTCCGCATGAAAGTAATAAAGGCAAGCAGCACTTGATGATCATAATTGGTGATTTCAACACGAAAATACGGCAACAACAATAGAATGAAACTTCAGTAGGTAAATTCGGACATGGGAACAGAAACCAGTGTGTAACTAGTCTCGTAGCGTTTGCAGAGGCAGAAAGATTTGCCTTCATGAACTAATTTTTTAAGAAAAAATCACACAGGAAATGGACATGGAAGCATCCCAAATGGAACGACAAGTGAAATTGATTTTATTATGTGTAACAAGAAATTTATCATTAAAGACTGCAGTGTGCTGAACAGGATCAACAGAGGGAGTGATTATAGAATTATGAGATGTAAGATGCACCTCAAAACTAAACTCGAATTTGGCAAACACATAAAACAAAATGTGTTGACATGACCATACTTAAAAAGCATCATAATACCTTCGCACTGTAACTGAGTAACAGATTCTCTGCTTTAGAAGGCCTAACGTTGACAGAAGTGGACATTTCTGAAGTTAACAGAAAGGTAACCAAAGATCTTATGGGAACAGCAACAAAGAGAGGAGACACTAAGAACAATTAACATATGAAGAAAATATCACGATAAACAAAAATGTTGATGCAAAAGAGAAGGAGATGAGGAAAAATATGGAAGATATCACTTCCAAAATGGAATACGTAGAGCTATGCAAACAGTACAAAAAGGTATCACTGAAGACGTACGGAAATTCAACTGTGAACGTGTGAGAAAAGCAATCGAAAACAACCAAAGAAGAGAGCAAAGGAGCATTTCAGTAAGGGAAGAAAACAGATTATGGCAATGAGAAAAGAAGATGGCATTGTAACAAGAAATAGAGGCGAACTTTTGACAACAGTAAAAGATTTCTACTCAAAACTATATGAAAGGGATGATACATATACTCCAGACATTACGAAAGGTAATGTTACCAAAGTCCCTCCACACCTCCAAGCAGAAGTTACACATGCAATTAAGCACATGAAACGGGAAAAAGCTCCAGGAGAAGATAGAATTACCTTGGGCATTATACAAGAAGCAAGTGGACAAATTGAAACTAGTCTCGCCCAAGTTTTCACTATGTCTCAATAAAGGGAAGGTTCTTGAGAATTGGAAAAATGTTAAAATGATCCTGCTACATAAGAAAAGGTGACACTGAGGATCTCAGAAACTACAAGCCCATCAGCCTCCTATCAGTGGTTTATAAAATATTTACTAAGGTTCTTTCATATCACGCGAAAGTAACACTGGACATGGCTCAACCGAAAGAACAATTACTTCTGTTAGCATCCAAGTGCTAACAGAAGTAGCTGAAAGAACGATGGCATATGAACTCCCATTATGTATGGCTTTCATTTATTATGGAAAGTCCTTTGATTTCGTGAAAACTTTAACAGTTACAATGGCCTTTGAAATCCTGCGGTATTAAAGTTGCATACATTAGTTATATTAGTAACACCTATTATTATGCATACATTAGTATTATTAGTAACATCGATGAATATGTAAGTGCAAATATTCGGTTGTTTGAGGATACAACACCAATAAAGATTGTAAAGGGAGTGAGACAAGGTGACACCGTATCTCCCAAACTCTGTAATGCCACATTGGAAAATGTCTTCTAATCAATGAACAGGAAAACCAAAGAAAGCAAGATTAATGGGGGATATTTAACTCACCTTCGTTTTGCTGATGACGTAGTGATTTTTACAACTGCACCTTTAGAGCTGCAGAGTATGTTCCAGGAACTTGCTGACAAAAGTAAAGAAGTGGGATTAAAAAGGAAGACGAAACTGATGTACAATACTTTTACAAGAAATGAAGATTTATCGATTGATAATGAAATGCTGGAGATAACCCATACCTACCTTTACCTTGGACAGGAGATATCAAGCAAAGGTTACATTGATGAAGAAATTAATCGACGCATTAAACTGGGTTGGAGATTTTTTGGTAGAAACAGTATAATTTTTAAGAGCAATATGTCATTGTGTCTTAAAAGAAAGGCGTTTAATCAATGCATTCTTCCAGTGCTTACGTGCGGAGCAGAGACGTGGACCTTAACTACACTGCTGGCCACCCAAAATGTGACACCAAGAAGGACACGAGATAGCAATGCCAGATTTACTGGACACATAACAACAGATACAAAGATAAGACTATTGAGCTTACTGGCCCGTGCGACTTCCCGTACAAGCAGACATCAACAGTTCGTGTGGCCCCCATGGCTGGCAATAACGGCCGCTACACACCGCGGCATCGAACGAAAGAGCCTTTGGATGTGGACTTGGGGTATGTCGGTCCAGGCTGCTTCCACACGTTGCCACAGTTCATCAGACGTAGCCGCGGGTGGTGCTTTCCGGGCCACTCGGTTGCAGATCAGCGACCAAACGTGTTCGATGGGCCACATATCGGGAGAACAGGCAGGCCACGGCAACAGCGACACCTTGTGGGCCGTGAAGAATTGTTGCACGATGCGCGCCACGTGCGGGCGCGCATTGTTCTTTTGAACCGTGGCCGCTGGCAGGTCCTGCAGGTAAGGGAGGACTACAGGCTCCAAAACGTCGGAGATGTAGCGGTGGCTGTTGAGTACACCGGCGATGCGTACCAGAGGGGTGCGTGTGTCATATCCAGTTGCGGCCCAAACCACAACGCCAGGCAACGGACTGGTATGGCGATGCATAATGCAGGCGTCATACAGTCTCTCGCCGCGGAGCCGCCACACGCGGATCCAACCATCGTGGTGTTGTAGGCAGAAGCGGGATTCGTCGGAGAAGACAGTGTCGTGCCATTCCGTAGTCCAGGTGCGGCGTTCAATGGCCAACTGGCGCCGCACTCGACGGTGGTGTAACGCCAATAGTAATTGGAGCAATGTGGGCCGTGCGACAAGTCCCCGCTCCTGCAGACGACGTTGAACGATACGTGCTGACGCAGGTTGATGCGCAACACACCCTAATTCCAGCGCTTACGTTCGTGATATGGCGGTGCGAGCCGTCAATGCCCGCCGCACAACATGCTAGTTCACTCGTTAGGTAGTGTGCCGCGACTGCGAGAAACCCTCACGTCGGTCCGTCCGTTCCTACTGCACCCACCGAATCCATACTCGCCTCACTGTGGCTGGATGTCTTCCCACAAGGGCGCCGATGTCTCGGTACTATAAACCGCTGTCGCGATAAGCCACTATTCGTCCTCTGTCGAACTACGAAACGTGCTGGAATGACTGCCGTATTCTGCGACGAGTCATCAGGAAGCTTTCCGAGCACAGGTTCGGCAACACACTTCAACTACTTACACCCTGCCTTCTGTGCACCCTTCTTATAGTGCTTCTCGGTGGCGTGCCGGGCGACATGACTTGCATATGCCCTGCAATGCTAATCGTTTGCATGTCCTCTCGCGGCATGCTGCGAATTTCAGGCCAATCGGATGCTTACTTCTTGGTGTTGCGTTTTGGGTGGCCTGCAGTGTAAAAAAGATTTACAAAGACTGTAAGCAACTGAAAGCAGCATAGAGAGATGCATGCTTAGCGTAACCACGAGAAGTAAGAAAAGGAACTCGTGAATAAGGAAATTGGCAAGAGTGAAAAACTTCATAATCAGAGTAAACTCTTTGAAATGGCAATGGTTTTGGTTTCGGTAAATGCGGGTACCAAAGGTGCCCAGTTTATTCCTATCATGGAATACCTACATTAGAGATATCACTGAAACGTCCAACATAGAAAACATAAAGATGAAAAATCTGGTTTAAAATTACGATGTACACAATGAAGGAAAAGCAGATCGGCATATTCTGCGATAGAAAGTAGAACATGTACAACGTTATTAACATATGAACAAGGGAATTAGAATACAGTTAACAAATTTAGTAAGAAAAAAATCCGCGACAAAGTAAAACACTAGGACATCTACGACATACAATGCGAGCAAATGAAAAACACAAAGCACTGTAACAAAAACATGAAACAATGTGGCAGTACGTGAGGGACAACAGAAACTGTGTCTGATGGGGAAGAAACACTAAATATCATCGGCTAGAGGAAGCACGGTATCACAAAATTGTTTCTCAGCAAGGTCTTTCAAGGAGAAGAGACGGCAGGTGTATCGTCTCATGAAAACCTGGTATATAGGATCTGTGACACTCGGGGATTTGAAATAGGACACATACGCTTCAAATTGCATCACCGCTGCACACAGAACAAGATCAGGTGAAAGGAGACATTCTTCGGAACAGACAACCGTACGAGCGGATTGGAAGAGGCGTGGAAGTTGTTGTTTGGGCAGTGGGCCAAGAACAAGAGGAAACCTATCAACCTCATCATATGCCTGTATAACCTCATCATATGTGAGAGGATTGACAGGGCCAGAACAAGATGCAAACTGTTAGAAGGGTCATCAGGTTGAGCAACATCTGAACTGGTAACATCGGGAACACTAGAGGAGGCCACAGAAGAAGTAACAGAATGATGTTTCACCTTTTTCTATTTCACAGAGCCTTTGGAAGTACCAGTCCGTTTCGAAGACGAAGTTGAGGTGGAGGAATCCATTGGTGGATCTGGATAAGCACCCGAATCAGGGGACGAGAACTCAAGTTGCGCCGAGGAATCAGTATGTTCCCGATCAGCATCCGTGAACGCTGTAACATCAGCCGTGGCAGCAACAAGGTGCGGCAACAAGGGACCATCAGCCACGGTAGTAGTTGAAGTTCCGATATGCGAGAGACACAGAGGAGAGCCAATCGGTCAGTGTGCCGAAGCACCACTCGACACATCTGAGTCGGCACACTCCGCTGAAGATGACTTCGCTACTGACCCAGAAGGAGGATGCACGTCCGTATGGTGCGGAAGAGGAGGAAATGGATCATTGCCCTTGACTGGAAGGTGCGTCTGACAGAGAGAACGAGAGGTTGAGTCTGTCAAAACACTAAAGGAGAAGATGGCAGAAGAACCAGTATGATCGGCACTAGCAGGCGAGCTAGAAGAAAGCCCACGGCGTATGCGCACACAGGAGGCAGTGGTATGATCCTGTGTAAGACAGTGAGTTCAATAGTAAGTGGTGAAAACCTTCAAATTGTACGTGCGGGAGCCAATTTCTACAGTAGCGTCTGCAGGACAATCCTCCAAGGCATTCTCAGTAAGGAAAACGACCAACAACTAACAGCGAGGTCCTGTAGCATGTGCAAATCGAGTTCCGCGTGGAGCGTCAGAAAGAATACACACCTTGCCAACGATTTTACGAACATGATTGACAAAGAGAGGAAGCGCAGTATCAGGCACTTCCTGTGGAACAGGATAGTACGTGATGTTCACCGGACGCTTGGAAAGAGGCGAAGGGAGGAGATGATTTGTTCCAATTGAAAGCCCGTGTGAGAGAAAAAATTAGCATCCTCCTTGTGATTGAACTTCACTGAAATACCCCGAGGGGTACGAGAAATTCCGGCAATAGACGCAGACGACACATGATCAGAGAGAGCCACCATGTAAGGTGGCAAAGGAGTATTTGGTAAAGCATGAAAGAGCACACCTCTCTCCAGGATGTTATGGAACTCACGGCCAATCTGCGAATCGTCATCAATCGTTACCTTCACCTTGTGGTTGGATACCTGAATAATACGTGTTGATTGCGGAAGACCATCAGGTTGAGAAGAATCGGACGTAGAAGTAGCGCCTCGTTGCACTGTAGAGACAAATGACATCCTAGGAAGAGAAGTCTATGCGGATCCAGCAGGCCCAGAAGGCTGTTAGGGAAGAGAAGCACAGGAAGAAGGCAAGTCAGTAGTATCAGTAGTACCCAGGGAGGGCACCGAGGCACAGGAAGAAGCTAAAGAAGGAAGCGCAGCCAAGTCTAGTGATGGCACCGGAGCCGGAGTACTAGGAAGCTGGGAAGGCGTTTGAGCAGACACATGTGAGGACGAGAGTATGTCAACTTCCATGGACGTGAGAAGTATGAGTGACGTGCTTCCGCCACGCCCAGAGATGATAAGGAAAGACCGGAAGCCGCCATGTTGCCAGCGTTCAATCGTAAACAAACGAGCAAACGATATGAAAACGGCTGAATATGAACTAATACAAGGACGATAACGCCAGAAAAGTAGCACAAAACTTACACAGTACCTTTAGACAGGCGTGCCACACAACAGGTGAGTGAGGGACGTGGTATTCCACACTAAAATGCATAAAATATTCGAGCCACCAACACTACGTCTGTCAAGAACGAGCAATGGATTGGGCATGTTGCCATAAGAAGGGACAACCGTTGGACAACCGAAATTCCAGACTAGATTCCAAGGAACACGAAAAGACCCAGAAGAAGACCACGTGGGAGATGGGTGGATGAAATTCGAAAGAATGCGGGAGTGGCATGGATGAGACTGGCGCAAGATAAACAGTTGTAGAAGAAACTTAAAGAGACCTTCATCCAGCGATGGATTGATAACTGTCAATGATGATGATGATGATAGATATATATACGTACATACACCAATGAGCCATTATATCACGACCACCTACCTTGTAAGCTTTAGGACACGTGCAAAACAGCGGCTACTCAGCGAGGCATCAATTATATTAGGTGATGATAGGTATCCTGAGGTATCTGGTACCATAATGTGAACAGCAGGTCCTCCAGTTCCCGTACATTTCGGGGTGGTGGTGATTTAGCGCGAACCCGCATTTCTACGTCGAACCACAAATGTTCGATTGGGTTCATATCGGATGAATTTGGAGTCCAAGGGGTTAACAGAAAATCCCTAGCATGTTCCTCGAACCACTCCTGAACGATTGTAGCAGTGTGGCATGGTACATTATCCTGTTGGTAATGGCCATTACCAGCAGGGAATACAGCTATTGAGGACTAAAGTGTCCCAAGAAAACATCGCCCACAGCATAACACCGCCGCTGCTGGCCTGTTTCCGCCCAACAGTGCACTCAAGTGCTATAGTCTCCGTGGTAATAAGCGTATCCGGGCTCGGCCGCCTACGTGATGCACCAGGAATCTTGATTCGTCAGACCAGGCCACTTTCTTCCAATCATCCGCAGTTCAATCTGGATTATCTTGGGCCAATTTCATTCGTTGATTGCGATGACGTGCAGTGAGCACGGGGTCCCGGCTTGGTCTTCGGCTACGCAGGCCCATGAGCAGAAGGCTGCGATGAACTGTGTGCTGTGACATTGCCCTGATCACCACTGTTGTAGCTGCGGGTGATTTGTTGCACTGTGGTCCACCGGTTGCCATGAACAATGCGCGACAGTCTCTGGCATAAATGAGTTGCGAAAGAAACACGGTTAAACGACTGTTCGTCGTTTGGCCATCTGTGCACCACCTTTGATACGCATTCACTACAGGGGCACGTGAACAACCCACAAGCCACGAAATTTCCGCGATCGTAGTTCCGAGGCGTCGTGCCTTTACAATTTGTCCTTTATGAAACTCCGATAAATCGGAAGCTTTTCCCATTCTGACTCAGAACACTCTACTAACGGAAAGGCGGTCCTCGGGTTGTATATATACAGTATACTTCTCTGTGAATTTGATCTGAGCCACCGTAGGAGCTCCACGCGCTCTCGTTTCTTTAGCCTGTGGGTGGTCATAATGGAATGATCCACAGGTGTATATATAGGCAATAAGAAACAGCTGGTATAATAACCTAAAGGAAAAGCAGGTAAAACAGAAATCAATGAGGTGCGAACTACAAACGGTTTTCCTTCACCATACATAATGGCTCCTAACCTTACTATATGAGAAAAAGTATGGTTAAGAGCTATTAAGTATAGTGAAGGAAAACTTTATTTAAAACAAGGGGAAAACCAAATTTTGGTCAGTGAGAAATATTTACTGAAGGAAAGAGAGAGAACTGTCATTGGGGAACAATAATAGCTGAGAGCCAAAGAAATTGGTTAAAATCCTAGCCTGATTTGCACGCCTTTTGTAAAAAAAGATCGTGCTTATGTTATCGGTTTGTCCGTCCGTCCGTCTGTACCCATTATATCTCTGCAACTATTAGTCCGATTTGAAAAATTATTTTTGCATTGGGAAGCTTGAAATATGCGAATGATGATCCTTTATTTCGTTTTTTTTTACGATGTACAATTTCGCCGCTAGAGGGCGTAAATGCAGATAATGTAGAATTCAAAATTACGTTTTGTGTCGAAGAGTATTTTAGATATAGTTACTTTTTCAAATCACGCATACATTTTCCGCTAGGGGGCGTAAAAGTAAATTACATTTTCCCGATTACTCTTCTTCTAAAGCTCCGATTTAAAATATTTTTTTCAGCGGATACCTCTGTTAATGGAAAATCTTTTGCATATAATTTTTAATTTTTGGTAAAGACTACTTTTGTCACCAGGGGGCGTAAGTTTTAATTTTTGCTGCTGATGTATTTGCCATAAAATTTGAGCTTCTAAAATATCGATTGAAAAAATTCTTTCGTGGACTGATGCCACTCACATTGATAAAACTTTTCGGAATATTTTCTTCCTAAAATATTCCGCAGTTTTTCCGCCAGGGGGAGTTGACGTATATCTTATTTTTGTCAATATCCCTACTTCTAGAAGTCCTATTTGGAAACTTCCTTCTTTGTTGGATAATGTTTTCCGTGCGACATGTTTTTCACATAATTTCAAAATTTTCAAGTAATTCATAGATTTTCCGCTAGGGGGCGTAACGGTAAATTGTGTTTCCCCCATATCTCTGCTTCTTAATCTCCGATTTGAAAAATTCTTTCTACACCAGATACAGCTTCTGATGAGAAATCGTTTGCACATAATTCCTAATTTTTGTAAAAATATGCTTCGGCCACCAGGGGACGTAAATATTAATGTCCGCTTCTGATGTATTTGCAGCAAAATATGAGCTTCTAAATTCTCGATTAAAAAAAACTTCGTTTCCAGACAGATACTATTCATGTCGAGAAACCTTTTAAAAACATTTTCTTCTCAAAATAGTGCATGATTTCTACGCCAGGGGGCGTAGATGTATAACTCATTTTTGTCAATATCTCTACTTCTAGGAGTCCGATTTGAAAAATTCCTTCCTTGTTTTCCGGTGCGAAATGCTTTTCCTATAAATTCAAAATTTACAAGTAAATCATAGACTTTCCGCTAGGGGGCACAAAGGTAAATTGCGTTGTCTGGGTTATTTCTGCTCCTAAAACAACGGTTTGAAAAATTCTTCCTGTATCGCATACAAGACCTGATGGAAAATATTTTTCACATAATTTCTACTGTTGGTAAAGAATGGTTTGACCACCAGGGGTCATAAGTGTTAATTTCTGCCTCTGATATATTTGTAGCAAAACCTGGGCTCCTGAGAACTTGACTAATTCTTTTTTTTTTTTACTTGGACCGATACCGCTTATATGGATAAACCTTTTGAGAATACTTTCTTTCTAAAATAATGCATGGATTTCCCACCAGGAGACGTAAAGTCATCTTATTTTTTTCGATATCTTTGTTTCTAAGACGTCGTAAGCTCACGATTCCGTTTACAGCAATATCTGACGGATTAAAAACCCGATTGAAAATCTTCTTTCTTTCGCCAGATCTACTGCTTTCTATACCGGTTCCATTGACTTTGAATAGCTTTGATAAATTTAATTTGCGTCAGAACGGATTCAAAAGACGTGCTTATTACACCCGAAAATTCGGTGTCATCTTTCTTGTTTGTACTGTATTACCCTCACAAGCAAATGCGAAGGTAGAAACCAGAAGACCCGTTCAATATGGAGTTTCAAGACCGATGCAAGTAAAATATTCCTTCTGTTACCATAACCTAGAATTTGAGTTTCTGCCTGTAGCTCAGACCTTATAGTTATAAGAAGAATTTTTGCAATTTAAATGTAAAATTTAAGGAACTGAGAGCTACCTTACTGGAAGTCGTAGGTTCGAAGAAAAGACTGAAAAGGGAAGAGCAGGAAGCAATTTTAAAGCCTGAAGTTAAATCAGGTACGGTGATTTCCTGGAATTCTGTGAATTCAAATAGGTAAAACTCACAGCATTACTCTACCCAAAACAAGTCTCTTGTGCAAATAAGGTTACGCTAGGAATATATATTGGATATCAGGTACTCTGGAAAATGAGACAAACCCAGAAATTGGTCCCTGATATGGAGACAATGGTTAAAGGGAAGAAGGAGAGCTAGTGTCCTAAGACAAGCACACCATCAACGCCTCGTCGACCCGGTGGCGCAGTTATCTAAGCGATGGCTTTGTAAAGGTTGTGTTGACCTGTACTCCGTGTTTTACCTGCGTTTGTTAGTGTTCTTTTGTGTGTGTGCCGTAATTTTGTGTATCTCCTGTATTGTGAACATCTCCTGTGTCGATTGAGTCCGACCTTGACGTCCTGTGAGTAAAACTTTACTTGTACTAACTCTTTTTCCGTCCTGGCTTTGCCCAGGGTCGGGTTTAGCAGGCCAGCCATCGCAAATAGCGGCGACCGCATCTGATAGGCCAGGTCTGAAGCTTGATAAAAAGCTCCGCCCCCACATGGCCACGTTCGGTTTTCGTCATTACCTCACGCAGCTGGTTTCCAAGCCGCGTCACCTAATGTTACCACCTCTTCTTCCAACTCTACGGATGTTGATTTCCCGACGTTCTGCACCACAGTAACGTCATTAACTTCTTCAGTAACCGTTGTTTCTAGTATTTCATTTGCTCCTGCGAGCACTGCGTCTCGACCTTCCCCATTCCTACGGCAACTCTTCCTTATGCTTCCGTTGTGAAGGGTACCAGTTCATCTTCCTCTGCAGCGAAGAATCCATGTACAATGTCTATTGATATGATTGTCACTAGATACAACATAAAGTTACGCATCGAAATTCCGGAAACTTCAGCTGCTGGGCAAGAGGTTTTATGCACACAAAAACTTGACATATGTTTTGATGCGCTCCCGGACACCAGCCTAAAGAAATACTCCTTAGCCGTTCGCCAAATTCTCCCTAAGGGAGCGATTACCCATATGGCGAGAAACTCTAGGACTGTTCTAATCTATTTTTTATGACGCCAGAGTTTGCGGAGCGCGTCTTATCTGACGAACTGCATGTTTGGGATCATATCTTACTGTGAGTCCCGCTCACGCAGCGCCCCGTACTTGTTACGTGCTAACCTGTACCGCCATAAATCAAGGACAATTATTTAATGGCGGCCCTTTTTCGTTGTGGAAAGGTAGTTAGTTTCATTTCCACTATGTCTTCCGCAACAACAGAACCAGATGACAGGATCATATTAGGTCTGCATCGCCAAGCAAGGATCATGTTCTCTATTGATGATGACATTGCTGACTGCCCTACTGACCTCACTGTGGTTGTAGGGAAGCAGATTTTCCGGATCAATATCGTTACTGCCTTGCATTGTTTTAAATGTAAGGCATATGGCCACATACAATCACGTTGTCCACAAGCATCTTCCAAGCCACCTATTTCCATACCGCCCGAGGTCAACACCCCACCCTCAACACCAGTTTCTCTAGCCACACCAAGTTCGGCTCGACATACGTCCTTGATCCCTGCTACTGTTGTTCCAGAGGCTTCTCCCCCTGAAAATGATGATTCATCAGCAGTCTCCAAGTCTTCGATTTCGATCTCTACTACGGGAACTTTGGCCACCTCTCCATCGTTGGACCCATTTGCTGCTGTGGAACCTCTACGTTCTTCGGAGGGTATTATCTCCGAAAAGGAATGGTAACCCCTCCGTCGTGTTACTTCATCTTCTTCCCTTGGATCCCCTAATGTGGAATCAGATCTAACTGCCATACACTTACCAGCTTCTCCCGGTGTTCCAACGTTGAAACGTTCTAGACAAAGTTAAATTTCGCCGGTGGCGTCTTTTCTACGCTGCTCTCGTTCCCGTTCGCCAATTCGACAGTCGTCCTCTCCAACTGCAGTTCCCACGTCTTTTAAGTCCCCAGATGTTCCAAAATTGTTTGATCAAAAAGCTTTCGTAGAATATCTGGAAACGTTCCCTGCATTAGACGGGCCTCTGGCACCGTCTGATCTTGCTCTAATCATGCTCAATCAACTGTCACGTCCTTTCAAGCAGCTAGACTGCGTTCAATCACGTAACGCTCAGCTTCCTACTACAGTATTATCACCCAACTTCAGAGTCTACTTGCTCTTTTGCCGAAAATTGACACAGTCACTAATGCGCAGACATCTAACTTAAGGAAACATGTGACCAGTCTTCACAGAAGTGCTGATAGTAATTTTCAACCACTACAACCTCTTTCACGTTAAAATTACTTTCTTTCAACTGTAAGGGATGCCCGTCCCTTTTACCAATGCGTTAGTGTTTGAAGATATTGCACCGCATGATGCGGATATATTATTGCTATAGGAGACTAAATGTCATCCCAACACCCCATACCACCGGAGACGAACCTGGACATTTCAATTCTACCATGTCCATCTAATTAGTCTTCACGCAGGACTTGCGGTGGCCATCCATTTTGGTCTTCGATCCTTCATCACTGATATAACGGTCAAATCGATTTATCGTGATCTCCTGCAGCTTCTGTCCTTCCGACTTCACAACTTCCGATACCATTCCTTCAACATCTATGTTTCCTGCAATCAACAGTATGCCGACTGCCTTTTTGAGCGTTTTGTTTCCTGTGTTCAAGGTCTTCCGGCCACTGATATTAGGTGGTGATTTTAACTGCACCCTTGACCCATCCTCCGACAAATCAGACGGTTCCACGGACACCAGGTATTTTCTTACCGGAGCCTTTTCTACAGCCATCAACCAGCTACAACGCCAAGATTCTTTTCGACACCTACGCCCATTTCTTCGTTCGTACACCTGGCGCTCCTACTCCACTTCCTCCCCTACAACTGCCCGACTTGACCAGTTTTATGTTTCTTCAATTCTTCTTCTTTCAGTTATCTCCCTTTCTCACACACCGACAGTTTCTTCCGACCACAGCTGTGTCGTAATGTGTCTTCAAACCGGTCCATTCCCTCGGCAATACTACCGTACTTGGACCCTTGATGATGATCTTTCACTTGATCCAACTTACATAAATTCCATCCAATCGCAGCACCAGCAAGCTTTATATACGCTCCCTTTTGCTTCTTGTTCCTTGCAACACTGGTTACATGTCAAATCCCGGATTCTTCTTTATACCAAACAATATTCCCACGAGAAACGAACTACCGCCTCTATGAAGATTGATGCTGTATGCTCGATTTTTTCCAACCTAGATCTAGATTTCCTACTGTTTTCTCATTACCAAGCTGAACTTCGTGCCTTGCTACTTCCTGTCTCCCAACAAGCTCTTCACCGCCTCAAGCTCCTTCATCTCCAGCCAAATGACTATCTATGTGAACAGGTTCAACAACTGGAATTCCACAAACGTTCTGCTCATCACCTCCGTAATCTGAAGTTACCTGATGGAACTGTTACTAATGACCCCACTCTCATTTGCTCCGGTGTTCGAACATATTTCCAGTCACGTTTTGCTCAGTTCCAGTCAAGTTCTCCGCATGCTAATTCGATTCTTCGTGCCTTACCACATATTCCATCGCGTCGTGTTGCATCTTTTTCTGTGCCAATCCCCTCAGCAGAAGTTGCCTTATTTAACTGTCACTCGTCACCTGGTCCTGCCGAGTTGACAGTAAATTTCTTTAGCGTGTTTTCCTCTTTCCTACACCCTCTCCTATTGCCTTGTTTTACAGCTGCTTTTTCCTTATCTGTTCTTCCCTCCACTATTACTCTAGCTCATATTATTCTTCTTCCAAATAAAGCGTGTCTGCTGGAGTTAGATAACTGGCACCCTATATCCATCCTTAATGTGACTACAAGATTTATATTAAAACACTCTCTCTTCGCTTGAACCCTGTCCTTTCCACTGTCATACATCTCGATCAAACGTACACCATTCCTGGTCGTTGCCCACCTTTCCTCCGAACCCTTAGCCTTCCTCAATCTTGATCAGAAGCAGGCCTTCGATAACGTGAGTCACCAGTGGCTTGCCTCTGTGCTCTCTGCCTTCGGATTCCCATCTGTCTTCATTACAGCCCTCTTTGCCCTGTACCAGGACTCAGTTGTCCATATCCGACGGCCTCTTTCTTTACAGCCCCCATTCCGTTTCGCAAGAGCATGCGTCAAGGATGTCCTCTTTCCTGACAACTTTTCTCTCTAGTCTTTGAGCCTTTTCTTTGCTCTCTCCGTTCTCTTCTACAACCGCCCTCCCCTCCACCATTCAGCATAGCACCAGGCACCATTCTATCCTTCTTACTGCCTACGCCGATGATCTCACAGTTCTCATTCGAGAAGAATGGCAATTCACAATTGTTCTTGTATGGTATCAAGTGTATGCTGCGGCTTCCGGTGCTTCGTTAAACCTTTCAGAGTGTACAGACTTGTGGTGTGGCTCCTAGAGACATCGCCCCGATGCATCGTGGGGTGCTCATTGGACTTCCACCAGTCAAAAGTTACTTGGGGTGCACATCGGCAGCCGGTCTCAGTAGCGGCTGCCACTTGGAGACCCCTCGTCAGGAAACTACATCACACCGCTGCTTACTGGTCCAAGCTCAAGTGTTGTTTGACCTACCACAGTCGTGCACGGCTTGCTGGCACCCACATCGTGTTGTTAGTTTATCATTTCTGGATTGCACAACCGCCACCAGCCTACGTTCAAACTGCAATAACATCAGCAATGCTCAGCATTGTTTGGTCATCCACTCATTGGTTATCTTCCTCAGTATTATCTCTACCTTCGACTTGTGGTCGCCTCAATATGCCAGAGATTACCATACGTTATAAAACTGTAAGAATTTTCAATTTCCTCCGTTTGACAGTTCAACCAGACTCTTCCGCTTCCATTCTTCTGCTGAATGTTCTGACTTTCCCCCTTAATCCCTGCTTCACCGTCCATCTTCTTCTCAAGATGGATATTCACAATGTCATCCCCCCACCCGTTTTCCTCTAGTCTAATATGAAACTGTTCAGTTCCATCGTTCTTTACCGCTCATTCGTGGGTCATCAGTGGCCACTCTTGATCTTCTTTCCGAGCCTCTTTTTTCTCCTACGTCCTCCATCCCTTTACTGCCAACTTTTTTCCCGCATGGCTACACACTGGTGTAGTCTCCGTTTCCCAATGATCCTCCCCGATTTTTCATGGAAACCCGTTTCCGACCTTTTTCCCACCCTCCAACCCTCGCTCGAACTCTCTGATAACTTCCTCCAACTTCAAAATGCTCTTCAATCACTTTTTCCTTCCCTAGTCGATTCCTCTGGCCTCCTTTCCGTTTCCTTTGCCTCTCTGCCTTTCCCGTTCTTCCTTCCCTTTTCCGGTGACCTCATTCCTCTCCCCAGCCTTTCCACCCGCACCCTGTACCGTTTTCTCCGTTCTTCTTCTGCGGTGCCTTGCCCTATCCCCTCTGTTCCTTCTTTTGCACTAACTTCGGTCTGGTCTACTGCCCAACATTCACCGGCCCTCTCCTCAGAACTGCACAGTCGAATGTCTGTCCCTTCGACTTCGTTCCGAAGAAATATAGTACCATCAGGTCTCTGTCCTTTTTGTAACGTCGGTGGATACGTCTTACACATGTTTGTTTACTGTCCGACGCTGCTCCCACTATTTCACAGTACGTTCCAATTTGCACATCCTTCCGGTACCAGTGATCTAACCCTAGAAGATTATCGTTTCCTCGGCCACAGTTCTACAAGTTTCTCCTCTATTTTACCAGTTTGTTCGTATTTATTTATTCTAGCTAAATATATTATTTTCTCTCACCTGCTACAGTTACAAGATCCAGATCCAATTACATTCTCTACCTCCTTGGTTGCACACTACCGCAACAGGGTTAAAGCCAGACTCACCCTGGAATACTCCTTGGCGAAAGATACGGTACGGTTACCTGCCTTTTTCACAACATGGTCGCCATGTCATCCCTGGTTTCGGTTTTCTAGTGCCCAGACTGTTCATCTGCTGTTTTAATACTCTTAAAACTACGTCGGAACTTTTTATGTTTACTGTTCCCTCACCATGTTTCCTACTGGAACTGGACTGTGTTTGCTTCCTGCTGACGTCACTTTGTACACAGCTCTCTTCATGCTCACAGTGACTCTCTGCCACCAGTGATTCCCATGTCACGAGAACTGCGCAAATTACTTCTATAAATTTGATTCGTTCCAGTGATGTTCCAAGAATTCAGTGAACAATTATCCCAGAGCTACCGCTGTTTACAGCAAATAATGCAATGCTTGTCATTGCTCATTTGTACAATTAAATATCATTTCATTGTAAATATCTACATTTTGTTTTATTTCTCCCCTTCTCTCACACTGCGTGTGAGGTTGGGGATGTCCTGTTGTAATTCTTTTAAGTGAATAAAAGCGAATATTGAAACTAAGTGATGGCTTCTGATCATTCGGCCGTAATGGGTCCGGGTTTGAATCCCCGTGAGGCATAGACTGGCTCTCTCCCTTCCCTGGAACCAGTGGCCCTAAATTAGGAACGGGCGACACCCCATTGAGTTGCTCACGGTGGTTGTTAAGCCTCCAATTTAAAAAAAATGTGCCTCACTTTGAATTCGAACCCGAATCCATCTCGGACGAACGATTAAAATTCAATGCGTTTTACAATTCGGTCAGTGGGGCGGCCCAAACTGATTCCAAGTAACAATTAGAAACCTGGTTCCAAAATGGTTATTTAGCTGAACCCCTACTGTATTGGCATCACAGTCACTCTAGGGTTAATTGCTTGAATGCTAGCTTGACCAACTGTTGCTATTTCCATGTCAGCTTCCTTTTCGGCAAAAAATGTTTTGAGAAATTATTTTAATGCGTTAATTACAATAGATTTTTTATATTCCACTGTTAAAACACCACTTGGAGAATGATATCACATGGACTTTTGTCATTTCATTTACTCAGGCAGAAGCTTTAATAAGTCTTATTTTTTCTATCTCCAAATTATATTCCCGGGGCGATTGAAGAACGGATTAAGTGCAAGATTCCACATTTTCCTAAATGCCACAACATTTGGCTTGCCGATATTTTTATGGTAACTTATTTTTCTCATTAATAGTCTATTATCTTCTGTTCCTACATTTTGCAGTATAAGCATTATTTCTACTGTGTTTTTTCATATTTTCGACAAGGTTAGAAACTGTGATTTGAACTTGTTCGCTTTTACACCACCACGAGAAAACGGATATGTTTTATTTCCTAAAGTTCACATTACACTACTGATGATATTACTGCATCTGCGTCAGACAGATCGCAGGCAGAAATAATTTGTGACAGCTCCTAATCAGGCTACTTACCCTACGACTTTGATAATTTTTTCTTATTGTTCCTTGGAAGTTTGACATTTCTGACATTCAAAAGCACTGTAAGAAGTGCTTTCAACAGTTAACTTTCGTCAGTGCAATGTAATGACTTTTTTTCACTTATTTGTTTCATGGATGCAGTCCAGATATCTATCCTTAACACCTCGTGCTGTGAGAGAATCTTAGACAGAAGGTAATAATAAAGTGAACTGAAACCAGCAAACGACACAAAGCCCAAGGATGCGAGTAATTAACACAAATTCTGCTTTCTGCACTATTTTAAAAAGGATAAGTTAAGGTAAAGTAGCTGATACCCAACAAAATTAGCTTTGCTTAATTCCTAACTTGAAAAAAATGGAGCTGAAACAAGTGGAGGAGATCACCGGAAGTCATCCATAAAAAGAAACTCTTCGCTTCTAAACACTCTTGTTCGTTTCACATGAGCGAAGCCCGTCGGTTTCTGGGATCCCCAGCCTGAGAGTTAATGCTTTTATTCAGAAGCATAAAATATCGAATTGGCCATTACTTCCAAATAAACAAGGCTGCTTTCTTCGCATTCGTAGGTTAATTCATATTCATCATGTCTCACGTGAACGAATAATCGTTGTGGGTGGATGTCACAGGTGTCGTCATATCAATACGTCTGATAGCGTAATCACATCGCAGGAAAATTCAAATTAAAAACAAGGATATATAACTCAGCCGTATGGACATTTCCGATCCCTGCTGTTGCGTTAAATGCATTTAGTCTTACTTCATCAGACGGTCATATTGCAAGCATTGTCTCGTACGCAGCATTCCTTCTGAATCCTTCTAATGGAAGAAATGCAACGTGTCTCGCTTTTCCGTTTCCTGGCACTCTTTGCTGCTTGTTCATTGATGGTAAGCATCTGGAACGATTTTTTTATCACCACTGCTAAAATATCGGGCTGTCTTTTACATGAATGAAAATGCGTGTAACGCAACATGATCTTTAATCTTTAATCAAATTTTATGCTCTGTGTTTTAAAAAAACTTCGTATTTGAAAATCAAGACTGAAAAGTAAACAACCCGACACTGACTGAAATCGGATTTTAATAAGTAAAATGAGTTTCTGCACGTGTTTTGGGGGAAACTGAATGAAAGAAAATTTTAGTGTGAAGAATAAACAAAAATGAGATTGTTAGATTCCCTAAGGATATTTTTACAACAGCACATTTTCTATATCTCTTTTGCATGGTTACATTTTCTTGAGAACAGGAGATATCGTGGTAGAAATTGCAGAATCATAACTTGGTATAGTTAGAAATTAAGAAAGTGGATTTTCACTGCAGAAAAGTGTGGGCTTTTTTCTTTTTTTTTTTTTTTTTTTTTTTTTTTTGAGATGCTTGTGAGTTAACGACCACCGTAAGCAGTCGTTTGTTTCTGATTTAGGGCCACTAGTTCCAGGGTAGGGAGGGGGACAACACCGCAAGACAACCACAACATTCATCCCTTGCAGGGATTCCAACCCGGTCTCGTCTCGGGCGAATGGTCAGAAGCTAGAGCTTAGGCCACTGCACTACCGAGGCGGGCCAGTAGGTGTTTAATTTTCCTTATGAGCACTTTTCTCGGGTTACGGTTCCACGTAACCTGGTAAAAGTGCTCATAAGGAGCATTGCGTTGACAACATATACTAATAACTTACTTATCTTTATACCTGTACTTTTAGTGAATCGCCCAAACACTATTCGGGAATCGTAGTTTTACTATAAACGCGAAAATCCACATTATCCATTCATTGCTGCAGAGCTATGCACAGAAATGTCTTGTACTTTTTGTCGTTAGCCTGAGCTAGCCTGATTTCCAGTAAAATAAAGAGATTCGTGCTTTCGCACACTGATCACACCAGAATACAAGCTCTCTCTTAGATTAGAATTGCAGACACTGCTCTATTAATTAGGTTGGTGGAATTTCATGTTTTAAATATGCTTTTTGAATTACCCAGTTGATAGTGAAATGGATGGCTTTTGACTTATGTCATATCATATCATCATACCAATGAACCTAAATCATCACTGACCAATTACATTAATAAAGGAATACGTACCCTAAATTCATAGTTTTTCAATTAAACAGTTGATTCTCCGGTTACTTCCGACGTAAGGCCCTCATTTTCAGCTTAATAATTAGACCAAAACGTTTTGAAATGTTCTTTCTGACTTCGCATTCCTTGGATCCTTGTATCAGTCTCGGGGCAGCTTACAGATATCAAATTGTTCTTCCGGCTCTAGCTCTCTTCCTACCCTGGAACAAGTGGCTTTTAATTAGAGAATGGCATTTCTTTACACCTTTAGGTGCTTGCTCTTTACACCTTTAGGTGCTCATGAAAGTTCTTAAATCTCGAAACAAGCAAAAACAAAGAAGAATTCATAAAGATGATGAAATTAAACATGGCGCATAATTTAATGAAGTCATCAGATTAACTTGAAAGATGGAAGATTCCTCAGATGGCTTGTTTGTTTCAGTGTTTAGCGACCACCAAGTGCAACTCTGAAGACTATAAGCCACACTGTCTGTCTCTAATAATTTAGGGCCACTGGTTCAAGAGAAGCAAGAGAGCCAACGCAAAAAGAGAAGCACCCTACCCTTGCCTCATCCGGGCCTCGAACTCGGTTCCATCTAGGACGAATGGTCTGAAGCCCGCGTCTCAGAACACTCGGAAATATTAGACGCAATTTCTTTAACTGTAACGATAAACAGACTATAAAAATTCCAAGCCCACATTACGAAAGAAGATGCAAACAGGTAAAATACAAAACGGGCCATTTGTGCAACATTGGCGTCCACATCTTACTTGAGACTTAAACAGAAATCTCAATAATACAAACAGTAACTGGGCAACATTTTCACTATACAAGGCACAGTTATCTTAGTCGTAGAACTTGTTAAATACCCTTCGTTCATATGTCTGTACATACGCACGTATGCACGTATGAATCTGCATCTACACGTAGGGTGAGATCGCATGACCATGAACTTATATTTTTAATTAATTGTATATTTCTAAATGATGATACTTCTCTTTAATATTCTTACTATTCTTTACGTTCTTTTCACCTTATTAGGGGTTTCTATCAAACATTGAAAAATGTTTTATTTGTTTAATCGATAAGTATAAATTCAGCTTAGCAATTTGTTAGACTGAAGCCAAGGTATCCTTTTGGTGCTGTCAGTCCGCAGTAAATTTTTGCTGCCCCATTTTTGAGACAGCCCAGAAAGTTGCTTGAGAACAGTGTTTGCACATCGCATTGTCCAACTTGATGCCAACGGTATCTTGGAACCTGATTTTTTTCAGGTATGAATACTACAAGTATTGTTTATCCTGATGATATTAATTCTAAAACTATATTTTCGAATGTTCGATCAATACCACATAATAAATAAAGATGATGTGAAGAATGATGTTGTGAATATTGAAACGTAGAATTACTTCATAAGTAAAATATTCTGAAGTAATCAACTTAAGATGAAATGAGTATTTCCGAAGAACGTGGTGGGTGGTTTTCAGAAATATATTGTTGCCTGTTTGTTGCAGAGAATAACAACTCTGAAACAAACATACGGGAAGGGATTTGTTTGTTTTGTTTTTGGAGTTCAAAAAACTCAAAACGAAACAAAAAGTAATAATACAAAGTTGTATTTTGCTGTGCATGTCTTAGAATGAAGAACTAGTAACTGTGTGTGTGGATCGATTTTTTAAGGATTATAGGAAATTTCGTTTTATTTGTTTTGGGTTTAGACCCCGTAAACATTTGAAGCCATGTAGGGTCTCTTGTCTCTTATCTTGGTCAACTGGTTCTATGAATAAGATAGAGCCAGTGTCCATAGAAAAAAGCTCTACTCGTACCTCTTCCGAAATATTTATCATCCAGAAAGCCTGATCCTTGGTATATACAGTTATTTGCAATATCTAGGCAAATATATTTCTGAAATGTTCTACACAACATTTTCCACACTGTCAGCCATACTTTTTGCAGAAGCTGTTCAATATTATGCGCACCACATTTTTAGTTCATTAAATATTATGATTCGCAAATTTTTAGTTCATCTGCCATTAGAACTAAAATCGAAACACCTGCAGCTCTGGTTGTTCTACTTAAAACAAATTTCAAATGCCATTCTAAGTTCACAAAATTTAAAGGAATTTCCGTGACACATCTTCTTATGATACTCTTTGTTCACAATTTGTACTCAATGAGAAATGAAAAGAAACCTTCATAAATCTTTGTAGATCCGGTATTATTCCACTTGAAATCTCGCTTAAAATTTATGTGATTTCCACATGAAATTTCTCCAACCTAAAATTCATGACCCGATCACTTCCTTAGAAACGGGAAATCTGGGGCAGCGACAAAATACCTTCATTTGACAAAATAAATTCAAAAATCAATTTCGACCAATTTTCAGTTCCTTTTTTGTCGTGCTTGAGGACAAACGTACCAACATTATGAGTGTCCGTCAGTTTGATACATTCCTTTTACATATTCTACTGTTTGAGAATATACATATGTACATCATCATCATCATCATTGTCAACCATTATCAATCCACTGCTGGACGAAGGTCTCCCCAAGTTTCCTCCACAACGGTCTGTCTTGTGCCAGTCTCCTCCATGTCACCCCTGCATACTTTCGAATTTCATCCACCCATCTCCTATGTGGTCTTCTTCTGGGTCTTTTCCTGTCCCTTGGAATCCAATCTAAAATTTCGGCTGTCCATCGATGATCTGTTCTTCTGGCAGTATGTCCAGCCCATTGCCATTTCAGGGATTTAACTCTGATCATGATGTCTTCCACTCTTGTCATTTTTCGGATCCACGAGTTCCTCTTCTTATCTCTCCTGGTTACACCAAGCATGCACCTCTCCATGCTTCTTTGAGTTGTCTGCAGCCTTTGTATGTCTCTTTTAGTTAAGGTCCACGTCTCTGCACCATACGTAAGCACTGGAAGGATGCATTGATCAAACACTTTTCTTTTAAGACATAATGGCATATTGCTCTTGAAAATTATGCTGTTTCTTCCAAAAGCTCTCCAGGCAAGTTTTGTACGCCGATTAATTTCTTCATCAATGTGACCCTCACTTGATATCTGCTGTCCAAGATAAACGTACGTGTCTGTTATCTCCAGCTTTTCTCCATCAATCGATAAATCTTCATTTCTTGTAAAAGCATTGAACATCACTTTTGTCTTCTGAAAGTTCATTTTTAATCCCACTTCTTTACTTTTGTCAGCAAGTTCCTGGATCATACTCTGCAGCTCTGATGGGGTAGTTGCAAAAATGACTACGTCATCAGCAAAACGAAGGTGGGTTAGATAATCTCCATTAATCTTTATCCCCTTGTTTTCCCAGCTCAGCGACTGAAAAACACCCTCCAATGTGGCATTAAAGAGCTTCGGAGATATGGTGTCACCTTGTCTCACTCCCTTTCCAATTTTTACGTGTGTTGTATTTTCAAACAGCCTAATCTTTGCACTTGCATTTTCATAGATGTTATTAATAATATTAATGTATGCATTTTCAATACCGCAGGTTTTCAGAGCCATTGTAACTGCTGATGGTTTCACCGAATCAAAGGCTTTTTCATAATCGATAAAAGCCATGCACAATGGAAGTTCATATTCCCTCGCTCTTTCAATTAGTTCTCTCAGCACATGGATATGATCTATTGTGCTGTAGCCACTCCTGAATCCAGCTTGTTCTCTCGGTTGAGCCATGTCTAGTGCTACCTTCAAGCGGTGTGAAAGAACTTTAGTGAAGATTTTATAAACTACTGATAGGAGGCTGATAGGTCTGTAGTTTCCGAGATCCTCAATGTCACCTTTCTTATGTAGCAGGATCATTGTAGCGGTGTTCCAATCCTCAGGAATCTTTCCTTCATTAAGGCATCGAGTGAAAATTTGGGCGAGTACTGTTTCGATTTCTCCACTTGCTTCTTGTATGATGTCTACAGTAATTCCATCTTCTCCTGGAGCTTTTCCTCGCTTCATGTTCTTGATTGCATGTGCAACTTCTGCTGGAAGGACTGGGGGAACTCTGGTACTGGTATCTTTCATGATGTCTGGAGTGCATATATCATCCCTTTCATATAATTTGGAGTAGAAATCTTTCACTCTTGTCAAAATTTCGCCTCTATTTCTTGTTACAGAACCATCTTCTTTTTCTCAGTGCCATAATCTGTTTTCTTCCCTTACTGAGATGTCCCTTTGCTATTTTTAGGCTTTGGTTGTTTTCAATTGCTTTCCTCACTAGTTCACAGTTGAATTTCCTTACGTCTTCAGTGATACTTTTTTCTTACTGTCTTGCATAGCTCTATATATTCCACTTTGGAAGTCACATCTTCTTTAGTTGTCCTCATCTCTCTCTTCTTTTTTGCATCAACATTTTGGTTTTTCCTGATAATTTGTTCACATGCAACTTGTTCTTAGACCCAGCTAATTTTGTTGCTGTTTCCATAAGAGCTTTGGTTACTTTTCTGTTAACTTCAGAGATGTCCACTTCTTCCGATGTTAGGCCTTCTAAAGCAGAGAACCTTTTCTTCAGTTCTAACTTGAAGGTATTATGGTGTTTTTTAAGGTTGGTTATGTCAATAGATTTTGTTTGTCTTATGAGCTTGCCACGTTCAAGTTTAGTGTTGAGGTGCATCTTACATCTCACCAATCTATGGTCACTACCTGTGTTGAACTTGTTTAGCACACTGCAGTCTTCTATGACGAATTTTTTGTTACACATAATAAAATCAATTTCACTTGTCGTCCCATTTGGATGTCTCCATGTCCATTTCCTGTGTGGCTTTTTCTTGAAGAAGGAGTTCAAGATGAAAAACCCTTCTGCCTCTGCAAACTCAACGAGAGTATTTCCACGCTGGTTTCTGTTGCCGTGACCGAATTTACCTACTGAAGTTTCATTCTGTTGCCGTTGCCCTATTTTTGCATTGAAATCTCCCATAATTATTTTCAAGTGCTGCTTGCCTTTATTATTTAGATGACAAATTTCCTCATAAAATTCTTCAATTTCTTCTTCAGGATGACTTGTGGTGGGTGCATAAGTTTGAATAATCTGAGCCTGGTATCTTTTCGAGAGTTGGATAACAAGTCGTGCAGCTCTGTCAGAGGAACTTTCAACTTCTACAACTTTATCCTTCAGTTTCTTGTTTATTATAAATCCAACACCACTAGTTCTGCCAGTATCTGTCCCACGATAGTAGAAGAGATGTCCACTTTTCAGTTCGATGAGATCTTCTCCTCTTCTCCTTACCTCACTTAGCCCCCACGATGTCCCACTTGATCCTTTGTAGTTCCTCTTCCAATTCAAGAAGCCTTGAATCAGAAGATAGGGAGCGTCCATTGTAAGTAGCCAAGGTCAGCATCAGATGGCAGCCTAGTCCGGTCCTCCGGGGATTCTTAGCACCCTCTGCCTTCATGTCGCACTGGCCGCTGCCTTGGCCAGGTACATTCCAGCTGCCGGAGACTGAGGGCCAAGATTTAAGTTGTGGAGTCATTTTGGAGGGGTTTGGCCATAACTCACCACGCTGGCCAAGCGGGTTGGTGAGTGTGGGATAGAATTTCCTCTGATCCCGATGGTATAGTTATACCGCTATGGGCGGTCGTCAGAGCCCCTTTAGTAGGAACAGGATGCACCACGAGAAGGCGGGGTTGACATTTGTCAAGGAGAGGCTGTGATGTTACGCATCACCTGACCTTACATCCCATATGTACATATACTATATTAAATACTTTCGAACCGAGCCTTGTTGGTACCAGCAGGATAATGCACCGAGACATAAAGCAACGACTGTTACGACGTAGTTTGACGATAATTCCGTATCGTGTGTGGACTGGCCAACACAGATCCCTGATCTTAATCCCATAGAGCAGCTATGGAATGAATTAGAGCGCCGCATAAGAAGTTTGGAACCAAGACCTGCTGCTAAGCAACAGTTAGCGGCAGCATTATACATGTATACTGAATGCAAGTGCATACCTATAGCTGTATTCCAAAACCTTGTCGAAAGCCTGTCTCGTAGGGTAAGTGCTTGCATTAAGGCCAAAGGTGGTTTCAGAATCGATTTAATGTAACAAAACGAAGAAGACGAGCAACATGGAATCGTCTCAAGGAAAACAAAAAAGAACAGGAATGATACAAACTGATAAAAGCGATTATATGCGCTTCTTCAACCTACGGTTACATACTTTCCAACCGTAGGTTGATAAAGCGATCATATACGCTTCTTCAACCTACGGTTGCATACTTTCCAACCGTCAGTTGAACAAGCGTATATGATCCAGCTTTGTCCGTCTGTCCATCCGCATGATTACTTGCGTAAAAATGCTTCTATTTCGATGAAATTTTAGTATGTGGTAGGGGAACACCTAAGGGAGAACCCTATTGAAAATGAACGAAATGGGGTCAAAGGTTAGGACATAGGAGCGAGATCCATTCCATTGCCCTTATGCATCATAACTTACGTAAAAATGCTTCGATTGCGACAAACCGTTATCATGTTGTTCCGGAGGTATATTGAACCAATTCTTTGTATTATCATCGAAATGGGGTCAAAGGTCAGGGCACAGGATAGAAATTTATTCCACAGCCATTATCCTCATAACTTGAGTAATGATTTCTGGTAGGTTGGAAAGCGTATCATAATCAATGCATTGCATGATTTTACTAACGTGTGAACGCTTTTCAACCGTAGGCTGTAGAAGCGCATATGCTCCAGCTTTTTCCGTCTGTCTGTCTGTCTGTCCACACGATAACTCGCGTAAAAATCGTTCGATTTCGATGAAATTTTAGTATGTGGTAGGAAACAACCTGGGAAGGAACCCTATTGAAAATGAACGAAATGGGGTCAAAGGTCAGGACAAAGGATGGGATCCATTCCATCGACCTTATACGTCATAACGTATGTAAAAATGCTTCTATTGCGACAAAACTTAAGTATGTTGTTCCGGAGGTATACTGAACGAATTTTGTCTAATATAATCGAAATGGGGTCAAAGTTCAGGTCACGGGAGCGAAATTTATTCCACAGCCATTATCCTCATAACTCGAGTAATAACTTGAGTAATGATGTTGGAAAGCGTATCATAATCAAGGCATTGCATGATTTTACTAACTTGTTTCATTTTGTCTTGTGTTAACGACCACTGTGAGAAACCCTTTGGGCTACAAGCAGCAGGGCCGGATAGAGCTTTTGCGGGGCCCGGAGCGAAATTTCATTGCAAGGCCCCGGAGCGAAATTTCATTGCAAGGCCCCGGAGCAAAATTTCATTGCTTGCACTAGGAAATAAATATCATATTTTAATAAAGTCGTTACGTGAAAGATGTCCGTAAAGAATGCACAGGATGTGAAACTCACAAATTTGCCTGTGACGGCGACGAATTCGCATCCTCTGTTCCGGAGCTGAATGCTTTACCGATTAAGGTACACCGACGGAATTTATCTCTGTAACTTTTCCTTTTTGACATGTGCTTCACCTGTGTAGTACTTCAAAACGAAAACTATCGCAAAGAGAAAATTATTATCTCAAAGAAGCATTTGCTTTAAGCTCAAGAAAAAAGACCAGAATATGCATTGAAAGTTCAGAGAGAGAGAGAGTAAAACTCTTAAAATCTACGATTTTCTTTCCGAGGAGATGGGGTTGAGGTTGTATTTTCATTTATTGTATAAAAACTGCTTCACAAAATGACAAAAAGCTAAGTGCGCAGCGAAACTTTTTGGATTGCGAATATTTTAGTGTAGAAATAATAAATAATAAATTCGTATAAATATTTTTTTCATGATGCATGTTTTAGTGATTGACCTTTAATGCAAAATGGAGTAACTGACAAATTAGTGACTTTTTAAACTTTTATACGCGCTCATATGTGATTTTTTAAAGAAAAATTCTAGTAATGTTTTTAAAGTCACTGAATAAATGGCCTCCATGTGTAGCCCGAAAAAACTTTGATATTGTTCTTTTTTATTTTATTTAAATTCAAATATCTGGTTTGCACGCAAATTGTTAAATATATAAAAGCAAGTGCCACAAAATGATGAAATTAAATTTGCGATTTCATGAATTCGAAAAATATATAGGTCGTTACAATAATCACTTGAAATCTACAGATCTTCGTATTTGTTCGGCGAAAGGCGATAACCTATTCAAAGACTGGGTGATTGGAAAAAAAAAATCTTAAAAAAAAATAAAAATATATCTTTTTAAGAGCCTCGCACCCGAAAACTTGCACACAAAAATTAACAATTGTAAAAAATTCTAACTAATTTTTTTTCTTAAACTGCGGGGCCCCTTAAAGGTGCGAGGCCCGGGGCGTTAGCCTCGGTTGCTCCTATGGTCCAGCCGGCCCTGACAAGCAGTTTCTCGTTCTTAATTTGGGGCCACTGGTTCCAGGAAGGGGAGGGAGCTATTGTCGTAAGACAAGCACATCACCAATGCATCACCTTCATGGAAGTTACAGAAAGGTATTTCCACAACTGCAAGGAAACCCTCAGAAACCATATATATTTGATTTTCAGTAATATTACATTGAATGAAACATTTTTTATTTTTCTGGAAAATATTTCTGTCCAAAACTAGACAGCATTTTCCTTGCATTTTCTTTCCAAACACGGTTTCATATTTTAGCCTTTTTAGTTCATCAAAAACTTCTTTTATTACTAACACTTCCTTGATTTGAAAAGATGTATTCATTTGCATATTAACATAAATATACGCAGCTATATCTGCTATTCATGCAGTACAATGTTAATATAGTACATTTCTACTTTTATGCCTGTGGTAAGTTTATAACGTTTTTTAATGCGCAAAAAGAGTCTTGAGAGTTCTTTCGGAGATGCATTCTTGTACTTTGCGAAAAGTGAGTGAAAGGTTGTTCTCTGGAATGATTCTGTCAGAGATACCTGCAAACGATGATACGGTTCAAACCATGTACACTGAAGAGCAATTGAATACAGATACCTGTCTAGAAACATGTAGCACCACCTTTCGCCCTGATGACGGCGGCGATTCGTCTCGGCATGGACTCGACAAGACACCGGAAGCGTTGGGAAGCCATACGGATCCACGGCCCCTAAACAATCTCTCACAGTTCACGAAGATTTGATGGAGGGTGGTCAGAGCCTCTAACATCTCTCTCGATGACATCCTAGATGTGCTCGATGGGATTGAGGTCAGGTGACATAGCTGGCCAAGGAAGCTAGGTCACGTCGGTGGAGTGTTCATCCAACCATTCGGATGCAATTCGGGAGCGATGGCACGGTGCATTGCAGGATCAGGTCACCAGTGGGATGTTGAAGACGCACAAACGGGAGCAAATGGTAGTCCAGGTCCCAGTAACGTTGACCTGTGAGAGACGATGTCACACGCACTAGCGGTCCCATTTCAATCCACGTAAACAGTCCCTAGACGACAATTCTACCCCCACCAGCTTGAAGAGTACCCTCCTGGCAATAAGGATCCATCGCTTCATGTGGTTTGCGCCATACTCGTATCCTGCCATCCGGATGTACCAACGTGAATCTCGACTCATCAGTCCAGGCAATATTTTCCCACTTGTCTAGGTTCCAGTGGCGATTTTCCCGCGCCCATGCTAATCTTTGCACCTTGTGATGTGCGGTCAGCAGAGGTACCTTCGTGGTACGATGGCTTCTGTACTCCATAGCGAGGTGATGGTTCTGGATGGTGCAGCTGCTTACACGTTTTTGTGCACCAGCGTTAAATTGCCGAGTGATTTCTTGCTCTGTGGCCCGTCTATCTGCTGTTACAATGCAAGCTAGCCAACGGTAACCCCGCTCATTCACACGCTGTTGTCCACGATAGTTGGCCCTTGCAGGGATGGTTTTACCGGATTCGATGTACTCACGGTGCACCCGCGACACCGTGGCTCGTGAACATCCCAGTGCCTGCGCGACTTCCGAGATGGAGTGACCCATTCGTCGGGCCCCGACAATTTGCCCACGATCAAATGCCCTTAGGTCCTTCGTCTTACCCATACTGCGTCCGACTCTTACTGATTCCCGTCCCATTACTCCTTGTATTGTCGAATCGCTGCATACGTCATGTCGTTTCCGTTTACAGGGCAGCCCACAGCGCCACATTTGAATAACGCCAGTTGTTTCTAATTCAATTGCTCTTCAGTGTAGTTCAATAGGTTCAGCGTGAGCCAATAATAGATTTTGTAGTTACAGAAGCACTGGATTCTTTGAAAGTTTCTATGGTTTCGGAAATGACACATAATATAAGTTTTTGCGTTTAAAAAGTGTTTTTGATCATTTTAATGATTTCCATGACAGTTAAAGTAAGAGTACAGTACTTTCCCCTTCTTATTAGGTGTGCAACTTAATTCTCGGCCCCTAACCGCAAGCGATCATAGAAAGTCGGCAAATGTAAATAGCTTTGTGTGATAATGACTGATTATAGTGCCATCCAACAGCTTTCCAGGCAACCGTAACCCCTCACAGCTGTAGTGACAGAAGGGACGAAAGTTGACGGTGAAAGCAATGTCGTTCGGGAAGCAACATTTGAGGCACTGCCTCCTGTTCGCGCGTTTCAGCTGAAACAAAGTGCCGCGGAAGCCCAGCAAATGATCTGTGCTGCTTTGGGTGAGGCTGCTGTGTCCTACAGTACGTGTAAGAAGTGGTTCCAGCGGTTTAAGCAGGGAAACTTCGATCTCCGTGATGCAGAACGTCCGGGACAGCCGCAGAAAGTTGACCATGAGGACCTGGTACAACTGTTCGACGCGGATCCATGTTGCATACAGTCAGTAACGCGGCAAGACATTGCAAAGAGCCTGCACAAGCTTGGACGGATTCACGAGGAGGGCCGTTGGGTGCTCCACTAGATCACAGCAGCGAACAAGTCTAGGCGCTACGATGTTGCTGTGTCCTTGCTCTCCATATTCAAGAAGAAGGATTTCCTCCACAAGATTTTGACCTGTGATGAGAAGTGGATCCTTTATGACAATCATAAGCGGCGCAGATGGTCGGGTTTATCCAGGTCAGCCTACCACCAGTACAGCGAAACCGAATATTCATGCCAGGAAGTTGTTGCTGTGCATATGGTGGGATCAGCGCGGTGTCGTACACTATGAGTTGCTCAAACCTGGTGAAACGGTCAATGCTGAGCGTTATTGTCAGCAACTCATTCGTGTGAGTGACCCAATGGAGGCGAAAAGGCCATACACCGGCAAGGGCAGAAGGTCGGTCCTGTTTGCTTTAGGATAATGTGCGTCCTCACACCGCGAAAACGACTTTAAACACGATCACCGACCTGGGATGGGAGATTTTGTCCCACCCGGCGTATTTTCCAGACTTCGCCCCGTCGGATTATCACTTCTTTAGCTCCCTGCAACATCACCTGAGTGATACGCACTTTACTTCTGTCGAGAAGGTTCACACAAGTATTGATGATATTATCAACTCGAAACAGCCCTCTTTTTTCCGCCGCGGCATTCGGCAGCTCCTGACCGATGACGTGTCGTGCCTGTACCCGAGAATCAAGTTGCACACTTAATATATCATGACTTCTTGTTCGTCTTTAAAGCAAAGCTAGCACTGAAAACTGGTTAAACAGTTACTGGATGATATCCTGCTTACCTGTCAGCATCCTGTGCAACCACTGAATTGATTTAAAGCACAAAATAAATGCCATAATTCCAAACGTTCTGCAGTACTTCAGTTAAAAATATTATGTTTAAGTTATTTCATTGATTAAACTTTTGTAATGTATGCAAAACTACTTTCTTTTGAACTAAAGCTTTGCTTTCTGATGCTCTATAATCTACAACACAGCTTTGCTGTACTCTCAGACACCAAAAAATGCTGTTTTCAGCTTAGAATTCCATATAAATTTCTAGTGCTTTTATAACATTTTTACTTTGACCTTTTTAATTTTGACTGCCTTTTTAAAGTGAAGATTGTTTTTCAAACTTATCTACATTTTCGTTGATTAACATAAATATAAGCACGTTGCTCTATAAAATTCAGGTAACGTGAAGGATTCTTTTTTTAATATGCTATGTAATGAAACCATAGTGGTGTACAGCAACGTATATAGAAAAGGTAATAGAAAGTTAGAGGAAAAGCTGGAGAATGAACATCTGAAGCGGGGACAAATGATAGAAAGTGGGGTTATTAAGGAGATTGCTAGGATATGTCATAAAAAACAAATAAAATAAGATGAATATTCAAAAATCAAACCTCAGACCGTTATAATGAACATTTGCAGTATTTGTATAAAATAAGACAAGGTGTATATGTTAAGTGCTCAAAAAGTGCACAGAAGACACCAGTAATTAGTACGATCCTCTCTTGAAATTAAATATAATTGACAACCGTGATCCATGTTTCAATTTATGAGTGTTCAAACCTGTCTGAAGCAACAAATTTCGTTCTGCCACTAGTGCTGCCAGCATAACACGTTCTGCTACTAGAATAGCTTCCCAGGGGAAGTCCCACTCATGTTAGATGGGATTTAAATCTAATTATCTTGTTAACAAAATCAGTCGTTGGATATCTTCAGCTTCTAAGCATTCCACCACCAGGTGAGCTATGGGAGCACGCTCGTTTTGTTCATAAATAGAAACGTGTGCCAACAAATATCGTACACAGGGTTCGAGAATATGGTCTATGTATTTCTGAGCAGTTTCGGGTCGACCATCAAAAACATGAAGCGGAGTGCTACCGTTGATCATTTCGATACCATACAGTTTCACACCACATCCACCAGAGGAAACAGCTTCTTTACGTTTGGGAAAGGACAAAGCTTTTCTGATATTCTCCAGATTAATCATGCCCTATAATAAAGTTGTAGGCTGAAAAAGGACTCATCGGACAAGACAACTGTAACCAATTTGTGAAGAATCCAAGTCAGATGTTTGAGGCATCCATTCTAACCAGCTCTTCGCTAATGAAAGTAATTGAGACACACGCTGTGAGACACAGACACAATTGAAGCACTATTGGTAGTGAATGCCTCTCATCAAGCCCTAGTAGCATAGTTCTACTGATAATTCTGTAACATTTGGCTACAGCAACCTCCAGATTCATTGGCACACATATCTGTTTCAATTTTGTCGTTAAACCAGATAATCGTGGGTTCCGGTCGACGTAGCATTCGGGCAAACTTAAAAGACTTTTCTTTTAAGGGTTCGAATTACCTGGAATTGCGATTACCTTCGACTACCTGAACATCAAGTAATTCGATCATGTTCGAAATACCGTAATGACGTTTTTGTGGGATCTTCAATATGCCGAATTCCATCATAACCATTTTAACACTTTCGGCAAATTACAATCAAAATATTTCTGCCTGATTCAGTACAGCAATATTTCTGGTAGATGTACAAAACATCGTTGCCAGTTTTGATTTGTGTTCATGTAATGACTTTGCATCGGTTCTTTCTCTACAGTTACGTGAAGTTTTTGTTTTTGTTTCGGAGTTTAGTCACCACCACGAACAACTCTAAAGATTATAAGCAGTTGCGAGTCCTAATAAGGAAACGATGTTTCCAGGGAAGGATCAGAGCTAGCGCCATCAATCAAACACACCACTTATGCCTCATCGGACACTCCAACTCGGGCCCATCAGAAACAATCAGACCACTCGGGCACCGTGTGGCCTCGACTTGTCATTCGAATGAGGAATTTGCATATGGAATTTTTACAACGGCCGTTCCATAAAAACTAAGAGTAAAATCACACAAAATGAGGAAATACTGAGAGTAAAATCTCACAAAATGAAGAAATATGCATACAGCAACATACATGTTATTCTTTCTTAAAGATCTTCCCTCGTATGATATGCAACAGTCCCATCGTTCAGTCTACCTCTTTACTGCCATACCTCACGGTTCTGCCCACTCGACGACCCACAAATTATCTTCCATACGGTTTATGTTACGAAGTGCTTTCTCTCACTTTTCACCCAGAGATTCCAAAACCTCTGAGGTCGATGACATTGAATAAATCGCAAGAATATATGGTTATTCTGACAGGGTCGTTGATAACTTACTCTACAATTTAAAAAAGATTGTCTTTCACTACCTAAGCCCAAGACCATACGGAAACTAGATATGGTGGATCTATCCCATTTATACCTAAGATTGCCAGTTTTCAAAATCATTTGCGATGAACATAATTTAAGCTTTGGTTTAAACACCTGGAATATTCTTTCCATGATTAAAAATAACCGGGATATGGTTAGAACAGGAAACAGACATGGAATTTATAACATACCATGGGAGGCAGTGGATTCCGACAACATGGATCAGATCTACAGTCCGGAATCAAAAACTTTGACTACCTGAACATCAATATAATTAAAACCAGGATCAAAAGCTACAGCATTATCACATACTGTTATTAACGGAACTCACCGCCCAGATTCGAATAATGTTGCCACCTTGGCCACAGCAAACACGAAATTTTTAACATTATTCACAGAAAGTCTGTATATTGACAACAATAAGCAATTGTTCTGTAACGATGATCAACCAAGCTATAGTCTTTTACCGTGGAAAATGCTCATGTCGACCAATGTTGAAAACAAACATGATTAATTTGACATTCATGTGATATAATCAGTAGTTACCATCTAATACGAACTTTTTGATTATGCGCATTGACGAATGACAAAGGTCACATTATCGGTTAGCCTTAACCTGTATATTATATTGTACATATTTCCGCTTCTGCATTTGTAGCGCACTAATGCACCTGAGTATGGACACCACAGCAGGTCCGAAAGATCTTATGCTTTTAACTTTATGATGTTTTAATGATTGTGCAAAAGACAGTGATACTTCGCATTAATCTCTCAACAGATTTCAGCTGCAAGTTTTTGGTATATCTGTTTGCATATATTTTCTAACGGTATAGCACTATAGAATGGATTTAGCGCTCAGAATGTTTGTTACTTTAGAAGGAAATCGTCTTTAAAAGAAACCCATCTGAACTTCCTAATCAACTCTCGAGACTTAGGTGTTATACCGAAATATCTAACCCTAAGGTTCCTGATGCAGACGTAATGCAAGTGTACTGAAAAAAGCTGAGCGCAAAAGGTGGGCAACTGAGATCAGGCTGAAAAGAGGATACATTGGTTATTTACATCAACGAACTTACGTAGCCTACTCACACTTAAGATGTCGGACACATCAGATCCTTTTCGATAGAACGATCATTACTACAATGGCGACAATCAGTACGAAAGTTCAACGTGTTCAAGAATTACATATTAAGTAGTTGCGGGACTTGGCGAGCAAAAAGCTTTGCGATGAAACAAAAAAAAGCGATGGAGCCGTGGCGAATATGCTCCACGATCAGTAGGCATAGGTACCTCTTCAACTTTTTTACGCTTTCCAACCGTAGCTTGAAGAAGTGTTTACGCTCCAGCTTTGTCCGTCCGTCTGTCCGTCCATCCGTCAGCACGATAACTGGCGTAAAAATGGTTCGATTTCGATGAAATTTTAGTATGTGGTAAGGGACCACCAGGGGACGAACCCTATTGAAAATGGGACAAATGGGGTCAAAGGTCACGACGTAGGATCCATTCCATTGCACTTATGCGTCATAACTTGCGTAAATATGGTTCGATTTCAATGAACTTTTACTATGTGGCAGGGGGCTGCCTGGGGATGAACCTTATTTAAAAATGGGTGAATTGGTATCAAAGGTCAGGGCATAACAGCGGGATGCATTCCATTGTCTATATGCGTCATAACGTGCGTAAAAATGGTTCGATTTCGATGAAATTTCAGTATGTGGTACGTGACCACCTGAGGACGAACCCTATTGAAAAAGGACAAAATGGGGTCAAAGGTCAGGACATAGGATTGCGATCCATTCCATCGTCCTTATCCCATATTATTAAGGTGGACGTCAAGTAATTTTGCTTCCTATACTTCCAATGGAAAAACTTTTGTACACATTTCCCTCACAATTAATGTGTTCCCAAGAATGAAAATTTGAACATCGATTAAAATAACTTCTTAATATAACTTGGAATACTTAATATTTTAAAAACATAACCATAATTATATTAAAAATCAATAACGTTTCCTTTAGTGGTGTTGAAACCAGAAAAAAGATGGCGCGACCTGTACTTTGATGACGTCAGTAGACAAACAAATTTTGGATTGCATAATTATTGTTATATTTTAGAAAATATTAAGTATTCCAAGTTATATAATGAAGCTATTTTAATCGATGTTCAAATTTTCATCCTTGTGAACGCATTAATTTTCCAGAAAAAAGATGGCGCGACCTGTATTTTCATGACGTCAGTAGACAAACAAATGTTGGATTGCATAAATATGGTTATGTTTTAAAAAATATTAAGTATTGCAAGTTATAAAATCAAAATATTTTAATCGATGTTCAAATTTTCATCCTTGGGAACACATTAATTGGGAAGAAAATGTGTACAGAAATTTTTCCATTCGAAGTACAGGAAGCAAAATTACTTGACGTTCACCTTAAAGGAGCAATTCTTGTATGTATGTAAATTTTATTTTGAAAACAACTCTAAGGATTTTGAAGAAAGTCATTAACCTACCATTTTCTGGTACTAGAAATCGATTTAGCTTGATCTCGACTTTAGGAAAATTTGTTTAGTGGGTTAAATAACCACCCCGAATTAACACGTTTTTAGTGTAGATGCTGTTCCATTAGATGTTTTTAGTGCAGATGTTGTTCCATGGCGTCGTTCCATTACATGTTGGCGCGCGGTCACGCCATCTGTCTCATTACGTCACGCGTTGTGTGTGGATCCTATTAAAGGTCTATGACGTCACACTCTTGCGAGCAGATGGTCGCGATTCCCATCTGCCTCATCACATCACGCGTTGTGTGCGTATGTTTGTCCGCACGATAACTCGCTTAAAAATCGTTCGATTTCGATGAAATTTTGTATGTGGTAGGGAAACACTTGGGAAGGAACCCTAATGAAAGTGAACGAAATGGGGTCAAAGGTCAGGACATATGAGCAGGATCCATTCCACTGCTCTTATGCGTCATAACTAACGTAAAAAAGGTTCGATTTCGATTAAATTTTAGTATGTGGTAGGAGATCACCTGGGGACGAACCCTATTGAAAATTGGCGAAATGGGGTTCAAAGTTCAGGACATAGGAGCGGAAACAGTTCCATCGCCATTATGCGTCATAACTTTCGTAAAAATGTTTTGATTTGGATGAAATGTTAGTATGTTGTAGAGACCTTCCTGGGGACGAATACTATTGAAAATGAGCGAAATTAGGTTAAAGGTCTGGACACAGAAGCGGGATCTATTTTTTTTTTTTTTTTTTTTTTTTATTGGAGGTTTAACGACCACCGTGAGCAACTCAATGGGCTATAAGCAGTCGCCCGTCCCTAATTTAGGGTCACTGGTTCCAGGGAAGGGAGAGAGCCAGTGCCGTAAGACAAACACAACATCCATGCCTGACCGGGATTCGAACCCGGACCCCTTACGGACGAATGATCAGAGGCCAACGCCTTAGACCACTGCGCCACCGGGGCGGCAGGATCTATTCCATAGCCCTTATGCATCATAACATACGTAAAATTGCTTCGATTGCGACAAAACTTTATCATGTTATTTCGGAGGTATATTGAACCAGTTCTGTTGAATATCATTGAAATGGGACCAAAGTTCAGGGCACAGAAGTGAGATTTATTCCACAGCCTTTTTCCTCATAACTTGAGTAATAACTTGAGTAATGATTTCTAGTATGTTGGAAAGCGTATCATAATCAATGCATTGCATGATTGTCTTAACTTGTTTTAATTATAGTAGTTACCAATTGAATCCTACCCAGAAAAGTGCATTTGAAAAAGGCCTGAAATATACATACCTTATCACTCAAGTGAACAACTGTATGCAAGGAAAGCTTGTAAATCCGTTTGTTTCCGTTTTGTAAATTTGTATAGAGTTTCGCCAAGCTTTCACACTCCACCAGGAGGTTTTCTCAAGGCAATGTAGTAATAAAATGCAGGGAATTAGAACACGTAGGAAATAAAGATAATTTGTTTTTTAAATAAGGTGGCTGACACCACGGGTAGTATTGCGTGAGTTTTTATAACGCAATTATGAGGTGTGCCGCGATGTGTTTTTATATTTTAACAACGCCTATCAAACCATTGGTAGTTCCATAGAGACCATGTCACTGTATGTCAGTTTTCTGGAAAGGATATCGACTGTGCCCTGATGGCAGTTTCTTTAAAGTTCTTGTAAGGGTCAATACTTCGAATACTATTTCATACAGGAGCGGCCGAGCAATGCATAACTTCTCTGGCGAGTGCTGTATTCTGCATGTCCTGGTTCTAAACAACTATAATTTGATTACCCAAGTTGAGAACATCAAGTCACTACCAACAATTGAGCGGGATTATGCGCGTCATAATATATAGCCAGCACCATAAAAAGATTTGACACTGCAAAAAGTAGACAACAAGGACTACGTGAACAAAATGAACTACAATAGCTTAAAGAACTTGGAGAAAATCACAATATTGTCATTGTGTCTGAAGATAAAACATCATAGGTGGTTATTCTTGACAAAGACGACGATGTCTCAGAAATATCACAAACCTCGGAGAAAATTTCGCACACAATAGTTCATAAGCATCCTACCAACGCAACTATTGCTGCTTACAGAAAGCTTAAAAGCCCACATCCGCTACTTAACCCTATTATCACTAACCTTCACCTACTTTTGGACCACGCTTTCCCGAACTGTTCGGGAAATTAAAACTTCACAAAAGTGGACATCCCATCCATCCTCTAATATCCGGCTATACAAATCCACTCAGACCCTTGGAAAGGGCACTTGCTAAACATCTAACACCTCAGGATCTACACTCAAACTATTCTGCTTCTAGTTCGATTCAAACTTTGAAATCTATCCTCAACTTACCGTCAGGAAGCACTCCCTTTATTATTATGACATTGGATGAGGATTCCCTATACCCAAATACTCCCGTTGCATTAGCACACAAGTCAATAGAATTCAGGCTCAATAACCTTGACAACATTCCTACCAAATAAATTCAATCAATCATCTGTGCACTACGTTTAGTTCTCAGTCGTAGTTATTTACGCTTCAACCAAATTATCTGCAAACAACCCGAGGGTGCTCCCATGGGATCCCCTCTGTCACCCCTTCTAGCCAAAGTAATTTTGCAGTATCTCGAATCTACAGTACTAAGTGAATTTCATCTAAAACCACTTCTATACATTCGATACGTCGATGACATGTTAGTCTTTTGGACACATTCAAGGGATAAGTTGGATATCTTCACAACTATTATTTCTAATCAATACCTTACCATAAAATTTAGCATACAAGTCGAGAACAATTTAAACCTATCCTTTCTAGACATTTAACTACATCATCACCCGGTCACAAACATTGTTCCAACCTCAGTTGTCCGAAAACCTTCTTCCTTTACTGCCATGATACCTCACGGTTCTGCACACACAACGACCCGCAAATTATCTTCCATACGCTTTATGTTACGACGTGCTCTCTCTCTCTCTCTCACTGCTCATCTAGAGAATTCCGAACTACTGAGGTCACTCACATAAAAAAGCATCGCAAGAACATATGATTATTCTAAATAAATAAATAAATACATTGCTCTTTTCACGTTCCAGAAACACATAGCAACCGAAAAATTGTTTTCAGCCGCCGCCGTGGAATTGAATCACGGAACTCTCGATATATAACCAAGCGCGTTAACTTTACACCACGGTGGCCAACAATCCGCTGTGCCATGTGTATTTTTAAGTCAGCTTCTGACATCATAAATCCTTAAGATGGGCTCAGCTACTGAGACGTCTTCATCTGGTGGGCATTAACGGGTCATTAATAAATTACTCTACAAGTTCTGACAGGGTCGTTAATAACTTATTCTACAAGTTAAAACGATTTTCTTTCACTACCTTAATCCAAGACCATACGGGAACTACATTTGTTGGATAATTGGATCCATCTCGTTTGTACAGTTTTAAAAAATGTTTGCAATAAACATAATTTAAGCTTTGGTTTAAAAATCAGGGATATTCTTTCCATGATTAAGAATGATCAGGATATGGTTAGAACGGGAAACAGACAGGGAATTTATAGCATACCATTGAAGGCAATGGATTCAGACAACATGGGTCGGATCTACAGTCCGGAATCTGAAACTTCGACTGCACGAACATCAATATAATTTAAAAACATGTTCAAAAGCTACAGCATTATCACATAGTGTTATTAATGGAACTCAACGCCCAGATGTGAATAATGTTACCATTCTGGCCATCGCAAACACGATTTTTTTTACATTATTCAGATAAAGTCTGTATATTGACAACAATAAACAATTGTGCTGTAACGATGATCAACCAAGCTATATTCCTTTACCGTGGAAAATGCTCATGTCGACCAATGTTGAAAACAAACATGATTAATTTGACATTTATGTGATACAATCAATAATTACCAACTAATGAAAACTTTTTGGCGCATGCGCATTGACGGATGACAAACGTCGCACTATCTATTAGCCTTAACCTGCATATACAGTACATTATACTTATCTACGCTTCTCCATTTGTAGTGCCCTAACTCATCTGTGAATGGACACCACAGCGGGTTCGAAATGGGCACATGCTTTTAACTTGATGATGTTTTAATGATTTCAGGAATAAATAGTCTTTAAAATGGTCATAATGCATCACTCTTTGTGATCGTGCAAAATAATGCAATACTTTTCGTTAAGTGACTTATGTAGCACAAATAATAATCTCTCAGCAGACAGAACTTCTTTTTCATTCTTCGAAACAACTAGAAATCACACGAGGCGAGATCAAGACTGTAGGCACGCTGTGGCATGATTTCCATACTGCATTTCGTAAGAAACTGTTCAACACAAGTAGCCACATGTGGGAGGTCGGTAACATGGTGTAGGGTTCACTTGCCCACCAGTTCTGATCGCTTAATCGATATGTGTCGTCGCAGACGCGTCAAGACTGAAATGTAATACTCAGCTTTGACAGTAATTTATGGAGGAACGGCATGCTGGTAGACTACACCTTTATGATCCAAGAAAATTATCATCATCATGATCATCAACTTCCCAGATGATTTAGTTTGGCGGACGTTTTTCGGTGGAGGCGAGCCTAAGCATTTCCATAAACTCGTTGCGCGCTTCGTGAGGATGTCGAAATAGTGGAGCCATGTTTCATCGGCAGATATTACTGTATTTAGAAAGTTTAAATCCTTTGCAATCATTTGTTTCCACTTATGGCACACCTGAATTATCACTAACAATTGTTCTCTCGTCAGGATGGAACACACACGATGCAGCAGTAATTTATCGCGTAGAATGCGGAATGCTGACGTTTTCGAAATATCTGTTGACGCTGCTGTGTCTTCACGTGTCATTCGTCGATCTTCTTGCAGGATTGCCCAAACAGTGTTCACAATACGCTCCGTAACAGCACTTTCAGGTCGACTAGGCCTAGGAGCGAGTTCTGCCGACAAACGCCCTGCTTTTTTGAAATCATGGTGCCATCTAAAAATCGCTTAAATCACCCAAACATTTATCTTTGTGAGCTTTTTGTTCATTAAATCAACTGTTTCTGGAGCCGTTTTACCCAACGGTAGCAAAATTTTATCGCACAACGCATTTCACTTCTTAACTCTGAATCACTCACCTCCATAGCTGTATGGAGAAATGCTGACGTACCTTAAACAACTGCGCAATAACAAAACCAGAATCGTCTGCCACGGCTAATAAATATTGCGATAGATACTTCCTTAATTCAGTTAGTCATCTGCGTGATTATTTTTCCCCTTCGCACTGTTGCCAGCTCAAAAGAAAATTACTCTCAGTATTAATGGAACCGCCTTTGTGCTTCTTTTTTGTTTTTGTTTAGGGGTCTAACAGCCATCGTAACAACACTAGGGACTATAAGCTGTCGTTCATCCCTAATTTAGAGCCACTGGTCCCAAAGAGCTAACGCCGCAAGATAAACACATCATCCATGCTTTTAACCTGGGCCCACGAAGAGGAACGGTCAGAATTCAGCTCATAGGTCAATGCGCCACCATGTTTGCCTCTAGTTCTTATTCGAATGAGTGATTTGCATACTGCATGAACTTGCGAGGATGTAAATCTGTTACGACTGGATATTACGAACGTCCATTGAAATGTTTTACCGCTTGCGACTGCCGTCAAGGAGGTTGTGTGACGTACAACTCTGATTAAATATTCCTTTTGAATTTCTGTGTTCTTATAAGCACCCCGGACAAAAAATTACGGAATGCTGTCATTCGGAGGAACAGTTGGAAACTGGTCAGGCAGACAAAAATGCGTGTATATAATGGAATGGAAAGTATTTTACGTTACTTGTTACTTTTTCAGCCTTGTAAGACGTGCATACCTAATCAGTTTTATGTTGCTTACAGGTAGTACTATGGGTAGAAAAGGTGACGTAAAAGAATGGCAAAAGGGAGCTATCGTCTTTGATCGTGAACATGGTCATTCGCTGAGGGAGGTGGCGGAGTTCGTTGGCGTGTCCAAGTCCACAGTCAGTAGTGTTCATTTAGCGTGGAAGGAGTCGTCCAGAGACAATTCCCGTCGGAGCAGCTGCGGCAGAAAACCCATCTTGAGCAACCGTGGTCGTTGACGTCTAGGGTGATTATTAACCGTAAAACGGTTCCAAACCCGGCAGGAATTGCTGCAAGAGTACAATGCGGAACCCAATCAGCCTGTTTCCGAACGAACGCTTTGACGAAAACTGCATGGTGTAGGAATATTCAGTCGTGTAGCTAGGGTACGCCCCAAGCTGCCTGCCATACACAAGAAAAAGCGGCTGGAATAGGCGAGGGAACGCCGGCACTGGACCACAGAACAATGGCGACGCATCATCTGGTCGGACGAATCCAGGTTCTGCCTGTATTCCAATGATGGTCGATCCAGTGTCACGCGGGAAGGCCAGAGAAGCTTTCAACGCAGAGTGTGTGCAAAGGGCTGTACAGAAGGGGGGGGTGGAAGTGTCATGTTTTGGGGGTGTATATGCAATGGGTCCCTTAGTTCACGTGTCTAATGGCATAAAAGCGGTGGGCTACGTGAAACTGTTGGATAACGAGGTGCTGCCATATGTCCAGTTCCTCCAAGATGCCGCCATTCCAGATACACGTTATCAAGACGACAGCTGCACTGTCCACCGAGTTGCCATTGTGCAGGATTGGTTTGCAGAACATGAGGTCGACGTCCCACATCTCACCTGGCCCACCAATTAGCCTGATCTCAATGTTATAGAGAAAGTCGGGGACACGCTCGAAAGGGCCGTTAAGAAGAGACAACAATACCCTCCCAATTTGACTGCTCTGCGGGACCAGTTTTTCACAGCGTGGGGCGAAATGGACATTAATGTCATCCGCACCCATATTGACAGCATGCCAAAGAAAATCAAGGCTTTGCCTCGAGCTCGTGGTGATGTAACCTCATATTAACCAATAAAATGAGCATTCCGTAATTTTTTTGTCCGGTGTGCTTATAAATTTGGTTTCTTCTCGTTTAAACGTTTTCTAGCTGGCCGATACATTATTTCTCCGATGAGGTTTTCTGTTTTGTAGTTACTGACATGGAGTTGGAGCACGATAAAAGGAAAACATTGAATGCTTACCATAGGCTTGTTAGAGACATATGTTACGAGTGCGCAGATTTGTTGAAGAAATGTTACTCTGAGTTAAAAAGAATTATATGTTGGGGAGAGTGCATTGTGATTGTTGGATAAAGTGCCACTGACAAGCTAATAAAATGCATTCCCTCACTGGTTTTATTTTAATTTTAAAATTTAATATTCATATGTTCACGATGTTCAATACGAACTATTGAAGAGACGCATATTTAAGAGTAAGTTCACTAAATCTTACAGCTATAGCTTTAAATTTAAACAAAATTTTGTTGTTGTTAAATTGCAAATGTTAATGGTAAACGCTGCGTTTCCACAATTTCGTCTGCCAGTGCAGTAGGAGGTTTCATAACGGCCTTTAGCAACATGGCAGAAATTTTGGCGTTTGAGATGGAAGAAATCAGTAGAATGAGGTAACAAAGAACCATAACCAGTTCACACAATATGTCTCTTGAGTAACTGTATTTCATGAGGAGCGATAGAGAATGGCAAGCTGTTGGATAATTGCTGCAAACTTTCTGCAGAAATGTGAATTTGAACGTCTTCAAAAACACATTGTCCAACAAGCCAACATTTTGCATTTCTTTTTCATATTCTTGTACACCCAAATAACATGTTATATATTTTTGATACAACGACATTAGCATGGTATCATTGAACTTTGTACACATTGAAACTTGATAAACTTGGTCCACCTAAATGATTGTTTTGGTACTGACCACCGAACCAAAGTGATATTCTGTATGGTGGCCATCTGACTAAAATGACCAGTGTATTTAGTAATAACATAACTGTATATGGCGCAGAAATTACAACATTCTACACGTTGACTTTCTAGCTAATACACTCATTATCATAAAAACCCGTGCACCAAGAAGGAGGCGTTGGATTGAAATGAGATTTTAGTAATGAGATGGTACACACCAAGGACAGAAGTGATTACAATATCACAACAGCAGGACGATTTCCCGCGGACATACAGTACACATTCCGTTCAGCGTTAGTACCGCGTCAGACCACCTCGTGCTCGGATACATGCGGTGATACGGTCTGGCATAGAGTCAAAGAGATGCCGTATGCTATGCTGGGACAAATTTGCCCACACTTCGTGCCACTAACGCTCTAAATCACGAACACTGGGAATGGAGAAAGCTGGCTTCCCACTAGGTCTCACACGTGCTCGATGGCGGAGAGATCAAGCGATCTGGCAGGCCACGGAAGCGTCGAAGCATGACGTAGACAGTCCTGGAAAACCCGACACGTGTGCTGACGGGCATTATCTTGTTGGAAAATGGCTCCGGGCCGACGCACACGGGCATGAACAATCGCACGGAAATTTAATAATTTGCATGTCTGTCCTCTCCGTATCTATTCGCCAAGTTTCGCGTTAATGGGATGGTTTTTTCTCTTGGTAAGCGGATTTTTATGCCAATGAGTGCATGAAAAATCACCAATTCACTTCCTGTAACTTGAAGAGATCCAATGCGTTTACAACTTCAAAACGGTCATCTATATTAATAAAGTTGCCGTACCTATCTGTCAGTCCGTCTCTCTGTCTGTCGCCTACAGTGGAAACTACTAAACGAAGGACTTGAAATGTTTTGTGCACATAGCGGTCAAGAAGGCGTAATGTACCTCAGAGTCTTTTTTTATATTCCAATTTCCTGATTTTTAATAAATTTATTCATTTCAAAGCATTTAACCATTGATAAAGGACTAATTGTTTGAAATATGATCGTGTGGTGTTCTGTCCCAGGAAGTGACGCAACAACTGTTTATTTCATAGTTACGCATTAATATAATTCATTAAACAGTATTTCCTCTCGTTTTACATAAACTTAGCAATACCTCATTGCAGGCTCGCGTAAATTTCAAGAATCTAATGCTAAACGTGATGGAAGCCAAAGTAATAACTAGGAACTGTATACTAAATATGGGCAAAATGATAAAACTGTACTAGTAATCCGATTTATTGTTGTAAACGCCAATAAATCGGATTACTAATATAGTTTTATCATTTTATGATAAAAGCCATTAAAAAAACACGCATTTTTTTTATTGGCCAAACAAATTATATGTGCCAAACTTTCACAAAATTACGGGTTGCTTCACCGAGACAGGCTAATACAACAAACCTATGCGGGAGGATACATATAGGAGAACAGAAGGGACAATATTAATAGGTTACACCTAAAGGTTTTGGGGTGCACTTATGAAGCCTGGTGTGCGCCATTTCTCCGTAGGCGTAGGCAGAGTTTTTTTTTTTTTTTTGTTTTTTACATTTTAGACCACGGCTCTCAATGTGTTACCACACACTTTAAAAATTCCAAGCTATCTTCGAAAACAATTTGGACTAGGTTTTTTGAAACGTTGCTTCGAATTCGACATAACGCCCGTTATTTACAATTAAAGATTTGGATCTTTCTGTTTACTGCGTTAGACTTTCTGTTTATTACGTGTATTCTTCCACCCCAGCTGCCCGCTGATTTGTCTACATTTACGTACACGGCTCTCCGTGTGTTACTACTCTCTAAAATTAGTTCCACGTTGTTTCGACAGGAAGATTTTGACTAGGTCTCTTCAATCATTGCTTGGGATTTTACATAACACGCAGATTTGTAATTTAAAATTTGATTTTGTTGTTTACTGTGTTAGACTTTCAAATCTCGTGTGCATCCTTCTGTCACAGTTGACGGCTAATTTGCTTACGTTTCACACCGCTGCTCTTATGTAATACTACACACTTTGAATAGTTCCACTATTTAAAAAAACAGTAGTTTCGCGATTTTTAGACGAAATATACAGTATTTCAATGAAGTGCAAATTGAGTACATAAAGTAAAATGAGAGGAAAATATTATTTTCTCGCGTTTTATCTTTTCAAAGCTTAATATTCCTGTTCCTCCGTTCGCGCATTCTCCCACACATCTTAAACATTTTATTTATTTTATCGTTATGAAGAAATCGGGATTCCCCAGCACTCTACAATGATACATGACTGATCATCCAGAAACTGATGTCAAATGCTATCAGTGCTACTCTTGTGACTGGCAATGCAACAAGAGACCAAGATTTTATTCCACGCTCTGCAATCGTCCTACTTGACCTTCCATTTTGGTTTACTAAGGGCATCCTGAAAGTAATGCTTCCTTCTTAATAACTTTTGCAGAAATTTTGATGTGATTTTAATGAAACTGCACCGACATATGCTATGATATGTTACCAATGTGAGAGCAAATTTTTTTCAGAAAGGGAAATAAAGATCATGAATGGCCGCCCCGGTGGCGCAGTGGTCTAAGGCGTTGGCCTTTGATCATTCGTCGGAAGGGGTCCGGGTTCGAATCCCGGTGAGGCATGGATGTTGTGTTTGTCTTACGGCACTGGCTCTCTCCCTTCCCTGGAACCAGTGACTCTAAATTAGGGACGGGCGACTGCTTATAGCCCATTGAGTTGCTCCACGGTGGTCGTTAAACCTCAAAAAAAAAAAAAAAAAAAAAAAAGATCATGAATGGCAGAGAAAAGCAGGAACTCAATTACGGCTCGTAATTGAGTTCCTGGAAAAAGAGGCTCCAGAAATCCACAGAAAACTCCTGGCGGTGTATGGAGCTTCCACAATTGATATCAGTAATGTCCAAAGATGGAAGAAGAAGTTTCGAGAAGGAGAAAGTTCAGTGTCAGACAAACAACGGAGTGGAAGACCTGAAACTGCAGTGACAGATGCCAACAGGCAACGAGTGAAAGACCTCATCACAGCTGATCGTCGTGGCACCATCCAGGAGTTGTGTGATGCAGTTAATTAGCGTCATTTTGACTGATTTTCTTGAACGGGATGCTACAGTAAACAGTGCTCAATATGTACAGCCATTGAAGAAGCTCAAGGAAGCTATCAGATGGAAAAGACGTGACATCCCATTTCATGGTGTTATTTTACACCATGCTAAAGCACGTCTCCACACTTCAATGGAAACGTCACAGGCTATTGCCAAAATGGGGTAGACGGAGACACCCGAACTGCCCTACCGTCCTGATTTGGTTCACTTTGATTTTTCCTGTTTTTTCCTTTAAAAAACCCCTTCCTGGGGAACATTTCGACAATGTGACAGATGTTAAACTCTCTGTGAACTCATGATTAAGACGACAGTCTCAGGAATTTTTCCAAAACGGATTTTTCCAATGGGTTCAAAGATGGCGGAAATGTATAGCAAGTGATGGACAATACTTTGAATAGGCTATCACTATTAACATTATGTCCAAGTATTTTGCCATCAAGTTTCACATTTTTGCTGCTACAAATAAAATTCTTATGAGGGACGAGGCAATACTTACAGGATATCCTTTATACACTGAGTGTCCACTTTATTATGACCACCTGATAATTTTAAGCAAATGAGCTATGGCTGCACGCTGCTGCCACCAGAGGGCGAGGCTAGCATAAAAAGGGAAAGCTTAGTGCTTGCAACAGTAGTAGAAGTGATTTTTGGGTGACGAGATGGATAAAAAATGCGATTTGACGAACTTTCAACGTGGGATGATTGTAGGAGCTCGGAGCCATGGAGCATGTATCACCGAAACCGTCGCATTCGTTAAATTTTCCAGAGCAGCTGATGTTAAAGTGTTTAAAGACTGGACTGCCACCTAAAATATTGGGTCTCTACGTGCAACGTGTGGTCGTCATCGACTAGTGACTGCTCGGGTGGAACGGAGAGTGTCCAGACTGGTAACCAACAACAGAAGGGCAACAGTGCAGCAAATTACAGACCATTTTAATCAAGGATCCCCTTAAATGATCTGTACATGCACTGTTCGCCGTAAACTGCATCCGATGGGATACGGTAGCCGAAGGCCTGTTCGAACACCTTTGCTGTCTGCAGTTAAAAAGAGAAAATGTCTCCAGTTGAACAAGGATTGGACAGTCGATAATTGGAAACAAATTATGTGGTCCGATGAATCATGTTTTCAGTTGCACCATGCCGATGGCCGAGTGAGAATTTGACAGAAACAGCACGAAAGCATGGACCCCAAATGCATTGCTACAACCCTTCAAGCTGGTGGAGGCAACGTTATGGTTTGAAGAATGTTTTCCTGGCCTGCTTTGGGTCCTTTAATTCGTGTTGTTCAACGTCTGACTGGCACATCATATCTAAACATCGTTGCGGACCAAGTGCGTCCTGTCATGTGGATGGTTTGTCCCAATGGCGATGGCTACTTTCAACAAGATAATGCGTCTTGCCATAGTGCTCGTATTGTACAGGATTGGTTTCAGGAACATGCCGGTGAGTTTACTTTGCTTAGGTGGCCCCTTCAATCTCCAGATCTCAACCCCATTGAGAATTTGTGGGATGAAGTTGAACGAGCCATCAGATATCTGTATCCACAACCCTACAATCACACACTCCTGGAAAGTGTTATTTATCAAGCCTGGTCTCAGATCTCACAAACCACCTATCAACATCTCGTGGAGTCCATGCCACAAAGAATCGACGCAATATTAAAGGCAAAAGGTGCCCCAATGAATTACTGAGGGGGTGGTCATAATAAAGTGGCCACTCAGTGTATATGCCTACGATTTCCCGTTGATCTCCGTTTTGCTGTGAGCATCAAGAAGACGTAGATTCAATCGATAAAAGTTTTTGTTTGACTCAACCTGCAAAATTCATGCTTTTCGCCATTGCCAGGTCTATGTTGGTTGGAACAGAGCTGGTAAAAATAGAAACCTCTTCATTCAGGTTTCAAATAAAAGAACAGCCAACTTTGCTGACCCAGATACTCTTCAAGAATAAACTTCCTTACGCTTTGAATTAACTGTACATTACGCTGATCACAACACGATAGAAAAATGTTGATGTTACGATAGAAAAATGTTGAATTTCTTATATTCACAGTCAATAAAGACGACTGGTTTAAGCCAATTGGGACAGTAGGAGTATAGATTTTCTTGGTTTCTTTTAATTTGGTTTCTCTTCATTACCGGACCACACTTCAGTTAAATGTTTCCGTGCAAAATATCCTCGAAAACAGATAATCCAGAAGCTCGTTCACGTGCTTTTGATTAAACCAGGGCAACGCCAGGAACCTCCGCTATCCTGATTTATAAAGTCTACGTCCCTAATAGAGGTCTGAAGTACAAAAGACATTCCTCTCACTTTAGTGTAAAACAAAGGGGTAACACAGCGTCTACTCGAACTAATTGAAAATAAGAATGAATTAAAAGCATTAAGATGAATTGAATGAAAGTACAGTTACATGTGGTATGATGAAATGAATGGATGATATTAAACAAGAACGGTACTAATTACAGCTTTGACTTCGAGTTTCTCATTCCTTCAGCTTGCTGACATGTACCACGTCGTCGGATTTTGGCAAGCTGTCATCGTTTATCCAATGTAGAAACACCACTAGTTTCCCTAGTACAACTAAACACGCCTGCTGCTGCAACGGTTTTATAACCCTCTGTGTTGTCAGCCTGTGAGGGATCTTTAAGAAACTTCAGTATTTGCATATCCCAGCCAGCCGGTTATTCGTAATTATTTTCATAGCTTTACGTCTGCCAGTTCCCGGTGTTCGAATTTTCAGTATTGCGCTGTGTGTTCTGGAAACTGAGAAGCTACTTCGACACAGAGGGTAATTAATGTCACGCCTTCAGCACTCGTATGCAAACATCTGCAGGCCATGTGTTAATCACCGGACAGGTGCATTTGCACAGCCTCATCCAAGAGCTAAGAACTTATGATTTCTGGGAGTGTCTCTACCATTAACACTTGTCTTATCGTTTGCATTCCGTGCCCTCTAATAACATAAATACACGTCTATTAATTTTATATTGGTCACACGTAATTATTTAGTCTTAGGCCGTTCCATAAAAACTAGAGAATTTTTTTATTGGCAACAGTACCAAAGGGAAAAATAATCACGCAGACGATTAAGTGAATTAAGGAGGTATCTATGGCAACAGTTACTAGCCGTGGCAGACGATTCTGATTTTGTTACTGCGCTGTTCTTTAAGGTACATCTGCATTTCTTTACACAGCTATGGAAGTGGGTGATCCAGGGTTAAGAGGTGTGTGCGACAAAATTTTGCTATCGTTTGGGTTAAACGGCTTCAGAGACAGTTGTTTTAATGAAAAAAGCTCACAAAGATAAATGTTTGGGTGAATCAGCGTTTTTAGGTGGCACCATGATTTCAGAAAAGGACGTCTGTCGGCAGAACTCGCTCCTAGTCCTGGTTGACCTTAAAGTGTTGTTACAGAGCATATTGTTAACACTGTTTGGGCAATCCTGCAAGAAGATTTACGAATGACGTGTGAAAACCTAGCGGCGTCAACTAATATTTAAAAAACGTAGGCATTCCGCATTCTACGCAACAAATTTCTGCTGCATAGTGTATGTTGAAAACAATTGTTAGCCAGAGTTCAGGTGTGTTATGAGTGAAAACAAATGATTGCAAAGGATTCAAACTTTCTAAATACAGTAATAACTGCCGACGAAACATGGGTCGACTACTTCGACCCCCTCACGAAACGCGCAACAAGTGTCTGGAAACACACATGCCTCCTCCGCAAAAATCCGCCAAACTAAATCATCTGGGAAGAAGAAGAAGATGATGATGATGATGACAATTTTCTTTGATCATAAATGTGTAATCTACCAGCATTCCAATCCTTTGCAAATTACTATCAAAACTGAGTATTACATTTCAGTTTTGAAGGGTCTGCAACGACACATGCAGATTAAGTGAACAGAACTGGTGGGCAAGTGGACTCTACACCATGATAACGCCCACCCACATGTGACTGCTTGTGTTCAACAGTTTCTTACGAAATGCAGTATTGAAATCATGCCACAGCCTGATTACAGTCCTGACCTCGCCCCGTGCAATTTCTGGTTGTTTCCAACAATGAAGGAGAAGTTCCGTGGCGCAACATTCAACACAGATGCTGACGTTTTTCAAGCTGTATAGGGGTCGCTAAAGCAGATTTCCCAAAATACCTTCGCCGCATTATTTGAAAAGTAGACTGAACGATGGGGCAGTTGCATATCATCCGAGGGAAGATACTTTGAGAAAGAATAACATATACACTGAAGAGCAATCGAATTAGAGACATCAAATGTGCTGCTGTGGGCGGCCATGTAAACGGAAGCGACATGACGTATGCAGCGATCCGAAAATATAAAGAGTGATGCGATGGGAATCAGTAAGAGTCGGACGCAGTATGGGTAAGACGAAGGATCTAAGCGCATTTGATCGTGGGCAAATTCTCAGGGCCCGACGAATGGGTCACTTCATCTCGGACGTCGTGCAGGCACTGGGATTTTCACGAGACACTGTGTCACGGGTGCACCGTGAGTACATCGAATCCGGTAAAACCATCCCTGCAAGGGCCAACTGCCGTGGACAACAGCGTGTGAATCAGCGGGGTTATCGTCGGCTAGCTTGCATTGTAACAGCAGATAGACGGGCCACAGTGCAGGAAATCACTCGGCAATTTAACGCTGGTGCACAAAAACGTGTAAGCAGCCACACCATCTAGAACTAACTCCTCGCTATGGGGTACAGAAGCCATCGTCACACGAGGGTACCGCTGCTGACCGCACATCACAGGATGCAAAGATTAGCATGGGCGCGAGAACATAGCCACTGGACCCTATACATGTGGAAAAATGACACCTGGATTGATGAGTCGAGATTCACGCTGGTACATGCGGATAGCAGGATACGAGTATGGCGCAAAACCACATGAAGCGATGGATCCTTCTTGCCAGCAGGGTATTCTTCAAGCTGGTGGGGGTGGCATTCTCGTCTGGGGACTGTTTACGTGGAGTGAAATGGGACCGCTGGTATGTGTGACATCGTCCCTCACAGGTCAACGTTACCGGGATATCCTGGACGACCATTTGCTCCCGTTTGTGCGTCTTCAACATCCCACTGGAGACCTCATCCTGCAGAAAGACAATGCACCGTGCCATCGCTCCCGAATTGTATCCGAATGGTTGGATGAACACTCCATTGACGTGGCCTGGCTTCCTTGGTCAGCTAGGTCACCTGACCTCAATAACATTGAACACATGTGGGATGCCATCGAGAGAGATGTTCTAGGCTCTGACCCTCCTCCATAAAATCTTCGTGAACTGTGGGAGCTTGTTCAGGGGTCGTGGATCCGTATGGCTTCCCAACGCTTCCGGTGTCTTATCGAGTCCATGCCGAGACGAACCGCCGCCGTCATCAGGGCGAAAGGTGGTGCTACACGTTACTAGACAGGTATCTCTAATTCAATTGCTCTTCAGTGCATTTTGCTGTACCTATATTTTTTCATTTTGTGTGACTTTACTCTCAGTTTTTATGGAAGAGCCGTTGGTCTCTAAACTCTGACTGAGTTTCCACGTCGCTTTTCATCATGCTCAATGAATTGTGGTTTTTTCGCACATACTGTCTGTAAGGATATGAATTGAGCAAGTGATGATCGCACTTTAACGCGGTCGTCTGCCGGGAAATCGGAAAGTTTCCAAAAATAGGAGTGGATCCAAGAAACTTAATAGACGTTCTGTGGCAAAGGCCATAGAAAATAAATTAGCGAAAATGAAATAGCGATCCTAGCGAGGAAAAGGATGTAAATCGCATGAATAGTAGTAAATTTTACAGGTAAAAGGGAACCTAATCAAAGTTAAAAACTTGGGGAAAAAAACGAGCAGGGATCTACAAAGATTTTAATGATTACAAAGAAGCATAAACATAAAGAAATTGAACAAAGTACAATATTTATGATTTTAACTCAGAAAAGTATCAATGGAAAGGCAATTGCCTCTTCCATATATTCGTGCTTTTTACTATTATTTTTTTTTCAGGTTTTACAACCACTCAGACGATAAGCAATCGTTCGTTCTTAACTAGGGCCGTGTATTTCCAGGGAAGACACCCCGCTAGCGCAGTGGTCTAAGCGCTGGCTTATGACTGTTCGTCCGAGAAGGAACCGTGTTCGAATTCAGGTGCAGCATGGAGGTTGTGTTTGCCTTACGGAACTGTGTGCCTCACTTCCCTGGAACCGGCGACCCTAAATTAGGGACGATCGACTGCTTAAAGCCCAGGTGGTCACGGTGGTCGTTAAACCTTCAATCGAGAAATAAAAACAAAGTTTCAGGGAAGGGTGAGAATTAGGGTCAAGAGTCCCACCGAAGCCTCATCAGTTACTCGACCCCGGACTTGACCTGAACGAATAGGTAAAAACCTACGAGTCTGAATACTCGGCCACCTGCGTGGCTTTTGAGAAGTTTTCGAACTCTGTATTTAAATATGATACATCGGAAGACCCATGACCTAAATAATTTCCAAAGGTACTTCTTTTGGCAACACAAAACTAAACTTATCTATATGTATTCGTAAGGTAATACTTGGTAAGGTGTAGAAAGAGTTTTGTAAATCTACAGATTTATGAAAAAATAAAAAATATCTGCAATACCCAATACTTCGGAAGTTAAGACAAGCATTCTTTTTCCATTTTTTTATATCTTCATTCCTCGGACTGTTCATGAGTAATACTCGTACGTGCAAGCCTTCAATTCGAGGGCAGAAAATCTTTCAATAGTTTTCTTCTAAAATCATCTGAATAATGCAGAGGTTAATTACATTTACACCAGTCGTTGTTTTATATCCGTACCAAGTTCAAAATGCTGCGATGCCTCTTCGTAACATTTTAATTTGATGACCCTGGATTTTACACTATAAAAAAATAAGTTGTGTAAATTCGGAGAAAATTACTGAAAATAACGTGCAGCAAAGTTGCCGGTAAGTGTCCGTCTTTTAACGAAATTTTCGCTTTCAAAAGTGCCCATTTTTTTTTTTTTTTTTTTTTTACGTATTTTAACAGGTTTTCCGTAGTCAATAATTCCGTTTATTTTAGAAAAGTCCGTTTCAAGTTTTTCCGTATTTATACTGAAATTTCGCAAAATCGAAGACGCTGAATTTTTCAACCCTTACTTCAGAGAATCCTTTCGCGCCAGTGGCTGAGAACGAACTTAGGTCAATTTGGGTTAGGTCTGCACAAGCCGCGCGTCTTAACCACTAAGCCAGAAAGTGTCAGTAGTTGTCCTCACGTTCAAGGTAAAGCTAATCTCGCGATAATGAATTTTCTTTTTTTCATTAATGCGAGTGATATCTGTCGGAGCTCATTATTTCTGAATACGTTTGTAATAATTTTATTTTTTATGTAGGAGGACTTATCTAAAACTAAGCATTTCTTTTCAACGTGATATTTCGAAGTATAACATAATGCTTTGGAACTTGGGTTCTTTTTCTCAACCGACAATAACTGTCAACTATCTTTAAGAATGGTAAAATGTACTGATTTATATATAGTATTATTTCATAAAACTTCTGAATATAAAATTTACTCTTGACAGCTTTACATAGCTTTTGTCTTAGGCACGCTGCAGATTGATACATAGACATCGTACAATCACCTGTATAATCATTTAAACAGCCGGTTTCTTACGTTTACACAGTATGTAATAGCTGTTGTACAAAATTCGGGAGAGGAGAAGACATACCCTGTGTCACAATATCAAAAATTCATGCGATATGCTATCCATAATATCCGATCTCCCTACAGAACTTCAAAATCAGTCACCTCAACAGACGATTGAAACTTAACAGTTAATCAAACCTCAAGTATTTTTGCGAATCGATCATATTACCGAATTAGTTTCATCACGTGCATACGGAAAAGGGGAGAACGGTGTTTTCCCGTTAATATACGAAAGAAATTGCGGAAAGGTTTCTGAAAATTCAGAATTTGTCTGTCGTACGAAAAATTCGTGAAATTCAAGGATTTTTTTCCCTGAATTTCACGATTTTTTTGTACGACAGGAAAATCCCGGATTTTCCGAAATCTTTCTGAAATATTCCTGAGAAATTTTCAGAAACCTTTCTGAATTTCCAAGCATATTTTTAATACAATCATTACACTGAAAAGGTTGTATCAGAAGTATGCTTCGTTAATTCAGGAAAGGAATCATGGAAAGTAGCTCGTGAATTTCAGAATTTTTTTTACAGTGTAGCTATTCCTGGAAATGTGTAGCTTCTCGCTTTTCTTTTCATGCTTACAATTACCCAGCCACCGTTCTCTATATCCGATCTACAAGAACCCTTTTCGGTAGTGGAAATAATCAATAATGCTTTACGGGAATGTGTTCAAAGAGTATTGCGAGTATTCTCGTTTGTAGTTAGACAAGGTGAAGGTGAGAAGATCCCTGTGGTGTTCCTTTTAGGCCTCATCTCAACGCACCAATATCTTTTCTCACTCAGCACAGTCGGGATTTTTTTCCCTTAAAGAAAAGCCTGACTGTTTATCTGAAAGTAAGCCAAACTGAAGTAAATGCCGTCATCGATCTTTTGAAACCGCAACTTGCCTTGACAGCAAAATCTGCGATGCTTAAAAACTCTGCCATATTGGTGAACAAGGTGTCCATGGCTTCTGACCATTCGTCCAAGATGGGCCTGGATGAAACATAGGTGTTGTACTTGTCTGATGACGCTGTTTTTGTTCCTTCCCTAGAACCAGTGGCCCTAATTTAGGGACAGGTGATTGCTAATAGCCCCATGAATGCAGATGGTCGGACTTGGTGCTCCAGATTTCGCGAAGTTTTGCTCAGATTCCGGAATTTGTTATAATCCGTGACTGCAGTGGATTTGCCTCGCAAAAGATAATAATGAAACCTACCCAACACGCGTGGAGTTTCAGCGATATAATCTTTCAATGCTGACATCAACATTATGAGTAACTATCAGATGCACCACTCACTTAAATGCAGATTTAGTCCGTTACCCTGCGCTGTCTAGAAAACCTACAACTTGTCACATGATCACCTTTCTCTAAAAGCATTAGTGTTTTTTAGTGATTAACACTGTACGTAAAATTATGCATTCGAATTAAGTAATGTAATTCGATCAAAGCATTCCCATGGTAAATGATACTTACATTTCATGTAAAATATTACCTCACCTTTACTTGAATTGTGTACTTCAATCAAAAGGTACATCTAATGCTTTATTCTGGTGTGTTTTTTCAGATTAACGCTGTACAATCAACTTGTCCCTATGGATGTGACCAGAATCACTGCTGTATCAACGGTGCTTGCCGTGAGCGAATTAAGGACGGTACGACATGCAGTTTTAAATATTATTTCCATTACCATTTTATTAAAAGAAAAAGTTCCTTTGGACCATGTTTCCGATGATTTGGGGTCCAGTTTTTCTTCCAGTATCTAAAGTAAATTGGTAGGGAGATATTGTGATGTACACTATTGTTTGTTAAAATTGCAACACGAATACAGAAACGCGTTGTTCAAACGAAATTTATATCACAGTTTCCTTATGTTGTCGAAGATAACTGATTACATTTGTAGAGCTATACAAGATTTTTTCGCTTCAAAACTCAGTATCGAGTAAAGACACCTCAAGCAACAATAACAGCCTCTTCACGGTGTGGAACTGAATGGAAGAGGTTTTGATATCGTCCTGGGGAATAACATGCCGGGCTACTTCTATGTGAATAACATGCTGGGCTACTTCTATGTGAATAACATGCCGGGCTACTTCTATGTGAAGAACATGCCGGGCTACTTTCATTCGTGGTCTGGCGTAGGTGCTTCACGGGCCGGTCACTTAGCTACCATGTTCCAGACAGGTTCGAAGGACATCTCCGGTGAACGTTCAGGCCAGGGAAGAAGCGGTATCTGCTGTGCATGGAAGATGTCTTGGACATTTCGGGCCACATGTGGCCAAGCATTATCCTGCTGGAATATAGCACCACAAGAAAGGGTGCCTCCTCTGCCTCTAAAGCATCCCTGATGTATCGCTGGCTGTTTAGGGTTTCCTCCATTGGCATGAACCCAGATCGCGAACTGAACCCAAATGCCTCACAAACGATAATGATTGACGTTAGGGCCAGTATGAGGCTGAAAAATACAGAGCAAGGTGCGTTTCAACACGATGTTTCCGAACACGTATGCAACAATCATGGTGCATCAAGTTGAATCGTGACTTCTCAGAAAACACGACATATTGCCAATCAGAAAGCCAATGTCTGTGTTCGAGACCTCATTGCAACCGAAGGCGTCTGTGGTTAAGGTCAAAGGAATGCGCAGCAATGGATTGCTAACGACCTGACCTCTGTTACGCAGGCGACGTCGAACTGTATTGGAGAACAAAGCCTGATACAGTGGATGTCGCTGTGCGATACGCCACTCTCATGCTGCAGTGCTGCGTTAAAGTAGTGGATGTGGGTGTGCGATCTGTCACTGCCATGTGGTAGAGGTGTCTGTTATCCCGTGCAGTCTTGTGATTTTGCGGTCCATTTTCCGGATTTCTGTGCGTCTGAGCCTCATATGTCCACTAACGTTACGTTCGCATCACTGTACTGGTGTTTCTTTCCGTTCTAGTGATAATTCCGTGGCAGAGAAATCCAGCTTCTCTCATCCGAACAATCCTTCACCGCTCAGAGTCCGTCAGGTGTTCATAATGCGACCTTCTTCGGCGATGGGCAGAGTGAGATATAAGAAACACCCTTTCGATTCAATATCAGCTCTTCACTGATTACAACATCTCTGCACTGATTACAACATCTCTTCACTGATTACAACATCTGTTCACTGATTACAACATCTCTTCACTGATTACAACATCTGTTCACTGATTACAACATCTCTTCACTGATTACATCTCTTCACTTATTACATCTCTTCACTGATAACCACATCTCTTCACTGATTATATCTCTTCACTGATTATATCTCTTCCCTGATTATAACATCTTTTCACTTATTACAACATCTCTTCACTGATTACAACATATCTTTATGCCCAAGACTAGACAGTTTAAAACGAGCCGTTCCGAAACCGCATGAGTATTGTCACTGACATTTTAATCATTTCATGTCCCAACATGTTGTACATATCCTGTAAGTTTCAATCTAATACCAGCAGTCCTTTATGGTATTGCAATTTTCACAAACAGTAGTATAACTATGATGGCAACGCACACGATGAATAAAAGTTGGACTAGGAATTTCCTCTTGGAAGATTGCAACTTTGCGATAAGAATGATGAACTTTTGGGAAGAAATATTTCATTAGGAAGCATTATATGTAATAAAAATAATTTTGCAGTTTGACTGAAGTAGGAACTCTAGCAAAATTTATAGCAATAAAGGATTAAAAACTCAAATTTCTTAATCAAAAAGCATAGTACTCGAATATGTTCTTACTGCCTCAAGCATATTTTAAGTACTGTAAAACGAATTCTCTTATTACTATTTTCTGCGCTTGTTAAAGGAAAAAAAGGAAATGCTAAATATCAGTACGTGTTTAAAAACCTCGCTAGCTTGAGTCTTCCTAATTGGGAGTTCAATCCCTCTCTCGTACCTTTAACAATACAGTGAGAGTCAACCATGGTGAATATCACAAAACCAGGCAAACTTGCAGTAGTGTTTTGGATTATAAAATTGTTCATTACTTCCCATAACAAAAACAGAAAAAGGAGAAAGAAAAAGAGAGAAAATGTACTTACATATACATATATAATGATAATCAGGGTGTTCTGTATTGAGGTGGTACTCATGAAGTCCATATTTTTATATTTTTGACTGTTCCTGGTGAAACAGAGTATTACTGAAATGTGCTTGAAGCTCCGAAAGAAATATCATCTCGGCGTGGCGCGCCGACTGGTAGGGTCCAAAAGGTTCGGATACCTTTCCTCACCGCTTAAAGCAAAAGTAATGTCCCGAAAGTTGAAGGCCTGCGTATTGTAAAGACGAATACATGATGCATTCTTAAAATTTCAAAAAGGTGGTTAACAGTTCTATCCTGCTTCAAAGGAGGAGTTCCAGGATAAGCAAGAGCTGCTGATAGACACATGTGTTTTGTGTGTGTGTGTTTGTGTGAGAGAGAGAGAGAGAGAGAGAGAGAGAGAGAGAGAGAGAGAGAGAGAGAGGTAGTAGGAGATACTAATAACTTTCACGGAATCGTTGATGTTGTGTTTCTTTAATTGATAGAGGTGCTGGATATAATATACACATGCATTTGATACATCTACCCAGAGAGCTCAGAGATGGCGCTTGTGACCTTGGTGAAGGATTTGGTGACTTCTCAACCGCCGGAGTTTCTTAAAAGGAAATGTCGACTGATGGGGTCATCTTCGGGAATCTATATTGGAGGGGTAGAGGTATGTGTATGGCATCATGAGTACACGTCAAAATTAACGAGTTGTTATTACGTGAATAAAAGTGAGCACCTAAGTTATATACATTCACCATAGGTTGTAAGGAACATGCAAATGAGCGTTTTGACCCTTTGTCTCTGACCGGGACGGGATGAAACCATTAATACTGCCTTTACGTTTGAATGATGTCTCCCCACCAGAATTCGCCGGAATCAACAAGCTGGTTGGTAATAAGAAGACAAAGTCTCTATGACATAGCAAGTAAGAACAGGAGTACGTGAAGTATTATAAAGTGTCTTCAATAGTCTACACTTCGAAGAGCCGAAATATTATGACCACCGCGTCTTCGTGCAAACTGAAGCAACTAAAGGTAAACGACGGCGAACTTAAAGGTCATGAAACAGTTAAAATAACACCTGTACTGAGCTCTGTTAATTGGAGGTTTTCTTGTTCTTCTGATGGGAAAGGCAGAGGACTTAAACGAGTTTGACAAACGCCAAACTGTAATGGCCAGATGATTGAGTCAGGTCATTTCCAAGATAGTAAGGCTTGTGGGGGTGCTCACGGTTAGCCGTGGTTAGTACCTTGAAAAAGTGGCACGAGGAAGGAAACCACGAACCGCTGGGAAGGCGTGTGCCGACCACGGTTCACCAATGATAGAGGTGAGCGATTACTGTCCCGTATGGTACGAGCCAAGTCTGTAGAGCAACTCGCCGATAATTTGAATGCTGTTGGCTGGTGTGGTGTGCCACAACACACAGTACATGGAACCCTGCTGAAAATGGGGCATAGTCGCCGTAGGCCGATCCCAGTGCTCATGCTGACCTCAACTCACCGTCGAAATCACATACAATGGGCACGCGAGCATTAAAACTAGACCTTGAATAATTGAAAGAAGGTCGTCTAGTCCGATGAATCTCGCTTCCTGTTGAACCATGTTGACTGCCGGGTAGGTGTGCGTCATTTATTTGGTGAAATGTTGGCACCAGGATGCACCGTGGGACGAAAACAAGCCGGTGGATGAAATACAATGCTTTAGGCAATGTTCTGCTGGGAAATCCTAGGTCCAGCTATTCATGTGCTGAACCTATGACATCTACCACCTACCTAAACATCACTGCACTCCCCGTATATGTCCAGGTACATTCTTTCATGGTAACGATATTCCCCTCTGGAAGTGCCTTCTTTCAGCAGGGTAATCCGCCATGCTACACCTTCTGGGTTCTTCGAGAATAGTTCGCGGAACATGAAGAAGACATTCAGGCATTGCCTTAGCCTCCAAATTCCACAGCTATCAATCCAATCGAGGATCTGTGGTTTGTGAAGGAATAGGATATCGGATGAGCGGCTGTACAACCACGAGACTTACAAGATTTAAAAGATGTGCTGGTAGCGCGTTGGTACCTGGTACCACAAGACACCTTTAGAAATCTTGTAATATATATAATTCGCCGGGTAAGACCTTTTTTCGAGTCATGTGGAGGACCAACATCATATTAAGCAGGTGGTCATAAAGTTTTGTCTCTTCGGTGTGTATGCGTCTCTTAGATAACCAAACAGTGTGAAGACCAGGTGAAGATCAGCCACAACAAACAGTGTTGGAAGTCGGAGCAGTTCGATCCACCCTTAACCCTCACATTAGAGGAATTCGAAGTCACTGATACATATCTTCAATTTCCGGGGAGATCTTATTTTCACTGCATGTAGTCTAGCATTTGCGTTAATCTGATCTAAACACATATGCCAAAGAGTAAAATATATATTTTTCGAATAGAAGCAATTGCGGCCATTTGGATGGTTAGGGTTTTATATTTTTACCCTCTTTCTACTTTTATTTTGTGAATAAAATTTATAGAGACAGATCACCAAAAATATGATTAGAAGATAATAACGAATAGAAAGGTCACTACCACCCTGTGTGTTATGTATACGAAATACAATCATAATGTACTATTGTGAATAATGAATGTGATTTTGAAAATGTTCCCTTATATGTATATGAATGACAAGATAAAACTTTAAGCTAGAATTGGTAAAAAAAGCTTTGTTTCGGTAATTCGGCATTTCATTTGTTAAGGAACGAGACAAAAAGCGAAGGCACCTTTAGCTTTAAATTTTAACCCCTTAACGACCATAACGCCCAAAACGCCCGAACATGCAAACGAGTGTAGCTGCCTGAAACGCCTGTCTAGAGTGAGACAGATTTCTTACTCTTACGTGTTCTTTAAAATTGCACGACCTATGAGGGATCAGCAGTTGTCACCCTCAGTCACTGTTGTTGTTACTAAACAAAGATGTGAAACAACAGACAGTTTCAGGCGGTATGGTATTTAGAGTAATACTAGATTTTAGAGTCATGGTCGTTAAAGGGCAAAACGTTTTCTTATACACTGACGTGCAAAAATTAAGGACGAGACGGTTTTTCGAATATAACGTCGTGCAGAAGTGCTCTACATCGACTCAAATCATACCATGAGATCCCCAGGATGTACGAATATGGCACAAGGGAGACAATCCGTCCAAACAAGGAATCCAAAGGATAAAAAGGAACTTTATTGAAAAGATAGCTTCGAGCACAACTGGACAGAAGACAGAAACGTCCATGTGGCAGGCGGCTGCCAAGAAAAATCCCGTCTTTAGTAGGGAATAAGATCACCTCTGACTGCGTCGCATGTTTTACGACGTATGTCCATGCTGAGGACGAGGTTGTCCAGGAGCTGTGTAGGCATCGCGGCCCATTCCTCTTGTAGCGCCAATCGCAACTGCGGAATCGTTGCTGGCTGCTGGTGACGTGCTGTCAAGCGTCTCCCGAGAAGGTCCCACACGTGTTCGATTGGATTTAGGTCCGGGGACCTTGCAGGCTAATCCATGCGTTGAATATCTTCACTCTCCAACAGCTCTGCGACAGCCACTGTACGATGAGGTGTAGCGTTGTTGTCCATGAAGAGGAACTCAGGACCCACAGCACCTCTAAACAGACGGACGTGAGGCACGTGAACCTCGGTACAATAGCGGACACCAGTGGCTGAACCTCCTTGGAAGATGTGGAGGTCAGTACGGCTACCAAGCATGGTACCGCCCCAAACGAGAACTCCGCCTCCCACAAACCGGTCCCTTTCAATGATGTTGGAGGTGTGATTGCGTGTTCTCTGCTCTCTTCAAGATGTGTATACGTCCAGAATCACTCGTCAGACTAAATCGGCTCTCATCCGTAAAGAGAACTCGATCCCATTGCTGATGTGTCCAGTTCTTGTGTTCCTACCGCCGTCTCCGATGAGCAGGCGTTAATTGCACACACCGTGCTGGTCGTCGTGCAAATAGATCACCTTTGTGCAGCCTCCTGGCCACGGTAAAACGCGATAACGGACGTCCAGTTGTCTGTTGCATGTGCCTTGCGATTTCTCCCGCTGTCTGCCGTCTGTATCTTCTCACCTGTAGGACAATATACCGGTCGTCCGCCGCCGTGGTTGCTCGTGGACGACCACTGCTAAACTCACGGACAGCTATTCCTCTCGTTTGAAACGCTCTCCAAGCTCGTGAAACGATGCTGTGAGCGATCCCGAACTCCTCGGCCACACTAGTCACACTTCGACCTTCTTCCAACTTCCCAATGACGCGGCCTCAGGTAAAGTCATCCAGATGTCGTCTACTGGATTGCCTGTTGGCCATATAACACGGTGGCAGCAGCTCGACGTCGTTTAAACCGATGTACACCGTGCAATAGCTTTAACCGAATTGCTGAGCGTACACCGCCCGTGTGCTTTATACCCTTCCGACCACCACCACCCCCCTCACAAAAAAAAGCAATTGGAATGCATTATGGCGGCTACTTTTCAAAATAACGGACTTTATCTTAAAAATGGCGTACATAAGCAGTTAATGTGTCTTTTAAAATGTTGTTTTGGTCAAAAAATTCAATGGAACTATTTAAAAGTATGTATTGTAATACATTTTCTTTAAAAATGGAAAAAATAAATACAGTTTTTTATTTTAAAGTTTCTTCAGTAATCACATTTAACAGTACCATCAAATGTTTAAAATTGGTGAAATTATTTATTTATATATGGGAAAAACAACGGGAAAAATGAAAAGTATGAACCAGTAACTTTTAACACGGTATTCTTCATTTTTGAATATTGTATATTGAAAAAACACTGACATATTGCATAGCTGCATTTAAGAAATAATTGCATGAAATCATTGTCTTTGATGTTTAGGCACTTAAATATTACAATATAACATCAGTATCCTCAAATGATTCTTCTACTAGTGGGTCTGTAGACTTTAAGTATTTTGCCTTACAGTTCTTACACAGCAGTGTACATGGGACGCCAGCATTTCTGCAACTACAGCGTGATTGGCATCCTGCTTTACAGTTACAGCGGACCAACTCTCTGCAACTCTCCCATATTGCTGAAAGAGATGTCCACAATGGTGTCCATATACCATCAGTTTTTATCCAATTCCACTCTGAAGGTGGATGTAAGACCGGATTTGCAATATGAGACTCCCCCCCCCCCATACATGGCCACCCTGAAAAGTAGCCCTTAGTATGTGCTTTTGCAAGGCAGCTGCAGTAGGAGGCACAATTTTAGCAACCTACCTTTTGATGTAAACAGCATTTTCCTGGCTTCAAAGATGGACATGCCAGCACATTCTGTACTGTAAAGACGAACAGCATAAGTTTGAAGTTTCTGCTGAAGTTCTGGGCTTAGATTTCCCATAGGGTTTGAAAGTGCAAGAAATGAGCTTGTAAATGGACGATGTCATCACTCTTTCCACGTTATTTTTTAAACAACGCATAGCGACTGAAAAATTGTATTCCGGCACTGCTGGGATCGAACCCCAGAACTCTCGATAACTAGTCGAGTGCGTTCGAATTTACGCTACAGCGCCAACAATTCTCAGCGCAATGCGTGGTTTATCAGTCAGCATCTGACTACACGAATGCGTATTGATGGTCTCAGCAACTGAGATGTCGTCATCTGGTGGCATTTAACGCAACAGCTATTTTAATTGTAGCTGATAAATTCAAAGGGCGATAGAAATGTTTAATATAAATCAAATACGTGGAGACAATGTAAATGGACGATGTCATCACTCTTTCCACGTTATTTTTTAAACAACGCATAGCGACTGAAAAATTGTATTCCGGCACTGCTGGGATCGAACCCCAGAACTCTCGATAACTAGTCGAGTGCGTTCGAATTTACGCTACAGCGTTAAATGCCACCAGATGACGACATCTCAGTTGCTGAGACCATCAATACGCATTCGTGTAGTCAGATGCTGACTGATAAACCACGCATTGCGCTGAGAATTGTTGGCGCTGTAGCGTAAATTCGAACGCACTCGACTAGTTATCGAGAGTTCTGGGGTTCGATCCCAGCAGTGCCGGAATACAATTTTTCAGTCGCTATGCGTTGTTTAAAAAATAACGTGGAAAGAGTGATGACATCGTCCATTTACATTGTCTCCACGTATTTGATTTATATTAAATGAGCTTGTAGCATCCTCGAATTTTATCCTGCAATTCCAGGCACTTTGTTTTCCATTAGCAGAAAATGAAGATGTACTGTCACATCCGGCGAAAGCGTGGAAGCCTCTGAGGGCAACAGCCTTTGATTATCCTATAACCTCTGCGATGTTGTGTTTAGATTTCCCATAGGGTTTAAAAGTGCAAGAAATGAGCTTGTAGCATCCTCGAATTTTATCCTGCAATTCAAGGCACTTTGTTTTTCATTAAAAGAAAAGGACGATGTAGAGTCACATCCGGTGAAAGCGTGGAAGCCTCTGAGGGCAACAGCCTTTGATTCCCTATAACCTCTGCGATGTTGTGCACAGATACATGGCACTTCCGGTTGCCAACACCAAACAACATCCACAGTCTCTTAAGGCCAAGGCTTTTGAGGTTATCATAGTAAGATATAGAGAAGAGAAGCACATCTGTACCTACAGTTCAGATCATAACATCAACTGCACCATGAGAAACAATATCCGCAGTGTGAAGTCTTATGCGACCATCAGTTCCCAGTATGGAAAAAACCCATGGATAAGCGCGGAAGCCTCTGAGGGCAACAGCCTTTGATTCCCCTATAACCTCTTCAATGTTGTGCACAGATATATGGCGCTTCCGGTTGCCAACACCAAACAAAATCCACAGTCTCTTAAGGCCGAGGCTTTTGAGGTAGTCGTAGTAAGATATAGAGAGGACAAGTACATCTGTATCTACAGTTCGGATCATAACATCAACTGCACAATAAGAAACAATATCCGCAGCGTGAAGTATTATGCGACCATCAGCTTCCTGTACGGAAACAACCCATGGAAAGCACGATGATAAAAATGTTCCGTCATCATTCGTTACAACCTCAAAACTCCTCTTGTCTTTAACTATTACTCTAGCTAACAAATAAAAACGTTCTCTTTGTTTTTATCATTTCTAAGGAAGTTCTTCGGAAAAAGGACTTCTGCAGTCACATGTCGTCGAACTCCAAGCCCTCTTTTCTCCTGTGTAGGCTTCTTGATGCTATCTCCAGAGTAAGTATCACAGATAAAATTAGCCCTTTTTACATCCATGTTGTCAATTACTTTTGCAGTGTACTGTTGAAACTCACGTGTGCAGAATTTTCCAAATGTTTTTGATGTCCTTGGAGGGAGCATGTTGATAAGAGTTGCCCCATCAAACACAATTGCATCCCATTGACCTGTGAAATCATCACTTCCATCTGCTACCTTTTCAAGAATGGAAGCTAGGTCTGATTTTACACATGCCCGAATTTTCCCATCCAAAGAAAGAGAATGGGGAAACGGCTGATTCTGATGTTGGAAAAATTTGTCTAAATCCAACTCGCAATATTGGGCAGCAATAAAAAGCTTTGAAAACAGTTGGACGTCGTTTTTCAGAACTTTTACGACTTTAATATGTCTATGGATCGTTCTTGCCTCTATATCTACTAATAACTTTTTGTTGTTCATCTTAAGAGGGCTGAAAACACTTACACTTGGGTTCGGTGAAAGTCGTTCCTTGATGAAAGTACGATAGAGGTTTCTTCCATCTTCTTCAAGGTTTTGGAGAGCCTCCACTCTGTCAGAGCTTGCGAAAAGACGTGTATGAAGAGAAAACGGATCACTACTAGGTGTTTCAAAAGGATTGCACACATCTAAGAAAGAATCCATCAAGAGATATGTCTTTTTGAGAAATTTCTTTTGGTATGATTCGTATTGTTCATGGTGGAAAGATGGTTTGATTTTAGCATCGAAAATACAGAAATAATCAAATAACATGGTTATCTCTGGACCAGTCAAAGCCCACCGCATGAGTACTTCTGCTTCTTGAAAAAGCCCAATAGCTCCTCCTTCACCTTTAATAGAAGCTTTTTGTTGCTCATGTGCTTGATCCACTGCAATGGCTGAAAAAGGCCTTTTTGTCTTTCGGATTACAAAGTTCCCTTTCGAAAATTCTTCATGCACTGTCTCTGCTCTTTCAGGAAGTTCTTCTAAATCTTTTATGGGAATACTCAACCAACGTGCATAGTTGAAGTGATCAAAAACAAAGAACTATAGTATAATTTTCTTCCGGCTTTCTTCGAAGAAACTGTAATCTCCCATGAGGATTGAATACTGGAATGTCAACAAAACAATCTCTCGGTTCAGGACTGTCACCCAGTAAAGAAAAGTTAGCGTTTCACTAAATCTTTTCTTAACCCACTTTTGAAGGTTGAGGACTTTGTCAGTACTGTCATAGGTCAGAATAAGTAGCTTATAGAGACTGCAGGCAGTTACCTGGTGCACTTTTCTATCCTTTTTTACGTGTGTTACTTTCATATATGCAAGTGCAGATGTTTCAGACATTATCCCAGAGTTGGTGGTGATATAGGACCATCCCGATCCTTCCAAGTAATGCCCAATAAGTTTGAGGAACGCTTGCTCAATGTGGAATTTCCCTAAAAGAATAACAAGGTTTCTTTATCCATACAAATCTGGCCAGTTCCACTGTAACAATATAGCCAAAGAGTAGAGTGGCTGCTCCATTGTAATCACAGGGACTTGACTTAGATTAACATGTCTAGTGATGTTCATAGTTATGTTAATGCCATGTCTGAGGATTCACACTGAGATAGAGCTCTCAGAAAATAATGGAAGAAGGCTTTGAACTGCAGGAATAACAGTTTGACTGGAGGCTTCGGTGGCATGGAACGCGGACCAAGATAGATTCAGAGGAACAACACCACTTTCTGGTAACTTGAAATTTGTGACGTGGCTTAGCCATTAATTTCCTCTCAACCACTGTTGTGTTACACCTTCAACGGCTAGTAACTTCTCCGATGCTTTCAAAGTAAGAATGGTAATTAGAGGCTTTTTACTAGGAAGAACAACCGTTTTTACGAGGCTGTAGAACTCTGGTAGATCAGGAAACTCATGCCTATCTTTTGGGATACTCGAAAGATCTCTTTTGTATGGTCGAACAGCACCTGCATTAGTGAGAGTTGGCAGATCGTACATTGAAATGCTAGTGCCGTGGAATGTGGTTTCAGATGTAGAAGACGGCATGTTGTAGTCAATATTATCGTACGCACTAACCGTGAATAACCATTCTTTGAAATTTGCAGGACAGAGGACTCCCTCCTTCTTGCAATATTCTACTGTATCTTGACAAAGTCCTGTGGTGGTTCAGTCAGACAGTTGTGCGAAATTGGATAATCCTAAATTGTGATGTTCGTTAATGATAGTTTTATTACGAGTTCTGCTGTACGTAGACAAAGCCTTATAAGTACAAAGCGGTGGTTCATACGTTTTCTTCTGTCAGAAATTATTTCCACTTGGGCCTTTTTTTTGTGATTGAAAAGAATTAGCTCAGCGATGGTTAAAGCTGGTTGCGTGGACTTGCAGTCTTTCATTTCAGTACTTCCATAAAGCAATAAATTTAATGTATCAAGCAAACCCGAGGAAACTGATGATTTCTGACAGTCAGTATCAAAGCTTCCACTGAAATTAGTAGTTGATTGAAACATCTCCTTTCTCAAACTCGTAATAAATCTTTGGAATGCTATGGCATCGGCATCAATATCTTAGGCTGCTACATCTTGGAAAATATTTGCTTTATCTCGGACTAGAACGTATTCTTTGCTTGTTTTCTCGGCCCGAAGTTAAGGGAAATGGTAAAGAACTCTCTCTCTCTCAATCTGGTTGTATGAACTTCTGGATGTGCATCCACTCCTGTGAGCTCCACCAGTTTTCTTCTGTACATTTGCAAAATAATCCCCATAGGGAATATGTACTCTGTGTCTTCAGAAACAAGTTTATCATTTATAAATGATGCAACGTGTGCAGAAGCCATGGACTGACAGACAGCGTGTTCTTCGTCATCTTGCTGTTGATTTTTTATTTCTACATATCTTACTTTGTTGTGTAGGTTGGCCATGCATCTGACGTGGTACAGCTTCCAAAGCAACTAAATCTGTACCTTCATTATAGCATGAAGATCAATGTTTTCAATGAATGATTGTTTCTCATGAATATATTTATCAACTGACATGGTTACAGCATTGGTAAGCGGTTGATTCCAAAGTGGGCCTTTACGGCATAAAAAACAAATATTGTCAGGACGTCTCGCAGCTGGTGTGGATTCTCGACGTGTTGGACGTGTCTGTGTTGGTGATTCTCCACACAATTGTAGTTCATCATGAATTGTCATTTCATGGTTACAAGACTGTGAACATTGAACTGCACGGTTAAGATTTTTCGTGTTGTACTTAAGTGCACATTCTTTATGCCAACGTGCCTCATGTCTTTCAAAGGTATGTTGTATTCCTTCTCCTTCGTCAAAATATTCAAATTTTATGTCATTTGGTAACCTTTCAAGTTCTTCGAATTTCACTAAATTTTCTGACAGTGTCTTGTACCCAGCATTCCGTTGTTTTGGATCACAATGTTCAGCTGGACAAATGAGGTCACCTTGTAGTTGATACAAAGAGCATTTATTCCAGTCCAATCCAGAAGAAACTGCTTGTGGAGAGGAGAGTTTAAGTTTCTTCCGCATAGCCATGAGTTCACCTGCAGAAACAGTAAAAAGCCTTGTGACTTGTGAAAGGTTAAGCTATCTTGAACAGCGGTAGATGACTTTAATTTTTTATTAGAGAAGAGTTTTTAAAGAACAAAATCAATAAATAAAAATGTTTTTTAATTAGTGCAATAAAAATAGTTTTTATAGGAAAACGTATCACAAATCGTACTTTTAAATAGTTCCATTTAATGTTTTGACCAAAAAAATATTTTAAAATACACCTCAACTGCTATGTACGCCATTTTTAAGATATAGTCCACCATTTTAGACAACGGCCGCCATATTGAATATTAATTGGCATTTGGGGGGGGTCTCTATCTTAAATGACAGGCCTAAACTGATCCTGAGCATAGTGGTACACTCTTATCACAAATTGCCGGATCTCAATGGTTTGTTATGCGAGCAGCCCCCAATATAACATCATTGAACTTTAGTAGTAAGTGATTTTTATGATGACATCTAACTTTACTCATATATAACTTATCTTTGCCGCCCCGTGGGCGCAGGCTTCTGATCATTCGTCAGAGGTGGTTCTCGGTTAGAATCCCAATGCAGCATTGATGTTGTGTTTGTCTTATGACAATTGCTCTCTCTCTCTCTCTCTATTACCTGGAACTAGTGCCCCTAAATTAGGGATGGGCGCCTGCTTATATATAGCCCATTGAGTTGCTCACGGTGGTAGCTAAACCCACAAGCAAACATAGCCGACCTTTTCCGAGCTCCAATTACCTCGTATATGCTTTTTTACAAAATAAAAAGGCAAGAAAATTGGCTGTAAGTGTTTGGAGGACTAAGTGTCATTCCTCCATCAAGGCGCGTCGGAGTCACGAAAGGGTTGTTTGAAGGAGCTGCCGATTTTCAATTACTCTTCCCACGGCGTCCCAGAAATGCTCCATCGGGTTTAGGTCCGGAGATCTTGCGCGATGCTCTATTCTGTGAATATCCTGACTCTCCAGGAATTCGTCGACAAACCGAGCCGTGCACAGGGCTCTAGGATGTAATCTATGTAGCATAAAACAGTCAGGTGAGCATCTTGAAAACACGTGAAGAGGCGCGCGTTCGTTGAACATGATGCCAGCCCAAACCAGAAGTCGTCCACAACCGTAGTGGTCAATTTCTTTCATGCTGGAAGGAAGTTTCCGCTTCCAACCTGTCTCCAAGTGTGCACACGGCCAGAATCCGATTTTAGGCTGTAAAGCCGCTCGTTACTGAAAAGCACGCAGGTCCTTTGATCAGGGAATCCAGGGGTGACGTTTAGGGGCCCAATTCAGACGGACCCTTTTGTGCGATCTTGCGAGTGGGATACAGAACATTGGCTTTCTTGCATACAGACCTCTCCCGTGGATTCTTCTGTAAAGTCTTTGTGGCGATATCGCGGTTCCCGTAGCAGAGGAAAGCTCTTGCAAGAGTTGCCTGGCTACGGACTCCCTATGGCGGCGAGCTGTTAGAGACAAATACCGGTCGTCTTGACTTGTGGTAAGTGGGTTTCCTACTCCTGGCCTTCTAGTTATTGTTCCGATTTCCTGGAAATGCATCCAGAGATTGGTAACCACTTGCCTCTAACTATCTTAACTTCCTCAGCTTGCGATTGCCCTAATTCTAATCCACCGTTAGCTCTCCACCGTAAAGGGTCTTCTAAGCGGTGGTGAGGAGACATTCTTCCACTGACAGTTGAACTGAAGCTTCAGTTGACTTACAGCGCTCAGAACAACGTTTGTGAAAGTCGCGTTTTTATCAGCTCGATAGCTTACGGTCGTCATCTGTATATTTCCACAGGAACTAGTACAATATTGTACGTGGACTTAGCGTTTCCCCTTGAATATGTCTCTGAAAAATCTTTACAGTCCGTCTTCTCGTTTCGGACGTATTCTCGAATTCGTATTTGTCATATTAAACTTGGGCATTAGTTTGGATTTTTGTAAAATTTGCTATTTTTTTTTTACTTTTTCGGAGAGATGGGGTTACTACCACCGTGAGCAACTCAATGGCCTATAAGTATTGGTTGTGTGATATGTAAAACAGAATGTTTATCTATCTACACTTTATCGTTGATGCCTTTCGGAAGCTAGTAGCGCAATGCTCTAATGGCAGACTTAAAACTTCGGAAAAGAAGAATTATGCATGCATGAACAAACTCACCTTGAATAATGGTATCCTTTGATGGGAAAAAACTAATATATAATAAAATAACGTAATAGGAGTACTATAAACAGAACATATTGAAGATACATTTTCTTTATAGCTTCCATTATTGCAGCTGATGAAGAACAACTTCCTTTCGGTTCGGTTGCCACTTAGCGTATAAAAGTTCACGTGATGAACCACGCGCTCGATGCAACGAGAATTTCTAAACAATTATTTCTCTTCCTCGCTTGTGCGGACTTCTACCTTTCGAGTACTGCAAAGCGCCCAGGTATGTTTCCTTGTTTCCAACAATCTCCCACTCGATGAGCTGTAGGCGCATATCATTCCAAGTTTAGCCCTTAGCTTTTCATACTGGTCTCTAGGTAGTGGTTTTGTCAAGATGTCTGTTGCCATGTCTGTCGTATTATAGTGCTCTAATTTTAGTGTTGTCCGTTGAAGGTATCTAACGAATTTTAATTTTACATCTATGTGTTTTGTTCGAGCTCTTATTCTCTCATTTTTGATGAGATTTCGGCATGACAAATTGTCTTCAAACAATACTATTTGCTCTGTTTGTGGATAATGCATATCCCCTAGTAAAGTTCTAATCCAAATCAGTTCTTGACAATTATGAGCTGCAGCGATATATTATGATTCTGTTGACGAAAGAGCGGTGCAATTCTGTTTCTTGGAGTTCCACGATGTGGTGCTATTTCCAAGTTGGAATACATATCCGCTGGTGGATTTTCGATCCTTGACGCCACCTGCCCAATCTGCGTCAGCATATCCCTTGAGAACGGGTTGTTGTTTTGCACTGAGGTGAAGTCGTATGCCAATCGTACAGTAGTTTTCAGATAAGTAATTATTTTCGGAATGGCTTTCCAATCTTGTGATGATGGATTTTCCACTTTTCTACTTAAAATGCCAATTGCAGTTGCTATATCCTGTCTTGTGACTGTAGAAATGTACAGCAAGGCTTCCACTACTTCGTGGTATGAGGAATTATCCGCGAGTGTTTCTTCTTCTGTTTGCTTGATTGTGTTTTCCAAATTCTGTAGACATCGGTGTGTAACTTTGCTTTAGTGGCTCTTTATCATATTTGTGGATGAGATCCGTTATTTTTGCACTTTGATGAAGATTGTAACTTCCATCATTGTCTCTTTCCACGTGTATGCTCAAATAATTTGACACCTTTCCCAAGATCTTTTATTTCAAACATGGTTTCATACATTTTTCTGGATTTGTTGACGTTTTCCATGAGATCAGATGCAATTAAAATGTTGTCCACATAGACGATTATATATGTGAAGGAATCCCCTTCCTTGCGTGTGAAACAGCATGTGTCTGCTTTTCCTTGGACGTAACCATTTTCAGATAAGAAATTTTCAGTGGTTTGATTCCATACCCTGGCAGATTGCTGGAGTCCATATACAGATTTATTGAGTTTACATACTTTCGTTTCTTGGCCTTTTTGTATGTATCCTGCTGGTTGAGACATATAGATTTCCTCTTCTAAATTACCGTACAAAAATGCAGTTTTTTTTATCAAAGTTGTGGACATGCATTTTTCTGTATGCTGCTATTGTAAGCAGGATGCGAATTGTAGTGTACTTTACAACAGGAAAGAATATTTGATCATAATCTTCACCAGGCTTTTGATTAGAACCCTTTGCTACAAGTCGTGATTTGTATCTATAAATGTCCCCATTAGAATAGTATTTTATTTTAAATGTCCATTTTCAACGAATGGCTTTCTTTTTCTTTTGGCAAATCAGTAAGTTCCCAGCTTTTATTCTTCTTTAGAGATTTAATTTCTTCATTTGTGGCTTCCAGCCATTTTTGTCTTTCTTCTTCTGGCAATTTCTGCATTTCGTGCCACCTTGTAGGCTCAGGCTTAGATTTCACTTTGGCAATGTATGCTAACCTGTCTGGCGGTTTTCCTTTTGTGGTTCTAGCTGATTTTCTTGGTTGCGTACTTGTGCTTTCACCTGTTGATCCATTTGTTTCCAACAAAGGTTTTTCACTTTCAAAGACAATATCTTGTGAGTTTTCGCCTGATTTTATCATTGTCCTACAATTTTCCTGTGCACTGAGACTTTCATCAAATTTCATACTACGGCTTATAATCACTCTGTTTGTTCCTGGTATTAGGATACGATATCCACTGTATCCAACCAAATTTCCTTCTTGAGCATGATTGTCAAATTTCCTTCGGACTTGTTTTGGCACATAAGCATATGTTTTGCAGCCAAACACCTTTATATGTCCTATGTAAGGCTTGTAGCCTTTCCATAGCTCGAATAGTGTTTTTCCTGTTGATCTGGTTGGTAACCTATTTTACACGTATGTTGCAGTGATGAGGGCTTCTCCTCAAAACTTGTTTTCTATTTTCCAATTCAGGTTGCCATTTCAACGAGATACCGATTTTTCCTTTCTGCCACGCCATTTTACTGTGGTGAAATGGTACACTCGTTTGGTGTTCAATTCCATTCTCGGCAAGATAGCTTTCGAATTCTGGACCAACATGTTCTCCTCCATCGTCAGTTATGATTGTATCAAGTTAGTTTGGTTTTGAATTCATTGCTTGTGATTACAATGTATTGCTTAAATTTTTCTGTAGCTTCATTTCTATTGCTCATTAGGTAAACATATGTAAATCTGCTGAAGTCATTAATGAAAGTTATAAAGTATCTTTTCCCTCCAGGAGTTATAGATTCCATAGTACCACAAATGACACTATGAATGAGCTCTAGTCGCTTTCGTGATTTATGTACACTCTCCTTGGGATATGGTTTTTGTGGTAGCTTGCCCTTTATGCAGCATTTACAATTTATATTTATTTTGCAATCAGACAATTTTAATCATTTTATAATTTACTTTCTTTCCATCTCTCCGATGATGTTGGGATCTCTGTGCCCCAAACGCTTATGCCATAGGTTTATACAGTTTTGTTTTTCAGCAAGTTAATACATTTTCATTGTTCAGCAAAATTAGCCTTACCAGTTTCTTCCACTGTATTCAACTTAAAGAGATTTGTGTTATCAGTAGTGCCTATGGCTGCAGTGATTTTACCGCGTTTAATAATGCATTGGTCTCCCTGAAAGTAACACTACAACCCTTTTCAGCTATTTTTCTCACTGATAGGAGGCTGGTTTCTAACTCTGTGACGTAAAGTACTTCTTCTACTTTTATATTCTTTACTTCCCCTTTATCATTTATGCAACGCAAATATCCAGTTCCCTTTCCAAGGGATTGAGTTTTTGCTACGTTGGCGGTTGTAATATCTTCCTTACAATCTGGGTCAATTTCTGTGAAAAAGTTTTTTTTGTATTTTCAACCTTGGCTTCTGTTTAATGTTTGAATTTTAGTTCATCATTTTTGTTTGATTCAAATTTATTTCTGGCAGTTTTAGCCTAATTTCTTGCCTGTGCATTTGTGCTCTTCTGTTTGTGTTCATATTCTTGTTCCCTTTTATTTTTCCCCAGTGCCAGCATGAATTTTTGTGTGACCTTTCTTATTGCAATATGTGCAATGGTTTGCTTCTTTTGTATTTCTGTTAGATTTGTCACTTGTTTGAAATGCTGTTGTGGAATCTGTGTTTGTTTGAGCTCTCTCATTTCGACTATTATATTCGTCGATGAGTTTAGTTTTTAACATATTCTAATGTTAGTTAATCCTCATGTTTTGCTTCAAGAGCTGTTACAAGTGTGTCATATGTGGATGGCAGGCAACAGAACATGATAACTGCTAGGTGTGAATCTTTAATTTTTTCACCTATTGATATTATTTGCAATTTCTAATATATGGTTGATGTGCTCTTGCATATTTTCGCAATCATTGTTCCTTTCACTGTACAGTTTTCTAAGCAAACAAAGCTTACTGCTTAAATTAGTTTCATGAATTCCTTGTAAAGCTAACCACATATTTCGTGCAGTAGTTTCATTTATGACATTTATTATTTGTTCATCAGTCAAAAGTAGACTTATTGTTGACATCGTTTGTGCGCTTTTGTTAATCCAATCTTCAATTTTAACTGTAGGTTCATCTTGGGAAACAACATTCCAAGTATCTTCTTTAATGAGAAGCATTTGGATTTCAAATTTCCAAACTATATAATTTTCAGTATTCAATTTTGCGATGGAAAAATTTGTCGCGTTTATTGGACTAGAAAACGCGATTTCTATTGTTTAAGATCAACAGTTTCACTTTTTTATCAACAACGCATGCAACATGGCTGATTCAATGAACGGCTTAACTTTTTCCTTTCTGTTTCGGAAACCCATTGTTAGCGTTTATCATTATTGCATTCCATTTAACATTTCATCCCGAGTTCATTTTCGTCTCATCCATGGAACAATTCAGCCTTATAATCAAATTACTGGTTGTGTGATAATTATGCGTGAGATATAAAACAGAATGTTTATCTATCTACGCTTTATCGTTGATATCTTTCGGAAGCTAGTAGCGCAATGCTCCAATGGCAAACTTAAAAACTTCGGGAAAGAAGAATTATTGCATGCACGAACAAACTCACCTTGAATAATGGTATCCTTTGATGAAAAAATCTATTATTTAATAAAATAAGGTAATAAGAGCACTATACACAGAACATATTGAAGATACATTTTCTTTATAGCTTCCATTATTGCAGCTGATGAAGAACAACTTCCTTTCGGTTCTGTTGCCACTTAGCGTATAAGAGTTCACATGATGAACCACGCGCTCGATGCAACGAGAATTTCTAAACAATTCTTTCTCTTCCTCGCTTGTTCGGATTTTTCCCTTTCGACTACTGCGAATAGCACCGCGCACCGTATGCTTCCTTGTGTTTCCAACAATAAGCAGTAGCCCCTCCTAGGTTATGACCACCCGCTCTAGGGAAGGGAGAGAGCCAGTGACGTAACACAAACAAACCATCTATGCCTCAACTAGGATTCAAACCCAGATCCATCGGGGACAAATGTTTAGATACTACTCTGCCACCAGATACTACCCGGCAACTAGGATTCAAACCCTTTGTACTACTCGGCCACAGGAACGAATGTCTTCCGTATCCTTTTGGTAATTAAGACAGTGTTTTTTCCAATCATGCGAAACAATTTATTATTTTTACGAAAACGATATATCAATCTGATTGTGAGAAGTATGGTTAAGAGTGCGTCAAACAATACATTTTCCAGTGAGTATTCATTTTGAAAAAAGTTTTTAATTTGATTTTCTCAGTTTTCTCAGATTTTCACAAACTCAACAGAAATAAAATGTCTTTAAATTTTCTTAGCTATTAACCCAGTAAATGGAACTGTGTAATTCAGCACGGATATTTCAAAACTTCTACAATTTATGCTTTGTGCCGAAAATAGAGTATTGTTAAAACATTCTTAACGTTTCCGTGCTTTCAAGGGATTTTTTGTCAAGCAGCACACCTATTCATCCCGTATCCTATCGTGAAAAATTAATGTTTATATTCATTAACTGTTAATCTCTAATGCTTACGAAATGTGAAACTGTTTGTGGCAATGAAACTTTTAGCTACCATACATCATATGTGTGAGAATCCTTAATAAACGCATATATTTTAGATAACAGTTGCTTTTTTATTGGAACAACAGAAACACTTCAGGGGTTTGTACCTTTTGTAACTCCACTTCCATTTGTATGCCATTTACAGTATTTCTCTTACTATTGAAAATTTTATAAGCTTTGCTGTTTCAGGTGAAAGCTGCAATCTTGTTGAAATTCATGCAAACAGAGATTGTCCTTGCTACATTGGCTTCGTGTGCGTTGAAATCGATGTGAGTACTACGCATGTGCAATATTTCTATTTTTTCATTAGTTGTATCGTGTTTTAAATTTAATATGCTCAAACTCTCGAATTACTATTAATAGCTACATCAGTATGTCGCTGTAACCTTTACATTCTTCAAACTACGACCACTGAACTATACTTTCATTGTGACAGAGCACTGGGTAAATTACAAATGACCTCTAAACTTAGCATTATTTATTTAATGGAATATACTATTCATATGCTGAAATTAATTAAATGCCACTTTCATAATACTTTTAACTCACAGGCGAAACGGTTTTCACTGAGGGATTTAACAAACACTATGAGCAACTCTAAGAGCAATATGCAGTCACCCATTCCTAATTTAGGGCCACTGCTCCCACGAATGCAGGAGAGCCATCGCCGTTACTCAAACACACCATCCATGCCTCATTCCAGTGAGAAATCTGGGTTCATCTCCGAAGAATGGCCAGAAGGTAGCTCCTCAGACCTCTCCGCTACCGGATTTTGAGCTTTTCAAAGATATTTATAGGAAGCCATTTGAATGACAATAACCACAGTCAACTCCCCAAATATAGTTCTTTTTAATTTATCTTTTTTTATATTTTTTAGTTGAAAGTTTAACAACCACCGTGAGCAACTCAATGGGATATAAGCAGTCGCCCGTTCCTAATTTAGGGCCTCTGGCGACAGGGAAGGGAGGGAGCCAGTGATCACCGGTATATGACTTAGTTCTTTTAGCAAGCCTGTTTGATTAATTACAGCCAACTTCCCAAATATAGTTTTTTTAACAAACCAGTTTAATAGTAATATTAATAATAATAATAATAATAATAATAATCATTTTTTTAGAATTCTGAAGTTTTCTCAGCAAGTATTGTACTGTTTTACATGTTTTTACGATACATCTCTCAGCACATAAGAGTTACTCCGCTGTTCTCTTCTTGATATTTTCCAATACACAACAATTCTTTGACAATTGATTCTTTCGTGTTAAAAAGAAATTAAAACTTTTGCTCGGGATTGCTTTCTTTCTGACATAGATTAGAAGTTGTTAAACCGTCTTAACCTGCAATTATTCATTAAAAGGGTTTAAGATTTAAACTCAACGATTATTAAATTATCACGACCCTCCTAATACGCAGAGTTTCAACGAATAATTAAAGTTTAAAATTCTTTATGAAATAAACTCTAAGTAATCACTGAATTATGCCCATTCACCTGTTGCTGTGTGGGACAACCTCGAACTCAGACCATTGCTTTAGTTGAGCAGACAAGATATTCAGCAATGTGGACTAGAATGACACAGAATTGTGCCCTGGTAGACAGTTTTGATTTTATACTCTGCAATTCTTGATCAAGACCACAGAGAAGATCATGGATCGTATTCTTTGAAATTAAGGCAAGAAAGATAAAGTAAAAGTCTTCCAAGTGTGCTCTGCACATTGTTGATGCAGTATACAATCCTATCGTGCACGTCAGCGCCATTAGAAAATAACGGTACAGTAGAGTGGAGCATATATAACGATTTATATTGTCCTCAGTGAGCAGTATTTTTCACGTATATTTCTATGTTTTTTTTTAATTAGTATCTTCTTATTTTTAAGTTACAGTTTTCTGCATTTTCATATGTTTGTTAAGTTTAACGTACGTTTCTTCGTCCTACAAAGTAATCTCTGTTGTACATTCATTTCTTTTTACTTTATTAGGCTCTCAGAAACTTTTCATTCCGCTTATATATCCCGAGCTTGAGGTCGGTTCGCTTACTGTATAACGAAGTAAATTTCTCCGTCATTTTTATCCGCGCCGGGGCTCGAACCCGGATCCCCTCATTCCGGAATAAGTCACTCTACCGATTGAGCTACGCGGACGTTTTATTCTGATTCCTATCTGCTTTTATGTCGTGTGCGTCCTGCTGGCAGGTACGTCACATCTCCTGGTACGTTACATCATCTCCCCCTTATTTATTTTTTTTTTTTTGAAGTGTTGGAGAAGGGATTCTCTTATTTTTCCTATCTCGCGGTGTGGAAAGAACATCACACCAATGCGAGATTTTGAACGGTCGGGTCATCCGGATAGTTCGGGCGCCATTATAATGAAGTAAATTTCTCCGTCATTTTTATCCGCGCCGGGGCTAGAATCCGGATCCCCTCATTCCGGAATAAGTCACTCTACCAATTGAGCTACGCGGACGTTTTATTCCTGATTCCTATCTGCCTTTATGTTGTGTGCATCCTGCCGGCAGGTACGTCGCATCTCCTGGTACGTTACAACTGTAACTTATAAACCAATGCTACGGCAAATGTTAAAAGATTGCCTGCTCGCGATCTAAGTCATGCTACTTTTATAATATTGTCTCTATCATGCAAAGGTGGGTCAATAACCACAGGTTGTTTTTAAACATACATTCTATTAAATGATGTAAGGCAATTAGAAAAATCAAACCAAAAAGTACTCTCCGATCGGATTTCAGCATGACATCAAACAACAGCGAGGGACGACTTGCCCCCCCCCCCCCACACACACACACACATACACACCCGCACACACAAAATCTGATTTTTCCCTTAACATCAGACGAGAATCAAAACGATGATTACGTGTAGAGAATATGCATTAATAAAAAACAAACAGTCGATACATGATTAAACTAATAGTTGTAGTAAAATACCCCCTACGAGTCGTGGCAAACTTAACTAAAAGTTAAAAGAAATATTTACAAGTTAAAATGTGAGATCTTTCGAGAACACATTTTGATACCATCATCAGACTGCATTTGTGTAATACACCGTGCTGACCCTTTAAATACCGAATGCGCAGAATGGGAATGACGTAAGTAGGCATAGAAGGTTTTGGTGTCTGGCCACCCTGGCGGTAGGTAGGTCTACAAGAAGAAAATAACAATGGCAAAAATAATAAATACAGCTCCACACGAAAGAGTCACCCAAGCTGGTGTGTTAAATCGCTTGAAAGCCGCCCCGGTGGCGCAGTGGTCTAAGCGATGGCCTCTGATCATTCGTCCGAACGGGGTCCGGGTTCGAATCCCGGTGAGGCATGGATGTTGTGTTTGTCTTACGGCACTGGCTCTCTCCCTTCCCTGGAACCAGTGACCCTAAATTAGGGACGGGCGACTGCTTATAGCCCATTGAGTTGCTCACGGCGGTCGTTAAACCTTCAATCAAAAAAAAAAAAAAAAAAAAAAAAAAAAATCGCTTGAAAATAAATATTCTTAAACACGCAACATTCCGCAACCTTGGAAAGAAACACTTCCAAGGTTGTGGAGTATCACAAGGTAAAGAGTCATTACAACAGAGATGTATTTGATAGTAAATGTACAAACTATCCGCCAGAAATAGTGATGATTTGCTTGCTGGAGCTGTTAAAATACGAGCTTCATCCCATACGCGATAATGAGTCCCACTGTGGATTAAACGGGCTAGGGCTCTATGTTCATGGCCCCCATCCACACACTATAAGCGTGTTACGAAAAGCTAGTCTGCGATATGCAAGCGTTATGAACTGGACTTCGGTGTTAAAACCTCGAACATGTTATCAATCATAAAAAAGATAGAGTTTCCATAAACCCTAATGAACGGCATGGGATATACAGTATTCTCATGCGAGCCGTGGACAACAATGTCCCACCTAAACAGGATATCGGCTCCACTTGCCGCTCCTTGCAGACTCGCTTGTCGGAACACGTTTATAGTGTGCGGGACGGGGGCCATGAACACAGCCCTAGCCCATTTAACCCACAGTGGGACTCATTATACCGTATGGGATGAAGCTCGTGTTTCAGCAACACCAGCAAGCAAAGTCATCACTACTTCCGGAGGAGAGTTTGTGCATTTATTCTCAAATACATCTCTGTTGTAATGACTCTGTTCCTTGTGATATTCCGCATTTCGCAACCAACAGCTAGAGTGGCTCTTCTCGTGAGGAACTGTATTTTTTTTTTTTTGCCATTGTCATTTTTCTCTTGTAGACCTGCCTCCCGTGAGGAAGCGTGGGCGCCAAAATCTTATATGTCTATTTACATCATTCCCATTCTGCGCATTCGGTATTTAAGGAGTCAGCACGGTGCCATAGTGTGTTCCCGAAATATCTCACATTTTAACTTGCATATATTTCTTATAGCTTTTAGTAAAGTTTGTCACCGCCACCCCGGTGGCGCAGTGGTCTAAGCGATGGCCTCTGATCATTCGTCCGAACGGGGTCCGGGTTCGAATCCCGGTGAGGCATGGATGTTGTGTTTGTCTTACGGCACTGGCTCTCTCCTTCCCTGGAACCAGTGACCCTAAATTAGGGACGGGCGACTGCTTATAGCCCATTGAGTTGCTCACGGTGGTCGTTAAACCTCCAATCAAAAAAAAAAAAAAAAAAAAAAAGAAAAAAAAAGTTTGTCACCACTCGTAGGGAGTTTTTTACTGCAACTATGAATTTAATCGTGTATACACGGTTTGTTTTTAATTAATCAGACTAGGAATAATTTACTTTTCACTTACCTACACTAAATTGAAATTTTCGAAAACGTTTTCATGATAACTTAACTTTGTTGTGAATTCGGAAATATAGTGCATGATATATCCTTTTCATTTAGTTCGAGCAAGAAGAAAAGAAAACCAAATAAGCGGATGCCTACTTTTTAATGTATTTTATGTGGTGCTTAGAAAGCTTGATTTTAAATGGAATATTTGTGCACCACTAATTCTGTTCTTTGCCGCCCCGGTGGCGCAGTGGTCTAAGGCGCTGGCCTCTGATCATTCTTCCGTAAGGGGTCCGGGTTCGAATCCTGGTCGGGCATGGATGTTGTGTTTGTCTTACGGCACTGGCTCTCTCCCTTCCCTGGAACCAGTGACCCTAAATTAGGGACGGGCGACTGCTTATAGCCCATTGAGTTGCTCACGGTGGTCGTTAAACCTCCAATCAAAAAAAAAAAATTCTGTTCTTTAGTATAACATACCATTTTTTTGTTTCGGGGCTCAATTGCCACCATGGCCAATGGAGTATAAGCTTTATAAAAAAAAATTTAAATATATATGAAGTATAACAAAAAAAAATTTTTCTCGTTTCGGGGCTTGATGGCCACTATGAGGAACTCTACGGACTATAAGCACTCTGCGGTTCCTAATTTGTGGACACTGGTTACAATTGATGGAAAGAGACAGCAGAATCAGAAAAGCACAGCACCCATGCCGCATCTGGAACCCGAACCCGGGCCCATATCGGAGTTTGATAAAGTACAAATTGTGATGACACCGGGCTTCGGAACTACGATCTCGGAAACGGCGCGGCTTGTTCACGTGCCGCTGTAGTGAGTACGTATCAAAAGTGGTGCACAGATGGCCAAACGACGAATCGTCGTCTAGCCGTGTGTCGACCGCAGCTCATTGATGCCAGAGGGGAGCGGAGACTGACGCGCGTTGTTCACAGCGACCTCAGGGCCACAGTCAATAAATCCCTCGCAGCTACAACAGTGGTATGATCAGGGCAATATGTCACAGCACACAGTTCATCGCATCCTTCTGCACGTAGGCCTGCGAAACCGAAGACCCTGCCAGGTCCCCATGCTCACTGCACGTCATCGCCAACAACGCATGAAATGGGGTCCCAAGATCATCGAGATTGGACCATGGATGATTGGACGAAAGTGGCCTGATCTGACGAATCAAGATGCCTGGTGCATCACATAAACGGTCAGCACGGATTCGCCAATTACCAACGGAGGCTATGGCACCTGGATACACTGTGAGGCGGAAACAGGCCGACAAGCGGCGGGGTTGATGTTGATGGCGGTGTTGTGCTTTGGGCGATGTTTTCTTTGGACACTTTAGGCCCCATTATCCCAGTAGCACAATCCCTGATTGCTGTCAGGTATCTGAACATCTTTGAAGACCAAGTTCACCCATTCATGGCAACTGTGTAGCCTGCTGGTGATGGCCGTTACCAACAGGATAATGCACCATGCCACACTGCCAGAACCGTCAAGGAATGGTTCGAGGAACATGCTGGTGACTTTCTGTTAATGTCCCTGGCTTCCAAATTCACTTGGCATGAACCCAATCGAACATTTGTGGTTCGACTTGGAAAAGCGGGTTCGCGCTAAGCCACCACCACCACCCCGAAATGTACGCGAACTGGAGGACCTGCTCTTGACATTTAGGTACCTGATATCCCAGGATACCTATCGCCACTTCGTCGAATCGATGGCTAGCCAAGTGTCCGCTGTTTTGCGGGCTAAAGGGGGTTGTACAGCTTATTAGGTAGGTGGTCATAATGTAATAACGCATCGGTGTATTAGTGGTGAAAATCTGAACCTCGTATTATAGAAGTTGTGCTGCTACGTTTATTGCGAGTGACGTGCTATTCTTGGTTATTAACGTGTTGTGCCAACGGAAAGCCTTGAAGTGGAATAAAGCCTATTTCTGTTACTCTAAGTAATAATTCTTTGAAGGGGCATTTCTGCGTTTGTTAAACTATCCAAGGCAAACCTTTTAAGCGGCTACGCTTCACGTAAGACAGTATTTTAGGTTAAGCTGAGTTTACGCAGAGTTTATGTTTTTGCAGTTAAAAACCTAGGACGCTAAATTTCTTATAGACTGATTCGATCATTTATTTTTTACCTTGTCTTTGATATAATTTCGGTACCCGACATGTTTTTCAAAGATGAATTCAAAAGTTGTTTTTTAAATATGCCACCAAATGACCTGTAGTTGCATCAATCAAAAGAAATTGCTGCAAGGTTTTTTTTATACTTTTCCGTCATTTTATAACTGTAATTGTTCCCATGAAAATATGCTGCTGAACAGGAACTTTCCAGATGTATGAATATTTTTTATCCAGCCGAGACATTCGAATACATTTTCTACTTCCGCTCAAGCATATGGTTTTCTAATAAATAGAGTGAAACAGAGTAAACGTGACGTAAATCGTAAGAATGTTCTGGCTTATTCGTGTCATCCTATTTGAAACTCGCACGTGATTCTATCATTTTCTTTCGATACATTCATATCGAATGTACTCAAGTTATTTTTCGAAGTCATTACGTATGTTTTTGAAAAATGATAGCGCATGCAACGAGTTGCGATGTCATTCACTCGAAGAGAATAAGGACTATTTTTGCTTAGTTTGTCCAATCTTCGGGACATCGCCCTGAAATCTGTGTGGACCGTAGCAACATAAAATGCTGTATCAAGATCGATGGTGATTTCTGAGAAACATCTTTTGGGAGCTTGGAAAAATCCTCGTAGTGGAAAAGAAGGCTATTATAGGTACGACATGGGGGGAACAGCACACCTAAGACAATGACTTCTGAGAAGCATGGAAAATAAGATCTCGTGAGCGAAAAGGCAATTCTGATAAAAAAAAAAAAAAAGTAGCAACGACTCAACGCTCCCGCAAAGACAGAAATTTTATAACTTTGTGAGTTAAAGTGGACGTTATTTTTCGTTCTAATACTTGTATATACAATAAAATCTTTAAATTCAGCCAACGAATTTAAATTTGTATTGTGAGTGACTCTTGTTATTAAGATCGTGCACTGAAGGCAACTACCTCGATTATTTTTGACTATTTCTGCACGAATTTGAATTCTCCTAATAAGGACGTCAAGTAATTTTGCTTCCTATACTTCCAATCGAAAAACTTCTGTACACATTTTCTTTATAATTACCCACTTCATGTTCCCAAGAATGAAAATTTGAACATCGTTTAAAATAGCTTCATTTTATAACTTGAAATACTTAATATTTTCTCAAACATAACCATAATTATGCAATCTAACATTTGTTTGTCAACTGACGTCATCAGAGTACAGGTCGCGCCATCTTTTTTTCTGGTTTCAACACCACTAAATGAAAAGTTATTGATTTTTAATATAATTATAGTTATGTTTTAGAAATTATTAAATATTCCAAGCTATAAAATGAAGCTATTTCAATCGATGTTCAAATTTTCATCCTTGGGAACGCATTAATTGTGAAGACAACGTGTACAGAAGTTTTCCATTGGAAGTATAGGAAGCAAAATTACTTGACGTCCACCTTAATGCCCATGATCTGCTGGTTATACGCATAAGAATATAAAATAAGCCAACAAAAGTATAAACTATTTATCTTTTTACGTTTATCTTCTGTTTTACATTAATTTCAAACACTGTAAATTTAGCTATACCACATGAGTGTGTGTGGCTTTCAATTTTGTCTTCTCGTGAAGCAAAAATTGTTCACGACATATTTTTTTTTCAATTTTTTTATTTTTTATAGCTGTGTATGAAAAACTTAATTTTCAAGTTTCTTTCAATCAAGGATTTAAGCATCACCATTTATTCTTGTCTCTTTAGAAAGGATATA